>OY292331.1:10000000-11200000 GCA_958496145.1 Heliothis peltigera
TATCTTAAATTACGGTCCACCCTATGCAACTTCAAGTTAAACTCATAACTTTATGAAAGTTTACTTCCATAAAACCGTGAAAAAGATATATTGGATATTAAAGGGTTATTCTGATGAAGTTTGCGAACAAACTTTGTGTTTCAAAGTTAATTATTTCATAGTTCAGTGGATTTTAGGGATTTTCTCAGTTTGGATATTCACTGGAGATGTTCTTGTAGATAACTCGTTTTCTTCGGCGAATTATATTATATCAGTAATTGAAAACTTTTAGCTTGAAACAACACAACATTATGTAAAAGTATATATTTTATTATTATTTTTTTTTTGGGTTGAATCACTGGGACCATGGGGCCCAAGTGCCCACAAACTTTTCAGAGACTTAAGCATGCGTTTAGAGGAGTCCACACGTGATCAAAGGGCTGGCCAATACCTTGGCCAACGAATAAGCATTGCCATCCAACGTGGCAATGCGGCCAGCCTTTTGGGCACGATCCCCGCTGACCGCGATGCGGATGAATTTTTGATGCACTAGTTTTATTTCTAATTAAATTGTAAATAATTATGTTTGTAAAAAAAAGTATATTTATTGTTTTATTCTGAGATTTGTGCTTACTTTTAAGGAAGTAGTCTGCAATGCTATTGTATGTGTAAATAATGTATTACCTTGAATATCTCTATGTGTATTTAGTTGGTGTTCCTCAACTACTTTTGTGATAAAAAGGCGGATGATGATAGCGTCAAGCCGTTCTCTCTAAGGAGGTCAGCCAGCTGCGCACGACATATCTACGAGTATCATAGTCTACTTACGCATAAATATACTACTGACGTATAGAAATACACTGAAGCATTTAGTCAGAACCCTGAATTCAGACTATGTAAGTATTTATGTTTTCTATATTTTACTAAAAATAATTTAAATTTTGTTAAAATAAATTCTCTCCTTGTCGCCGTCATGGTAAAAATTCTTGATGATATTTTGTAAGTCCTGCGCTGGATATTAGTATACATACAGTGAAACGAAGAACTCCTAAGCCACACAAGTTTAACCCTTATTCTAAACATTCCAATATTTCATCACAATCTAACAAAACACAAGAGAGCCATAACTTAGTCTCCCTAAACGTCTGCACATAAAAATGTTGAAGAAAACTCCACAACTGTTATAACACTCATGTTTTACATTCTCAACAAGTGTTGGTCGAACCATCTGTTCAGTACAAAGTTGGGGGGGAATCGTAAATCTTGGTGGGCACGCCCCAGGGACAACAGTTTTGACCTTACACAATATCGTGGAGTATTAGTTACCGTGTTAGTTTGGATATTTTTTATGGTAACATTTTTATTGGTTCGAGATAAATCGAGCACTTTTTTCTGTTGAAACGTGATCGCTCCATGACCTAGGAAAAGCTATCAGCACATCGTGTTATAAACTTCGGCGCATTGTCATTCAATGGGCCTAATTTGCAAAAAAAATATTTTTTACGCAATACTTCCACGCATACTTCTATTACAATGTTAGTTAATAGAAATTGTTGCCAAACAAAAGCACGAAGTAATATCGTCCTTATGTATTATAAAATAATATGAATACCTACCAGACCTTTTAGTAAGTACTAGTAGTTATCAACAATGTGTATGTTTGTGTGTATGTGTAACACATTGAAAACGTACACACACATTTTCACATAACACACAAAATCTGTATTTTCTGTTCCCGCTCACGGTTCGACGATTTTCTTAAATACTCACTCAGACGAACAGTGTGAACTGTACGTAAGAAAACCGTCAATCAAGTAGTATATGCGTCTGTAAATGAACGACAAATATCGACTCTCTGAAACCGTGGGCAAACACAGCTCAAACATAAATGTTTGCGCGACGATCAACAAATCAAAGCCGTGTTGAGATGCGGCGAGTTAAGGCGTTTCATACTGATTGGTTAGTCGCTGCGATTTACAGGATAAAAGAAAGCATGTTTTTGTTAGATTTTGCCAAAGTTATTTTTAAATCGGACTACTAATATTTTTGTGCTCTCGTATCTTGATCGTGTCATATGTAAGTAATTTATTCATGTGATTTTATCTTTTAAATGAAAATATGAGGCTTTGAAAGTAAACGAACAAGCTGTTTTCCAAATTTGTACCATTTTTTTAAACGCACGCTATCTGTTTGGCCTGTGTAGACTCAACTTTATATTAGTTAAAATGTCAGACTAAGTCTTATTGACAGAAGTGTCGCCTTTAGACACTATTCGAAGAAACAAAAGCTATGTAGTGATCGTTCCACATTCAAAGTTTAAAGGAATTTGTAAAGGAATCACTTAGGAATAAGCTCCAGTTAGTTTGTTTGGTAAATAATTTCATACAAATTCTGTTCCATCTTTTAATGTATTCGGTAGATAGTGGCCCTTAACCATACTAATTAATTAATATAAAACTATTCAAGTTTATGTAATAATACTTTATAGATGCAAAATATGTGATATTATTGTTTAAAACCTTTTTTATAGGCACGAGTACTATTTATAAACTTTTTCTTATATTTTTTCACGAGTGGAACAAACAACTATTGAAAAAAAAATGCGAATAGGTTTCGCTTCGTTGCGGTTTCCAAGATTATTTTTCGTGTTACTTTAAATACATAATTTTAACCAAATTTACTATCAGAAGGCTCGGAACGTAATAGTTATCATTGTAAGAATATTAATGACAAAAATGTACGCAAAAAATAATCATGATTTTAATTCATATGAATACCTACCATAAAAAACAAATAATTAATAATAAAACTACAAATAACTGTAGAAATAATTTCATATTGAATTAACGGCTCATAAATACTGAATGCACTAAAAACAGATGACATTAAATATTGAAGACACACGGTAACCAATTGGAATGATAATGGCCTGCTTAATTAACGAATTGCAGATACATCGTATAATGTGTACCTACTATAATACCGTACAATGCGAATAACTATTAATTATTCTTTTGAAACTGCAATGTGTGCAATCTCAAAAAAAGCTATCGTTGCTGTATATCTTCATGTTACTCGATACAGGGCGCCTACGATCAGTCATGTAGCGATGAAAAGTATTTATCAGATTTTTATTCCAAATCAAATAAAATCATATAATAATCGTAATCGTTTATAGGTGTAATAAACAAAAGTTTATTCTTCGATAAAAAATGAAAGCAATAAATGACCTCAGATAATATAATAAATTGTACAGACGTCAGCACATCAACCTACCTCAGTCTATCAAATTTATTTAATAGATTTTCAACCTTTTCAACCTACCGGAAAGTTAATATTTGATTGGTAAAATTTGACAGATTCGGTTAACACGTTAAAATTTAAAAGGTCATCCCTCATAATCCCAGTGCATTCGATATCGATAACAAAATAGACAATTTTTATCTGTAAGCAAGCAAGCTATTTTTCCAAATCGATGCAGTCGCGACAAAGCAATTAGAATGCATTCGACGGCCGAGCATCGAGACTATTCGATTATTAATCGATTAGTTCGACGCGCCATGCAATAAATAATCTGTTTGTGAGAACTTATCAGAGTTTCTGCCAAGCGATTAAAAGAACAGTTCTTTTATTAGTTTTCAGAAGTGTTTTGAGAGCTAGACGCTGATTGAAATTATGATAATGTTCTGTTGAAAGTTGAATGACCTTTTAAGTTTATTATAATGGAGTCTTGAACGAATTGTTGCTGTTGAAGTGATTGTTTTCCATCGTTTTCATAATGTACTTATGAGTTATTGATACAAATATTAGTGAAATATGAATGTTTGTATTATTTGTATTATCTAAGTAAGACATCATTACAACAAGGCATCCGTCTTTTTTTGTTTGAGAAAAATGTCATCGTCATTGAAGTGATTCTACGAGACTCCATTTTTTTCCTGTAAACGTGCGGAACCCTAAAAAATGCTGGCATACAATGGCCAAAGGTAAAAATGTTTTCAACAACCACAATGTGGACAGTTAGCCGGAATATGAGGTTTTATTTGTCATGCGGCGAGTGTGGGAGGGTTTTATATAATTATAAAAAAGTTTGTATTGCGTTCCGAATTACACCTGGATTGCGGTTTACGTTATACGATTTTCGGTTATGCGTGTTGGTAGTTAAATTACCTACAATTGAGTGGATTGTTTTACAAAATACTTTGAGAGTAAATATTATTTGTTCAAAATAAGTATTTACAATGCAAAGTTTTTATATGACGCGATAAATGCTTTTGTGCTAATTTAGGGTAGTATATTTTTTTTTAATATAATAAAAACCCACCGTTAACCGTAAAATAATTTATTTATTTATTTAACGGTTTAAGTGCACAGTTTATGAGATAATAAGTGTAACAGAACAATTCTATTTAATAAATATAATAAAATAATTTATTATCTTGCACCAGCGGTTTCACGCATGACCCGTGAGAAGTACTCCACCCATCCAGATCAAAAGTAGCCTATAAAGTACCTCGATAAAAGGGCTATCAAACAATAAAATATTTCTTCAAAAAAGGTCCATAACTTCCAGAGATTAGCGCGTTCAAAGATACAATCAAACTCTATCCCCATTTTTATAGAACATAGTCTTAAAAAAGTACCGCCTTTAGTGCTAGCTTTAAGTTAAGCTATTAAAAATCTAGTACTAATTAAGTCGGTTCTTTACAAGACCAAGTTTTAAAATATAGGGATTCAGCTTTATAATATTAACTATACATAGATTAAGAACTTGAAGTACACAACCAAATAAAGCGTCTTTGTTGTTTATTTAGTTATTCAAATCCACAAACATTTGCTTAGAGATCTTAATTGCCCTATATACAAGAGCATCTAAATTCGTATTTACGTCTGTACGTCTATCAGCTCTCAAATTAAACCATTACCTTCAGAAACCTTAGTAAATGAACCAGTTTAAATGTACCTACGGAATTCTAGTAATATGTTACGTGAAACGAAAACAACAGAAGTATTGATGTTATTGTAGTTTTCCCTTATATGTAGGTAAAGTTTCAGGAATAAACTAAAGTTTTCAAGATATGCCCGATTATATACCTACTTATTTTATGGAGGAGCTTTTGGCTAAGTTACAGCCAAAAAGGGTCGATCAATCATAAGGTCAAGCTACGCTTGGTGCGGTCGTGGGTAGGTGACTACGATCTACGACTATCACGACGAGTTCCTCCATTTTTCGGACAGCACGCTAAATTGGTGGGTCTTTCACAGTCCTTACAAGACAATAATCAAAAGCCAGAAAGTCTGACATCCAGTCTTGCCAAGGAGATAAGTTTTACCCAGGTTGAGGACAACTGGGTTGAATGCTTTCCTTCACTGGTAACTACCAGCTGAACACACGCGGTCTACTGCGTCCGTGTGTCTTTCGATATATAGATACGCGGTCGAATTCAGAACCAACTTATTTTAGTATCAATTTCACTTCTGCACTCACTCTTCTTGATATAATTTCACTGCCTTTATAACCTATTTATGGAAGTCATTTTATGGATTTGCGTCAATCAGTTCCCTTGAGACGCGGCTAAAACTATTTGTTTTGTAATTGCAAAGGTCAAATCAATAAGCATAGGTATATTTCATTCAATTATCTACCCTTCATTATATGATTAATTCATTATGTCCGTAAGGGATCAACTGGAGTATATTCCCTATTTTCTAAGGGATGGAACTTCTGAACCTTGTAGTTTCTTTATTAATTTAGTTAACCTGGTGTGTTAATAAGAAATAGGTATCGGAAGCAAATACCAATCTTTATGTAAATAAGTCACCGAAAAGACCCATAACATAACTCAATTGAAACGGTGTATGTTTCGTAATAGAATCATATTTAAATCATAGGTTACAATGCGTAGATGTCAACGGTGTTAAATCTCTAGGCTTACCAGTTAAATTAGGCGTGCCTCAGGGTTCTATATTAGGTCCATTCTTATTTTTAGTCTATATAAATGATTTGCCGTACATTCTAAAAAACATATGTGATGTAGTTTTATTCGCAGACGATACATCGCTAATTTTCAAAGTTGATAGGAATAGAGAAGAATTTGATGACGTAAACAGTGCACTCTCATTGGTTACGCACTGGTTTACAACCAATAATTTAGTCCTTAATGCTAAAAAAACAAAGTGTGTCAAGTTCACTCTGCCTAATGTAAAAAACTTAGGCCCTAACATTATCCTAAATAATGAGGTTCTTGAAACTGTGAAGTCTACGGTGTTTCTGGGAATAACAGTTGATGCAAAGCTTCAATGGGGCTCACATATATCTAGCCTCGCGGGAAGGCTTAGTTCTGCTGCCTATGCCGTCAGGAAAGTAAGACAATTCACTGACGTGGACACAGCTCGACTAGTCTACTTTAGTTACTTTCACAGCGTGATGTCCTATGGTATTCTACTATGGGGCAAAGCTGCAGACATCGAAAACATATTTATATTACAAAAACGAGCTATTCGTGCAATTTATCAGTTGGGTAGCAAACACTCATTAAGGGAGCTTTTTAAGGATATAGGTATTCTTACTGTGGCATCGCAATTCATCTTTGCCAATATATTATACATTAGGCAGAATATTCACCTATACACCAAGAAAAGTGATGTCCACAGTATCAACACTAGGAACAAGCATAAACTGTGTGTACCAATTCACAGACTTCACAAGGTACATGGATCGTTTATGGGGCTGGGTATTCGTTTTTATAATAAACTTCCTCAGTCGTTGCTAGAATTGCCTTTTGATAAATTTAAACTACAAGTTAAATCTATTCTCACAAAGAAGGCATACTATACTATTAATGACTATATAAACGATAAATGCAGCTGGTCCTCATGTTAAACACAGGGCAGCTCCTGAAGGTTATCATTGTAATCTGATGTTTTTTTTTTTTTTTTTTTTTTTCAATTTTCATTATATCCATGACAATTTATTTATTAATTTCTTAATGCTTTTTATATTATCACTGACAAATTACTCTCGTCGTGTAATTTATTTACGATGGGCTGCATTGCAGTATTGAAAATGGTCTACTAGTGACTGCTAACTTAATAGTGTTATCCGCTTTATTGTTGAGCAGCAGTGAGTCGTCATGCTCCCTTAGAAGGCATTGCTTGCGGTAGCGTCGGCGGTCGGGTTGCCTCCCTCCCTCAAAAATGTGCGAGGGAGGCGATGGCTGATCCTCGCGTTATGCTCGTGAACGGGTGCTGCTTGTGATGCCAGGTCGTCTTACTGACTGCATATTCTTTCATACTTAGTTTATACAATTTGCTTTACTTGTATTGTGAATTGTGGTCCTAGTTCACCGTTTTCACAAAACCTTTACACATGTTGGTGGGCACAATCCATGTATATACCTTTACTTATTACCCCAAATGGAGGCAATAGAATATATTTAACCTGTTTTTTTTTTTTTTTTATAGCTGCTTGAGTTAATAATAATTATTATTTTTTTAATAGGTATGGGTAGAAAGATGTGTGTTAGCCAACATGGTTAGATATTTAGTGAATTTAATACTTCATGTATTGTTATGTGTACTTTGTGTATATGTATACTTTGTTTTATATAAAATCGGTTCTTCAAACCATACAGACAGAATTGTGTTGCTGGGGAGTTTGTTCCACCATTTCTTCTTCCCAGCGATAACACATAGGAAGTGGTGAAGGGCGGGCGTTTTTGGGGCTGTCTTTTGTAGAATTGACCTTCGAAAAGTGCTGATTTTCAGCCTACTTTGAATAAATGACTTTTTATCTTTATCTTTATCTTTATCACTCAATTGGTTATACAAAATACGAATTAAAATCTTAATTTATAAAAAATAAGTGTCACATTTTTGTGTGCGATGAACTTCTTAACTACTTAACCAATTTTAATCAAATTTGCACACCGTGGGCAGTTTGAATCAAGTTGAATGATAGGATAGTTTACATCTTAATTTATAGTCGCAATATTATTTTATTGCAAATTATTTGTCACAAAGATCTTAACCACAGCTGCTAGAATATATGTAATATTATGATGTAATTATCATTTATTTTTTGAAACTGACATGACTTACCACGAACTACGTGATATAAGTCGATGAAATAAGTCTACGAGTGCTTTAAAATTTTAAACTTTATGCAATAGCTACAATGTTTAGGATTTGGAACCTATAGGTATGAAGAAAAGAAACAATAATATACTCCTACATAATTAAATATACACGTAGCATCTCGGCTAATGTTACACTAAATTACATTAATAAAGCAAATTATTTCCAAGATTAGTGAATGTACCTACCTATGTCCCGGCAGTCAATGACCGCTACACGAAGTTGACCTCACAAGCCATACTAGACAGACGTTACAACATAATTCCCCTTTCTCCCCTTCATCCCATACCGAGGGAAACCGCTCCTTCGACAAAACATGTCATAATTTGCAAACTCTCCTCACATTTCTCCTGAATACTTGTTTACATGCTTGTAGTACTCACAGAATTACAAAGGTGTAAGTACAAATACTTTACTTTTTAGGGTTCCATTCCTAAAGGGCATCTGCCCATCTGCCGATAAGATGTATCTCATGAATCGTAATAGTAAAACATTTACTATTTTTACTATTATATAATAGCCATACAATAAATGTGTTTTTTTATTTGCTGGATAATAATAACGGCATCAGGCAGATCCTTGAAATATTTACCGAATTTTGAGCATATTACTTTCAAAGAAAATAATTATATTAAACTCAAATTAATATTTTAACAGGGCTTTCATGCGACAGATTGTATACGATAGATATTTTGTTATATAGAGATTGTAGAAGTCTTTACGGAAAGCAATGGGGACGAATATAATGAATCAATACAAAATACATTAAATTATACATGGGATTAATTTTTAAGTCTACTCTAAAGTTTGTGATTTCGACTTACGCCTTTTGAACATAGAAATCAGTTTGTCAATACGTCTAAACGACGTGTTTTTTCCTCGGTTGAGATCCTGGCGAGATTCCAAAACGGCGGATGACCAATGTCCGACACGAGTCCTACAATATCAATTATGTAGGAAAACACTTTAACAAGAAAATGTATGTCGTCGCTTTGGATTTAATGAGAGTGTCAGCACTGCGTCTGATGAAAAATTGGTTTGAGTTTATTAATGTATGGATATATTTTAATCATTTTATTCTGTTCAGAAATATTCTAGAATATAGGTCTATGATTTTTATGAGACATTTTGGCTTTCTATTAGGAGGGATTTTTTATTAATCATCATCAAGCATTTTTATTGTCCCACTGCTAGGCAAAGGCCTCCTCTCCCACGGAGAAGGATTGAACGTTAATCACCACGCTTGCTCAATGCGGGTTGGTGATTTCAGACTTTATAGTTCAGGTTTCCTCGAGATGTTTTCCTTCACCTTTACTCTACTACTTTACAAGATAAACTTGAAAGTACGTATAACTTAGAAAAGTTACATTGGCACTTGCCTGACCTGGAATCGAACCCGCACCCCTTTATTCGAAAGGCTGGTGCTATAACCACTAGGCCACCACGACTACTACTTTTTTATTAATAATCACTTTTATTCTAAGGACTATCTGAAGTCAGGTTAGATTATCTAAGGTTCTATTCAAAACGCGTAATAGTTTACAGATGTCGATAACAGTAGCCACTCAACGCAATTTAGGTAACTTGTTACATTATTGAGACAATTTTTAGACAAGAATATTCTCGAAAATTGTTGCTATAATAAAAATATACAGCCCAACCCAAAACAATCCAAACAACACGTTATCATTCCATGTAAAGGGCTGAGGGTTAACGATACAACTTATAGGTCGACAGCCCAACTTTGCCAAACTACGGATAACTATCTTGTAATGTGGCCGAGGACACTTGAGTAATCTCGACGTGCCTTAGAAAATATACCAACAGGAGACGCCATTACCGTGTTTTCCCCTCCGCTATAGGTACGATGGCACCGTATGCATACAAGGTGTAAAGAACAGTTGTCCGCAGACTGATGGCGTGACTTTAGTATACCATACTAGACTGGTTCATACAAATGTTTCAGTAACGTTATTGGTTTTCCCAATAAAACCGATTTGTATCGCGTCGATCGTTACGATTATTTCAAAGTCTATTGCTATTTTTTTTTATTTTAGCGGTATTATTAAAACAAACGAAGTGCTGCGTACAAAGAATGTAATTTTGCATTGAAAGAAAGAAAAATTAACTGAATAAACGGTAAAAAAAGGAGATGATTGAAGGATATGATTCAAAATAAGGAGCTGAATGCACCCTATCAGTCTGCGGAGGGCTGTCCCTGTCACCCTATACGTGTGCGTCATAAACGTGTTCGATAATTTTGTCCTGAGCTTGAATTAGACGACTTTTTCGCATATATATTTAATTTTGTGCTTATACATGCAACAACTCCGGTGGGTTGCATGATCTAAGCGACTTGCCATCAGTTTTCAACACTGTTTGGCCGAATTGATTAGTCGATCGATTAATCCCAGTTCAGTGTTTGATTTCGGTTTACAAGCTTCGTGTCAATTGATGAATATTTATTGGTATTGCTTTATCTATGTTCTAATGAGTTTATTGTGTCTTGCAAATTGTAAATACTTCAGTCTGCAATTTTAATTTTTTATTGCGGCCATTCACCCCAACAAAATTCTTTGAACATTGAAACTGACAATAATTTATATGCTTGCAATGTAAACTTAATAATGTACTAGTATCAAATGCCTGATGTTGTGCCCTAAAAGGGTCCACTATTATTCATAGCTTTAAGCACTGTATATAACACATGTAAAATATTGTGGACAGCTAATAAAAGATATTAATTATGAATTATTTTCGGTGCAAATTGATATTTTGTCTTAAGGTTTTTTAGATTGATTCCGCTTCGTAGTTTTTTTTTTTATATTTTAGATACCCATCTACTGAGCGTTTAAAGGATGTTTTTCTAACTTATACATATACATACGTATATCTCAAACTGTTATATACTGTGTCCTTCATTTGATCTGAAGTCTACCCATTAACACAACTATACCCCTGAAAGTTTACTAACATATTTCAAGTACCAAGACGAAAGGGTGCAAGTGCCTACTTTAAAAAGAAAATGATTTTGATCCTTGTAGCGAGTCCACGGTCACGTTTCTCCTGTGTAAATGTTTGGCGTCCATTACAGCTTAATCCTTGGTGACGCGCAATTTGATAGATTAGCGACCGCCATCTTTATGTCGTCATTCGTCCTTTGAAATTTACATAGGGTTAGTTAATTGAGATTTGAAGATTTATACTGTGAATGGGGTTTCAATTGTGAAAATAAAACTGATGCAATTTTAGTTTTAGAGTTAATTAGGTATTTTTTGACATGGGGGAGCGGCGGGAGGGAGGGTTGTGGGAGACTGGTGACTAAACTAGGTGTCAAGTTTGTAGTCAAACAATAGGTAGGTTTGTTTAAAGCTGTGAGTTCAGATCCAAACATAATATCATTTATTTTTCATTTCTTATTATATGTGACGTCATAGTTCTTGTTTTAAATAACCGTTTTGATAATTCAATAAAAGTATTGAATTTGGCTAAATGCCGCCGCATTGTAGTATCTCAGAAGTCTATAGGTATATATCTATTTGTTTTTTGGTCAGTTTGGTAGCCACAACTTCCTGACAACCCTTCACAAGACCCCGCAGGCTCCCTTTCAAAACACCGGTAGCTCAAGGCATTATTCCATTTCCGACGCACCCCACTGTTTAACGGGAAAATCAGCCCAACGATTTTCAGCACCTCAATTTTCTTATGAATAGAATAAAATTCCTGTAGAGGTTTCGGGACTATTTGTGTAAGTATAACATTTTTATTTTTTTTATGATCTTTTTCGAAGGTATTATGAGCTTGTCAACCAGGAATCGAATCCGTTTGACAGGTGCTTTAACCACTGCATGCAACATATTGATCTGATTTTATTTATATTTTTTGTTAAAGCGGCAACAGAAATACATACTATATCATATGCCAAGCCTTTTTCCCAAGCTATTTTGGCGTCAGCTTCCATTCTTAACCGCATTGGGGTGCAGCTGCGTACCAGTGTTTTACGTGGAGCGACTGCCTGTCTGCCCTCCTCAACCCAGTTACCTGGGTCGATACTGGTTGTCAGATTTTCTGACTTCTGATTACCCGTAGCCCTCCGAAACACGGAAAAACTCGTGATGACAAGATTGTCACACATCCACGGACCGACCGCGCCAAGCGTAGCTTTACCTTATGAATGATCGACCCGTGCGGCGTTAACTTAGCCACGTCATCATCTATAAAAAAATTACATTAGATACCACCTGATGAGAAGAATCCTACGATTCTCAATGTTTCTTGGTTCATACAATAATATAGTCCCAATTCAATACACTCTTTTCACTGAAATAACAGAAATACGTTACCATGGAAACGATATCTACCTACGCCATGTAAATATCCTGCGAAGTTCGTGACTCAATGCGAAATATCTTCGGGAACGGAGTCGCGTGTTCAGCCACAGTTTGTTTTGTCGATTCGCGTAAATTCATTACTTTATTAGGGCTCCGCAAATGGTTCGGTGTACAGATAGATAGATAGCTTTCGTATTATAAATAACGAGTATGGAAAAGAAAGTTCTGGAATTTGTGTAGTTAACGATAATAGGTAGTCTTGCAGTTTCAGTGGCAATAAAATAAATCATTATTATTTATTTATACAAAAAATATTTCATTTGTCACATTCGAAATATGAAAATACGATTTTTTTTAAAGAAACTGCTCATCTAATATGAAAAAAATCTAATTAATATCAATATCAAACATGTGCTCATAAAATAAAAAGTACTTAATCGAATTGGATGCAATTTGTATGGTACTAAATGGCAAGAATGCATCGAACTAAAAAGAATTAGACTAATCGGACTAGAAACCTCGGAGTAATCGGTGTATACATATATATGTACATAAAAAAATCATACCGGCCGAATTGAGAACCTACTCCTTTTTTGGGAGTTGGTTAACAAAAATACTATTTTGTAATCCATATAATTGTTTTTCTTCAATTAATAATTTCACATAAGTTACAATAACAATACCTACAACACATTATTACATCATATCATTTATGGAAGTACAAACATATTATAATATATTCCTGACAAAACTATTTGGGACCGGAATTTCCATGATATTACCCTCATAAATAGGGTAACCACACACCACTAGGATATTTCAACTAAAATATTAGGAACCTCAAAATTCCTTCACTTCAGTCCTCATTTTACCGGCGCGCGGCTGTTACAGTAGAATTTTAATTGCAAAAATTAATTGACCCCTGTATTACACAATAGTATTGTTAACATGAGTAAATTGGCAATTAAGTAGCTTTTGTGATCTGTTTGTGTTTCCTACCCCTGGCATTGCACCCTTCATGAGGCTCTACGGTAGAAATTATTCATTGCCATACCAGCTGAGCTATGAATGTTGTTGGTTTTGTTATACAACAAAAAGTTTCATAATTACGTAATCAGAATTAGTCTTTTGTTTATCAAAATAATTGATGAACATAGATTCAGTTTAGCTAAATGATTTCATCAACAACTTAAAGTATGAACTTGAGCATTAACAAAAATGCACATCAAGCTGCTACGATCTGTCAAATTTCCTTAATACATTTTCAACTTTATCGCTAATGCATACGGTTCAAATTTGATTGGAATAAAAAAATACAGTTTCGTTTGTACCTAAAGCATTCCATCAGTCTCTATAAAAAGCTTAAATAAGGAATCAAAAATATAAAAAAAAAAACTTAAATTCTTTATAATACTATGTTAGCTGTCTCGCCTCATCCGCAGTTTGTTTGTGTCGTCGTCTGAGCCTGAAATAAATCGTCCCTTATTATTCCAGTTACCATGACAACCTTCAAAATCAATATTTGGTATCTAGTAGCTAATCGAACTTACCAACTTTCTACCGAACTCTAGAGATGGCATCGTAATTATTTGTTCATTTCCCTACCTACTCGTAATTGACTGGAAAATGTGATAGATTGACAGCAGGGTTACAAAGGTAATTTAATGGGTCTAGAATAATCAGCACATCACACTTCACACTAATATATAAAGACTAAAGTATCTGAGTGTGTGTATATGTTTGTTACCTCTTCACGTCCTAACGGCTGCGCGGATTTTGATATCACTTGGCAGTAATATACCTTAGACATCAGAATAACATATGTAACATATGAAACTAGTTCTAATATAAAACTAAAGCGTTTGTTTGATTGTTTGTTTGCTGAAAGGCTGGTGATAAAAGATAAAAGTTATTTATTCAAAGTAGGCTGAAAATCAGCACTTTTCGAAGGTCAATTATACAAAAGACAGCCCCAAAAACGCCCGCCCTTTACCACTTCCTATGTGTTATCGCTGGGAAGAAGAAATGGTGGAACAAACTCTCCAGCAAATGATGGTGCAATATGAAAAAACCAACGGTGTTGTTAAATAAAATAATATAAATAATACATTATTGTATGCTGTAACCCCATCTAATTAATACAATTACCACACGCTTTGTTCCATTAATAGTGTGTTTATAATGTTTAGCGCTACAATAAATATTTTGGCGTTAGTCCCGTAGTTTTGTAACACTAATTGCTATGTACAATGCGAACTGGAATTCCGGTTTTTAATTGTTACTTTGAAACGTGTTTACATAATTTATGGTTGAAAATATAACATTAAGGGCCTGTTTCACCACCTACGAATAAGTTCCAGTTAGTTTATTTGGTAGATAATTTCATACAAATTCTGTTCCATTTTTGAATTTATTCTACTTGTGAAACTGGCCCTAAATAAAATAGATGAGTTTATTCCTAGAAATTAGTATCTATGGTGTTAGCTTAGGGGCAGGTCGAAAGAGGTATGTGGTTTTTTGTCTTCTACTATATAAGATGCAATCCTTGGAAATATATAGTTGACATAAAAACTTATTTAACCGGTCGGTTAACCCCAAGGTAAGCTATTGATTAGCTTGTATTATGGTTGCAAACACAATTGATAAATTATTAACTACATATTATACATAGTCAACTTTGCACATCACACAAATGTCGACCTTACCGGAAATCGAACCCGGCACACTCGACAGTCTAGCATAGTTACCATTGCACCAACGGCTTATTTTACATAAATTGAATTTTTTTTTTCTTATATACTTTTAGACCACATAGTACGTTTTACGTCTACCTGCAAAGAGGCATTAAGCTCAATTTCCGGATCAAGGTAAAATTAATGAAGACAGGATATTGCCTGAAACGTGTATCGCTACCTTGATTAAACATGAACCAATATTGCGTAACTAACTTATAGGTATCCATTTATTCTGTGGAAAAATCTTCATCATCATATCTGTGTTATCTTCTTTCAAATATCAAGAGGTCGGGCATGTAAGCGACAGCTTGACTATAACTATTTAAACTTACAATGTATGTGTGTGTAATTTATTTATTTTCATAAATAATGAAGGAACGTGGGAAATCTGCATACCGTACAAGTAATTTCTAGTGAAATTTGGTACTACTTAGTGTAATAACCAGTTTTAATGAAAGATTAGCAGGATCACACAAGCTAACTTAGCAACATATTCGTATCTTAAAGCAAAGCGATCAATCCTGATTGAGGCCTTATTTATAAGCTCCCTGATTATCTGTCGATATCGATAGGAATCTTTAGCAAGACGACCCAAACCGATATTTAACAAAAAGAAAACCGTGTCATTTTCGTTTTCATTTTACGATAAAGCTTCAGCAGCCTCCAAAATTTTGTAAAGTCAAAATCTTCACTCATAAACAACAATACACTGCACCCTAAAACTTTCACGCTATACCTACATAAAATGCTTTGTAATTCCCTAAGTTGAGAAACTTTTCGGCTTCATATATAACTGTACTGCCCTCCCTCCTCCCCCCACTCCAGCCGAGTTAATGTTCACAATATGTTTTTATGCCCTTCGAACAGAGTTGTTTTCGTCCAACCCCTACTCGACAATTGTCAGTGACTCGGATCGCATAATCCGATGTCGAACAAAGTTTTTCTTTGAAGAGTATCTGACTCGCTCAAGTTGGGTTGATAACAATAAAATACACGTGTGTATGTGTGTCGGACTTTTGTATTTATGTACCGAAATCGATGTTTGCTTGTACGAGAAAATTTTAGAAGAATTCCGTTGAATTCTTATTGAATACTGCGCACACAAAAATATTGTAGCCTCATTATAATTCATACGTTAAAGTTTTTGTTGAAACCCAAACTCTTTGCTAAGAAGAAAAACATCAAAGCGAATGTTTTCACATCATGTTTAAGAATGAGATCGTTATTTTCATAATATAGTTTCTGAAAACAAGTCATATTTTAAATACGACCCCATATTTGCTAAAGAAATAAATGATTAACATTATACAAACTAGTTTTCACCCGCGGTGTTACCCGCTTCCCCTTTACTAGTTTCCGTAATTGGGTGAGCATAAAAATCAATATACGTTTCCTGGTTCCGAGTTACCTCCCCACCATTCTTCAGCTAAAACGGTTAAGCCATTTTCACATTATAAATATCATAACGTAGAGTAGGGTAGAGTAGTGTAGTGTAGAGTAGAGTAGAGTAGGGTAGAGTAGAGTAGAGTAGGGTAGAGTAGGGTGGAGTAGGGAAGAAGGGGAGCGAAGCCGCGCGGGCAAAAGCTAGTTCTAATATAATTATGGCCAGTTTCACGATGCCCGAATAGCCACTATCTGTATGAATGAATGTGTATGAAGTTATCTACCAAATAAACTAACTGGAACTTATTCGTAGCTGGTGAAACAGGCCCTTAAACTCAAATTTAATATCCATCATAGTTACACACAACTGACTTCCTAGTTCTGAAAACTGAATTTAGATAAAGTTAGTAATCCTACCTCAATAAACTACGGCTCATGTTAAAACAATCATTGAACAAATCGAACGGACTTTTGATTCGTACTCAGATATCTGACAGACCAAATCAAATAAATCTGCTCTAGTATAATAGTTCAGTGCCTCACTTTCCTTCAATCGAGATAACTTTCAAATATTCACCAGAAATTGAAATGGATAACCAGTAATGGTTCTAACATACTCAAGCTGTGATAACTTTATATAGGGTGTTACAAAACTAGTACACCAAATTTTTACAGGTTAATGGTCAAGGGGTCAACGACCGAGCGCCTTCATAGAGACCGGCGTTATGCATAAAATTTGGCGAATGTGTGATCAGATCTTGAGATGACGATTTATCTAAATTTTTATTTGAAAACAACCACTATATATATTAATGTTCATATTAGGAGTTTACTTTTCTTTAGTTGGGAACTAGTTGCAGCTATTCATTTGTATCCAAAATTTTCATGAAACAGATCAAAAAATAAATTACAATAACATAAATAAAAACACTATACATATGATAGAACACAAACTGTCCTCTAATTCGAGTCGAGTTCTCGTTACATTGACTAAAGGTCAACAAAGTTCATTTCCCGAACAGCCATTGCAATTCATATTTTTACGACGTTCTCCTTGCTGATACAGAAATAATAAGATCCTACCTATCGCAAGCACTTCCCTTGCAACTCATAAAATAGATCCGAGAAAGTAGGTTAAGTGTAGTATGCGCTGGTAACATCTAAAAGTAGAACGTTGCGCTAAATATTACGCCAACACTGTATTTTTGTGGCTGGCAATACTTTCATTAGGGGTCAGAAAAATTAAAGGTATACCTGATTTTTTTCATTCAAAATTCACCAAAATCCTTATTCTAAAACCGAGTGTAAATTATGTAATGGACACTGTAGGCTATGTAGTCTAGGTACTAATGAACTACCATCTTTTTCAAGGTCAAAGTCAATCATAAAAAACATAATTGCCTCCAGAAAATAATCAATTACTCATATCAAACTATAAACTACGTTGCATAAGTACAAAAGCAAGCAACTCGAAACTGTTAAATTTGAACCGTATGCTGCAGCTATAAAATTGAAAATCCATTAAGGAAATTTGAAAAATTGTAGAAGCTTGACGTGCTGGCAACTGTACTTGAATACTTGTCTTACAAATTGAAAACCGAAAAAAAAAGAATGCGTTTTTTTTTTCTTTTTTTATACTCTGAAAACGAAAAGATCATAGCCACGTTCATATTCCAAACAAAACAATTTCCAGTTCTGTGTAAAAAGGCAAAGGAGAACCATAGCGTCTTCAAACTTTTTTAATATCGAAAGAGTTGAAGACCAACCTCCTTGTTTATTTGAATTTTGAACAGAGGCTTTATTGTAAAGACTAGCAATGGGCACAGACAGTTTCTATCTATGGAATAAATTCAAAAATGAAACTGAATTTGTACGAAATTATCTTCCAAATAAACTAACTGGAACTTATTCGTATGTACAAGTTATTTTATAAAGGAAATCGATCCCTGTTGTTTCTTGTTTTGCGGTTAAGATTGGGAGCCGATTGTATGTTTTAGGTTAGAAATTGCTCAAAGATTGTGGCAATTTATCGATGTCTTTGATAATTTACTAATACTGTGATGTAACTGGGTCTTATAGAAGAAATCTTAATGACCTGCCTATCTTATATAAGATTTTTTGCTTCGTTTTCTTGAACTGTTGCATTATATTCAAATTTATCTGAATCTATTAGTTTTAAAAATAAGTTCTATACACATGAATAATTATGATACTTAAAACTGATAATTTTAAACACTCGAACGATTGACAGTTGTATCATTCAGGTTGCCACAACGATATTATCGATACGAATTCACCGATCATCGGTTTTAAGCGTACTCGATTAACTTTTAAAAGCGATGAATCGAGTTAATCTAACTGCAAGATCATGCCATCTAGCCTGCAATATAAACTTTCCAAACTTTGCCCGACACTTGATGTAAAACACAGTGAAGTTCTTTAAAGTTCCAGGAAACGATTTTTCTTTGAATATAAAATACATGCCTGCTGCTGGTGCGCTTGCGTTGTTTTGAGATTGCTCATTCAGTGGAACTTTTCTATCTGCCTAGCCTTTTCCCATGCTATGTTGGGGTCGCTTTCCAGTCTCGTCATATACAGCTGAGTATCAGTGTTTTGCGTGGACCTCCTCAACCCAGTTGGGTTAGGTTATCATACCACCTGCAGGCTTAGCATGGCAACCGTAGAAACAAGTTTTGTCTACCGGAGAATGGACATAATGACAGAAAAGTTACAATTTTTGAAGAAAATTTTCATTTCTTCGATCGGCATAAGTCTACAAGTGATCATATGCGAGTTGACAGGTCGCGCCATGCTCGGGCAGAAGACATGTTGACATTGACAGAAAGAGCTTTGTCTTTTCTTGATAGAATAGATATAGAATCCTCATGCTAAGCCTGCTGTGCAACTCTGGTTCTGGCTTCTGACTACTTGTAACGACTGCCAAAGACGTACAAATGATAAATGGGACACGCTAATTTAGCATGCCTTTCAAAACACGGAAGAACTCGTCATGACAAGATGGTCACCCATCCACAGACCGACGGCGCTAAGCGTTGCTTATATCAATCCTTATGATCGATCGACCCGTGCGGTTGTTAGCTCCTCTCAATTAAAACACAGTTTATAAGCTTTCTGGATTTTGTCCTTGTATGATATTGTATTTTTTTTATTTAAGACAGAATAGAATAGGTCTGTATTTTCACACAACCATGAATAACAGACAATAATGCTATATTATATCACTTTTCAAAATAGACACAATATTGTTTCATATTTGTTACAACTCCTGCAAACTAAACTAAACCTTATTTGCATACCATAAGAATTCCATATACATTGCGTGGCTATTTTCGATAGTGAATAGGGTTGTCACCTAGTACGCTGCTACAAGCTAATGGAATCCCGATAGATGCGAAGCCTTCAGTAGAACCCTAGGATATCTCGAAGGGAACTCTCTACAGAGAAACTTGGAAGCGCATAATTTTCAAGTTTTTCATTATTCCTCTAGAAGTGCGACGTACTCACTTTGTCTGGATAAAGTTGGATTTCGTATAAAGAATGTTGTAGTTCACAGCTTTATGTACTACGTAATAAAATTTTGCACGTTAAAAAAAACTAGCTGTCGGTCGTGCTTTCATTCGACATGCGACAGAAACTTCTTTATTTATCTCGATAAAAAGTTTTATTTAGCTCTTCTTGAGATTGTAGTAATTTATCCTACTTTATATTACAGTCATTTTAGTACTTTACCGTGAATCTTCTTTAACCTGTAGAAATAATAAGAGTTACGTACAGACACCAGCAAGCTACCCGAAACTGTTAAATTATCCCAATCAACTTTGAATCACATGCTTCAGCAATAAAGTTGAAAATCTATTAAGAAAAAATTATAGATTATAGTAGCTTGATGTGATGGCGTCTGTACATGCTTGATTGATATATGTACCTACACAGAAGTTTGATGGCCAAATGGACCCTCTTCAAGGCTTTTCATTTGACCACATCAATCGCAATTTTTTTTTTCTAAAATCTACATATTCTTGCATAAATAAATAGGTAAACATATTTCACAATGTTACGCAAAAATCTAAAGATATAGGTCCACTATCAATCAATCAGGTGGACACTTGGGACGGGTTAAAAGCCCTCGATTTAAGGAACCCCCCTCTCTCCCGCCCTCTCTTCAGAAACCCCGCCGAACCACTAACACCTGCGACCCTTCAACGTCTACTTATTGAGGAATTTACAGGATTAAATTGTATTTGGAATTTTATTTTCTTTTTTAAAAGTTGGCATTTTAATGGAGCTTTTAAAGAGTGAACGTCAATATCGACTGGGAATTTGGGTTACAATTATATTTAGTACAAGCGTAGATAGATGTAGTCATTATTTTAATGAAGAAACTTGTTCTAAATCTTTCCATACTAATCTGACAGAAATACAGCGATAGTATTTATTAAATTAATTTAAATTTATTAAATAAAATGTTTTTTTTTTTCTGTGAACAATATTTTCCTATAAATTAATTGCTCAATAGAAATAAATTCAAAAGGAATTTCGACCCAGTATTTACTTATAAAACAGCAAAAATGTTTTGGTTTTAAAAATAAACGCGATGCACAAGTCATCGGCTGGCGCGTACGAATCGTCGACGTGTTTATTTCTGTCCGCAGAGAACGAGAATCCAAAATAGAAAAGTCCACCGCATCTCTCCGCAGCAGTTACACGCACACGGAAACTGTTAACTTCAACAAATTAAACAAAGTTCTTATTCAAAACCGCTTTAAAATTGGAAAGAAAAATATATTTGTGTTTTCGCGCACGTCTATTCGTAATGGCGGTTGTGTGTCGAGTGACCGCCATCTTGGTTTTGTTGGTAGCATTGTTTAGCTTGGTGGTAGGATGTGACGTTGATGATGTGGCTGTATACAAAGTGTCGTTGCAATTCCTTTGGAGTGAGGAGCGGTTCCCGAAGGATTATCCACAGAACCGGCCTAAGGCGCAGTGGTCACAAGTTTTTGGTTAGTTAATTTACACAGTCTATGAATCTTTTGATTTTTTTTATTTATAATTTGAATGACTGCCTAAATGACTAGCTTATTGGTCTATCATCTATCGGCCAAAAGCGGGTCAACGTGTAAAGTTCTGAGTTCGAATCCCCGGTGGAATATAATGCGTTTAGGTTCTTCATATTAGAGTCTCGTGCAGTGATCATGAGATATTTCTACACGACAAACTCATTATCAGTGACATTGGAATTATAAGAGACACTTAATAATGAGAAAAACGTAATAATCATATTATGTAGATACATATATGTGGAATCCGATGAGTCTAAGTAAGAACAAATATTTTCCACAAAATATACGAACATGGAAGCAAAGTCGAAGTATTAAGTGGTATCTATATGATTCGATATCTATTAAGCCCATCCAAGATTTATCTCCTTAATACATAACAAATAACAATAATAAGCTTAGCAGATTAATTGATATATTACATACTTGTGATAAGATTACCTTGAAGATGAATCTATGATTAGGTATGTGCTATTTTTGAGAGGGATTTACTCATAATATTTACTGGCTATCTGATTACTATTGTCCTTTCAACCGCGTCTTATGGGAACCAATTGGTTTATCTGGATATTTTTCTCTTTAGTTAACCCGTTCAGTAGTTTTAATATGAAAGTGTAAAAATAAACAAAGTCACTAATTTTTTCTTTAAATATTAGAAAGGTATATACACACTTAAAACTACCTTTACAAACACAAATAAGCATAATAGCATTAATGTTCTTTAAATATAATGTATATTTTTTATTTTTTGTATTAAAAGCTGGTTTAAGATCTCTTCCAATTCTCATAATGCGAGTGTTATTTGGACTTAAATATTATTGGATAATTTTGTACATTATGTAAATACACAAATAAGCTGACTTGAAAGTTTTTAATACTTTTGCAATATCTACTGAAAAAAATGTGTCAGTAAACTGTATTATAGAATGCCTATGCATCCGAAAAAATAATATTTTGTTTCAGCTTCAGTTTATTTGGTAGATAATTTCATACAAATTCTGTTCATTTTATGCATATACTAGCTTCCGCCAGCGGTTTCACCCGCTTTCTGAGGGAAGTACTTTCCATACCCGGATAAAAAGTAGCCTATATGTTATTCTGATGTATAAGCTATATTGTGGTAAAGTTTCATTCAAATCCATTCAGTAGTTTTTACGTGAAAGAGTAACAAACATCCATACATCCATACATCCATCCATCCATACATACAAACTTTCGCCTTTATAATAGTATTAGGATTAGGATTAGGATTAGGATTCGGTAGTTGGTGGCTATTCGGAGATTGTGAAACTAGCCCTTAGCGTTACATGTGAAAGTCTTATATCTATCTCAAACTTAGTACAAAGAAAAGAAAAAACAAAAGAAGCTAACCTATTTTTTGTTTCCCTTTATCTTAACGCGAGACATTTCGCGGTTTCTCCTGCGATAACTCGCTATTTATTTGCCCATCCCGTCTGCACGAATCGCGATCTTATCTTAAATGTAACTTTCCTGAGAGGTCTAGCTAGGTGGAGTCATTGTTTTATTTTATTTGTTTTTTCTAATTATATTGTTTGTTTGTTATGCAATATAGAATTATAAATTACTTATTAATTAGTGCTTAATTGATGGACTTAATAATTTTTGAATCGTAACTAACTTTGGCTGTTCTGGTAAGTATTTTGTAAAGCAGTTTATTTTCTGTTTGTATTACAAATTGTTGTATATGTGAGCGTGCGTACTCGCCTGTGCGTGTAGGCGCACGCGCGACAACGTAACGGGCAATAAAGCAGTATGAAACTCGCTACTAGTTTGAATGCACGTACGCGTATTCCCGCTCCCGTAAATACCTAACAGTGGCGACGAGGATAACAAAATGTTTTCGAATGGAGGTTTTGGTTCAATTACGAACTTCGACCATCTCACAAACGAATGGGATACCTACAAGTCACGGCTCACTCAGTGGTTTATTGCGAACGACATAAACAATGAGTCGGACAAAGCCAAAGTCAAACGCAAAGCAATATTGTTAAGTGTTTTGAGTGAGTCAAGCTACAAACTAGCGAGTGACCTGGCGCTGCCAAAGAAGATCGAGGAGGTAGAATATGATCAGATCATCAGTTTGTTGGACCGCCATTTCACCCCCAAACGGCTTGGTTTCGCGGAGCGATATAATTTCTACTCAGCCACGCAGCGCCCAGGTGAAAGTCATACCCAGTGGGCAGCAAGGATTAGTTAATCAAGTCCAACCGCAATCGCAAAGGTCATTTAAGTAGAATGTGTGCGTCTAACTCGAAAGTAAATTACGTCACGGAAGATAATGTGGATGTCGGAGACGATGGTAAGTTGGCGGTACTTAATATTAAATGCGTAAGGGGTAGACCAATGTCAGAATCCGTGAACGTAAATGGTATATTTTTGGAGTTTGAAATAGACAGTGGTTCAGCCGTTAACGTAATATCAGATAATACCTACCAATCGTATTTCAAAGAATTGCCATTGACCGACACCGACAAAAATTTATTTAGTTACACAGGAAGTAAAATGAAAACCTTAGGTTTTATTACATTAAACGTGACGTATACAAATAGCATACATGACCTAAAGTTTTACGTAGTGTGTGGCGGCGGCCCGCCGCTCCTAGGTCGGGAATTTTTACATGCATTTAACTTAGAATTGGCCCCGGCGACGCCCGTGAATTATTTGAATAAATCACAAAATCAAATAATTACGGATATTATTTCGCAGTTCCCTAAATTATTTTCTAGTAGTTTAGGATGTTTCAACAAAAATAAAGTATCTTTAAGATTAAAGCCCGATGCGAAACCGATATTTTTTAAAGCAAGACCTGTCGCTTTCGCCATAAAAGAAAAGATCGACGCGGAGCTCACTCGTCTTGTGGATCTGGGTATATTGGAACCGGTAGAATATTCCGAATGTGCCTCTCCCATAGTACCAGTATTAAAAAAAGATGGTGGGGTTAGGATATGTGCCGATTACTCGGTAACTATTAATAAGCAATTAATTATCGAAAAATACCCGTTACCATCTATCGATGAGTTATTTTCTAGGCTACACGGTGGTGAGCAGTTCACCAAACTGGACCTTTCGCGAGCCTACAATCAATTGCAACTCTCAGAGGACTCACAAACTTTAACATGCATCAACACGCATCGTGGCCTTTTTAAATACACTAGGTTAGTGTTTGGTCTGGCGAGTGCTCCAGCCATTTTTCAGCGGACAATGGAATGCATACTTGCCGGACTTGACGGGGTAATAATATTTTTGGATGATATTTTAATAACAGGTAGTAATGTTAACGAGCACATAAACAGGTTAACTTCAGTGTTGAAACGCTTGGAAGATGCAGGGTTAACTGTTCAGCAGGATAAATGCGAATATTTCAAAAATGAAATTTGCTACCTCGGTCATATTATTGATAAAAATGGTATTCGTAAATCACCAGACAAAGTTCAGGCGATATTAAAAGCTCAAACGCCGACGAATAGTACGCAGTTACAATCATTTTTAGGCTTAGTGAATTATTATAGATGTTTCGTACCAAACGCATCGTCGGTTCTGAGTTCATTGTATGAATTATTACATAAAAATAAAAAATGGGAGTGGACTTCAGTTCACGACGACGCGTTCAAACAAATCAAGGAACTACTGGCTTCCGATCAGCTCCTAGCCCATTTTGATCCGAACGCTGAATTGTTGCTCACTGTAGATGCTTCGCCGCAAGGTTTAGGTGCCATTTTATCTCAGAGATCACGTGCTGACGACCGCGAGAGGCCGATCGCATTTGCTTCAAGGACACTCACAGCAGCGGAAAAAAATTATTCACAATTGCAGAAAGAGGCAACAGCAATAATTTATGGGGTAAGAAAGTTCCACCAGTACCTGTATGGTCGAACTACTCCATTTATATTACGTACTGACCATAAACCATTAATATCAATTTTTGGCCCGCATCGTGGCATCCCTGAGGTATCAGCTAATAGGCTACAACGCTACGCGTTATTTCTGTCAGCGTACAATTATACCATCGAATATATTCGCAGTGGTGACAATAGTGCAGATTTTTTATCGCGAGCGTCGTTAGTGAACGAGAATCAGTCGCGGGACGAAGCGCGGGGGGAGGACCGAGTCTGTGACGAGCGCGCGGCTTACGTTAACTTTGTTATTGAAGGAAGTTTACCTATTACTTTATGCGAATTACGCCGCGAGACTACCCGGGACGAGATTTTAAAAAAAGTAAAGAATTACGTGTTGAAAGGATGGCCGCGCAAAATTCATGACCCCGAATTGCGACCATATTTTGATGTTAGGTTGCAATTGTCGTTAGAAAATGAATGCTTAATGCGTGGTCATAAGGTAGTCATTCCTCATTCACTTAGAGACAAGATATGCGGAGAATTACACGATTCTCACTTCGGTGTGGTAAAAATGAAGGCAGTCGCGCGCGAAAGATTTTGGTTCCCGGGAATCGACGCGGCAATCGAACGGTTGGCGGCCGCCTGCAGCGTGTGCGCGCAATTACGACCCGCGCCACCGCGCGCGCCTCCCTCACCGTGGCCGTATCCGCCGCATGCATTCTATAGAATTCATTTGGATTTTCTTGGACCGTTTCATAACCAGATGTTTTTAGTTATAGTTGATGCATTTTCTAAGTGGGTAGAATGTTACACTGTTAGTACAACCTCATATGGATCAAAAACCGTCATAAGTAAATTATATGATTTTATGTCCAGGGCAGGGGTGCCGCACACGTTGGTGACGGACAATGGCACTTCTTTCACGTCTCAGGAATTTGTGAATTTTTGCAATATAAACGGTATCCATCATATATTATCGCCGGCATATCATCCGTCAAGTAACGGCCAAGCCGAAAGTTTTGTAAAAATAATAAAAAAAGGTTTAAAAACCATAATTTTGCAAGGTAACACTAAAATTCCCCTTCAAGAAAAAATTTCTAAGTTTTTATTCGATTATAGAAACACCAAAAATAGTACCACAGGTAAATCCCCAGCAGAAGTGTTGTATGGTCGACCCTTGCGTTCGCGGTTGGACTTGATTAATCCTTTGCAAATCGCTTCGACATCCACTGATCTTTCGTTGACCGTAAGGAAAAATCAGTCTTTACAGAGTAGTCATAAGGGAGGAAGGAAAAGGCCGACATTTAAGATAGACGAGGTTGTTTGGATAAAACGTTTCTTTGGAAACGGCAAATATTGTTGGGTTCAAGGCATAATTAAAGAAGAGATTGGAAATGTCATGTATGCGGTATATATAGCGGAACTAAACTGCAGGGTTATTCGGCACATTGACCAGATTAGACGGTTTCAAGCTGAAGGAGTAGCGGCACCAAACAAAACAAATGATTGGTACTCAGACACAGAAATAGATGAGAGTAGTTCATCGCCGCAGCTGGAACCCACAGGCGCAACCGAAGAGTCCATGGTCCCCGTAGGCGCACTATCTCCAACATCCACGGAAGAGGCTCATATTGGAGAAAGGGAAGGTACCAGTGTTGTGCCATTAGCTTCACAGTCGCCGTCTACACCAGATCAGCCTAGATCAATGAACCTTGAGTCATCAACACCACATGACATAGTGGAAAGTAATGAGAATGTTTTAGAACCTAATCAACAAAAGCAAAGATCCAAACGCCAAGTTAGGCCTGTTAGTTATAAGCAATTTTTCTGATTATGTGGGGAAGGGATTGTTGTATATGTGAGCGTGCGTACTCGCCTGTGCGTGTAGGCGCACGCGCGACAACGTAACGGGCAATAAAGCAGTATGAAACTCGCTACTAGTTTGAATGCACGTACGCGTATTCCCGCTCCCGTAAATACCTAACACAAATAAAGTAAACATTCTGTTTGCTAACTTCCATAATTTAATTATTAGGACCACCCAGGCGCTTTTTGCAGATTTTTATTACCTTACGACGGATATTCACCTAGTAGCCTTCGATAGTTATTAGCTCGTAGGTAGGTTAGATAAGAATTGCTTAGGTACTATTTTTAATTTTTTGGCCAATGAAGTAGTGATTAAATTAAAAATACCAAAGATTGTCGATACATAGCTATATGTAGATACAGAACTTATCATCAGACGAAAGCATAAAGTTTTATTGTAAATAATCCTTACACCATCCGCATATAATGATCAATTTAAAAGTTAACAAAATCAAGTTCATAATATGGATTTTCATTACATTTAAGGCACACCAGATATCCTTTAAGATGTCGTACTATTAAAACATAAAAAGACTCATCATTAAAAAAACTTACATGTGTATTTGACATGTTATTCAGGGGGTCAAACAAAGACCAGAACACATAGTTGTCTCCATTATATTATGAGAGTAAAAGATATTGAATTATCTGTGAGAGGGTATAAATCTTCTAGTACGTCAGTATTTGAAAGGCATTTGTCCTTTTTTCAACGCAAAAAATCCTTTTGTCTGTTTTCAATCAAAAAGGGGCGGGTGATAGGGTTGGCAGTCTATTGCAAATCTACTCAAAATGAAGCTCGCATATTTTCGCCCCATTTCGTGTTCGAAATCCTCAGATTGGAAGGATAAAGATTTTTGTTGTTTTTATTTTTTATTGCAACACCTTTTTGCGATCGCGCGTCAATAAAGATGCGAATGTTTGATTAAAATTTTAGTTGAACATTGAAAATCTTTCGATCGCGTTTTATTGGTATCGCTGTTTGATCTGTCGGAATCGACTGTATAAATAAATTGGTGTGTTTTGATTTCATTTTAACACATAAAATAAAGATACATACTTTTCTCGTTTGCTATAGATACATATATTACCTAGCATTAAGTCAACTACATTCGATATTATAGTAACGTTTATTAATGAAATGTTAAACTTCTAGTCTAGATGAGAAAAGCGTACTCAGTAGTTCTATGCCTAGTTTAAGAGCTTTGTACCCAAATGTTACCAAACGGCAGTTGTTATTACAATTTGACTTCAGAAGCAATCAGGTTTAGGTATTTGAGAAAAGTGACAGTAGAGAAAAGGCCATATGATACCCTCTGATATCGTGCTCTATATAGGGTGACTGATATTTAAACACGTGATTGTACTCATGATTACACACAACTTTCCCGAAGAAACTTTTTTGTTATTTTTTTATCATTACAGCAAAATTCAAATTTCGCGGGCGCCCGATCAGCTGTTAGCGGCGAGGCCCCGCGCCCGCGTCGTCAGTAATTTTGCTATAATGATAAAAAAAGTTTCTTCTGGAAAGTTGTTTGTAATCATGAGTACAGTCACGTGTTTAAATATCGGTCACTAATTACCAGTCACCCAATAAATTAGCTATATGTGCTCTGTGGCAGCCCTGTATCTCAATATAAGAAAGGTCAAAATCAGATAGGCTACACGTAATGTTACATACAAATAGCATTAGGTACAAACTTCAGCCTGGAGTGCTCCTCTTAAGCAAGGCGTCACACAATGACAAAAATGTCTCAGGTGTTATTCTATCTTCATACATATTTTTAGGGTTTTCGCACAAAAAGCTTTGTGGGTAAATGGTTTATAAAAACCTGGCTTTGAGTTATATCTGCTGTAGATTAGCCCTTTTTATGAAAGTACTAAGTAAGCGCCTCAATATAATTTTTAACAAAAAAAAATACTAGCCGCAACCATTGTCACTTCTTGCTGAAATATTGAAAACTAGCACGCATCCTCGGGGAACTTCTCGAATCCGGATAAAACATGGCCTATGTTAACCGAAGACAGTGTAGCTTCCTATTAGTGAAAGAATTTTTCAAATCGATTAAATAGTTTTGGAGCTTATTTAATTCAAACAAATAATCAAATCACCTCTTTATAATCTCGCTCTATGACGCGTGGTCGGTTGAATCGATTTCGCTTTGTTTATTGAGTTTGTTATTGTCAGGAAAAGGTCCTTCTGAAACAAAAAACAGGATAACGGCTGTCGGGTCAGCAAGTATTAATATAGATAAACAGTAACTACAGTTTCAGTAGTAGTAACAATAACTAGTTGCATTTACAAACTTACGAGAGAATGCACTTCCTTTAGCTAGATGGAAACAAGAATTTAATACCAAAGTAGATAGAATGAAGATATTAAACCAAGATTTCTCCGAAGTTCCAGAATGTACTGTACAAAATAAATTTAAATGAAACAAAACTGAATTCAGTACAATTCATAAAACTTATAACGGTGAATACTTGAGAAGAAGCTATCCGGTGCGAGAGCTTAAGTTGCCAAGTTTCGCACTTAAAGATAACTTAGCCCCAGATATTTTAAGTGAGCTTTCGTAAGGTTAGTTGGTACTCGGATTATAATAAAGGATAGTGACTTGATATAAGTTCTTGAGTGGTTATTTTGTGATTTATTGGACATGATTTTTATGTGAAAACACCTGTGTTTATAACTAATTATTTTTTGATAAAAATAAACTGGAAGAGAGTTTCGATACTAATTAAATTGTTAGTCTCTGCCTGCAGGTTTCACATGCATGCTGTGGCATATATGTATTTCATAGACCAAAATAAATAATGATTTATTATTCCTTACTAAGATAACGCACCTCTTAACACTGCCGTTAGCTTTAGACAAATTTGCATTGAAAATCTACAATATTTTGTAAGAAAAAGGTGCAGTTAAATAAATAATAAAACCAGTTTTATTAGAATTACATTAAAAAGTTAAATCAACAAAAGTAGGTACACCATTTTTATTCCATTTAAAAAATCATTATCAACATACATTAGGTAAGGACCAGTTTCGCAATGTCTGAATAGCCACTATCTAGAATTTGTTTGAAATGATCTGCCCAATAAACAATCTGGAACTTATTCGTTGGTAGTGAAACAGGCTCTAAGTTCTTTAAACCAGATTCTCTTAACTGCTTATTTTTTACAAATTAGTTAATTTAAATTAGCTCTCTAGATCGTTTCTACTAATCCCTGGTACTCATTCCATTGTTTGATATTTAGTCCATCTTCTGGGAAAACGAGTATCGTACAGTCTTGGCCTTTATCCAATTGCTTCTTCCATTGAAACATATTTGCCCTGATTATTATAATTGCTTAATAGAAATTTATACTAAGAACAATGTGGTTCAAGCTCCTTAATGTTTTGTACTAGGTACTTTTTTAGACTTTTTTTTAAATTTATTTTCCTTCCAATTTTATTTCTAGAAACTGATAGGAAACTACGTTTTTGAAGTCAATGTAGGAAATTGTTTGACGTTTACGTTAACGTACGCTAGAAGACAGTAAACACACATCTACATACTTTAAGTACGTCGACACAATAATATAAGTGCGCTTCCTTAAACGGTATCGAATTTATAAACCATTACAATTAAGTCTTAACTCAGTCTTCAGTGGGCTAACTTATTGCTTTCAAACTATATGGAAATCATTAATCTTACATATCTAAATATCCTTCTAATATAATAAATGTGAAAATCTGTATTTAGGTAGACATAACGGTATGTTTCTTCCTCTCACGCCAAAGCTTATAATATAGCTTATATTTCAGAACAACGTATAAGCTACTCACTATCCATGTGCCATGTCCATCGAACCTCAGGTGAAGCCACAGGCAGAAGCGAGTTATTACATAAAGTATTCACATTTATATCAGAGCTACAGAGTTTTTTGATGATTCTTTTTATACTAGAGTTGAATGAACTTCCCGTGTTTTGCCTCAAAACTTTGACGTTTATTTAGAAAAGTTATATTCGACTGTGACTTGGAAGATAATTTGTCGCATTGACGACAAAAAGTATAATATGATTTATGAAGATGAATATATTTTTATTTTGATAACCTAATTTTTATCTATACGAATATTATAAAGCAAAAGAGTTCGTTTGTTTGTTTGGTTAGTTGAAGTTTGTTTTGGCGCTTATCTCAGGATATACTGGTCCGATTTGTATCGAGTGTTAGATAGCCCATTTACCGAGGAAGGCTATAAGCTATTTCTTATCCGGCTACGCGGAGTTGTTCTTGCGGAACGCGTTTGAAGCCGCTAGCAGAAGCTAGTGTAATACATATATATTTTAGATAGCAACTCGATATTAAAATAACATTTAGGACGTAACAAAGATAAATACGTTCCATTAATTTTCTCAGCCTATCCTCAAAGATAATTCAGTAATATCTCATAAATAATTCACAGTTCAGCCTATTAATAATTTGAGAGCGCACCCAGACGATGACTATCAAGTAATTATAATAAAACGAACATAGCCAGGCCTTAGAAAACTGCTATATTTGCATATCTCTGCTTGTTTCCAAGCAAATGGCCTATAAAATGCTTCGATAAAGGCTAAGGTAGCAAACGAGAGCTATTCTGCAAATGCAAATAATATTTCTATTGAAATGTTTTAATAGTATATGAGTAATATAAAATTATATAGTGACAATTAAATGTGTTCTCGCTATTAAGATGAACTTTGAATAAAATAAAAAGTTTTGGAATTGTATGTTGAATTGTGATATCATTATTAGGTCATTTAATTTTGAAAGCGAATGTGTATTTTTAACCGACTTCCCAAAAAGCATTTTTTTTTTAATTTTTTTTTTCATAATACTCATGTATAATTGTACTAGCTTTAGCATAATGAGTTTATAATATTTCAACAAAAAATATGAATTCAAAAACTATTGAAGGCTACAAGGAGTTTGAAGAAAATATTTGCGAATCCCAATTGAAATATTCTTTTCTGGATTTGTTAAACCGGTGTGTGTTTGACAACCTGTGTAGTTGAGCTCTTTGAGCTAGTGTAAACTAAGTGAATATGTACATAGGTATATATTCACTTAGTCTACACTAGCTCAAAGGTAGTTTTATAAAAAAAAAAAAAACTTTGAAATCTAGTAACAAAAAAGTACCTACAACATTCAGTTGTCATTTTTACGCTACTACGTGTCAAAAAATGAATTTCTTAATAAATATTTTTTTATTAGACAATTACTGTTTATCCATCATAACTCCAAATATATTTAGGAAACTATAATATTAACAAACCTTCTCAAACAAATATTGATAACGAAATCCGCTCCTCAATAAATATTATGCGGAACTCCTTTGAGAATGACTCAGCAGATAGTGAGACGCTTCGATGGACCGTTTCCTTTAGAAGCGTTTACGTTGAATTTAACTTGATATAACGGTATATGCGACAAACGTCTACATCACTTTATACACAAATCAATAAAGAGGAACATTAAAATGGAAGACTAATTCTTGGGTGAATAAAATAGAGACGTAGTGTTACAAGTAGTTATTAATTAAACAATCTCAATAATTAGCATTGTAAAAATGCTATTAAAAAAACTTTGTGATTATTAACCACGTTATGTTTACGTCTACAAAGGTTGACGTAAAAGCCTTTCTATGTCTGAAAATAACTGGGCTAAAATTAGTCCATACTTATATCAATAAATTAAAAAAAATGCCTTACCTAATTTTTCCTGCCCGCACCGACATACGTATAATTTACTTTATCAATAGAAAATTGGTATGTACGCTCGTATAACCCTCCATTTAAACAGAACACCCAAACAATTTCACAATTTTTGAAGACTAAGAGCCTTACGACAAAAAAGTTTGACAGACATTAGACACGTGTTTAAAAAATTATTTTAAATACGTGTCAAACGTCTGTCTAACTTTTTTGTAGTAAGGCCCTATATGTTTTACATTTACCACCTATTCTGGTATTCCAGGTCAATCCCACTCTTCGAACTACACCCTCTACCACATAGGTTCAGTAGCCAAGCCTTCAGTGCGAGCTTTCTCTCAGTACGGCAGGATCGATGACCTGGTGAAGGAAGGCGATGATGATCAGCAAGTCTACGACCAGTTCTCAGCACCAGCTATAGGAGCTGGAGTTGGGGAGACTGAGAACATGGTGTTTGTTGATGGAGGACACAGCTTGGTAAGGGTATTTGGGCATTATTCTGGACAATGGGCGGTAGGCGGTGCTGTCCGCATCCCTTTACAATATTAAGAATAGATTCGATTATGAAGGGCTTTTGAAATGCTTTAAGTATCTTATATCTTCAGATATCTTACCTCTTGACTGCATCGTTCGAGTCCCGGGTCGGGTGGAAATCGCTTTGTGGGTTTTGAGAGTCTTCCATAATGCGCTCCGGAGTCTGGAAGTAGAACCCGACCATCGGAGAGCACGGGTGTATCTTTAGCACTATAATGGTCCAGCTTCTCTTCTTAGAGAGCGCCGTGACCAGCAATCGATCTGGACGTTATAATTTGTTGCCTCGAAATTCAAAATTGCAGTTGATAACTTTGATATTATATTTTAGTAAAATATCGCACCTTGGAATATTTTTGACATTGTAATAATGAACTGATCCTTTACAGGTTTCTCTCATGTGCCGCATGATACCATCGCCTGATTGGTTCATTGGAGTGGATGCTGTGAACCTGTGTGTAGATTCCTCCTGGTTGGATCAGATAACACTTGATGTAAGAACATCATTTATTTCTCCTATTTTATTCATTTCAATACAGGGATAAAACTGTCAGGTACTTTAACCACAGCAATGAAAAAGATGATGATGATTTTGTTAATTTGTCATGTTTGTGGAGAACTTCATAAAAATATTGTAAGTCTCTACTATACGGATAAATGGCTTGTATCTTAAGACTTTCTCCAATATGCCTGATATTATATAATATAGCTTCCACCAGTAGTTTCACCCACATCCCATGGGAACTATTCTGCGCATCCGAATAAACAGGTAGCCTAAATGAACGCTTCTGAGATTGTAGCGTTCAAGCATACAAACAAAGTCTTCAGCTTTATAAAATTAAGTAAAGACACTAATTATGTATAATATTAATTTTCCTCGCTTCTAGTTGGAGCCTCTAGACGCGGGGGCAGCTAGTGGTCTGACATTCACCGCTCCCCGGTGGGAGACAGCTCCCCCTGAACCTGTGACGAGGCACAAGCCGAGGCTGCCTGATCATCCAGCTGCAGGATTTTACTACCCAGAGCTCAGGGAGCTGCCTGCGATCGCTAAAGTGCAGTTAACAAAGGTATATTTTCTAGATTATGAAGGTACCTACATGACAATTTAGATTTTTTTAATTTACGTTCTAAAATTTAAATAGTCTGGTATGTCTCTATGGAAAATCAAACACAGTTCATAACAATGATTTGCTAATACAATAATACCAACCTGATGCTTATCGCTGAAAGTGCTGAACACTTAAATGTGCCAAAACAATTTAAAGAGCCTTTCTCGTGTTACAAGGTATCCATATTCAAAATTAGACTCGATTTTCACGTATCTCTTTAATTCCCCCTATTAACTAGTATAATTATAATGGCTTATATAAACAGTGACTATTCGCACTTACACAACATTTAGTACAAAAACAATCAATTTGCATATACCCATCGTCATCTAAACGCCTCTCATCTCGGAAGCGTTGTAATGTAACAATTATGTTAATATAAGTACATGATCGCATTACACGGGCTATCGGGTTACCCTGATACGAAGCTGCGAGTGTTTAATCAAATCATTCTGTTCTGCCCCTGTACGTGATAATTTTATGCCCGGGGCTCCCAGGTGTAATGTTGTTGATTTATAAGAAAATGTCGATAAATGAGCTAACCTTTTTGCCAACTTTGATTTTGCTATATCTTTTTTCCTCTAAGATGGGACTAATTATTGTCCCATAAAATATAAAAAAAAAACATAAATTTAAATAATAATAATTATTAGAGTCAGTAAAGTTTTTTTATAACTTCTAAAGATGTTATAAGTCAAACTTCCTAAACACCACTGTTATCACGAACTTTCAGCCCTTATAGGAGATCTGATATTCGCTGGCGCTCGCTCTGCAGCATTATTATTAAAAAAAAATACCCTGAAATCCTGTTAAACGCGTATTTTATATCATGGGTATAGGATATTCCTAATTCGGTATTTCCAGACATACAAATATAGAAATGGAAAACTAAATACTCGAATTACTAACACAGTTTACACTGAAAGTAATACAATATTCTCGGAAAATTCGTCCATGAACCACTTTGTGTGGCGAACCGCTATTACCGCATAAAATTGCAGTAACATTGTATGAAGAGGCTATTTGTACGAGCCCATAGTGCAACCCAGCAATCAAGTGAGGAATAATTGCATTTCTGAATTACATCGTAATGTAAGAGTTAGTGCACAGAGACGGGTTTTTTTCACTATTAAAGTTTTCTGCAGAAATGCGGAAAAACTGGAAAAATAAAACTTATTTTTAATCTTTATTTTTTTAACTCAAAATACAAACTTGTGAGAGAAAGTGAGAAAAGGTTTTCTAAATGATATTATCTTATTCTATTTCCAAATATTGGACAAGACTTTCACTGTCTCCTAATTAATGTTTTGAGGCAAAACTAGGCTTTTTTGAACCTTAAGATAATAAATACATAGAAACTTTTAAAAACATGACACAATTTTAAGCCGTGTCAGTGTTTAGATGGGAAAACAATCCTAATAATATTGCATTACAGGTGAAACAATATTCAACAAAGGAACTAAACGATTTAGCTCGCAAAGAGCTCATGTCAGTTTTAAAAGCCAAAAACGAGCATAAAGGGCTACCAAGACAAAAAGCAGTTGACACTGAGGACATTGAAGATGAAGAGACACTTCATCACGATGCAATGGCAAGGAGTAGTCCCATGGATCAGCTGAAAGATTTAGAAGAAGAACCGGTCGGAACTCCGAGGCCGAATATACCTGAAAATAATGTGGTCATTGTGACCACGCCCACGACCACCACGTAAGTGTACAACATTATTTTCAATACTATACCATCGAAATCTACGGGAATAGAATAGAATATTTATTTGCGTAAAACATGGTATACAATGGTGTTCAATAAATACAAATTATGGCACCAACATGTTTAGCTAGGATAAAAACGTTATCGGTAAATTCTTTTAAACTATCATCATCATCATCATCAGCCTATCGCAGTCCACTGCTGGACATAGGCCTCTCCAAGTGCACGCCACTGAGATCGATTTTCGGCTTCTCGCATCCAGCTCCTGCCAGCCGTCTTGCGCAAGTCATCACTCCACCGTGCCTGAGGACGTCCTACACTACGTTTGCCAATAATAAATAATATCTACCCAATAATAATTACAGGATGAAATATCATACAAAATATTGGTATGGCCATTTGGGTCGTGTGTCATGTCGCTTCGCCCTTTTTAGGAATTGTGAAAAGTTGAATGAAATTTTTTTGTAAATACATATTAGGTTTTCCATAAATAAATAAACAAGTATATTGTAGCAATTGTTTCCCAAAAGTGTAATTGAAACTTTGTTTGCCGTTATTATATAGTGTCCAAATTCCACTTATATTTTTAATGCCATATCAAAATCAAGTGTACCTAAATGGGAACACAAAATTGCTTTCTGCGGAGACAAATATTTTTTATAAAGCTCGAACACAGAAACCCACTCCTGGTATATTGAAATTGATAGAATTTCATATCGTTACTTACCTTTATTACTTTTCCATTAGTATTAGCATAAGGAATCGTTCATATTACGTCTTGCTGATAGTTGCTATACGAAAAATTTATTACTAAACTGACAAACACGTACGTATTATTAAGATTAAAAAACAAAATGCGTTGCTGCGTCAATATCTGTCTCTTGCGATAAAATCAGTAACTGCTGAACAGATTTTCGTTCAATTTTCACCAATACATATGTAGAGTGGTACATGAGAAAGGTGCAGATTTATAATTTTAAGATCTTACAAAGTCAGTACTTCTGATAAATGATAAATGTTGGTTGACCCAAAAAATATGCGTAAACCATACAAAAACATCTGTTGACGATCAAGTGAATACCAGAGCCGAGAGTTACCCAATTTTTGTTTTATTATTAGTCAGTTAGTCTAGAAGGTGGGTAATCTTTTTATTCATAATCTATTACAGGACTACAGAAAACGAATTTGAAGGCGAGCTCAAAAACATGGACGACGTTGTATTGGCTGTCGCGCACGGAAGAAAACTTGGTCTACACAAACATCTGCCTAGGCACTTCAGGTCACGCTTACATCATGCTGTTAATAGGATCCAACGTAAGATTTTTTTCATGATAGCAAAATTTGATGTGAAGCGAAATTTGAGCGTGCTTGCCTAGAAGTAGGTATTCTATTCTTAATTCAAATTAATGTCATAAACTTGAAGACTAGAAACATTCTGCCCAATCATCTTATTCTACCTTTTAACATGGGCCATATCGCGGAGTCTGCTCAATTCGATGCCTCCAAAGTCTGCTTTGAAATTTGCCCATATCATGGCTTCAATTTCACCATTCCATTAAGTATTGCCAATTATTCTGTATGTTCTCCACATTAAATAGCGATTACTCTGGTGAAAGCTCAATCAGAAATGGATGGGACTAATTAGACGGAGTTACCATACTGGCATAATTTATCTTATAAAGTAATGGGTTTTGTATTTACCTATTAATAAGTTATTTTTGCCTATAAACATTTATAGCACGTTTTAGGCCTAAGTCCATTTAGGGACAATAAAGAGCTCTCTTAAAATCTGCAGTCATATGCACAATTTGCAATGAAAACTGCAACAATCGCTTAGAAACATTAAGTGTTAATGGTAACTCTTCACTCAACAGCGAATGACTGCCTCGTCTCGGAATGGAGCGCCTGGTCTCCATGCTCTGTAACATGCGGTTTCGGCGATAAGCTCCGGTACAGAAGTGTAATACGCGAGAAGAAGGCAGGTGGGCGCGACTGTCCGACTCTCACCGATAGGAAACACTGCGGCAATGTCAACTCTTGCGCACATATCGATTATTTTGAGTGGTAGATTGAATATCGAATACATTTCTTAACTTGAATTGTGTTGTTTTATTTCAAGACTTCTATGTATGCTGACTGTTCAGGTAAATTCAAGTTGGGCTTTGTACGAGGAATAGACAAATGTATTTCAGATTTATTTAAAATTCGACGGAAAAAAGACGTCATCAAATACGAAAGCAAAATAAATAATCACAACACATTACTTCCCACAAAGTAAATTACAAAATACTCCGAAACTATCCAATATATTTGCGAACCACTGAAAACCCTTTACATTCTTCGCCTTTTTACAAAATGAGACCTATCAGTCCTTTGTCAACAATATCCGATACCCATCCTAAAATTCCTCAGAAAACTAGTAGAATCCTCTTTGTACCTCGCTTTTCATTATTAAATAATTAATTTTAATCATACAAAACTGTGCAAAAAGCTTTAGTTCAGTAGTGTCGTAAAGTGGTGGAACTTTATAGAGGTCTGGCTGTGTCAATAAAAGACGGAACGCTGTATTTCGAGATTACAATATAAAATATTTAATGGAACGCTGGCCGAAGAATTATTTAGTAATAGTTCTCAGGTGACGTTAGGGCTTTCACTTTAATTAAACTTAGCTGGAGCTTGCAAATGGATTATTAAAGGAAGTGCCTTAAGTAACTGTCAGGGCTGCGGGTTGTTCGTAAGAGTTACCACGATCCTGGCACACAGAGACCTCCAGAAGGAACGAATGTGGGTTTTAGTCGGTTAAAGTCTGACACTCTCTCCAGCTGCGGGCGGGTTCATGAGATGAATTTCCATTAAAAAAAGTACCTAGATATTAGTTTCAACTGTTAGCCCAGTTTTAGTCATTGAACGTTATCTAAGGAAAGAGAATCTATGTAATCTATAAAACATTTTAGTAATACTGGAATATAATCCTTCCATTTTACATAATCATAACATTTTATTCTAGGTCAAGCAAGTAACAACGTAACTATTCTAAGTTGTTATATAATTCCTAACAGTCTCTTCGTATTAAAAATATCTTGAGGAAATCTGGACTATACAGTCTGCTATCACTAATCCGTCTTGCAATCATGGTGATTTAACGCTTAATCTTTCTCAGTATGAGAAAAGACTCGTGCCCAGCAGTAGAACATTCAAAAGGTATTTTAGTATTCAGAATCGAAAAATAATCAAAGAGGCAAACCATTGATTTTAAACTGCTGAATTTCTATAGAATTTAATTAAAGATAACAAAATACCCATATAAGTATACTACTTTACCCTATAAACATTCTGGCAACTTGGTGAAAAATATACTAGAAGGCGGGGTAAGGGGTCACGGAATGAAGTACTTCCATAGCTGTAACCGCTTCCCAAGAATTTAATTTAGTTTTAAATGTTAAAGAACTTTAGGAGTACGATCGTAAAGTTCTGCAAGAGGTGCTCGTGTCTATGAAATAGCGGCCCGGCGGGCTGAGTCGTAACCGCTGAAACGAAGGATCAACTTTTTATTTTATATTTTTATGAGGGCAACCCTTTTTTGTTTTATTGTGATTAGCATAGATATGTGGATCGTCACCCTGTTACATAGGTTATGTGGGTCTAGAAAGAATAAAGGCATGACGAATGGATTTACTTAACTCGTAGAAGTTTATTTTCGATTGCTTAGAAACTGACCAAATTATTCCCAATAGTCCACGGGATCCGGCTGCAAAATGACTACATGCATAGTAGTTGATCAAATTCTTATTTTGTCCAATTTTTGTAGATAGGCAAACCCATTTCTTGGTGCTCAAAACATTAGCCGCTGATTTAGATCAGGCGTTTTTGGGAATGATTTAAGTACTGATCTTTCGAACTAACTAGAGTAAAAAATTGATTGATTGATACCTTCTCAACTTGAAATCAAGACTCCTTCTAAAGCTGATTCCCTAATCCACTTAGGAAGACCTCCCTCACCAAGTAAGATATGCAGTAAGCGTTGTGCTAGGTAATAATCAAAATCAATTGCAAGGGCACACGTTTCCAAAATTACGAACATCTCAGGTTATGAGCTAGGGGGCGCACAAGGCGGCAAAGTGTTACCCTGGATCGACCTGACACGGAATCATTGGTATTCCGGCTGTGATCTCCTCAAAATCAAGGAGTATGTGATTCGATTTCTATACAGCTGATGGAAGTTTATGGAGTTGTTGAAACCTTTTCTTTTTTACTAGAAAAGTTTTTGAAAAAGTTCTTTGTAGAGTCCATAATAAAATGGAAGCCAGATCTGACGAATAAAAATACTTTTTTGTAATTCTTATGTATGCAAGGTCTTAATTTTCTTTATCTTCATGTAATGTTCCAATAAATTAAATTGTAAGATTCCCTCATCATTAGCGATAACTGCTGAAATTTTGTCGTAACATTTCGTTTGTGGTGTTTCACAACTCTATGAAAATATCTTGTTCACTCAATCGGAAACATCAATTGAGTGTCTCACCGCGAGCCACATACTAAATACGAGCCCCTTCGCCCTCACACTGCATTGTCTTGTCAAAACAAACCACCTATCATAACGTGTATATTGGCGAATAGCGTCTATATAATAAATCCTACCTTCCCACTAATATGATAAACGCGAAAGTTTGTTAATATGGAGGCATGGAAACTAATGTACAGACGCCAGCACATCAAGTTACTACAATCTGTCAAATTTCCTTAATATATTTTCAAGTTTATAGCTGAAGTTTATGGTTCAATGCTGATTTGAAAAATTTGACAGTTTCGGGTAGCTTGATTTGCTGTTGACTGTACTTGCTTAAAAATACTGGGTCTTGTTATTAAGGTCATACATGATATAAAATCAAATGACTAGTATTCTTCACTCACAATTGAAACACATCGTATGTGTACGAGAAAAGATAATCGTTTTTTTATAAAGTGTGTACCTATGTAACATAATTTCTTACTGAAGAAAAAAAACACGATGATCTAAACTATATACTAAGGTAAATATTGCAAGGCGTTAAACATACTCAAAAACGGTTAAATAGGGTGATGCCAGCGGTGCCCAGGCACTGGGCGCAGACCCTAGGGAGGCGCAGAAATACGGTTCTGATTTTCGTAAGAGCCTGGCTAGAACATTTTCAAGGGCGTAGTTTTGAAAACTCGCACCGAGCGCATAAAAGGCTGGTTAAAACACTGGTTGTAGCTGTAGATTACCAAGTTTTAAGTAAATCTAGTTATATAAACCATGTTAAATAAAACAAAAAAAATCACGCTGAAACTAACACAAATCCACTCCTAAACAAAAACAAATTTAATCCCCGACAAAAACAGCTTAAGACTGAAAACAAAAATAGAAGCACGTTGAAAGTTCAATTTTCCAATACATTAGGATCGTGCCGTTTCGATGTAGTGATTGATTCACGGTCCGTGCCACCAATCCCAGTGATTGATATCTGAACGGGTGTTTAGTGCACAATGTAGTATAAACTATTACGTGTAGTTCTCGTAGATTTATTTTGTATTGTGTGGCAAAGATTTTTATTTCTAGTATATTATATTCTTTAGTGGTAAAGAAAAACTGGTTTTCTTAGAAGGAATGAGTCGTTTCATTGTCAAATATAATTCGAAAGCCTACTAATAATTTCATGGTTTACATAAACCAATCCACACAATTTTCATTCTTAAGGTTTCAAATCCTCAAATGAGGATTTGGAAGTTTCAGACTCTTACTGACAATTAAACCCACTCCACCCCTTATTATAAAACATAGTCTTAAGAAAGTACCACCTTAAGTGCTAGCTTTAAACCATGTTCTTGAACCAAGTTAATGGTCTAAATCTAGTACTAAAGCCGTTACTTTTTAAAACCACGTTTTATAAAAAAAGAGGGATAATGTTCCTTCTGGAGGTCCTGTAGCGAAAAACCCACAGTCGGGCTACTTTCAAATCCACAAGCCACAATCAAATAATGGTACAATAAAATTTCAACTCAATTCTATTGTATCCTTTTAATTTCTAAGAAGTTCACTTCCCGCCAATACAGTCTAACACGCAATTCCGCAAAATATCACAAGATAGCTACACCATCGTCCCCTTTCGCAAAGAACACAATAACTGATTTGAATACACGCCGATTGAATACAAATCAATCCATAATGGACCCGCCGAGGGTAGACAAACAAAAATTTTATGGAAATACAAATTCCTTCGATTGTCTTTTTCTATGCGTCCAGATTGTTAAATTTGTTTAACTAGGACTTGTGCAGAATATTAATTTTCTTTAATAATGATGATGATTCACAAATTATCAAGGCTTAGACGAGAACTTATGCTACTTAAAGAACACACACACAAAACTACTTAAGACACTGCTCACTAGACGCATCTGAAGGCTGAATCGTAAACCATTTCCATGTCTAGTTGAATCAATTATTACTCCGTCGAAAATACATGGTACAGTACAGTACATGTAGTTGTCAACCCTGTTCAGTAAGAACTTCTTCGTGAACATGAATATATGTACATATAGTATCCCTATAGAGCCTAATTGAGGAAAGCCACAATCAGGTACCTAATAAGCTATCGAACACTGAAATATTTTCAAAATCATTCAAATCAGACCAGCAGTTTCAAAGATTAGCGCGTTCAACCAATTACAGACGGATATAAAGAGGCATGACGTCTTCCATACACCGAAATAAGACAAGTAAATTTTTCAACGTCACATTGCATTATTTCCATGCAAAGAAATGGGAAAAGTAAAACGCTGTCAGCTGTTTCTTTCCCATGCAGCGTAAAGGCGCGGGGCCACCGCGGCGCATGCTGAGCACGACACGCGGCGCATTTTAGCTGAGTATCTGAACGAAGACCTACGACTAAGTTTAGCGTAGTACTACACATGGGTGGGTTTGTACGTGCTACTGCAATCCAAAGGCTTCCTTACCAGAATTTTAAGAACTGAAGTCGTGGGTCACATTCTTGGACTGCAAAGGAAACGTAGAACCACGTTGACAGCGGTGAGCTATGCAACCGCCTATTCGAGCAAACCACGCATGTATCAATGACGTCAATTCATGCGTAGCTTCTCCGTGGTTTGCAGTGGATACAACCACATACATTATCTTGATGGCATCCAGGCCGATTGTCGGCTACGGCGGCCGTTCTCATTTATGGAGATCAGCCAGCTGCGCAGGACATATTATAGTGCACAAGCATTTGCGCAGACACAGGTGCACGCTCTATTCCCTCACTCTCATAATCCGATGGGACGGCAATCCGACACGACCGGAGAGAGATCAGGCGCAGGACCGACATTTACGTGCTCTCCGATGCACGGGTGAATCAATCACCAACTTCCAGACTCCAGGCTGCTTTGTGAAAGTTCCTCAAAACCCACAAAGCGATTTCGGCCCGACCCGGGATTCGAACCCGAGACCCCGTGCACAGCAGTCGCGCCTTGCGACCACTAGACCAACGGGGCAGTCACAGTACATTATCTTACAAAGTGAGGCTTAATACATGTGCGTAGCTTTAGCTTCTCCGTGCGCCGCTGTGGGACCGCGGCTTTACGCGTGTTGCGTGTTTGGAACATACCATCAGCTCGCCCCTAGGGGTAACACAAGTTGGTATATATGCTATTCTGTACCTAATATACATGCGAGTTCGAGGGTTAATTTTTGTGGGAGAAGATGATTGATATTAGTGGGCTAACATCTAGTTTCATGCTTATATGCATAATTTTAATGAGTGGGCTTTCTAATAGTTAAGTTTAGATTGAAATTGGTATTTGAAATTAGATCGTTATATTCAATTCGAAGATTTAATTTGTGTCTCTGTGATACAGAGTGCTCAAACGCATGGTGTGTAAAATTACTTAATTTAAAATCTGATCGAATTGTTTTTGAAATTGTTAACTATTCAATACTATGTAAATAAATTCATGGATTCGTCATGTAAGAAATTGTTTTACACCCAACAATGCCCCAAAATTACTGATTATTTCGTGCCCCTACACTATATGTCATGAACCTAAAATATTTCTCCGATACACATCATATTATCACAAAATCATAAGGAAATATAAATATATGGACAAATCCATGGACGGTTGTATCCTGTGTCCCACTTATCTTTACGATTATTAGTTTTCTAGATACCTCTAAGCAGCAAGAAAGAAGCAGTAAGAAAAAAAAGAAATTACGAGAACATGACGCGTAGACAATCCGAAAGATACAGACTACAGACAAAAAATATAAGAACAAGCAACAGAAAGACAATAATGGTTTGTTTAATACATTCACGGACATAACAGACCGCTATAATGTTGTAAGTATTAAAAGATACGCACAATGTGTTTTTATTCCCTTTCCTTCCCTTTCATTATACTGTGTCCTAACATGCAACATCTTCTACAACATTTAATAAGTCACTTGTATGGTTGACAAAATAATTGGAGAATTGCTGACGACAAAATAATTGTTGAATTGAATCTTAACTATAGTAGCCAATGATATTATAATATATAATCTAGCAAAACAGTACTCGTAACAAAAATATCTGAATGTGTTCTTCGATATGGGACATAATGAGCATTGTATTAAATCATTATAACATAAGTAGTCTTGAATGAAGTGCATAATATAATTTCTAGTACATAATTATCATCAATAAGCAAGTGATTTGTCACAAGAATTATTATGTAATACGACCAGTATTGATTCTTATCAAATATTAATATTAGACTTGATTTATTTGCTTCATTTATTATTGTATATCAAAGTTACGACAGCCTCTTTTATTTAGTGTTATGAGTAACAAACTCCAGTAAATAAACATGAATTTGGCGGAGTATTGTTTGTTTGATGAAATTTTTCTGGTGAGTATTAAACTAGATAATATATAGAGACCCGGCCGCACATTCATTGTGCGCTTCAAGTCTTACCGCTGACCAGTAGTAAAAAGTTAGTATGCTCGTTTATTTTAAATGTTTTTGTCAAGTCTCGACATTTTTTATAATTCATAAGGAACTGTCAAAGAAATGAACAAAACAATTTTGGTTATACTAGCTGTTTTTCAGCTTTCTTGTTCTTAATGGCGTTACAGAGGCTGATGCTCTGACACTGCAATTCAAACAAAAAGCCACCGGCCATATTTATTTATTCCAAGCTCACGTCTTGAAGACGAGACGTACCAAATCTTATTCTCCTGAAGTTCTTTTTTTTATCCAAGTAGGTACTGGTTTTACTGTTGGGCACATCGTATCCGGGCCGACCTTTCTTTTTATTCCGTTCCGGTCTTGTCCCATTTCGCTGTAAGTGGTATCTATGCGGAACTACAAAATTCAGAGTGTCTCCCCACTCTTAAGGTCGAGTGTTAAAAGTTTTACAGCCCATTTTAGCACTACGGATGGATGGATTGACAAATTGTGCGCGCCAGTCTTTTGTCAAGCGAGAAATTGTGAACAGAATGAATTGTAGGCCACTCCGTGATCTTTAATCTTTATAGACGGTTTTATTTCGTTTTGCTTCGAGCTATTTCTACATCGTTAATAATAATTGGATTTTCCTGGAAAATTTAAATACCACGGTGGATACAAAAATGTACATACACATTGTTGTTTGGATATTCAACAGGAAAATATTTACTGGAAAATTTTAATTTACATTAAAAAAGTTATTTGAATAAGTTTTATTTTTAAGAATTTAAACTGCACTGCACTATATGCTAAAATTCATTCCTGAAATTCTAGAAAACCATTGCACTACGCGTGGAAAACTGAATTGAATAAAGGAAAAAACGCGGCCATTGCGCCCATCAAATTCTTCAATCGTACAAATATATATATGTGAACATCTAACCCTATAACTCTGCGTCGGAATTATTGAATGTTTATGACGAAGAAATGTCTCCGAATGTGTCACAAAAAGCGAGGCTTGAGATTTTACGAACTTTTTATAACATGAATCCACTTGATTACCTACTCCCCGATGTGCTTGGAAATATGCCAATCGAAATATCAGATTCCATGTGAACGACTCACTATGTGCGTCTACATCAAAGGAACTCGACATATTTGTGTACCAACAATACCGCTAGGTAATATTTGGCGCGTAAAGGCTAAACATGAATAAATCATGCCAATCGGATTGAGTTAGTGCTGTGTTTTTATGACATTTTTCCATAACACGATGTAATTCACAAAAATAATAGGATTTAATTTGAGTAATAAAATGTTTAATTCCTTCAAAATAGCGCTAATGAATTTTAATAGAATACTTCTTGACAACTACTTACCTTAGTTGCAAAATATTGACTAGCATTACCTACTTACTAATATTTTTTAACTTTATCCAAAACATCTAAACTAGATCAGGCCACTGGTCATAAATCAACCGGTCATGCGCTTGAGGGTTACAAAAAACATTGGCGGTGGCGAAAAATTGCGGTCAAAAATGCCCGACACGGCACGCGTGGATTTGGCGTGACGTGGCCTAAGGGTTTTTTCCCTTTACTATTATCTGTATCAACTGTCTGGGTAGTTTTTGTTTGTATAGCGTTTTAAAAAAGGACTTGTTTTTCAAAGCAGTTTCATTTGAAAGGAGGCTGTTTTTCGATGTTTGTGTTAGTGTTTTTGTTCGCAACGTATGTTTGCCCATCTTGTTTTTGGGGCACGTGTAACTTGTATGTTTTTCCTTTAAGAGCCGGTTTTACCACTTTCGCATACGGACTAAAATAGCTCAAGGAAGTTAATTCATAATTGTTACTGAAGATTCATCGTCTTTTTTGTCTATTAGTCGCTACTAAAAGTACTTTTCAGGTGCTGAGAACTCCGAATCTTCTGAGTATCCCAGCCACTTTCGACTAGACCACGCCGGACTTGGCAATAATACTAAAATTTCAAATCCGAATCTTAAAATACGAAGTAGTGATATAAATAAAATAGGCTAACAAAATAAGTAGTGTCAAACTGATAACATTAATCTTCAAGTTCCAGCCACGAAACCACTTAAGCTAATACACGAATAATTTATATTTATCAAAAGCACATTTCGCAACGTAATAAACAAAGGTACGAAACACGACAACAGATAGCGAATAATAAGTACCAACAATCGTATGACGATATAACAGGTTTAAGCGAATAGATTCCCACCTAGCATCGAGTCGGCAGGTGATGATGATTTTACTCGATAACATGTTCCAATCAAGTCCTACAATTACCTTTCCTTGCTTTGATTAGGCACTTAGTTCTTCATGCAAGCAAATTAGAGGTACAAGAACTAGCTTGAAATTACGTCTAACTAGAATAGTTCCCAGGCTTTATAGTTTTTTTTTGCTTTTCGCTATGCGCACAAAATTATAGCGTACCTAGTTAAAATTATTAGATGTTTCCTGCAGATTTAATAGTAACTGGAGAAACCATTTTGTGCGTCCAACTAAGAAGTTTATTATTTATCAAAGGTTGCCTATGGTGATAAATAGACACGTCATCAAGATCAGATCTTAAGTTATACTGTAAAAACGAAGTATACAAGGACATTTTTACGATAGATTCAAATAAATTAGATTATTTCAAAAACACTAAAATTAATTGAAGCAGTGAAAAGAAGGAACCTATTTAAAAGCATAAAAGCAAAAATATAGGTACTTAAATATAGGTATTCACAAAAATGTGAGCAGTCTACAATACGAGATTATTTCCAGCGTGTCTCCAGCCAAGTTGGCTGTTAAAGAAACAATTTGTATTCAATAAGTTTCGCAAACCCATAGGGAGTAAGTGCCGCGCCGAAATATCGCTACGAATTTTACGTACTTCTATTGATATGGAAATTATTTTACTGGAAGTAAGTAGGTGCCTAAAAAACGTAAGTAAATGAATAAAAAATCGTATAAGAAAACAAGGATCTATATTAATCTTTATAGACTTCTAGAAATATTACCTGTCCAGAGAGTGAAGGTATTTTTTTTTTTTGTAATTAAAGTAATTTATGCTGTAAGCGTGTGCATATTGGTACCCAATCTCTTAAAATGATGAACTTAGATTACAACTAAACACCCCCTAATTTTTAACAGCGTATAATGACCATTACAACAAAAAAAAATATCGAAGCCATGCACAAACGCTAGTTTTGTACGTACAGTCACGAGCAAAACAATATGTAAACACTTAGCAAAATGCAACAGGCATTTTCTCCTATTGTATTTGATCAACGTTCAACGTTTTCACTAGCGTCGTATTTTTCAAGCCACACTATTACAAAATAGGTTTTATCTCTAAGGATAACCCATTATTTCACGAAGACATAGCTTTTCAATTTTGCTTAGTGAATACACAATTACTGCACGTGAATGTACAACACGCATATTCACGACGGCACTGTTGGCAAATGGAGTAGGCAGGTACTATAGAAGTTATGAAAAGGACTGAACGTGCGTAAAATGTAATTTGAAACGTGTTCAAACATGCATCGATGGTGCTAAATAGAGGTTTAATTGTAAATAACCTGTGGCTTCCAATTTATTAAATAAATAGTAGGTTTTTTTATATAAGAACCGAGTTCCACGCAACAACGCGTCATATAGGTATGATGGGTACACTTAATAAAGCGAGATGAGGTGTAACATAGAGATTTGAAATGACTGTGAAAACAAAACTTAAAAGATGAGGGATGAGTACCCCAAAAATAATTTCCCCCGCGTATTGAAATTTATTATCATGGCCATGCTTACCATATTTTTCTCGAGCATGACTCACAAACAGCAGCCGAAGGAACTAACAGAATAAAAATGAATAATATCCTTTGGACTAATGCGTCGCGCATTAAGTATTCGGCCCGCAATCGGGAACACACGTGCAAGATGAAACTGCAGACTGCAGGCAAACTTAAACCATTTACCGGGCGCACGTATAGGGAAAACATCGCGAGACGCCTGTTCAGAAAATATTGCGGAGGAAGTCATTAGGAAGGCACTGTGGAGAAATATTAAAGAAAATAGGAGTCATGCCGCCGCGCGTCGGGAATTGAAAATTATGTCGTTCCTTGGATTGAAAAACCATTAAATATTTGAAATTAAAATAAATTACAACTGACCTTGTTGATTTATAGACAATCTTTAAGTTTACTAAAGTTTAGTTAGTTTTACGTAAACTTATAGTTATCGACTGTTAAGTATATACTGCAAATAAAAAAACCATTGTATATTATGAGCCTTTATTAAAGTTGAAAATTTTCATCTACAATTTATATTATGGACAAATGAACCTTATTTATCTGCAAACAAAAACATGATCGCACATAAAATTGTACACAAGCATCTGATAAATGGCTATTGTAATAGAACTTTGATCATCAATCGTAAAGTTTTAGTGTGACATTTCAAAATACAACCATTATGCGCTCTTCAACAAAACGTATGCGATCATTGATCATACGAAGTTAGGAAATAAAATGGGCGACATACATTCCTGTTTTCAACTTAAATTGTGGCAAATAAACTTTATTTTTTTTACACGTGTTTACTGTTATCAAACGACTGTACTGTTACGTCATACGTCACGGCCCTAAACTATTTTTTGTACTATCGATAGTTTACATTTTTCAAAAACGATGGAAGTTGCGGTGGTAAATAATTTAAGGAATCCCAAACTTCACATGGCTTTTCTTCGTTGTGTATATCGCTATTCACATCAATCTCTAAAATTTTACTATTACTGTTTTTTTCGTGTCCTTTGCAGAGACCAGATATTTCTAATAGTTCATTGGACACTGCATCGTATCTATCTTTGTGAAACGGACAAACCGAATCAAGCAAATAATAGCACTGCTCGGTAGAACCAAATTTAGTATTCGGTGAAGGCCCACAGTCACAGTTAGGTCTTATAACAATGTGGGGTGGTTTATCCTTCGGGGTGAGTTTATCGTCAACATTCTCTACAATCTTTTTAAAAACAGATTGATTCACAAATTTGGCAGGATTTTCTTTTGACCAATCCATTGTCTCTAACTCCAAATCATCACAAACACACTTTGATGCATCACAGCTACAATCATCAGGTTTAGCATGGCACGTTGTTGCGACTGCTTTGCTTACAGTATCTATTAAATCTGTTACGTGTTTAGGTCTTTTACCACCAGATTTAGGTAAAACTTCTTTGTTTTTAGAGTGCTCACTCATTTCTTTTATGACATCCTCGTCAACTACTACATAAATATTGCCAGATGGTGTTATTTTCAACGAACCATAGTTACCTTTCCCGTCGTTATTATTATTAAGATTTATAGTGATTTCGCCTGAATTTGATCGTCTTATTGGTATTAGTCCTTCCGAGTTCGTAGTCAAATAATTTTGTAAATTGTTAATGAAAGCCTTTTTCGATTCCTTGTTTAAAACAATAGAGTACTGACCAGATTCAGTCCTTTTCAATACAGCAGAAGGTTCTGTAAGCAATCGTTTATTTTCCTGAAGCTGCACATTTACTTTTTCATACAGTTGAGTGTCACTACTCGCTCTTTTATCCAGCCTTTTAGATTTTCTTAAATTCTCTCTGTGAATTTCTCTACTTGATGCAGGTAATTTATTTATTATTTGCCCAAACGCCTTCGCTGATGATACAGAACTTCTATTAGAAATTTCTGGTAATAAAGCTTCAAATACAGGTCCATGAACTAGAACTTTAAGATCTCCTGACGAAGATTTAACCAGCAAAGCATTTTTTTTCTCCGCTGGAGCATTGCCTTCAGTATCTAATTCTATTATGTAATCTCCTGAATGTGTTCTGTGTAAATCAACTATACACTCTGTTTTTAGACCGACTAATGCATTGAAAGTTTCTTTACAATGCTTTTCGAACTCTTTGTCTAAGAGAATTATGTAATTCTCTGATGGTGTCATTTTTAGTACTGCAGGTAACTCTACTGGGACCGTCGTGACACCAGTAACAATTACTTTGAATAAATCTTCAGAGGACTGTTTGGCAGACTCTTTCTTCATAATTTTAGGAATAAGTAATATTCCCCCAGAGGCAGTTTTTCTTAGTATAGCATTTACATTTTCAACGGTACCTACTAAATTTACAAAATACGTTCCAGAAGCAGTCTTTGAAAGAAGTACTGGGTGATCAGTTCCATCATACTCTATGTCTCTTAAAGATGAACTATCTCCGGCGTATATAGCTATAGTACCCGATGTAGTTTTCGTTAAAACGGTGGGTAGTATTCTGAGTACTCCATTCTTATCTTGAACTTTTACGAAGATATTAGCATTACCTTTCTTATATAGTTGTGTTAGTTCTGATCTGAAGTCAGATTCCTTCTCACTTATTTCACTTTCAGATGTATCTGATTCCCAGCTGCTGGCAGGTTCTTCAATTTTAGTTATAAATTTTGGTTTGATTTGTTTTCCTGTACCAGGTTTTCGGCACGAGCACATGTTTTTGTCGTCTTTAGGAGTTCGTGGTAAAACTGCATCAATGGTGCGTTTTGGTGGTTTGGCGTCACTTTTTGGTGGTATGTCAATAACAGCTTGTTTGCTGCATTTAGGGCAGGTACAGCGAAGGTCAGGTTTCGCATTCGGTTTAATAGGAAAATACTTATCTTTGATGGAAGGGCTTGGAACGGAAATATCTTTAGGGTCAGAGGGTACAGGTCCAATATTATTCTTTTGAGAGGACAAGTTAGTGTCGTCCTTTGATTTGCAGCAATCTGCGTCTGGCGTAGCTTTCGGACAAATACACTTAGGGTTTTCTTTATCTAAAATAGTTGGTGGGCTAGTATCTCTCATTGATAAATTCGTGTCACTTTTAAGTTTGCAACAAACTAAATCTGGACTTGTTTTCGGGCAAGAACATCGAAGGTTTTCCTTCTCTTCCGTTTTCTTTTTTGAATTTTCAGTCGGCAATTTTGGTACTGTAACTGGACTTCCCTCTCTTTTTGGACTCGTTGATAATTTAATGCTTTTGGATACACTTGAATTTGGTATTTTATCGGATAAAGTATCTTTAAGCATGTTGATCATTGTTTTATGTATGTCTAATAATCGTGTACCGGATGGTGTTTGTCTGATCGTTACTCTCTGAGTATTATCAGCAGGAGGTTCCTTGTTATCAAAATGAAGTATTAGATTGCCAGAGTCAGTTGTCTTCACTGATATATATAAATAAGGATCATTTTTACTTTTATTTTCTAGTAGATTAATTATATCTTCATCTAATTCCATAGCTAACCTTCCTGAAGTTGTTTTAGTCAATTCGGTAAGTTGCTTTTTTGCTTTGCCATGTTCATTTTGTATTGCTATCTTAAACTGTTCTTTCGGGACTTTTCGATCAACGCTATATTTAGCAAATGGATGCAATAATTTACCTTGCTTGTGTTTTGGAGCACTAGAAATTGGCTTATAATTAACATGTGCATACCCATCTTCATGTTTATTTGTTGGTTGTTTTCTAAAATTAGCACATGTACCTTTATTGCAATTGTCCTTTAGTTCTGCTTTCAGATGTTTTGCATCTGTAATTCAACCGAAATTATAACATATTTGGAATAAACCCTATATAATATTTCATGGAATTTACGTGGGAGTACAAAACAAATGAAAGCAGTGTGTGAATTTTACAAAATATACCCTAAGTCATCATTAACTAATTTGACTAAAATCTACCGACGACCTAATAATTAATAAAACATAAAACATACCTAGGCCCATTGCAGAAGCAAACTGAATTTCCCATCAGTATCTTACCCTATGAACTATCAAGATGAATTTTTCTTTGGAATCTTTTTACGTTTATTTCGCTTTAAAACATCAGTACTGTTTTTAACTTGAGATTTTATCTTTACTTTATTATCACTTCTCTCCAATTTATGTTTTAAGTTTGTTGATATCGGAAAACATTTTTTGACTTCGCTTATTCTTGAATAATTGTCATGATCAACAGAATCCGCTTTTTTAGTTTTCTTCAAAGAACTCTTGTGATTTTCAGGGTTTTGATTACGTGTTTTAATACAATGGCATTCAAATGGATCGAGTTCCGTTTCATTTATATTAAGTAAACACTTTCTTATATTATGCAATTTCCTCTCATTCAATTCTAGGTCTTTGACATTCTCCAGCGATGTTTCAACAGAAATGTTATAACTTTGTCGAATGTCTTCTAACAATTTTAACTTCAATTCTTCGGCACCCTCATTGTTACACTTTTCAGATTTACAAATTGATTCAGATATCGTAGCGTCAAAGCTTTTATTATCACCGAGTGTTTTTTTACATTCTGAAATACTTTGTTGAATTTTAATAACATTAGTAAGAATGGGAATAGATTGAACTTCATTCGTATTTTTGTTAAGTAACCTAAATTCTTTTGAAGCCTCCAATGTTTCACATTTTACCTCGACTTCATTGACAGTATCTCTACTTAAATCTTCTAACTTTGTCAATGAGGATATCTCTTTATACAAGGATTCCAGTGTTACCCATTCGACTTCTGAGGAAGACAAATTATTTGTAGGTGGCATCTGTGGTATCACGATGTCTTTCATGAGTTGTTTAACAGTTTCGCCAACTTTTCTTCCAACGAAACTAGCTTCGAATGACTTACATTTCTCATGGACTTTCGTGGACGATCTATGTTTTAATCTCAAATGAGTACTCTCTACTACAGTTTCTTTAACTTTGCTAGTACCCAGAGTTTTATCAATTTCATCGTCACAACTTGCGTGCGGAAATTTAGGACATAAAATTATTTTAACATCATCATCGGATTTTTTATTACTTTTTTTATTTCTTTGATGTATTTTAAACCCGACATCTAGTCCCAGTTGCACGTTTTCGACCAAACTCGTATCGTTGTCACTTCTGCTGTTTCGGCAAATATTGATACGTCCTTTTTTACGCAACTTCTTTAAAAAAGGTTTTCTGCTTTCTCGTGATACATAATTAGATGAACAAGCACAATATCGACATATTTTGTTTTGTGAAGTATTTGATGATAGTAAATATTTCATTGGTAAGTTAGAACAATCGCATCCGGAATCTAGTGTTCTTGGTGAAGTCAATACACTAGATTGTTGTTCTGGTGGGATCTTGGGAACCTAAGGCGACATTACGAAATATTGTTTATAGTTGTTCCCTAAACATGGTGGTCCAGTTTTCTTAAGCTACTGGGAAATAAAACCACCATGCGCTTTTGTTAGTTTTATTACGAAAGTTACATTTCATAATAGTGATACATAATTGGATATTAAAGATATGATGTTTGTAACAGGCAAGATGCCAACCTAATCTTCATGTGTGTCGAAACTAACATTGGAGGAATCGAAGTCTATTACTGTGAAACTCACTTTTTCTATAGGCGACACTTCAATGTATCTTCCCAGTACTTCCTCAACAAGTCGTAGTCGAGGTTGATCTAAAATAATGATATGTATTTGTCACGAAGACTGATAATATCTAATAGCGCTAAGTTGTACTCCCACGCAAATTTTTTATCTTGAATCTACTATCCACTTACCTCTATGACATGGGCATGGTTTTACCGCCTTGCCTCCGCAAGTGCATGTAGCCTGAACATAAGAAATTAAACTGTATTTGTATATTTTATTTTACCTTTTATCATCATATTTCTGACTGCTTCCTACTTTTTGTATTCAATAAATTTAGTCATCATGGCTGCTTCAACCATCATATCAAATAAGTTACTCAATATACCTAAACTTGGTGGTTTTATTCCCCTAGTAACAATGAAATCAATATTTAAAACTCACCGTCTTATTCGTCACTGGACAGCTTGGTAAGACCGGCGGTGTAGGGTGATGATGCACAGAAGCCAGTGCCTCTGGTCCGAGCACACACTGGGCTGCTCGCATATTCTTGGAAAAGGGACAGGTTTGTCCCGCGCAAGGCTCGCGTTTCATGTCTGTAGCCCCTGGCAAGCCAAGCATGCCACAATCTATGCTACATGCCAGCGGTTCGCGGACCGGACAGGTCTTAGTACTCGGATCCTGCGAGATTTTTAAAAATTGTATTACTTATAATAATCAGAAATCTAGCAAAAAGTTGCATTGACTGAATGACTAGATTAAAAACTAGTGGATGCAGTTGTCTATTAAGGTCACTTAGTGTAAAATTTATAGGTCCAACCTTAACCTTATATTGGGTTAAGCAGTTGAAAAGCTATCAAACACAGGGCCAAAGAAAATTTTATCAGTTTGATTCATCAGCATAATTATAGTATTTTGAGTGACGATACCTGATCGTCCACAGGCTGAGGCCCGCACGAAACAGGGTCAGTAGGTGGGGGTAACGCCTTCTTAGTGCAAATGCAGGCTTTGGGTCCTTTGGGACAATTGCACTCACTCGGACCTCCCCAGCGCCGACACGGCTCCTGGACAACGATTAAGTGCAGAAAGTTTTGCAATATCAATAAATACAAATACAGAGGTAGCCCTTCCGGTGAAGGAACTGCCTAGAAAATTAATACATAAGAATTATTTATAATTAAAGATCAGAAAGATGGAATGGAGGTCGCTTTTCAGTAGATCATACAGGAAAGTTAATTCGTTCATCATTACGCATACCTTCCTAGATCCAGTACCCTTATCTTCTTTGACGGGTTTGGTAACTGCAACTTCCTTGAGACACAACATCAGCTGCTTATAAGTTTCTGGATCCATCTAGAAGGGAATTATACGCCATAATTTTATGTAATAAACTCATGAGTAGTTGAAAGCAAATTGAATGTTCTCTCCCGAGGCAACAATAGTCAAAACACTTACTTCGCATCTGGTCTTCACCGCTCCACCGACAATCGTCAAATTCAAATTCTTTTTAACAGTACTCAAAATGAATTCTTGTAAAACTTTTCTGGTCTCCTCATTTAGTTTCCCATTCCTGCTTCTCTTCAAACAGTTGAGGACACAATCGGCAACGGCTTTACCAGGACAGGTTTTAGATTGCCTTTCCAAAACCGTGTACATATTATCGAAAACATTGTCCAAGAATTTTTGTTTTACACTCATGCATACGCAGTCCATGCTATGGTCTGGACTACAATGATCACCTTCGTATAAACAGTCCCGTTCTGCTAAACATCTTGGACAATCAATGCAAAACTTTCTAACATCTATAGTGTCGGTACATTCATGGCATTTGATGCATTTCTTCCTAAATTCTATTAACTCAGCTTCAACTTTTTTTATTTCTTCTTCTATGGATTTTTCTCTATTGGCACATTTCTCTTTGCAATTATCACAAGTCCTTTTGAGTAGATCAATCTCTTGAAGTAGTGCATCTTTCTGAAATTTTGAGATTTAAATATATTTATTCCAGTACATGTATATAAGGTTTATTTTAACACTACCTATACCTACTCCTTCGTTAAGCGCATAACATTTACTATCCAACTTAAATGACAATACCTCTGCTTGAAGATCTTCATTCTCAAGTTTCTTCTGTAATAATACTCTACAAATTTTCTGCAAATCTTCTCTTGCTTCTTTCACATACTTAGCACCTTCCTGTTCTTTATCACTCTTATGTTTATACTCAGCCGCAAGCTTCTTTTGAGCTTTAGCCATTTCCAAGGCTATTTTTTCGATTCTTCCCTTAAATAAATATAAACGTTAGTTCCCGCTACAAAAGTCTACATTAATGTGTGTTTTTTTTTTCAAAATTTAAGTCTGTAAAGCAAGCCTTTGATAATTCAAACCGTGTCTTTATACTAACATCAGAGGCTTCTTTCTTCGTTTTGTACGAATTTTTCGCCGTAAACAAGTCTTTTTCGTTACTCGCTATTCGTTTCTTAAAATCTTCAATTTCCAGATCCATAATCTTTACATCGTTCTTCTTCTGTTTTATCTTCTCATTAATATCTTCGTTACACTGGCTTATATTAGCCAGTTGAAATTCTAGATCTTTCTTATTCTTCCGCCATTTATTTGCACTTTGCTCTATTTCATGCAGCTGTACGTAACAATAACACATCATTTATTCAAAGAATTAGAAGGTTCGCATTTAGAGTGTGGGAAATCATCAAATTACCCGGATGCAGCTGTAGAGAGTGGCAGACTTTTACTGACTAAACCCCAGTTTTTATCTTTCTTTTCTATGTTGGCCAGAGCCGCGGTAACACTTGCGGACAATACCGCAGCCAGAGCAGGGCACAACTTCCGCAGTTACCAAACCAACTTGAAAAATATTGTGTAATAGGGTATACTTCCCGAAAGGTGCCATTGTGATCAGGTCAAGGATCCTATGATGGAAACCCTTTGAAATCGAGGGCAACACCCGAAAATTATAGGCAAACATCGGGTAAACACTTGATATACAGGAGGTGTATAATATTACGAAAAAAGGCGTCGAGCTCACCTGAATATAGGAACGACGGAAACTCTTCATCGGTATATACTAACTAGGTACTACTAATTTATTCGTATTGCTATAAAGTTTACACCTAGATAGGTTTTAAGTGCCATTGCGGTTTCGATGATGGAGTGATGATATACAGTACAAAGAACTCTTTAACAGTTTGTGGCCTTTTTGACCTGTGGACCTTGACACTGAAAGCTATTAAAAATGCCATTTTACCTCTTTCATCAATACGGAATATCGGTCCTGAGACTCGGCCACTTTCTTCTTGTATGAGTCTTCCATGCAGGACCACATACAATCGGCCTGCTTTAAAAGCGCCCCTCCTTGCTTCTCCCTCTCTTCTAAAGCCAGGATCTGTTCCTTCAGGTCTGCCTGAGCCGACATCAGCTCTCCAACTCTGACGTTACATTTCTTGTCGTAAGAAGCCGCCTATCAAATAAAATTGTAGTGTCATAAGTGGCAATGGGAACAGTCTTCCTTCCTTCCTCCTTAAAATCGTGAAGAATCATTGTGTCAGCCGTTTTCTAAGCTCTTTGACATGACGTATAAACAAAATTCAAACCTTACAAGAAGCTTGACCCACGCTTCAGTCATAAAAGTCTACTCAGATAAATGGTTCGTAGAGTACGGGTTAGAAAACTGTCACTACTTAGCACACTTGGGTAATAATGTTCAAAATAGGTCCCTTAAACCCAAGTACCTGGCTACGCAACACGTGACGCGTGGAAGGAAAAAAGGTTAATCCCTTTCGGTGTTTATGGATGCTGTAAAAAGTACAGAGGTTTTTGTTTTGAGTTTTGAGGTCTAGTAATATGGAAATAATTTCGAAGGTACAATATAACAAACTAGGAATAGAATGTAATTTGGCACGACTTGAAAAGGGATTTTATTTTATACACATATAAAATTCCATCGTTTTCGTTCCAACCATAAATTCGTACACTGTCTGAATCTATTATTCTTTCTTTGGCTTACAGACACTCCCAAACACTAAACTTTAAACGAAGTTAGTGACCTTCGTAAATAATCCATGCATGCATATACACCATAGGTAATACATAGTATAATTACCATAATACCATAGTCGTCATAATCGTCATAGTATACGAAAGGGCTAAGTCGTGGTAACTTTCGCTATCATTTCTTAGTTATTCAATTCGGTTACCTCTTTCAGATTACATAAAACTTGGCTGAGTGGCATCTTGTCACCGTCATTGGAATTGGCACAACAACCATAGCGCTTGGTAGGTTTTGGTTCTTTTTCAACGCGTATGCTAAGGAATAAAAATTGCAACTTCATTAATTTTAGGTACAGGCGAGATTTCCCGACCCTAAGAGTCACGACGCCATGCATCCCCAACGCTAGGCTTCCCGACGCTGGGCTTCCCGAAGCTAGGCGTCTTGAACCTAGGCGTCCCGACGCTAGGTATCCAGACTATAGGCGTCCGGACGAAAGGCGGCTCGACGCTAGACGTCCCAACGCCAGGCTTTAAACTAGCATAACTAGTTTCGGTCGGACCCTACAGCACAGAACAACAATACTCAAGAGCCCTACAGTAAGATCTTTCAAACTTCGCAACGGATTTTCATGCGGTTTTCACAAATTGACTGAGCGATTCCAAAGGAAGATTTATGTCGAGAGTTGGCCCACCAAAAATATAGATAGAGATATAAAAAAATATATTATATACGTAGTAATAAAAGAAAAACTATTTATATAAGCACCTATTTACCTTAGCAGTGAGGACAACATTGCTTCTGTATTATTCTAATATAATAACTTCCGCCAGCGCTTTCATCCGCGTCCCGTAGGAGCAACTCCGCGCACCCGGATAAAAAGTAGACTATAGCCTTCCTATATTTGACCGCAATTAGTAAAGGAATTAGGTATTACTGTGTCACTCGATTCATGCCGTCACGTCTCTTATCCGTGTCCTGATCCTTGCCGGTCCGGTAGCAGTCGATGCGCGCCGGGCCGTACATGCCGCAGCAATCCGTTTCTGTACACATGCGCTGTTGGACTTCTTCCTGGAAAAGTATTTTGCAGGTATGTATCTATGTAGGTACATTGGAGCAAACACATAGAAAGTGGTGAAGGGTGGGCCTTTTTGGGGCTATCTTTTGTAATTTTTGATTATATATTTTTGAATAAATGATTTTGAGTTTGAAGCACTTTGAACTTTTAGCTTTTAAACATACGTATATATGTAGATTCAATATATTTTGCTGTAAATAAGCAGGTACCTATCTAATTATAACATACTTAGATAAAAAAAAAAGTTTTGAAATTCACATTCAAATATAATCATTTAGAAGCCATTGTGTAAAAAATACGCCTAAATATTTAATAATACCTACAGCAACAAAACAACAATTTACGACCCATTTTAAAACAGTCGAACATGAAATCGGATCGCCTCTCCCATAGTCATTGATGCCACGGTGGGCCCTGAACATCATAAACTTACCTACATGCACGGTGCGAATAGGTAACAAACTACAAACCCTAAGGTTACATTCCGGATCTTCTTGTAGAATGTTCCAGAAATCGCACATCAATTTGATGCCAACCTGGTTGATCTCACAGCTAGCGCTCTCTGGAATAGAACCGGCAGGAGGAACGTTGTCGCTAAGGTCCTTAATCAGTTTGTCCAACAGTTGGTATCGACGATTCAGACATTCTGGTATCTCACGCATTCTGTGAGACGCCAGTTGTAGATGTTCTAAAACAAGGAAGTGCAGCTTACTTAGTTTGACGTTGATGACGCTAAAGTTGAAGATTATAACAGTTCGAAACAACACCCACCATTTGAGATTCCAAAATAATTTACGAGCCGTTCGTAAATAATAGTTTCATTTAATTGTATTTGTCATGATCGGTGACAACAGCAAACAATTTTTAATAATTTAATATATATTTCTAGAATTTTGACATACTAATTCCATTGACAGTGTTCGGATTAATGACGAAAAACAGGACTACTTATAGAAATAGAAATTGAAATGTACAACGTGCCAGTTTGAAAAAAAAGTGTTTTCCCGCTAAAAACTTGAAATTAGATGAAAAGACTAAAAATAAGAAATTGTAAAAGTTTATTTATAATTTTTAAATCTAATGTAGGTCTTCATTATCTAAGTTATTACAATAAGGCTATGAAAATTATGAAAATATCATATTTTTTAAACTTAATTTTTAATTTTCGTTCTAATAATTATAAAATATCATTAAGTATCTTTAAAAACGCTCCTTGAATGAACGTCGAACGAAACTGTTCAAAAATTTACTCAATAAATAATCAAAGAATCAATCAAAGTAAGAAGATTTGGTTCGACACTTTATTTATAAAAAATAATATTTTTACGATATATGATATATCCTAACTCTTAATAATTAGGTATGTTACCATATAATTTTGCGAATAATTATAAATTCTTACTTACCTACCTAATTACAAAATTCGAAATTATCGAATAGAGAGTCGGTAGGAATGCAAATAAAAAGGTTTCCGAACGCATGTTATTTGACCCTTGTGAAGATGTCAACAGTTTTCGTTGATAAAATTATTATATATTTTACAATCATTCGCGCAAGCTTCCTCGCCGTCTCGTGATCTCTGCGATAAAACAAATAATACATTTAACTGTGGCGATAAGAATGCCGTTTTCTGTTTCTAATTAAAATAACTACTACAAACTCAGAATAATGGCAGACCTTGGGCCGGTAAGAAAAAATTACAATATTTTTGTTGATGATACAAAAAGCTTAATGTGTAGGCTCCAAAACAAAACCATATCCCTTAAAATAAAATTGTAAATTATTCAATTAACCTATAATTCTCTATATTTTATACCTACTTAATGTAATGCAAAATTGGAAAGGTAGAATTAGGCACTATAGCTTAACAGGCACCAAAATTAATGGCATACCATATTGTTTTTTTTTTTTTTGCAGGAACATCCAAGAAACTTGATCCCAGAATTATGCAATCAGTTTTACCATTTAGGATGGGTAACGGGGACAGGTGGAGGAATATCCATTAAAGAAGGGTAGGCTATATTTTCTTCTCTAATCTATTTAACTTACTAGCTTCTGCTTGTGGTTTCACCCACGTCCATTGGGAACTAATTGGTTCATCTAGATACAAGTAGTACCCTTAGTCAATGAATGGGTTATCATGGAAAGGGTTTTAGAATAGCATGTTCAAGCAATCAAATAAAAATACAAACAAACTTTAATAGATAACTTCTTGTCACTCTATGTATAGGGCTGGACTTTAGCTATCAGCTTATTAAATTTAGTTTAATATCATATTAACCTTTTGACCCCCACAGTCAAGCATAGATGACAAGCTAAAAAGAGCCCAGCATGTCACAGTCACAACTACATGACAAAATTAAAAGTTTTAAATTAATAGTTTCAAACAATATAATTTGAAACTCACTCTTACATTGAAGGTATTTGTGGATAAATTATTACCTTGGTGCTTCAGGCACTTCTTTCTTTATTTGATGTGGTGGTCAAAAGATTAAACAAAATAGATCTTTAACACCAGTGACGCAATTACCATGGTTATATGATGCTATTACTATTTTATTTATTTATTAATATAAAAGAGATACAATGTTTACTTAAATCAATCTATATAATCAACCCTTGAGTGTGTTTCGGCGTTTCTTCTCAAGGTAGTCAGTAAGGAAATGCCGATCTCATCTCGTTTTTTATAAAAAATATGTTGACGTGTAAAAGTGTTGAGTTCACCTATTTGCAAAATAAATATCATTTATCAATCTCCCACAAAACCGGTTTAGCGGTTTGACTGTGGGAACTAATCTAGTAGTCTGTTGTTACATTGTATTATGTTAAGCTTCATTTAAAATATACAACTTTGATAACTTGACAACCTATACTGTGTGCCCATAAAAAATTGTCTGAACCAAAACTCAATTAATGTTTTATATTGCAGAGACAAAATATATATAGCACCGTCAGGGGTTCAGAAGGAGCGAATGAAGTCTGACGATTTGTTTGTCCAGACTATAAATGATGAGGATTTGGAACTACCACCACCTGAGAAAAAGTAAGCTTTCCTTACTGATATAAAAAATGCGAAAGTAGCTCTTTCCGTAAATATTTCAATCTCAGTTTGACATTATCTGCTAAGCAACTGTAGGGGCCTTTATTATTATTAAAAAAAATATTACAATTAGTACCAATTTTTTTTTTGGCAGATTTTATGTTTATTTTCTGCTATGTGAAGATTGCCTAACATTTGTGTTAATTTTTTCTCATCATTTATATAGCATTTAGTTATAATGTACCTTTATTTCAATTATTAAATTGACATAACAATTTACTGAATTAATTTCATTTCAGACTCAAGAAAAGTCAATGCACTCCTCTATTCATGCTCGCGTACAAGGAACGCGGCGCAGGCGCAGTTATACACACTCATTCTCCTCACGCAGTCAGATGCACTCTACTGTATGACAAGGAGTTTGTGATCACGCATCAGGAGATGATCAAGGTATATTATGTAAAGGTTTTAGTTTCACAATCTAATGCCCACTGTGGTTGTTCCTAACTTTGACTTCCTCACTTTCGTTTCATCTAGAGTCCTTTGTGCGCCAGGGCTGCGAGAACTCCTGAGAACAATACAGATTGCAATTGCGTAGCCTGATTATAATAACCATCATACATCATACCAATAATAGGCACAGCAGAAAGTGATCAGATCAGATCTTATATTTCTTGACTCTTATTTCTGAACACAAATTACCAGTTATTATTTGTATAGGTGTATGTTTGGTCTGTGTTTCGGATGGCACGTTAAACTGTAGGTCCCGGCTGTCATTGAATATCCTTGGCAGTCGTTACGGGTAGTCAGAAGCCAGTCTAACCAAGGGGTATTGGGTTGCCCGAGTAACTGGGTTGAGGAGGTCAGATAGGCAGTCGCTCCTTGTAAAATACTCAGCTGAATCCGGTTAGAGTTGGGAAAAGGCTCGGGAGATGATGAAGATGATGAGGTGTATGTTTGGTGGTCTGCGTCTAAAGACCTCCATATAAATGATTGTGATGACAAAAACTCAATGTTGCTTGACCTGACCAGGCTATTTAATCTAACCTCCCAAAATAAATCTCAAAAACAACTTTAGCCATCACCAAAATAATCAAAACTCCTTAATCTCTAGGGCATAAAAGACGCGACCCTGGGCCGCTACCTCCGCTACGACGAGAAATTAGTAGTGCCCATAATTGAGAACACTCCGTTCGAGAAGGACCTTGCAGGGTCCCTGGGCGAAGCTTTACGTCAGTACCCCGGTACCAGCGCTGTGTTAGTCAGGAGACACGGGGTTTATGTATGGGGGGATACGTGGCAACAGGCTAAGACTATGTAAGTATATTACTTCAAGTTATTGTTTTAGGTTCATCTAAATTCTAAAATTATATTAGAAAAAAAAGTTTTACAATGTCCAAATAGACACTATCTACTGAATAAATTCAAAAGTTGAACATAATTTATATGAAATTATCTACCAAAACTAACTGGAACTTATACATATGTAGGTGGTGAAACAGACCCTTAAAATTTATTGTGAACAATATGTACCAGTTAACTTTGGTTTTACCTACTCTTTTATAGAGGTTTAACTGTAAATTTTAAAATGGTTAAGTTCTAACTTAACTAATAATTGTTGTTGCTACAGGACGGAATGCTACGATTACTTATTCGAAATGGCCGTGGAGATGAAGAAGTTGGGACTGGACCCAGCCTTAAATCCAGAAAAAGTCAAGAATGGAGCCGAGCAATGACATATCTATGTCATTGATAACATTTCCACTCCACTATGGTAGGATTTTCAATAACTGTGAAATAACCGTAAATAATTATAGTAAAAAGTTTATTTGAAAATTATTTAACAATCACTATATTAACTTCCCAAATGTCACTTACTTACATAAGAAAAGTTTTATTGTTAAGTATAAATAAAAACCAAAAGAATTGTTAACTATTTTTATACTTTAAATATAATAAACAAACAGAAAACAACGCTTTCATTGATAGACTTTATGTTTGGCGTCCTCTCGTAACAACTCGGCCACAATGCTTTCAGATATAACACCAACGTCCAGCGCTGACTCTTTCTCCTTCTTTCTTTTTACGCGTCTTCTTCTAATCCCATGTGCACTAGACGTACACCGCTGAAGAATTAAATCTTTAATTTCTTGCAACTCTGCCTTCGACAAAAAATTCACTTCTGAATAATCGCAGCCCGGAGTCGAGCCGTCCCTTCTTGCCATCTCGTAAAGGGACTGCAAATCTAAAGAGGTCTTATTCTTCTTGGCGTTGATGACTTGTTTCCGTTTCAAAATCCGCCTCAAGTCCTCCAAATAAGATTTGTTCTCCTCTATTTTACCGTCGATAATTTCAATTTCTTTGTCTGTTAACTTCTTGAGATCGTCGTCTAGTACATCGAATTTGTGTTTAATATTTGATGGTAGTCTGGGTAACGCCCCCCCTCCTGTAAGACAACCAACCAATTAGCAAATTATAATACGGAGGTACCTACCTGACTAAATAAATAAGTAGATGAAAAAAATTAAGTAACAGACGCGCGACTGCTGTTTTCAACCACATATCATAGGAGTTAAGGTTTATTTTAAATTGATTTATTCTCCGTATCTTCGCCACGTCTCTCCCGGTTTGAGTTCTCGCTAAACATCGTACACATCGATCTTCCCATTCTCATTCCTACTCACTCCAATTACAGGATCAAAACTATTCTCACCTTTGTTCTCATTCTCATCGTTGTCAAAGACGGGTTTAATAGAGAAGAATGCCCTCATCCTCTGCGCTGGTTTCAGAACGTCGTTTGCCGCCTGGTTGAATATATCGTATTCCACACAAACCACTTTTTCCTCTAATCGCCGGAGTTCCAGATTATTTCTTTTGTATTTAGAAAACTTCTCCGCGATTATCTTTACTCGTGGCACCTCCGATATGAAGATGTGTTTTGGTATACGCTCATACACTGGGATATGATCTGTAGAGAAATAGAAGAAGCTGGAAATCTCATTTTTGCAAGTTTCCAAAGAGTGGACCCAACGGGATAATGAAATGTCTAGCTTGAACTTAGGTATTTCAAAATATTGAATTTGGTCTAAATTCGGAAATTCGCCTCATGTTAATTTTATACATACCTACAGATAATATTAATTAATCTATGTATATTTGATGACCCCGATGGTGCAATGGTTACCACGCCGGACTGCCGAGCTAAGGATCCCGAGTTCGATTCCTGGCATGGTCGACATTTGTGTGATGAGCATGATTGTTGGCTGTGGTCTGGGTGTTATATGTATTTATACATATATATGTGTAAAGTATATGTAGTATATTAGTTGTGTTAGCACCCATAACACAAGCTAATCAATAGCTTACCATGGGACTAACCGACCGTGTGCGAAAAAGGTGTCCCGATATTAAAAAAATATATATATTACCATCGTCTATTAACAACTTATCAATATCATCAATGTCGTCCACAGTCTGCCACTGAGTGCTATGAGCCGTTTCCACGTAAGCAGGCGCGTTACCAGTGGTTTGGTTAACGTAATCTTTGTGAAAGTCGATCTTAGTTGAATGGTCGCAAACCAATGTTTTCAAATTCTTCATCTTAGGGATTGCTGGATCGAAACCATATTGTTCTTCTAACATAGCTTGGTACTGCAAAATGTGTTACAAGATTATTTTGTATTATGTATCAAGACTATTCTTAGGTAGTAGCCTGACGAAGTCATAGTAGTTAAGCAACATTTTTTAATTGTCTAGATAATCTTCAAAACGTAGCGTAACGTAATGAAGGGTAGATATAGGTAGCTATACCTAACGAAATACGACACAATGTAATCTATACTTATCGATATTAATTTTATGAGGAAGAAAATTTTGTTTGTATATTTGGTTGAACGCGCTAATCTAGGAAGGCTATAGGCTAGTTTATATCCGGGTGCGCGGAGTTGTTCCTACAGGACGCGGGTGAAACAGCTGGCCGAAGCTAGTATGTATAAGCCTTCAAAACGGCTCATGGTCTTACTGCTATATAACACATAACCTACCTGTTCGCTTCGACGTTTCTGCACCATATCATCATTCTTTTCAGGACTAGGAGCACGGGCCTTGAACGATTGACCGAAATCTGTCCTTTCCGGCCTCACGTAACAGCACCTATTGTGTACAGGAACACTTTTGTCCTTATTCTTTATCCTAGAAGGAGAATGTGTGCTCTCGCTGGTGCCTCTAGCCTTTGTCGCACTCGATCTGTTTGAAGTTTCTTTGCGTCGCGGCGCCCTTCGTTGATTCCTGTTCATTTTGTTCTAATATCATTATGCATTTTACGTTAGATTTTGTTTGTTATTTCATAGTAGTTTTATTAAATGACGTTTGTATGACGTATATGGTATTAGGGGGAGAGCTGATAGTACAACTAACTAATAAGTTTTCATTATACTTTTTGGTGGTTATGGTTTGTAGCGCTAGGCCGGCCTTTAGAGAGCCTCGCGACTGTCGACATAGTAATACAAATATTGAGCAGGCATGGAATCTTTGTTTAAAATAACCACCACGCACGCGGCTGTTGCGTGCCTCCTAATCATACTTTAGTATTTTTGCGTGGCCCAAGAGCGAATGTCGCAAATCGCGAGGCATGTCTCTCGGATGATGGCTTTACGGTGGCCCACGGCAAATATTTTATCGTACGAGTGGACACACGGCCCGCATTGTTGGCCAGTACCTTAATAAAAAATATATTTATGTTATACGCGGTCGAATAGTAAATCACAGATTTTTTGGGAAGTCGGTTAAAAATGGAGCCTAAATAAGTCAGAGCTGACGCTTGATCAGCGCAACGCATTCATCGCCGCATCTCGAGTGGTCGCTAGTCCGGTGTCGCGTTGCAGCATCGCAGATATAATTGTGCCAAACATAATTAGGCACGGCTCGGAACATTAAATCGTTGAGCAGACATTCTTCTTTAATATCAAAGGGTTCTGTTCGGTGGGCCTATGTTACATGCCCGTTCCCACAGACATTTCTAAGTGGACAATGTGACAGCAACCTTAGTGATGTTCTTATAACGCTACATCAAAAATAACGATAAGTTAAATTCCATTATTTATTACTTACACGATTCTATAATATACATTTCATGTTTACATAAAACTAAAATTATCAAGAGTATTTATTCAAAAGATGGAACAAAAAGGCCGTAAATTGCACACATTTAGGCCTAGACTCCACCAAAGCGAAGCGGAGAAGTTAAAAAAAATCCATCTCTCTAACATCGCTTCACAACCCACTCAGTAGTATCCCTGAGCGGGAAAAAATCTATTCGTTATTTTAGAACTTTTCCGCTCCGCTTTCGTGGACTCCTGGCCTTAGCTAACGTTCCAATTCATCAGTTCATTGATTAATGACCATTTGTTACGTCATAAAAGGCGCCTTAAGATATTTATAGGTCGCTCAATTGTAGTCCAAATAAGCTGTATCATCAACATTCCTCTTGTTTTTCTTCTTAGGCCAGGGTACCTTGTCGTGCACGTATTTTATGTGCAACTTCAAGTCGCATAAGTGAATGAATCCTTTGTCGCAGAGAGTGCATTTGTGAGGTCGGATGCCGAGGTGTATCTGAAAACAGAGAAGATTTTTAAATACTACATAGTTACGTTTTTAGCTTTACCTAAAGGTCAAAACAGTGAGACTATGAGCAGAAATACGACGGTAAGATATTTTTATGTCATATTTGGATACCTACTCTATTAATAAATTACGTCAAGGGTTTGGCTTGTATGGGTAAGTTTTCATTGTTTTATATTGTATATTAGCTGTTGCCCGCGTTTTCATTACGCGATAAAACATTCACCCCCCCCCCCCCCCCCACGTGATAGCGTGATAATATGTAGCTTATATGTTGACCGGACCTCTTAGTTATATTCAAGTCAAATTTGAAGCAAATCCATGTAGTCCTTTTTGAGATTAGCCCGGACATACATACAGACAAACAGACAAAAATTGAAAAAATAAAAACTAAAAACCATATTTTTGGCTATATGTATAGATGCATAAAATATTTTTTTGAAAACGAGGTACACCCGCTATCCGGATATTATTAGAACTGTTGTGAAATCCCTCTTATATTTTTTTCATACAGTAACGGTAATTTACGGTAGTAACGGAATTTGATACAGGGACGGTATTAACAATCTTTCTTTCAAGATATCTAAAGAAGTGGTGGAGAGTGCGGTATATCGCGTAGAGAGCAGGCAGCACCTTCATGTGCTTGTTGAGCGTGGTGCGGAAGGTGAAGCCGCGGTCGCAGACGTGGCAGCGGTGGGGCCGCGCGCGCTCGTGCACGGCGCGGTGGATGGTGAGCGCGCCGGCCAGCTGGAACGCCTTGTCGCACACGCCGCACTTGTACGGCCGCTCGCCCGTGTGCTTGCGCTGGTGGTACGTCAGGAAGCACTGCTTCTGCAATTTCAATTTACCTATTAGTAGCCATTGTTCGGCAGCTCAGGGAGATGTACAATTATAGTGGACTGCATTCTGGTTTAAAGGTACTGCGATTTTTTAGTCGTCTTATAAAAGTTTTCCACTCAATGTATCCGACATAAAATATATTTTAATTATTATTTTTGTATCATTAATAAGTAATAATTTTAATAATCGATAAGTAATCAATATAAAATAATCGATAAAAGGACAGCGGAGCAGAGACGAACTAATGGACGCGCGTGCTGGTCAAGCCGTCTGCTATTGAAGTGCTCGCCGGCCGCGCGCTGGCCTCTCGCGTTTGATGCGTGAACAGTCACCAAGTCAAAGATACCGACTTCTGTCTTTTTAATGACCTGCCATTCAAACCCACGCATAAAGGGTTCCGTACCGTTATCAATAACAATCAGTCCATCAGTCCAAAGGAGAACTACTTACAAACAAGCATACAAACATACAGATGAAGCTAATAAAAGCAGGTTAAAAACGCCAATTCATAACTATTATAGTATGAGAAAAATATTGGTTTTATTATAGTTTAAGAGTTTTTTTTTATACTAATTAATTTTACAAAGCAGACGAGTTTGTTTGTTTGGTTGAACGCAGTAATCCAAGTCCAATTTGAAAAATTCTTTCAGTGTTAGATAGCCCATTTATCGAGGACGGCTATAGGCTACTTTTTACCCGGATGCGCGGACTTGTTGTGCGTCATCGCGTGGAAACCGCTGGCGAAAGCTAGCAATGAGCTAAGTAGAAACTTTTGTTATTACCTTGAACATCTTGCCACAAACTTCGCATACGAAAGGCGTCTGATCTTCTGCGCGGAACTTCTTCGCTTCGTCGCATTGCGGATGCTCTGACTTCATGTGTGATTTGTACTCCACGCGATTCGCCATCCATTTGTGACACTGGTAAAATTTTACATACATGATATAAATAATAGTACATAATATTCCTGACACATTACCACAACGTCATCTATTCTTAGAGCTCGTACTATGGGTACTAGCCAAATGTAAACACTTACATTTATGTATACAATTGTATGTATAATTATATTTTTAAATTGGTTAAATTACTGGATCCCGGCTGTCATTAGTACATCTTTGGCAGTCCTTACGGGTAGTCAGAAAGTGTGATAACCACTCTTCCCATGGGGTATTGTTTTGCCCAGGTATCTGGGTTGAGGATGTCATATAGGCCATCACTCTACATAAAGCACTGGTACTCAGCTGCATCCGGATAAGATTGGAAGCCAACTCCAATACACACTTGGGAAATAATTTGGTGAATGATGATATATGTATATATTTTACTAAATACATTATATATTTAAGCACAAAAATGTTTGAATTGTGCGGAAATTGTAACCAAGGCTTTCAGCGTGACAGGTAGATATATATTTTTTTATTAAGTGTGTTATACACAAGAGGTACTCACTATAGCGCAGGCGCCGGGCAACTTCACGAGATTTCTGTTGATTTGCTTCCGTGAATGTACTTTCATGTGAGTCTTCAAGTCGACCATGTTTGAGAATGTTTCTCCACAGAATTTGCAGCCATTACTGAAAAGGTGAACTGATAATATAATTATGTTGGTGTTTGGTGTTTTTAGCTATTGATACCCTGGAGACGGAGTACAAGCTACTCCAGGACCTAGATCCCTCGGTATGCGGACGAAGTCGTGGGCATAATCTAATGTAGTAGATTAGATGATAATAACACAGGCCAAAAAAAAGTGGCTCCCGTTTCACCCTTTGGATACGGAACCCTAAAAGTGCTCTAATACCAGTTAGTTTATGGAAATTCCAGGCCGGCACCAAAGTTGGTGTCGGCCAGTGTATTTATCAACATAAATATACTGTTCGAAGATCTTATAATAAAGCTTGTTTACCTGACTTTGTGTTTTGTTGAAATCACTAAGTGACGCTTCCAAGCCAGCTCAGACGCAAAGTGCACGCCACAATCTTCACAATTGGGGCCAAGTTTTTCATTCTTTTCCTAGAAAAAAAACGAAAATATTTGAAAATTTTTGTCAATGTTGTAATAATTCATTCTGATAATATAATGTTACCAGAATACTTAAATAAAAATATGTTAAAATTGTAGATATTCCTTTTTAAGGGGTTTTAGAAGATACAGGTCATTTATTCAAAGTAGGCTGAGAATCAGTACTTTTTGAAGTTAAATTTTACAAAGACAGGTCCCAAAAACGCCCCGAATGCTCTTAAAATATTCCTTAAGCCATTCTGATATAATGAGTCAATAACAGACTCATTATTTGAGAAAACAATAAAAAAATATGAAAAAACGGAAATTCTCTAATGGCCCGAAACTTATCTATATTTTCATGCTTCATAACCTGTTTATAAGTTCAATATCTCTATCTCAAAGACCTCGTCATCTCACCTGCCTGTGGACTTTCATGTTATGTAGGTACAATCCGTGGGGCGTTCGGAACGTGCTGCCACACATCTCACAAACACTTTCACGTACCGATTCCTTCAAATGTTTCATACGCATGTGCATAAGTAGACTGTTTGGCATACTGGAATTTTCAATTTTTTTTAATATTTTATTGCATGACAAAGGCTTGATATATTTTTATACTTAGGGCTAGTTTCACAGGCAACCTGTGAAATAGGCCCTAAGAGCCAGTTTCACATGTTGCTGATATGTTCCAGATAGTTTATCTGGTAGATAATTTCATACAAATTCTGTTCCATTTTTTTATTTGTCTGGCTACCCGTAACCTGTGAAACTGGCCCTTAATCTCCCATAGCAGGCCTGCTAGAAGAGACATGATTTACTTTAATATTGTTCGTGTTATAAATTATAGCGCAACCGACAGACATCGTCGTGTTTTCATAATAATTCTCCCTTGGCAATAAAAAAAAAGATAAATTGGTCCAGCAAATCACGCGTGAGGCGTGATCAAGGGAAATTCATTTTTATATAGATCTCTATTTTTTTTATGTTTTGTTAAGAAATGGAATTTTACCTGAATAATTCGCCACAGTGTTTACATGGATATTTCGTTCCTTTGTGTAAACTAACATGAGTTTTTGCTTGATAACTGAAATGAAAATTATATAACATTGTATGTAATAAAATAATGTAGGTTTTTAATCTTAGCATTTGTATTGAATAGAACTATAGTATCTATATAGAGATTACTCTTAGTATATCTAGACTAGAGAAAATCTGATGTATCAGTAGTGTACTATTTTTCTGTAGGTATTGCAAGGTACTATTACAAAGACATAGCACAATTGCATTATAATGAGGATACCTTGGCAAGTTCAATAAATAAATTATTTAAAACTAGCTTCCGCCAGCGGTTTCACCCGCTTTCTGAGGGAAGTACTTTCCATACCCGGATAAAAAGTAGCCTATATGTTATTCTGATGTATAAGCTATATTGTGGTAAAGTTTCATTCAAATCCATTCAGTAATTTTTACGTGAAAGAGTAACAAACATCCATACATCCATACTTACAAACTTTCGCCTTTATAATAATAGTAGGATTACTCTTTATATGTGGAAGCTCTAATAGAGTATTTTAACTTACATGCAATAACATACATAAGAGCATAATTTGCAGCTAAACTTCCTCTTATGACACGACAGCCGGTGCTTACAGAGTTTCACGTGCGTAGGGAACCTCAGGTGGCACACCTCACATTCATGATCACCAAATTCCTGGAAACAAATATTTCAACAATTTGAGTGTTTCTTCATCATCATCAGCCTATCGCAGTCCACTGCTGGACATAGGCCTCTCCAAGTGCACAATTTGAGTGTTTCTTTGTTTGAAATTCAGTAACTACTGATAATCTAATCTAATTAAACAACCCTTTAATCTAGGAAGACTATAAAAAAGTAGTAGCAGCAAAGTCCATAAAAAATCTGGGATAGTATGTGTCTCATTATTATAGTTAAATCTTTGTCGAACTTGAAAATGTTTAAAAAGTTAATTAAAGTTCCAGTCAAAGTAGAGTGTTTAAAGATAGTTACAATATCTACATATACACATATCTGAATTCGGATGATATTACATTTTTACATACGGTTTTTCCTATGAGTATGGTTAAAGTGTATATTAATACCCATGGGGAGCAGAAGCAGGTCAGTGCGGAGACTGTAGATGTAATATAATAAAAGATATTATAATATACTTGACTTTGCTATATAAATCTGCTATGATTTAAGTGTAAAAAACTTACGAACCGAAAAGAGCACCTCTTCTTTTTTTGGAAGTTGGCTAAAAAATATCCCAATAAAGTGGATTATACCTTATGGATTAATTACTATATAATCAAGGATGACAATCATACTTACTGTACGATGCCTTTTCATATGATTTTCAAAAGCTGTTTTAGCCTCAAACCCTCTATAACACAAATCACATTTGAACGGTGACACTTTATAGTTACTAGACTCTCTCCTTAACAACACCTCTTTTCTTGCATCTTCATGTGTAAGGAACTCAACGGTCGCATAGTTATCGAAGAAAGCAATGTCAACTCCATCCTTTTTTTTATCAGACTTTGGTGTCACAGCCTTCTCAGTAGATTTAGATGAGGCAACTTTTTTAACAGGTTTTGAAGGTGAAGCCTTTTTAACCGGCTTCGAAGCTGCAACCTTTTTAGTAACAGTCTTTTTAGCAAGAGGTTCGTCATCATCTTTATCATTTTCGCTTTTGATTGTTCTTTTTTTAGCTTTCGGTTGTGCGGTCACTTTTCTTTTACGTTTTGAAGCATTATTTGATGCAACTTTAACTGGTGTTGTTTCTTCTGAAGATAAATTATAGTCGTCGTCATTATCATTATGATCGGCATTAAAAACTACTATATTGTTTATTTCTGTTTTATTATCCTCCTCAATTTTAACACAAATTTCTGGAGGTTTGATTTCATTTTCTTCAATTTTATTTATTTCTATTTCTACGTAACTTGCGGGGTCCTCGTAGGACGCACACACACACATCTCCACAGAGGAAATTGTTAAAGTAGATTCCAATTTATTTGTTTTTCTATCCACATTTTTGAGTGATGTTTTTGTTGCCTGCAATATTTTATGTTAGGTAAATAAGATATTATAAAGTATATTCCTAGGAATAAGGAATGAGGATCATATTGTGAGAAAGATCTTGAACATGAATGTGGATGGATATAGAGGAAGGGGACGACCAAAGAAAAGATGGATGGATTGCGTGAAAGTTGATATATGGCTAAAAAGAATGTAACTTGTGAGATGACGGCAGATAGAAGAGCATGGAAGACAAAAACATGCTGCGCCGACCCCAAATAAAACTTGGGATAAGGGCAGGAGGATGATGAAGGTGCTGAAATAAGATCATTCCTATTAAGTGTAGCTATGAAGACAACACTATTTAACAACTTCTTATTTCTTTGTTATTTTGTTACTTACCCGTGTTGAACCAACTTCAATTCGTGATAGTATATTGTGTGCTCTAAGACATTTTGACTTGAACTCTTGAAACTTATGTAAAAGGCTTGCACATTCAAAACACACGAATTGGTTCCCATCAAATATCTGCAATAAAGTTAATAGAAGCTAAAAGAAATAGAATTTGACAACAGAGGTTCTAAATAAGGGACCCTAATTTATAAAAAAATATAAATAAAAACACCTTGCTCATACTACTTTAGCCTCTTATTTAGTAAGAATTTCATTCTAATACGTAAATTATTAACTCGTAGGGTTTTGTATTCAGTTAAGGCATGCAATATTCACAAAGTTTATTATAAATATCTTACACCACAAACCTACAAAGTATTCATGCTCTTACCGGAATTTGCGCTAAGTGAGAGTATGCTACACCGATTGAATGGCTCGATGTAGTTTCTAAACTAAACATCTTAACATCAGTCACAAGACATACTCTGCAATACTTTATATCATCCATTTTCAAAACAAATTCTTATTTTACTCATATAATCGACATTACAACCAAGCAAGCGTCGTAATATTTTTTTTTGTGAACTGTCAAAATCAGTATGCCATAGACTATATGGCACTGTTCCACGAAATTATAGCTTAAGAAATTATAGTCTACGGTTCTAAGAAATAAAATCAGAATCCACTTGGGGTGGGCCTAGACCTAGACCTACCATATCATTGTGCAATATATTTTATTGTACAATAAGATAGAAATAGGTGCCTATATCCTATTGTACAGTTGATTTCTGATCTCGAAAAAAGAAAACGTTCAATAATGTAGCATGGTACTGTTTCCAGACGATTTCTGTGACCGGAGTGGTGTTTCTTGAAGGATCTATATTAGGCACTAAGAATTATTGCGGAATAAAAAACTCCTCAATTTTAATTAAATAGTTACGCAATCTTCAATATTAACCATATATGGGTACCTAATTAAGTTGCACCATTCGTTATTTTTTGCGCTATTGATCGTCGAGGGACCGCCTTAGACCATCAGACAACACATTATGAATAACCAGACATACATATGTATACTTACTCGTACACCAAAATAAATAATAAGCTTCCCCCACCGCTGAACTGCTGTTAAAATAACTTGAAAAAATATGTGGCAGTACAGTCTTCAAATAAATTCTACACCTTAAAGCTAATAGAAATGTAGGTAGGTACTTAAAATTGAATAGATTTTAAAGTCCATGTCATGAATAAGGAAATGGCCCAGCCTGATTTTACCTATTTTCAAGCACCGTAGCGAGTAGCTAAGCATACAATGTACGAACTTACTCTATCTCATGGCATAGATTTTATCGTCTATACTGATAAAATTAGTGATATCAAGAAAAACTGGGTTCTCGCATTTCCTAAGAATGACAACGTAACGGCTGGTCCGTTGGTGACAAAAATAAAGACTCAAGTTTTTAATAAATAGCTAAATAATTTTATTGTTACTTAACACGAGGTTTGTAAATAGTGGTGGTGGCTGGATAATGTCCAGTCAGCGATACGTCAGAGGTAATGGTGCGAATCGTCAGCAGCACTCGGTCCGTGTGCGGCAAGCATGTGACCACGGCCATGGACTTTGTTGGAGTGAAGATTTTCTTTACGGCGCGTCCGTCCACTAGCAGCTGAAATTTGAAACACACCGTCATCAAATTAAAAGATAATTAATATGATAATATAAACTAGCTGTTCCCAGTCTCAAGGGAACTTCTTTCAACACGCCCAGATTAAACATAGTCTACGCTAGATACTAAATCTCATCTCAATCGTTTCAGTTTTAATGTGAGAGCGTACGAAACAAATTCACTTTCGAAAATGGTGCAAAGGGAACATAATGAAAGTAACATCTGCCGGGGCTGCGGGTTGTTGGCAAGAGTAACCATGGCCCTGGTACACAGGGACCTCCAGAAGGAACATAGTGGGTTCTAGTAAGTCTGACACCCTTCAGCTGCAACCTCAGCAGGAGGCGTCATTGGATATTTCCCACGGAAAAAGGGTACCTACTTTCATAAACACAAATTCGAAGAAGGTAGCCTTGTGCTAGGGGAACTCAATTTGTAGTTAGTAGGATATTATATATGTTACCTCATAGCCGATGACTTTGTCGAGGACTCGTGGTATGTTCCACTTGACAAGTACGGTATGGTCCGATACTCTGCGCAAGGCCATAAATCCAACCTTCAAAGCTTCGCAACTGCTTTTAGCACTCTGATAAAGTAAACATTTAAACTCAGTCTTTTAATAATAGTAGATGATATTCAGGACGTATCTGGACTTGTCTGATATTATGTAACAATTGTAATTGTATATTTACTAAAAAAAAACGGAAACAACCGTTTGCATTATTATTAGATTATTTATTTGAGTTATAAGTTAAACGTATGTGTGCTTGGTATTTAATGAAAAAAAAAAATATTATTATTTTGTTTTTGTATTCTACAGTGAGTCCAATAATTCGCGACAGAGAAGAGAACTTATTCAATGATAAAACTACCTGTCCATAACTTACTAAATCGTTAACTTAATAAAACCTAGAATAGCTTGCTTTATGAAGTCGTAAGAGTGAATCGGCAACTTACACTGATACTAGGAATCCGAGTAGCAGTGGCAACATTGTCGTCTATAACTCTTTGGTTTTTAAGCGGCAGCATCTCTACTGCCGACTTTAGCACATCCTTGATTTGTGTAGTTGCATGTTTATTTGTCTCCATGTTCTGTAGAATTAAATAACTACTTACTAATATTATAAATTCGAAAGAAACTCAGTGTGACACGCGTTCACGTCAAAAAAAAATGGCAGACACATACAAGTCCGAGAAAAGTCAGATGGTTACTTTTTATCCAGGTGCAGGAAGTAGTTCAGTCAGGCGGCAGGTGGAACCGCAGGGAACGGATAGTATTTGCAATAAAAATACAAAAGAAAAATAGCAATAAATTCCGCTTATACATTAATTTGACCAGTAGTGTGTTCAACGGAATTATTTTCCCTAAACCTTAGCGGCGCTAAGTACCTATAGCCGTTCGTCCGTACTGTGTAAGGATAGCCCTTAATTGAGCGACTGGTAGTAAAGGGAAAAGTGGCAGGCACGAGGCAGGTCAACAATGCGTTGGACAGACCAAACTAAAACTGCCCTCGACGGCCAGCTCAACGAATGCGGGAGGAATGACGACGGTCTGTGAAGCTTGCCACCACACCAGAGATAACGTCCACGACCACTCTGCCAAGAGTGTAGCGACGAACAAGAAAAGACCTTAATACGTTTTTAATACGTTTCTTTTCAGATTAAGTTTAGAGACCTCGCTAATCAACATACCGTAGAATTGCAATCTACTTGTTTGTCGACATTTCTGAATTGGCTACTACTGCTGAATGATTGCAAGGACGTCTCTGGCATAAGAGTATCTTCTTCTTTTTTCAAATTATTTTTATTCTGAAATAGCAAATAATTTTATTTACGAGCGTTTTCCGATGGTGCAGTACCACATGAATCGACACCTGAATGTTGTGTCTAAAAATCATAAAGAATAATCAAGCTATATAGGTGAATAAATCAAATTTGGATTGAGACAACGTATTTGTATATAGGTAATCCAAATCTTTAAAGAAATACTTCTATACATACCCTAAATAGAAACATCCCAAAAAATAGTCAAGAACAATAATTTGAAAGAGACGTTGTCCTAAACGCTAGTGCTTTTTTACTTGACTTTGACCCCTCCAAAAAATTCGATGACAAAACAAATATACTTATTTCTTAAAATTCTTTACGTCTTAACGCTCAATCCTTCTCTGTGTGAGAGGAGGCCTGTACTACCTACTGGAGTGGGACAATAAAAAGGCTGATGACGATGATAACGAATTTACTTATTCCCCACTAATCAAATGAATTTGTACCGCTATAAAATGTTTTAGACGGAATTTTATGCGTTGGTAACATGTTCAAAAAATAACAAATGTGTCATGTATCTCACCTTGTGTTTCTTGATAAGGTTTTCTTTCGCACAGTCTGTAGTGTAATGAATGGGTTCCTGCGGTTGCAAAAGTGGCATTTCCAATAATTTCTTCACTTCAACATGTAGATTAGCCTAAAGATATTGTAGACTTGTAAGAATATTGGTTAGTAGAGAATATTGTAAAATCAAAGACCGTTACAATAACTAAAACAAGCGGAAGAAACGTCGATTGTACCAGCAATCTACATTCAGCCGCAGGACGATGATGGACAGAAGATGACACCATAACATGAAAACAGTTAGGTACCAATATTATTCAAGGACTTACACTTACCATGCGTGAAAACAACTTAGATGAGGCTATTGCTATGATGTCTTCAGACTAAGACCCATTTAGTCACAGACACTAACCCTAGGCTTCTCATTCTTAAGGCGTATTTCATATCATTGCGCTTAAAATGAATACAGTAAACTTACTAAAGCCTTATTCTTATGATGGGGCACATTTGCTCGTTTTTTGGAGATAACCCTCTGTTGCGATGTAGAATGCACAATTTTCTTTAGTTGAAGCTCCAACGAGGGAATGACACACAAATCTTTACTATTCCTACGAGGTTCAATGTTCCAGCTAGGATTTTTCTTCAATAGTAGCCAGGGATCTGTTTCTTCGAGTTCCTGAACGGGTTTATTACACATAGTTAAAACTAACGGTGTTCAAAAAGAGAAACCATTTTCTTATTTACGACACTGTTTACGGAAACCATTCTAATTTCTAATTACTGCCATTTTTTTTATATTTAGTCAAATAAAAAAAGCGAAACACATTCAGTAAGTAAAGTACTGACAAATAAAAACATCAATTGGACGTAGTTATGCAAAAACGTTTCATTCCACAGTAAGTTGAATTTGAGATATGAGCATTTACGCGTTTCAATGGTATTCTTTTTTATTCTAACTAGTAAAGGTTAATACTAAAGGTTTTATTGTTGAATTATATTGTGTTTAGATAATCATATGTTTAATTTTAGGCTATTCACTTTACATTAAGAAAAAAATATATTATTGGTATTGGAACATTTTAACATAATTAATATTTACATGAACATAGCTTCAAATTAATTTTGCACAAACGTTCCAGGTACTTTTTATCCATTTATACCTTAGTTATTTATGATCAAAATTTTAAAACATCATTAAATTTAATAAATATGTTAAACCTGAACAACAAATAAAAGAATAATAATTGCTTATCATTTTTTTATTACTAGGTTAAAATTTAAAAAGCAGTATAAAATCTTGTCCTACTGGGGCTACGTCGATACGTCGGCGACACGATCTGCGTAATACGAGTCGTGTTAAAGAGACTATACAGCGAAACCAAGGCTCCAAAGTGTTCGCGAAGGACAAGTCTATTGGGCAAAGCCAGATGACTAAGCTGAAAAAGGAGGATGGCAGCATAGCGTCGACCAAAGCAGAGGTTTTAAGCGAGATCGAGAGGTTCTATGGACGGTTATACACTTCGGTCGCAATGTCCGTCGATAGCTTGGTAGGAGATCCAAGAGCCAAGCTATCCCGACACTATACCGAAGATATCCCGGACATCAGTCTGTACGAGATTAGGATGGCCCTGAAGCAGCTTAAGAACAACAAGGCGCCGGGCGAGGCCGGAATCACTTCAGAGCTTCTGAGAGCGGGTGGAACACCGGTACTTAAAGTCCTCCAGAAACTCTTCAATTCCGTCCCGTCCGAGGGCAAAACGCCTGCAGCATGGAGCAGGGGTGAGGTGGTGCTGTTCTTCAAAAAAGGTGATAACACCCTTTTGAAGAACTACAGAGCCATCACGCTTCTGAGTCATGTTTATAAGCTGTTCTCAAGGGTTATCACGAACCGTCTCGAACACAGACTTGACGACTTCCAGCCTCCCGAACAAGCCGGTTTCCGAAGAGGCTACAGTACCATAGACCACATTCATACGCTGCGGCAAGTTATACAGCAGACCGAGGAGTATAACTTGCCATTATGCTTAGCGTTTGGGGACTATGAGAAAGCCTTCGATTCGGTGGAAACCTGGGCGGTACTTGAGTCACTCCAGCGATGCCGTATTGATTATCGGTACATCGAGGTGTTGAAGTGTTTGTATAATAACGCCACCATGTCAGTCCGAGTACAGGAGCAGAGTACGAACGCGATTCCATTGAGAAGAGGCGTAAGACAGGGGGACGTTATCTCCCCGAAACTGTTTACTGCCGCAATGGAAGACGCCTTCAAGCTCCTGGAATGGCAAGGACTTGGCATCAACATCAACGGCGAATACATCACTCACCTTCGGTTTGCCGATGATATCGTAGTCATGGCAAAGTCGATGGAGGAACTCAGTATGATGCTCGATGGCTTCGACCGGGTTTCACAACGGGTGGGCTTGAAAATGAACATGGACAAGACGAAAATTATGTCAAATTCCAATGTTGTGCCCACCCCAGTCTCTGTTGGAAACTCGGTACTCGAAGTTGTAGTTGTAGGTATTCGTGGTAACGGTAAAGTTTTAATAAATAAATAAGGATAATTGCAAACAAAAGACGACGGAAACTACCTCTTCCACGACGTTTGTTTTAATAATGATCGCTGCGAACTCAAATAAGATTCAATGTCAAAAAGAAAATACTCCGTCTCGCTTGCACCAGTAAAAAGTTATTGAAAGATGCGTTTCCGGTTGTGCATAACTTCTGATTAATGTCATTAGCATTCTTTTCTTTTGCCTATGATATTAAAAGTTTCAAGTCATATTTTATTGGTAAATAACTACAAAGAAAATATTTTTTTTCTTTACGTGTTATAAATATTTATTTTTAGTGGTTTTGTATGCAAACAGTTAAGTATGAAGTTAATTAAAATGTGTTAAAAATGAACCGTTTAAAGTTGAAACATTTTTTTTCAATAGTACAAAATTCATGAAACCTTTTAAGTTTTAAAATTATGTTATTTAGGTCTGAAACGTAACGTACCACAAATTTTGGATCGTTTATGCCTCGCTATTGTAATTTAGCAAAAACGTTCCAAATATAAATGGAACATTTATTACAAAATAAAATGGTTTAACATGGTTTTGCTAAAACACTACAAGATTAATGTGGCGTTTTAACAAACTAAATAAACTATTTCGTAAAACATTAAATGTTCCTGTCCTCATACTAAGTTTTAGTTAATTTACACAAGTTATTAATTGATAAAGGTTGTGGGTTGGAACATAAGTGCAAAATTTTTTTTCTGATATAAGACTTAAAACTTGAATTTTTTTTTTGCTAATCTGACGCTAAGTGTCATAAAAGGTAGTTTGATCACATTATCTCGATTTCGGGTGACTTGTGGGTTGGAACGTTTCTGCATAACTACGTCCAATTAATAAAGGCTGTAGTGTATCTGTCGGGTGCGGAATATATCCCAATCGCGTAGAATCGCGGGAAATAGCAGGAAATAGTAGCAAATGTTAACATAAAACCGTAATTTAACTCACGTGTGGTATTGTAGCATTTTTCATTTTATATTCTTCGAAGCTGTTCTCAAGAACGTTAGTTTTTCTTAAAGACACTGTGTCTTTTTCAAAATTTCGGAATACGGTTTCGAGTTTCTTCAAAATTTGATTAAGTTCATTTCCTTGTCTTTTTAAAGTATGTAGTTCTTGAGAGTCTTTACCTGCAAATTTTATAGGTACACGAGGATTCAGTTCATTCTTCGTATTTTTCGTCTCTACTACGACAGTTGTGGATGTTCCCACGGTCACATGATACTTTGTTACCGGCTTGAATCCACTAGCATTTGAATGTATGACACTAATTTTTCTTGATATTATAATAATATTTCTTAAAAGTTTGCTGTACTTTTTATAGTTTCTAATGTGTGTCCGTTCCTTTTTTCTAAAGCCTCGAATATTGAAGGCAGTATTTTCCTCTGAAGCGTGATATGGAACCTTTTCCAAGGGCTTGCTTGTTATTTTCTGGACGCTTCGGATTGCACCCATATGTTCCTCAATCATTTGTTCATTTCCTGCACTTTCACAACAAACCTCGTCCTTGTTTAAGTGTGTCTCGATTTGTTCTAAGTCATTTGTCTCTAAAACAGAATTAAAATCATGAGACGAATCTAGAGCTATAGATTCATTCACTGTCTGAAAATTAGAAATATCTTTAAAGATTGTTTTTTGTGACATATTGTCAATAGTATCATGGTCACTATACACGACTGAATCCGAAATATTTATTTGTTCATATATAATAGACGAGGAACTTAATTTTTCCCTTACAGATGGAGCTTCTAAAAGAACTTCTTGGAGCTCGTGTTTAATTTCTTTGTATCGTTCCTCTTTTACAATACATTCTTCCACGATCTCTTCTTTAACACCACAAATTGTATTTATATCACCACTAAATAGAGATGCGTGGGATATTTTCAGCTTTTCAGATACACTTTCAAAATCTTCGTTTGCTTTTTCGTACATATTTAATAGTCTTATTAACTCTGTGGTAAACTCTTTAGCTTCTTTGAGAGTTTTTCGAATTCTTTCGTAATCATCCAAACTTAAACCATGTGCAGCACTAACAAGGCATGATTGTGGTAGTTGTTGTAAATAATTTTTAGTGCAATATTGTTCATTGTGTATAGGAAGTAAAAGATTGGTAGTATTTTCTTCGGCGACATTAAAATCAAAAACATTACGTGGAGCAGCAGAAAACTCATTATCATTATTCATTGGATTGAAAGTTATACTGTTTTCTTCATTAATATTTTGATTATTAATATCAAAAGAAGATCTCGTGTTTGGAATACAACCAGAGACGGACAATTCATTTTTACCATAACTTTCTTGACAATCATTGATTTCGGTTTTATTTAAGTTTTGGTGATTATTTACTTGCAAAACTAAATTGTGATTTGGGTCGAGCGTGTAAGTGCGCTTTGAACTTGTTGGAAGTGTATTCTGCGAAAAATCAGGAAGGCTAGATTGATGGCAGTCAGGTTCAATATTTACATCATAGTTATTTTTGTTTCTAACTATATCTTCTGAATTAGAGGAACGTGTTTTACCACTTTCAAGAAAATAATTTTCTTTTCCTAAATTGGTATCACATGACATCAAGTCTATTTGTTCGTCAGTTACATTTAAGTTTGTATTGAATGGGCTTAGTTTTAAGTTTCTATCTATATCTAATTCCATCACATCTTTCAGGCAATGTTCCACAGTAGATTTTGGAAACTGTATTAAATACTCTGGATAATCATGACCTGAACTATTGCAAGAACTTTCCCAGGACTTGTTTTTATTTCTAGAATTTTGTGTAATCATGGTATACTCTTTTTGGCAAGACGCTTTAGAAGATGTTTCTATTGAAGAATAACCAGATAAAACACTCTCGGAAACTTCATTATCATGCAAATTATTCTTATGTAAAAGCTTTGCATTTATCTTTGACATTGATTGTTCGTTATCCATATGGTTATAAGATACATTAGGTGAACGTTTAGGTGATCTTGATCCATTTTTTCTACAATCTATACGATCACAATTCTCACACACACATTTTGACGTCGCTGGCATGTGAACATTAAAACTGGACTTGTCCCACGTCTGTGCTTTACAAATACGACACTGGTAACTGGAAAACCTTCGATTTTCAGAAGTACATGACTTTACTTTACTGTAGACATTTAGATCGGATTTTGGTTTCTTTTGTATAGACGTGAAGAGCTGTGAAGATTTGATAGAATTAATAGCATTTTCTTTGTAGGCACAAGAAATACATTCACACTCGTCGCAAGGACATGATTGTGTGTTGCTTTGCAAATCAGGATATGTACTAGGTACCGCTGCGAACATAGCTATAGTATCATGTCTCATCCCTTTATTGCTATTCCATTGTGCCATAGGCTCCTGTACAATAGTAGCGATCCTGATATCAAAATCGTGTGTATCCCTTTCAACTGGTTTATTCATAACTTTGTTACGTTTCTGACATTTACAAGACTCGACACCGCTTTGATCGCAAGTCTCATTGAGGCAGATTTCACATCTGCACAAAGCGTGTCTGTTGGTACCAGTTGACATTTCATGCATCACACTTGAAGTTAAGCGATGAACTTGGCCGCATTCGATGCAATCGCACGGTGAACAAGTGCAAGCTATACGTTGTACGTTATGTTCCCTGCCAACCGGTGCGACCACCAAGGTTTGACGTTGGGTTACAAGCCGTGCTTTACAATCTTCACATTGACACGGTTCACAATCGCAAACTTTTGTAAAACTTCTTGTACAGTCAGTACAGTTGCAGGGAGAACAGTCACATATTTGTTGTTTAGCCATTTCATTCGCCGCCTTTGGACATTGGCTTTTGTTGCACCCGTCACAGGCACATTTGCTACTTCCATTTGAGGATTTTTCACTTGATGATTGTTTAAAGTCAATTCTTTCTAAATAGCTCAAACAGTCAGTGCATTCACAAGGCTTACATTTACACAAATCAGGTTTGACAGATTTCCCAGCAATGCATTCGCAAACTTTGCAACTGCACGCTTTATATGCTTCTTTGATTCTTTTGAAAATATCATATTTTGTTAACTTCTTCAATTTGTTAGACGTGTCCGATTCTTTGCACGCTACTGAGGCGTTGAATTCAGTGTACGGCATATCCATTACTTGTGCACTAAGCATTGCTTTCCCTTTATTATCCTGCGTTTCTGTTTGTGGTACATTATGTGTTACTCGACATTTACAGTCATTCAATTCCGATTTGTCCTTTGATGATTCCTTATCTTTATATGGTAAATTAGAACTTTTTACCATTTCTTCGGTATCTTCCTGTGTACACGTCATCTGTTTACAATTGTTTTGTGGTTCAGATGGAATATTTTTTGTTTCAACTAAAAATATTTTTGTCTTAGTAGTCTCAAATTTATTCTTGGCGTTGCACTCGCAGGTTTTTCCCTTTGTAGTTGATTTATATTGAGCTAAATCAACTACGTATCCGGGTTCATCCGATTTTTCTTTTGATGAAACCGGGCACTCACAACTCTTTTTCTGTGTAATTGAGTTAAATTTCGATAAATCCACTACATATCCATGTGATTCTGCCTTATGTTTTGAGGATTCATTGCATTCGCAATTCTTTTGCTGGGCCTTTGATATATGAGGCAGTTTCGGTACAACGTATATAGACCCAGATGACTCTAATTCATTTTTTTTACAAACGTTACAATCACAGTCTTTCTTGTGATATTTATTTGTCAGTGTTTCAATTGCATTTTTCTGTATTTCGAGTATGTCTTTGAATAACTCATGTGCATCATTAGCAGATTTATGTCTACATGTGTCATTACAACCAGAAGATTTAGATTTTGATGAACCCAGGAAACCATCTCTCTTAAATTGGCTGGACAGAGATTCAATTGTATCTTTTTGTTTATTAATTAATCTTAACACGTCTTGTGAACAAAGTTTATTTTTTGGATCTGTAACTTCATATCTTAATGAGTCAGGTTTAGTTTTGGTTGGTTCTTTACACTCACATTCCTTTTTCTGAGGTTGATTAATTTTCTTATACTTCGATAAATCTAACACATATGAAGGTGATTTAGATTTATTATCTGAACATTTATTATGCTCACAACTTTGCTTTTGAACTATAGTTTTAGTATTCTTTGGTACTTCATAAACATATCCGTGTGATTCAGAATTAGTTTTCGCTGAATCAGTACATGCACAACTTTTTCGTGTCGTTGGTGGATCTGCATGTTTTGAAACATCGTATATAAATCCGGATCCGGTCAATTTGTATTCGGATGTTTTACACTCGCAACAATTTTTTTGGCATTTATGGCCCAAAGTTTTGTTGGTATTGTCATGGCCTCCATGTATATTTTTGGATGGTTTATTTTTTGGTACCTCATAAACATACCCATGTGATTCAGATTTATTTTTTTCTGACGGTCTACATTCGCAATTATTCTTCTCTGATATAGAGGGATACTTCGGCACATCATATATGTATCCAGATAATTCAGATTTTTGTTTTGCTGAGTCACTACAATCAAATGCATTATATTGTGCTTCGAGTCTATTTATGCTGAATATCTGTGTGGTATTTGATTGTTCTTGCGGTGTCATAATATAGTTTTCATATTCATTGTATCCCAATGAGTTTAGTTGGTTATTTGAAGAACCTCTGCACGCGCATTTTTTCTGATTATCTCCAGATGGTTGTTTCATAAATGTCGTTACATCATAAATATATCCTTGCGATTCAGATTTTGTTTTAGCTGGCTCATTACATTCATTAATTTTTCGTGATGTCGGCGCGCGTGGAAATTTTGGTACATCGTATACAAATCCGGGACCTTTTAAATTATATTCAGATTTATTGCAACAAGTTTTTCGACATTCATCGGGCAACAATCCGATCGCATCTGCCTGTATTCCGAGTAAATTTCTGAAAATTTCTTGCGCAGTTTTTGTTGGTTTATATTTCGATACCTCATAAATATATCCATCCGAATCGGATTTGCTTTTACATGTTGGACTGCACTGGTAATTATTTTTCTTTAATTTTGATGTGTACTTCGGCACCTCAAATACGTGTTTAGATAATTCTGATTTAGTTTGTAATGAGTCACTACAATTACAACTCTTCTTGTTGACACTATGAGGCATATCGGATACAATGAACTGTGTTTCGAGCCTATTTATGTTGTATATTTGTGTAGAATTTGATGTGTTCGTATTATGTCCCGAAGATTCCAATTTGCTTTTTGATGACTCTCTGCAAGCGCATGTTTTCTGTTCTCCCGACGGCTGTTTGACATGTTTCGGTACTTCATAAATATACCCGTGTGTTTCAGAATTTATTTTCGCCGACTCACTACACTGACAACTTCCTCGTGATGTCCGTCCATGTGGATGATTTGGTACATCATATAAAAATCCAGAATTTTTTAATTTATTTTCGGATTCCTTACATATACAGCTACTTTTTTGACATTTACTGGGCAGCGATGCAATTGGATTTACTTGTGTGCCGAGTACATTTTTAACAATTTCTTGTGCAGCTTTTGTTGGTTTATATTTTGGCACGTCGTAAACATATCCACGTGATTTAGATTTGCTTTTGCGTGTTGGACTGCACTCGCAAGGATTTCTCGATGATTTAGAAGCATATTTCGGCACCTCATGTATGTATTCAGATACTTCTGATTTATGTTTTGATGAGTCATTACCGTTACAACTCTTTTTGTTTATATTGTGCCGCGTTCCTTGAGTATTTATGCTATATATTTGTGTGCTACCATTTTTCTTTTTTGATGACTCCTTACACGGGCATGTTTTATGTTTATCTCCCGATGGTTGTTTCATATGTTTTGGTAATTCAAATACATATTTACTCAAATCCGGATTTATATTTGCTGATGTTGTTCCATGTGGCAATTTTGGTACATCGTATATGAAACCAGGTCCTTTTAATTTATATTCTGATTCTCTACAACTACAATATCTTCTTAGGCATTTGTTGGGCAACGGCGCAGCAGCAATAGCTTGTGTGCCGAGTACATTCTTGACAACTTCTTGTGCAGCTTTCGTTTGTTTATATTTCGGCACGTCATAAATATATCCGCGTGAATCAGAATGACTTTTGCCTTTTGAACTGCAATCAAATGGATGTTTCTCTGACTTAGAAACATGCTTTCTTTCCTCAAATATGTTTTCAGATAATTGTGATTTAGGTTTTGACGAGTCATTGCAATGACAACTTTTTTTGTTTACACTGTGCTGTGTTTCTAGTCTATTTATATTGTATATTTGTGTGGTTTCAAATTTGTTTTTTGATGAGTCCTTACAACAGCAAGTTTTCTGATTATCTCCCGATGGTTGTTTCTTATATTTCGGTACCTCATAAATGTAGCCGTGTGATTCGGATTTTGTTTTATCTGACTCACTACACTGACAACTTTTCCGTGATGTTGGCCCGTGTGGATATTTTGGTATATCGTATATATATCCAGGTCCTTTTAATTTATATTCAGAGTCCTTACAGCTGCAACTACTCTTTTGACATTTATTGGTCGACGATCCAGTAGCCTGCGGTCCAAGTATGTTGTCGAAAATTTCTTGTGCCACTTTTGTTGGTTTATATTTCGGTACCTCATACACATATCCATGTGATTCAGTTTTTGTTTTCGAAGGCTTGCAACACCCGCAACCTTGCGATGACTTTGGTGCACCTGAATGTTTTTCTACGTCGTATATAAATCCAGCACCTTTTAATTTATATTCTGAATCCTTACAGCTACAGCTACTTTTTTGACATTTATTGGTTAACGATTCAACTGCTTTTGCCTGTGTTCCAAGTATGTTTTTGAAAATTTCATGCGCACCTTCTTCAGTTTTTACTTTCGTTGATTCACTACATTTACAAGTTTGCCGAGACGTTGGTGTATGTGGATATTGTGGTAATTCGTATACAAATCCAGGTCCTTTTAGTTTATACTCTGATTCTTTACAGCTACAACTACTTTTTTGACATTTATTAGCCGACGGTTGAATGGTTGCTTGGGCATTGTTCGTTGGATTAGGTATTTCATTATTATGTTCATTTGATTCGGGATTGTGTTTTGATGCTTTTTTGCATTCGCAAGGCTTTTTTACATTGATGTTTTTATGAGTGTCTGATGCAACATTCTGTGCTTCTAGTCTATTAATGTTAAAAACTTGTGTGTTCTTCATTGGATGTTCTGGTGCTGGATATCTATGTTTTCCAGGGTCACTGCACTCACATTTCTTTTTGGGTATCATTGTTTTATGCGGAATTTTTGGTACATCAAATATATAACCACACGTATTAGAAGTAGTTTTCACAGGATCGTGACACGCATAGTTCTTCTTCTGTAAAGTTTGGTTTAATGGGTTTAACTCTACAACATAACCAGATAATTCGGATTGTTTGGCTGAATCACTAGAATCACAACACGTTTTCTGACAATTGGTAATTAAAACTGAATCTTCCTGCGTTTCAACTATATCTTTTAATATTTCTTGGGCATTTCTCGTTGGTTTATAATGCGATGAATAGTGTTTGTTTTTTAGTTCACATTCACAGCTTTTAACTTTGTCCAAAGTTTCATTATTGCTGTATTTGGGAGCATTGTGTGATTGGTCACGAGAGGTAGTCTTATGTTTTGGAACATCGTATATAAACCCCGGTGATGATTTATTTCGTATATACTCGTTAGTATCTTTTTGATCATTATGTTTATGTACATCGACATGGTATAATTGTTGCTTATTTTTATCGGCACCAGATGTGTTTTCTGGTAATGGCGGAGCTTTATTTGAATCGGTTGATTCATTGCAAGTGCAATTCTTGTCATGTGGAAAATATTTCTGTTTCAGCATTTCAATCAACTTTGTGTTTTCTTGGTTTTTATATTTTTGTACATGAATAGGTATAGGTTTCTGTAGCTCTACTATATATCCCGCAGGTTCATACAGTGGAGATTTCGGTTTTTCTTCTGTCTGACAGTCTTTACACTCGCAACAATATTTTTTTGCAAAGGGATTATTTGGTTGTTCGATTGTGTTCCATTTATTGTCAAGTATATGTGTAAATACAAAATGTTCTGATACTGGGCCCGTATGTTTGGCTTGACCCGTATTTTTGGATGGATTTTTGTGGATGTCCATAATGTAACCTGACGATTTTGGCACACTTGGCGGGCACACTTTATCGCCACATTTACTCTTCTTGCTGCCTTTTAAATAAACATTTTTAAGTGTTTCTATTGTAGATCTCTGTGTGCCTGAAACTGTTTCATATACCTCTAGTGTATGACGCGTGGGTTCACTTTTTCTTGGTACAATTTCTTCTGGATTCAAAACGTATGGATACGATATTTTATTGGATGATACTACTCCTTTCGGCTTAGAAAGGTACGCCTTTTTGAGTTCTTCTGTGGTATGTTTCGGGGGACCAACCAGTTGTTTGCATAATTCTACTGTACTCGTGCCAGCGTCAACAGTATACTTTTTTAGTTGTGACGAATGAATGCAATCGCCTGTAGCCGATGTCATGACATCATGCCCGACGTAAGGAGCTATGTAGGGAGCTACATACGGGGCCACGTATGGAGCTACGTACGGAGCTACATACGGAGCAATATAAGAAGCTACAAACGGGCTGACACGCGCAGGAGTAGGTGTATTTGATTTGATCGCTTTGATCGTATTTGATTTGATAGCATTTGAATGACTCGACTGCAAGCCACCTATTCTGTTGTTGTAATAGAGGCACGTTTTCGATTGTCGGCAGTCTTCGCACGAACAGGACCCGGCAGCATCCATCCGCTTAGCGAAACAAATCGGGGAATCACATTTCAGGCATGAACATGTTACGTCAACAGTCTTGTAGTTGGAGTAATTTCCTGGCGAAGGGTATACTGTATGGGTCATAGTTCTTAATGGACTTGGACCTACTTAGGGTTTCGTGCTTTTACTTGTCCTTGGTGAAACTGATATTCGCGTTGAATTCTTCGACCCCAAACTGCCGCAACACAAACTTGCCGACTTCAAAACCTGAGGACAATGACTTTATCAATAAATTATGTCACAACTGAATCCCATTGTATGGATTCTATTGATTTAGGAAAACTAGGGTTTCCTGGTGAATGAGAGAAGGGGATAACAAACTAGTAGTTGAATTTTCATTTAATGAACTAAATGGCTGTTGAAAAATTTAGGGCCTTACTACAAAAAAGTCAAACCGACATTTGACACGTGTTTAAAGAAAAAAATGTATGCTAAATTATTTTAAACACGTGTCAAACGTTTAACTTTTTTGTAGTAAGGTCCCCTAATGTCTATAGCCTGACATGATCTTCCTCAGTGGCTCTCTCTTCCATGGCCATATTCTGGTAGAAACTACATTAGCTTATTAAAATAAACTAATCAGAATATGCTTTATCAGTAATAGGTAGGTACATTAGGTACCTTTTATGTTTTGTCGTTTCGGAAAACTATGAATAAATTGAAACTTTCGCTATCAGTTTTGACGTTCAATGTAATTTTTGATACATTTCAATTATTATTATTTAACTTCGGTATATTGGGACATGAAATACATAGGATATTCAAAATAGTCAATGAAAAGCGCTCGGTCGCTAGTCTAAAAATGGCTAAGTAAGAATTTATTATAATTGTCTTTATTTACAGTCATCATCTCCCGAGCCTTTTTCCCAACTATGTTGGGGTCGGCTTCCAGTCTTACCGGTTTCGGCTGAATACCAGTGTTTTACAAGGAGCGACTGCCTATCTGACCTCCTCAACCCAGTTACCCGGGCAACCCAATACCCCTTGGTTAGACTGGCGTCAGACTTACTGGCTTCTGACTACCCGTAACGACTGCCAAGGATGTATGTCTTTATTTACAGTATTATGGTATAATGTCTTTACAAAAATGAGTTTAGTTTCATAGCCGTTTGTCTGTAGTATGTAAGCACTACTACATTGTAGCATTCTTATCTATCTAAATTATGTTCTTTTGGTTCTTAAGGTCAGTGTAGCCATACGTTTCATAGCTGCGAACGAGACGTCCTTTTTTTGAAACTGCTTGAGAAGGTTGTACGGTACGGGTGGAGTGTGGTACCCCACAAGGGAAAAAAATATGTCCTCTAAGCTACGACCTAAATACCATTCCCAAACGCAAAGTTACCTTTCATACGGTCTTCGCGAGAATCAACACTAAGATAGATCAACACATTGATCGATGTCCTGCTAATTCTTTCGAGAAAGTGTAATAATGTAGGTAGGTATATTTATAGTAGATCTATACGGGTATTATATGCCGCTTGTAGACGAGAAATTTCACCATATGTATCGACTGGAGAAACATCTGATTCATGAAGCCCGCGACAAAAATTTGTTTTTAGAAACGGCACGAATTCTTCAGTGTGTTTGCTTAGCTTCAAGCGACCATTTTATTTTATCCGTTTTTGTTTCTAAATTTACATAGATTCAAACAATTTTTGATTCAACTTATTCGTAACTGGCCGTGGATATAAATAGGCAATCGACAGAACTTAAAAGGTAGACCTAGTCTCTACGTTTTTTAGGCTTAAAGTACGTATAAAATTATTGTAAAACTAATAGTACCTTCATCCATCACCTACGTTAAAACGAACTGAATTTTTAGTTTCATGATTACTTAATTTTTTTTTATTATTTTTTTATTGATTTTATATAAAAGAATTTAAAAAGACATCTCCTCTTGACAATTCATTTTATATTTTTGACAACCAACATTCTTCTTTTATTTTATGGCCAAAAAGGCGAAAGCGTCAAACCTTCTTTATTGAAAAGAGTTTTTGTTTACATTTTAAAAACTACAAAGTTAAAAACTTTTAAGTTTGGATTTTAACCGACTGTTCAATAAGGTAAAATTTCTCCTCTCCTCCTTTCAAGGATTCCAAGTTTTCTACACATGAAGATGTTATTAAATTCATCTGAGTGCAAAAACCTGTGCTAAGTGATTATTCCGGCAGTAGATCAGCCTCCTGTGGTGGACATATAGTGCACAAGCTTTTGCGTAGACACAGGTCCACTCTCTTTTCCCTCACTCCTATAGTCCGGTGGGACGTCAATCCGACACGACCGGAGAGAGATCAGGCGCAGGACCGTCATCACGTGCTCTCGGACTCTTGAGCGGCATAAGCAATGATATGGAATCGGGTACATAATTTCGAAATATTATTTATTGTCATCAGGTCAGTGTATTTTGTTATCCCATCAATTTGGTAAAAGTTTCTTTCACTACCCGTATCTTACACGGCTTGCAGAAGATTACCCAAAGGCTTAGAAAAAAAAACCCCCACAGTTTTATTTTGATGTTACGGAATTAAAATAGTAGTTACTGTAATGAAACTATTTACTTCTCAAACTAATCTACTGCAATATTTACTATTCACTCGTCATTACTTCTACAAAGAAATCAGCTACATTGGTATCTAATTTGGATAAAGAAACTAATCAGCTATGCGTATATTTTATACTCTATAAGCTGCCGATCTTATATTCTATCTGTATGTTGGGTTACCGTTTTTGGGAAGCTAAGGACTTCAGGGAGAGTGATCATTTATGCATGTGCAATTTAAATACGGTTAAACAATAAAACAAGAGTTTTAAATAATAATTTTAATCGATCAATGAATCATCTTCTCCTAAATAAAATCATTTTAAATATATATAAAATAGAGACAGACAATGTATCTAATTTTGTGAGTGACTCGATTGTTAATAAAACAAAACATTGATTCGTCATCGAATGATATAATAATATTATTTACACAAACAACACTTGCCTGCAATAAAACTAATACAAAACAATTCGGAACACCCGTCGACAATTTTGATTTATTCGATACAAAATTCAGGACAGAATAATTAATTTAATGTACACATAAATCATCAGATCTCATGCATTTAGAACCAATATAGAAAAGTTCCAAAAGAAGCCTAACAATTAAATTGCCAAGTTTCATTGCACGCAAGATTTACATCAAAACACGATTGGCACAGAAATGGACAAAATAAAAATAAAAACAAATAAAATACGTCGACAATTCATGCGTATTAAAAGTTGTCTTATTCGAATGTAGGTACACTTGTTCGATATGATTCGCTTACGTTATTTCATAAAATAGGAGTATTACTTTATTATGATACAAATATATTTACAATTCGTAAGTTGCTAACGGCTTAACTAATGAAGGCACCAGAGTGAGGTCGGTGGAGGTATTACACCTAGAATACAAGAAAAAACAAATTAGGTTTATTCCGAAGTAATTCACACAACATTATATAACTAGTCAAGCTAAATAAATATGAATTTGGAACTGCCACGTTGGTCGCAATGGTAGCAGCGATAACTGCCGTGAATGGGGTCTCGGGTTTGATTCCTAGGTCAAACAGAAATCGCTTTGTAGGTTTTAGAAAATTTTACAAATTAGCCCGGGATCTAGATCAATAGCTATGCTGGCACTCCCGAATATTACCCAATAGCAGTCGTTGTTATAATTTTAGGGCAAACTCTGACACTATCTGACTTGTTAGGGGACTAAACCTGAAGCTAACTCGATAAGAAGAATAAGGAATGAGGAGAGGTATCTTACATAAAATTGCACGAAATGGCGTTGTTAGACATCCGTGCTCCAAACTATCGCATTTGTACCCAACGCACAAGATGGACAATTCTGCAACAGAAAAAAAACATTAAAATTATAAGTATTTTTTTTCTTGGGAATTCATCAAATGACGTGGAGAGACTTTGGGTGCAGCTGGAGGTTGTGTCCAAATTTTACTGACTAGAACCCACTACGTTCCTTCTGGAGGTCTTCGTATGTCAAGGCGTACCGTGGGCTTGACACACGAAGACCTCTACTCTTGCGAACACGCAGCCCCAGATAACCAAAGAACTTTTAAACCAACATGATATTATAAAGGGGCAATGAAGAAACAATCAGTCAGAGGAACTTTATGTTACCTTTGATACTTCAAGAAATTATTTTGAAAGCATAATCAGTTCAATTATATCGACAGAGATAAAGGTGGTGTAAGAACAATAAATACTTACAACAATACTTTCGATTGCATTCGCTAACTGTTCCTCCATGATTTTAACATCGCCATGATCCAGAACTTCCTGCAACAACAAAAATGCCAAGATTAGCAAATAATTAGAAAACACTAAAATATTTTAATGTTTGTTTTTTGGATTAATAGACTTCGAAAGTTCATCAATTAGAAAAACTTTTTGATTGTTGGGAAGCTACACTATCCCTGGGGAATAGGATATACTTTATCATGCGGAGAAGAAGTTCCCCGGGGACGCGGAAAAAACCGCGGTAACATAGACCATGAAGCTCTGCGATCGACGAGTTTGGTATCCCTGCTTTGATATTATCATAAGGTCTCCATGATATCTATGAGTAGATAGTAGTACTAGTAGGTAGTGTAGAGTTACCTCCTGGCACAGCTTGACGGCGGCGGCGAGGTCTGGGCGCTGCGCGGCGAGGCGCGCGGCGGCGCAGGCGCAGCTGACGGAGGCGAGGCGCGCGGCGCCCGCCACCACGCCCGCGTTGCCCGCGCCCGCGCCGCCCGCCGCGCCGCCCGCGCCGTACGACATCGACGACGCCGCGCGCTGCCATTCCTAACGACGTTTTAGCAATGAAAATAACGCCGCGAATGATTTAAAGAAAAATGTATAAAATTTTAGAGATAAAAAATCGGTATGATTGAATCGAACGAATACAAAGAAAAAGAAAACAGATTTATTTAAATTTGGAATTTGGAAATGTTTTAGAATGAAGTCTTCAAGTCGAAAATAACATCAAGTCAAAAAAGGAAGTAATGAGTGAAAAACTAAATAAATATATCAAATGATAAACCCATGTTAGAAAATCATTAAAATTATATCGACCAAAACCACTATTAAGTTGGCATAACTCTTGAATCGATTAGTAAACATTCGTTATCTAATGCAGTTATAACTTTAGTCACAATGAAATGATATTAAATTATATGAACGTCAAACAAACCGTAACCATACTGACCTCTGTATCAGTCTTAGCGTCAGCGTCCCCTATAGACCTAACGAGTTCCTTCGAGATAGCCATTAAGAGGTAATTTGTAATTTTCGCTTTGGTATCAGCAGTTACATCTCTACAATTAATCAAATTGATGTCGTTGCACAGTCTGGTCAGGTCGTCGTCGATAGTGTTGTGAACCCTTTCGAACAAGTCTTCGATCAGTTGTCCGACGAGTTGGCTGCGCATCGATGGACAGGAGCAACGGGACTCCGACGTTATGTAGCTCATACTGTGATGCATCCTCCCGTAGTCTGTCTTCTTTGGTACCGCCGTGTATACGGAATAGCCTTCGTCTATATATTCAGTTCTATCCGGCTTTAACTCTACGCGAGAGGCGTGGAATGACTGCCTCATGGTTTCACTCCTCAACTCTTCTAACTCCTCAGTTTTTATGGACAATTCGTGACTTAAAGTCTTTATCTTCTCGTCACACTTCTTTTTGCATTGCGTTAAAGCTTTCTGCGTCAAAGCGAGCTGCTTTTCCAGAGATTCGACCTGAGAACACATTTCTTCTTAGAATTTCCTCGAGGGCTTCCATGCATATTTACACGTCACAACCACGGTACGGAGCATGCACACGTCGTGAGCCGAGCGATCGGAACGATCAAATAAGTGTCAAGCGAACATGCACTACGCGTTAGTTTATTAAGCGCTAACATGGAAAGCATTACAGAGTGCTACCCAAAGCAACTACGCATACCAAAAACAAAGCCATAATCTATCACTAAGTAAATACATCAAAACAAATATCAAATTAAGAAGTTACTATATTATTACTTCAAAAAGTTAAAGGTATAAGATTTTAGGTAAAAGAAAAATCCTTGTTCCCCTTCGCTTAAATATATGAATATTCCATTTCCAATTAATTTTATGTCCAATCCGGATTAAGAAAGGCCCCATGAAATAAGAGAACAAAATTCCTGGTCAATTCCTGACCAAGGAGTCTGGTATTTAGTTAGAGTCTATGGCACATACCTCTTCCTTCAATTCACTATTAGTTACTTCCAACTCTTGATTGTTCTTGCAGGACCGAGTGAGCTCTTTCCTGATGGTTTCCAGGTCACCCAAGAAGCACATCTCCGCCTTTCGCACGGTTTCCTTCTGCACCTTCAACTCGCCATCCAATTGTTTGTTCATTTTGCGAAGTTTTTCCATTTCATTCTGCGAAGCAAACAAGTAAGGCTAAGAATGGAAAACCTGCTACCTACGTTAAAATTTCGTACATTGAAATTTCAACCTATCATCATAATGATAATTTTTAATCTTCGCCTAAAAATGCATTGCCGTGTCAATCAGCGCCATTGTGTAGAGATAATTTTACAAAATGACACTATATTCATTAAAAAAAAAACTATCTTCCGCCGGAGGAAACTCCTCCGCATGTAGATAAAAAAAAACACAGCTAACAAACAAACAAACTCTTCACCTTTACAAAGTGTAGATTAGTATAAGATTTACATATAACCATAACTACCTTGAACTTTACGTCGAGAACTTTAATCGTGTCTTCAGCCTTCTTAGCTTCTGCTTCTGCCTTCTTGAGTTCGTTATGTATACTCGTATTCTGATCTTTAAGGATTTTGGTATCCCTCTCAGCTTTCTCCAACGCTATACGCATTCCAGATTCAGACTCTTGCACTTCTCTTAACTTTTTCTTCAGCGGTTCAATGCAGCGTTTGAATTGTTCACGCTCCGTTTCTAGTTTCCTGACCTGAAAAAATATGGTTCTTATTAAGGATCAACATTATTACTTTGCATTGTTTAATTTTATATCTGTGTGTTTACATCTTGAGGATTCAATTTATATATGCCCAAATCTCTAATTGTCTCTTTGATGTCCTTACCTTTCCCCTTAGCGATGTTTCCGTAGCCTGTGACTCTTGAATCCTCTTCTTATATCCGCCTTCCATCTCGGCCCACATGTCATCGGCCTGCGTCAACATCTCCAGATAGGCCGCTTCTCTTCGTTCCAGCTCTGAAACCCTGTTCTTCAAGTCTTGTTCGCTGATCAGTAAGGCTCGAATTTTCGTTCCCATTGATGGGTCGGCTGGTTGCTATTGAAAAAAGAAGTAAATTAGTAACTGGATTTTCAACGAATGCTCATTTGTCATTTGATTGATAGCGATAAATGAAACATATTTATCTAGTTTTAAATTTATTTTATAAAATACCTAGTTTATTTTTTTGTATTTTTTTAATATTTGGTCACGCAAACGATGAGAAAGCATTACAGACCTTAGCAATTCTGAGATAAAAAGGAAATATTGATCAAGATTTCATCAAAAGAATGGTCATGGTTGGAGACTTAATGTGTTATTGCGTACATTGTTACAACGCTCTACTTCGCGCGAACATGTGTGACTCCACGTTATCAGAAATTGTTGTGAATTACAATCAGACTTCAAATTTCTATTATGACAGCAAAATCATGCATTACTTTGTTATGAAGGTGTTTGTGTTACTTATATTTTCCTAACGATGTAACAGGTATAATTTCACTGATACTTGTGTCTATCCATACCTGCCACTCTTCACTACATAGTATAAAACAAAGTCGCTTTCTCTGTCCCTATGTCCCTTTGTACGCTTAAATCTTTGAAACTACGCAACGGATTTTGATGCGGTGTTTTTAATAGATACAGCGATTCAACAGGAAGGTTTATATGTATAATTTTAGTATCAGCATTGCACCCGTGCGAAGCCGGGGCGGGTCGCTAGTTTGAATATAAAACATAGTTTGACTGCCGTACCTTAGAATAACTTGTAGCTATCAACATCCAATGTAACATAAATATTAGTATTGTAATTTTTACCTTTCCAAATTCGGAATCCCTTCTTAGCTGTGATTCTATGTCTGCGATTTTCTCTTCAATCTTCTCTTTCTTGACTTCTCCACCGCAGATTGTAGCCGCTATCTGTCTCTTAGCAGTCTCTAATTCCTCTTCCAGCTCTTGCACACGAATTTCGAGTTTATTTTTTATTTCTTCTGTCTGTTTTTCCACTTGTTTCTTCTCAGCTAATAACCTTGTGAAGATAGGAATAACCGGTTTAGTAATTTACAAAAGTGTCAAATTGTCGAAAGACCGGAATTTAGGATCAATTGATTCTCATGTTTCATTAACTGCTGAACTGAAAGAGACTCAAGAATTTATTCATGACAATATAGGTGCAGATCAATTTTACTTCGTTTTCGTATACGGTTCACCATGTTACTTGAAGAACGATAATCATTTTCATCATCATCATTCATCTTGGCTGTTATCTAAACATCTTTGGGTACCAAACTATCTACCGAAGTTAGAAGCCCCAAAAGTCTAACAACTGTTTTTTACAAGTAATATAGGGTTTTTCAATGAACTGGGTTGGGAACGTCAAATAGACGGTCACTCTGCAGTCTTACTACTGCACTTTGCTACTCTGATATTCAGCTGCATTTGTTAAAATTAAACGTGAATGCCGACCGCGGCATAGTTAGACAAAGACTAAGTAAATGATGATAACTAGATACATACTTGGTGACCTCTTTCTGCAGTTCGATCTCGAGGGGAGTGGAGCCGGTGCGGATGTCGTTCCATGCGACGAGCGCGGCGCAGCGCGCGGGCAGGCCGGCGTGCTGGCGGCACTCCTGCCGGATCTGCGCCACCACCTGCTTCGTGTTCTCGCCGAACCCGCTCATACGGTTCAATAGAGCTCGCTGGGGGGATAAACATATTGGTTTGTAGTTATCAAAGCAATGATTTTGGGAAATGAGAAGAGAATTATGAGACAGACAGAATTTTATAATTTTCCAAAAAGATGAAGTTCTAAGCAAAAATAATCCTGACAAATGATTTCAACAAAGGTGGTTTACATAACTGTATCTAGACGAGACAAGCAGGATCTAAATAAACAAAAACCTATAATATATTTCCTATGAACCTATGTATTCTCCTCGTAAGTAAACATTATTAGCTCTTTTAGCATAAATCGAAGGGTTCTATAAATACAGTGTGCAGTACCTTGCCACCACAGGACAAGTCAGCGCCCACCACTTGGACCACGTTCCACGCTATCAGCGCCGGCACCGCTTTCTCTAGCTTCTCCAGTCTTGTACGTAACTCATTCTGGAAATGATATATGGAAAATTAACATCGACATCTTTTACCACAGAGTGCCAATAAATAATCAATAGTGATTTCCATAAATATTTTTGATTTATATTAGATTGTAGTAGTGGCTTTATTGTGTGTCGGTGTTCTGTTCACAAAATTTTACAAAACGGTAATAATTTGGTCTGACTCAATTTCAAAAAATCAAATTTCTTTAATTCCAAGACGGGACTTTTGCTTCAGGATTTTACCAAATGTTTACTAAAAAAAGTGTGTTACTTCACCTCTCTAGTTTTCAAAATGCACTCCCTGTTGGTGAGTTCGGCCATGAGGCGCTCGGCCTGCGACCGCGAACACTCTCGCTGCTCCGTCATGTCTCTTAGTTGAGCTGAACAGAGCTCATAATCCATCTCAAGCCTGAAAATCAAACCAACATTAAATAAACAATACAATGTTCCTAATCTGCTGAGATGGAAAGAATATGAATTAGCTGAAGAATCAATAATTATTCCTTATCCACTTGAAACTCCACAAACACAAACCAAGAAACCTATATTTGATTTGTAAGTCAAAGACATAATAAGCGAAATTGTTAAAAATAGTGCTATGGCAGTTAAATTTAATGTGAACACATTACTTACTGCTGCCAATGTAAACGGGTATCATTTTCGATTTCTTCTAGTTCACAGCAATCCTCCTCTAGTCTCTCGTACTTATCTTGTAGTTCGGAAAGTTGCGATTCGAGTTCCTGTAACATAACATAATAAAACTGTAGGTTTGTAACATAGGACATAACTTTTAAAATTGTTATTGGTCTAACCTGTATTCTGTTTTCAAGAAGGAACTCTTTCTGCAATCTCTGTGCTAACTTAGCCTCTTTGACGTCTTGTGCCGCTTCGTATATCGAGATCTTTCCCTCCAAAAACTTAAGCCTCCTCTCGTAATACTGCTTGTGTTTCTTCCCCAACTTCACACACCTGCACTCCAGGCCATCTCCATCATCTTTAGTATTTAATGTCCTATTTCTAACTCCTTGTCTCTCTAACTTCTCTCTTATACTATTCAGTCGTTGTATTTCGGTGTTTAGTTCACCACTACATTCAAAGCTTTCGTTGACATCTGTTTGGGTACACTTTGACTCTGTCTCGACACCTTCAAATATGCCACTCTCTTGCAGGATATTGGTGGGCTTCCGCTCTTCATTGCAAAGACTCTCCAAGGACTCGCATTTGTACCCCTTCTGTTGATACGGTGTAACAGTTGCGATGGCCTTCTGAGTATCTTGTTTGAATCTTAGGTCACATATTTTTCTCGGTTTTGCCTGAAAACAGACGAAAATTTAGATCTTTTTAATAAAAATCTATAAACATGTTTTTGTTGATGACATTTTATGTCAAAAGGTTTTTTTTTTTATAATGATGTCAAATTGTGACAGAATTTCTTACTGACCTGATAGCATTCGTCTTCACTGACAGAACTGCTCAACGCTTGAAGGTTGTATAGCAGCATTAGAACTTGTTCCAAACAGGCCCTATCCTCCGCTGACGCCGCATTCAAGATCATCTGTTCCAAGTGTTCTTTGACTGGGTTACTTTTAAGGGAATCACTGGTGGTTTCGGAGTTTTTGTCTAGAATATCGGCTAACACTTGGGCCCTGGCAAAGTCTTCTTTGAAGTCATCGTGTGGCGTGCCCAAGTGCCGTCGGGGGTTGCAGGGACTGCTCGGGGCGTGGGGGGATTTGTATCCGGAATCCATTCGTTTAAGTTCGGGAGACGCGGAGTCCTTGATACGGGAGCCTGGGGACACGCAGCCCGAATCTGAGTCGGTTAAGTTGTCCCTAGCACCCTGGAAACAAATAAATAAAGCTTACATTTCGTGAACTACACAACTATCGATAATTGAACACAGATTAAAATCACTTCGCACAATTTTTCAGCTGAATGTATATAATCCTTGTTAGAGTCACGATAGCAATACATTAACTGGTTGTAAGAAGGTTACACGGTATTACGTTACGAGTTTTTCGAAACAATACAATCACTTTAACATCACACACGTATTATTAAAATCGAGATATATTACAATATGAATAAGCACCGAAAATCGGTTCGAACTCTCTCGTTAATTGGACGACTATGCTCTGTTGCGTCGTGAGGCTTAACGAGCGACTTGCAGTAGGCGTTGACAAATATACCTATGTAAAACGTTTTTTCTTTCTGATACAGATTAAGTATGTTGTAGAATGTTGCTGCTATAATAGGCAGTCGTTCGTCGTTCGTGGAAACGTAATATAATAAACTAACTAAGGAGTTATGAGACGGGTTTCGCTTCCTCCTTCACTGGTCTTTTGTTTGCGTGTCGTTCTAAATTGAATGGTAATTGTGCTAAATTCATAAACATTCAAATCATCCCTCAACAGGGCAGGTGAATTAATTATTGTTTAGATGGACATATTGACCTCATATTGACAGGTATCACACCTCTGAAGGAATAAGCAGATTTATAGTCATTAAGTCTTCAAAACTATACCTATTTCTTTCAAAGTTTTGTTAGAGGCTTAGATCCAGACTCTTAAGGGGTTATTTTGTTCTCAGTACTAACAAGTTAACTAACTAAAGAGAAACATTCTAGAAAAACACAATAGCTACATTTCAGCAAATTGGTTCCGCGGTAACCACTAACCATGCGTTTCAGATCCCACCGGTTGTATATTACGCGAGTTTAAGCCGCTAAGCTCTATAACGTAAAATTAATCGGTAGCTAATTACCGAGGTAGTTTTAATAGAGTTAACGAAGCTAAACAGACATGTTTATTTTGACTTAAGTTATTGATGGGGCACTGGATTTGTGGATGGTGGTCTGTGGACCGTATCAAGTTGCAGTAACGGCGGTCTACGATGCGATAGGCGATCTTGCATTGCCAACACGGGTTGCGTCAAAGTGTATGTAAGGTTCGCATAATTTTGTGGTTACATATTCATAGATATATAGCATAAGCATTAATGCTTTTGTAGTTTCATTATTTACGATTTTTATTTATTATTTATGATACACAGTTTGATGGAGAATATTAAATTATCATTACTTACAAAAAATATCAACCTCTAATGTATTCGGTTTAAATATTTATTTAACATTTGGCCCGCCACAGACAAGCCAAAAAGTGCCCAGCACGCCACGGTCACGACTACTTACATGACAAACTTTTAATGTTGAAAATTAATACGGAACTCATGGATGAATTCTTAGCTTAGCGCTGAAAGCACGTCTTTCTTTTTTTTTGACGTGGCAGTCAAAAAGTTAAGACCTTCAAACTACTTAAGTCTTGCTTTCTTATCTGTTAAGACTAGTGAAAAATATGAGTTAACCTCTTCACTGCAGAGACTTTACTGAATTTTACCCCGAATTTCATGAAGTCATTCAGATATATTGTCACGAATCATGTTCATGAATCATCGCAAGGAATGTGACATCAACATAAATTATGTTTATGACCGGTAAAATCCCTTCACTTATGCATCTTGGACGAAAGATAAAAAAGTACGTGCTCTGATAAAATACTGACACTATTTTCTAAAAATCGAGCTCTACGTGAGATTTTATAGGGTTATTTGATAACGATTTAAGGGAATTCATAGATAAATCAAAAATCCTAGATATTGATAAAGAGATAGGGTGAAAATTGCATAATAAAAACATATTAATTGGTTTAAAAAATACACAGAAGACTGTTTTCAATTACAGAAAAAGAAAAAACATTTTGCAAAGATAACACATTACCTATAGGTTACCTAAACAGTTTTTGTAACCGTGTATATGTCGCAGTAAGATAGATAGAGCCGTAATTTAGTTAAATCCCTAGGGATATATTTACGAGTAGGTATATATCGTAACATAGTTATACGAAAGCGAATCTTTACTATCTCATTAGGAATATAGTTTTACAATGGTAAAGTTTAGTTAAATTAACATTAAAAGTTTAGTGAAATAGCTTTCAATGAAAAATTAGTTACTCAGAAATGCAATATAGCTTTCAAACCTTACTTTGAAAGATCCTATACCAAATAAAAATATATGTATATTCTAAAGTCTTGCTCTCGAAGAAACTACGCCTTACTTTATCCAATACATATCTTAGCAAACATCTCTACGACAAACAAATATACCTAAGTGATATACACAGTGACTAACCGAATGAGGTAATCAACCATCTACTGTCCCATAAACAGAGCCATATATCCGGCCACCATAATACAATAAGTTTCAAAACCGTTTGGTGTTTCCGTTAACACCTTTAGTTATTGAAAGAACTTGGCACAACCAGTTTAAGTTGACCTCTAGATTGTATGGGGAATGTGGCGGGCCTTAGGTCAAGGTTGGCACTGGTGATCATTGTGACGTGGGAATTGTATGCTATTGTAATGTACTGTGTTTTATTGATAACGGTTAATTGATTTAGACTTATACAGGCGCACATCAAGCTACTACAATCTGTTAAATTTCCTTAAAAGATTTTAAACTTTATCGCTCTAGCATATGGGTCAAAGTTGATTGAGAAGATTTGCTTAGCGAATATTTTGACTTTTGAATTAAATGGTCATAATGGCATCAGTGGAATTTAACAATATGCAGAAATATACAAATGAAGTCTGAGTTATCTCTTAAGGTCACGGCAATGCTTTTTAAATGATGCAGGATGTAATAGAAACTTGACAAGTCAATAATATTGTATGAAAATCATTGCATCGTAAATATGAGGTAAGCATACACAATAGGCATGATAGATACTCAAATAAGCCAACATATTAACGAAACACAATATAAAGTGTCTAAACATAATTATGAAGAATCTCTGTAGCAAAAAAAACTTGTAAAAAAAAACTGACTTGGTACCTATATTTGCAGAGGCGGAAAATTAACAAAAAAAGCAAACAAAATACCTTAGAGCCTGCACCATTCATAACTCGTTCAAAATCCATTGAAAACGACTCAACCTTCACCTTCACACAAAGTTAAAATACACAAAACAAATAAAACAATCGAATCACGCGCGAAAACTCACATCGTCACAATGAAAAACTACGGAAAAACATTAAAAAAAAACACTTCACACTACTTAAAAAATAAAATTACCACTCACTTTAACACAAAAAAATATATTTTTGATGGTATATTTTTACCTTATCAGGATTTGCGTCTTCCAACTCCAGAAGCCTGAACTCCATGAGTTCTAGCTGGTCGCGCGCGTCTCGCAAAGCGTCTGCTAAGCGCGTGCACTCTCGCGCAGCGGCCGACGCGCGCTCCGCCGACGAACGGCATTGGCTGCATGACTGGAATGAAAGGGACCATCAGTTTTGTGGAAAATGAGACTTTATTTTTGTAACTATTTTAGTCTAGACTTAAGATTAATTTTCTTTGAAAAATTGATAACATATCGACATAATAACATTTCTGTTTAGTAAATAAAAAAATATGGTCATGTCTATGTTTTACGAGTATTACTGGAATCTTTAAAGCACAAAAGAAAATAAATTATAATAAAATGAAGGAAAATTACAAATAATAAACAAAAACTAATCAGAATAAGGTTTTCTGTTACCGTTTCATTATTTCCATAATTTATGGACTGAGGTCAGTCCAAAGCAATTATTGCATTAACTAATTTATGTTGAATTCATGTTTGTACAGACGCCACCACATCGGGCTGCACGAAACCGTCAAATTGTCTCAATCAACTTTGAGCCATATGCTTTAGCGATAAAGTTGAAAACCTCTTAAGGAAATTTGTCAGATTGTAGTAGCTTGATGTGCTGGCGTCTGTTCATTGGTGTAACATAGTTAACTAAATAAAATACGGACTTTTCTAACTCCACTACCATGCTGACAAGGCCAGTGGCTATTTATACACACATAGATATAATCTGTTTGTCCAAATCAGTTCAGCTTTGTGCACACGAATAGCAAATGTCCACACGTGCACAACCCACGATTATTTCCAACTCTAGTTAAACCTCGCCCACCTTATTATAAAACGTGGTCTTAAAAAAGTACCGACTTTAGTGCTATCTTTAAACCATGTTCCTGAACAAAGTTAATGGTCTAAACACATTCACACAACGTCTAGTCCCAAACTAAGCAGAGCTTGTCCTATGGGTATTAGACAACTAATAAACATACTTATATACTTTTCTTTTGTAAATACATATATTATACATAGGAACACCCAGACTAAATCAAACACCTATGTTCAAGCGCACAAATGTTTGACTTATACGGGAATCGAACCCGCAACCTCCAGCGTGGCAGGCAGATTCACTACCCACTACGCCATCTGGTCGTCAATCTAGTACTAAACGTTTTATAATAGGGAGGCGTATGGTCAGATTTGGACACAGTGGAGCGAATTAAATAATGACGAAACAGTTGCTACATACCTAGTTCATTCAAAAACAGATTTTGTAAGTCAAGAAACGGATATTAATTAAAAGCATTTAGCCAGTATAGTGCAACGTATCAATTTCTAATTACCTGTTACTTACATTGTATGTTTGTAGGGTTATTCCACAATCATTTTAGTCGTTTGATCAGCATAGAAATCGCGTTAGTACAGACATCAAGCTACTACAATCTAATACTAATACTGTAGAATTTCCTTAACAGATTTTCGACTTTATCGCCGAAGCATACGGTACAAAGTTGATTGGGAAAATTTGAGTCTCAGATAGCTTGATGTGCTGGCGTCTGTAGATATTTTTATTTATAACCTTGTTCTCTAAGATGACTATCTAACTGGTTCTACCTGCATAATGCATTTAATTTTACTATTTACATAATAATTACTTATTTATTATGAAAGTGAGATATCGCAGATTTTCTATATTTACAAAAGACTGATTTTTTCCACAGATTTTAATAAGATCATGTAGCAAATTCATCAGTTCAAATAACAATTATCCTAGTTAAATACTATTTGTATAAATCTGTTCTTCAAACCTAACAGAAAAATTATGTGTTGCTGGGGACTTTGTTGCGCCACTTCTTCCCAGCGAGAACAATTTAGGAAGTGGTGAAGGGTTTTAGGGGCGTTTTAGGGGCTGTCTCTTGTTTTGACGTTTGAAAAGTGCTGATTTATCAGCCTAATTTGAATAAACGAATTTAATTAATAAAGTATATTTTTTTAAACACTTTTTCTTTACATAGATGCTGTGTATTACTAAAAAAACATATTATAGTAGTGAAGTGTTGTAGCTATTACGTCTACTAGATCTTACAACATTCCTCTTATCTAAATGCATAAGTATGTAGTTTACCTTGCACGTGTCATTATGATTTTAATGTCAACATTACAAAACATGAGAATATTGTTTCATTTTCTTGCCACTTTTCTTTTTACGGCTATCTTTTCATCTTGCGCCTACCCGACTACATACAATACAGATGCCAACACATCAACCTATAGCAATCCGTCAAATTTACTGAATAGATTTTCAACTTTTTCGCTGATGCTTACGGTTCAAAATTGATTAGTAACTCGATGTACTAGCGACTGTACCTACATACATGTACGTAAGAATAAAAATGAAGTATGGTCACCCTACATAACATAGAAACACAATGATATGACGCAAGAACCAAGCCAATAGTTTTCTGGGTGACAAAATGTTTGTACTGCAATACTATTTGACATTTTAAGCTGGCTCTGATCCTTTCGTGTGCCGTCTCGTACCCAAGGCCGATAGGTAAAGCATTCTTTGAAATACATACATACGCAGATGCATTGGCTCCGGAAGATAGGTACTTACGATCTGTCAAATTTCCTTATTAGATTTTCAACTTTATCGCTGAAGGAATATGGTTCAAAGTTGATTGGGAAAATTTTACAGTTTCGGGTAGCTTGATGTGCTGGCACAATTCATGAATAGAACAATAAAGTACGTGGTTTGCATACTTTGTTTTGTATTGTGTTCTTATTCATTGTAATAAGGAGTTCTGATTTGTTAGATGACCGCTTTTGAAGTGTAATTCTTGAAATAGTTTTTCATACAATTTAACCATTATGATGACCCTGTTGGCTCAATAGTAACCATGCCCGACTGCCGTGCTGGGGTCTCGTTCGGGTCTGGTTGGATTCCCGGTACAGTCGGCATTTTACTATCTAGATGTTATAATTGATATTTATAAATATGTTTGTGTAAAGTATATTATGTAGTATATCAGTTGTGTTGTCACCCATAACACAAGCTAATCAATAGCTTACCATGGGGCTAACCGACTGTGTGTAAAAAAGGTGATCCGATATAATATTAATTATTGTAAGTTAATTGTAGAGCTTACTGAATGGTTATTGATAAAAATAATTTGCTTAACTCTTGAAGAAGAAAATATATTTTCTTCACAATGCTCTGAAAATATACATAATTAAAAAAAGAACAGCGCTGTCTGAGCGTGAGTGCAATTTTCCACTCTTTTTTCGATAAATAATGGGCCTATTTATGCACAACGATACCGCAGTGGACCGTTAAATTATCGCACAAGTCAAAAAACCCACCCCTAATTAGCTTCGACTTCTCTATAGCTCGTTCATTAGCTGCATTATGATTGACGCGTAACAAACACATCGTCTGACACTAACCACTACTCTACAGATATTATATCTCTATATCATGAGAGTTGCGTGCTACATATCGCTGGTAATTGAAAATCTTTCTACGGAGCATTCTGTTCCATAAGTTACGAGATCGCAAACTCACGCACGTCATGTGAAGGTAGGTATCGGTCGAGATCTAAACGAAATTAATTAAATAATAGCGCATGCTAACAATTGCATCCGTTTTTTTATATGAAAAAATGCTTAACTCATTGTAGATTTTCCTAAAAAATATTATGTTTCTATAAAGTAGATGATGATGATGACATCCAGGCCGATTGTCGGCTACGGTGGACGTTCTCGTTTATGGAGATCAGCCAGCTGCAGAGGACATAACACAAGCATTCGCGCAGATACGGGTGCACTATCTATAGCGCCTAGCGACTACTAGACCGATGAGGCAGTAGATAATGCAATGGTAAGGTGTAATATTTAATAGAATTTGCAAAAACGCCAACTGACTCTGCAGCGCGACTTTACAAAATTGATAAAATAATATCTAGGCTTTTATAACGGTATTTCGATAGGAGGCACCTTCATTTTGTATTAAAAATAATAAGTATACGTATAAAACGTTTAGTGGGTGTTAATTATTATGAGTTCATCCGGCCTTCGTCGTTTGAATCAATATTTATGTAGCCTTAAGGTGTGACCGGCGTTGTAGGTGATATATTGTAACGAATTACATGATAACTGTAGTCTCCGTATATGTATATTGCAGCATTTACAAACTTTCTTAATATCATTCTCAATACTTACTACAAACCCCTTTTCTACGTGTGACAGCGTATAAAAAAGGACTAACCGAATAATTCTACATACTTTTTGAGGCATTATCTTTTTAGAATGTAAATAAAAATGAAGCTTAGACAAAAATTTTATTGACTTAGAAACAAAAGATTAATGGCGGTCTTAAATGCCCTTATTCCCAAATGTGCAATCTAACATACAAATAGCGAATTTAAATTTTGCTTATTCAATACATGAACTGTCGATTTATAAGGCCCGATTGCGCAACTTTATTATCAAGACATATCTTGAACGATATTTGAATCTAAACTGTGCAAAACAGACCTAAATCCGATACTTCCTTGAGATTTGAAATTGTGGGTAAGTAATATCCAAGCTGAATGTATTGGACTTACCTAATTGCGTATTATACGAGGAAGAAACTACTTGGAAAGCTTGTTGCTTTAGTCCGACCAGTCTGTGATAATTCGTGCGTAAATAATGAACTAAAATGCAATGATTAATGTCAATGAAGATTAGTAAATACGTGTATGCTAATAAGGCGATGTATTGTGTGCAACGATTGATATTCACAATACATTACATAATAGAGCGAAGACATTCCTATGAGCAATTGGCAAAAGAAAAGGCAATGGAGACCTTCAATTGACGACTCAGATTGTTTACTTATGAATGATGTACGAGTATGTATATCTTCTAAGGAGGATTCGATTAAGGAGAATGCGTTTTTTATCCTGTTTTTAAATTTTGATGTGTTGGTTAAAGAGGAGCTCTTGGCTAAATAACAGTCACACGGGCCGATCGATCATAAGGTTAATCAATACCTGGCGCAGTCAGTACGTGGATGGGTGACCATCTTACCATGACGAATTTCTCCGTGTTTCAGAAGGAACATGTTATGTTATAATTTAAGTCGTTATGGGTAGTCAAAAGTCCGAAAGTCTGACAACCAGTCGTACCAAGAGATATCGTGTTGCCTATTATGTGTTACGTTATGTTACGTTAAGCAAATTTCTGCTAATATTTTAACCTACCTTTTGAAGATCTAAAACTTTTGATAACAGACAGAAGCAAGATAATGTGCAAACTCAAAAATCACAAATTCAAATTCAAATTCAAATTCTTTATTTGCAGAATATGGGTAAGTCAACAAGATCACGCTGGAAAATTACATAGCGCTGTTGTTATTGAAGTCTTTAGCTAGCCATGACTTCTTGCACCTTAAAAAGTCTTGCTTGCACATATGTATGTTAGATACTGACCCACATGTCGTTGTGCGGTTGGGGTGACAGCGAGGCGGGGGCGGAGGACACCGCTGAATCCTCGTCTGACGGAGCCTCCTGTAATGCAAACGTTTACAATTATATTTTCTTCAAAGGCAATACTAATAATGGCGTCCAGACCAATTGGCGAATCTCTCAAAGGAGGTCGGCCAGCTACGCAGGAAATATGGACAAATGGTCAAGCATTTGCGCAGATATAGGTGCACTCTCTATTCCTTAACTCTTATAGTCCAACCAGAGAGAGAGATCAAGCGCAGGGCTGACATTTATGTGCTCTCTGATGCACAGGTGTATGGATCACCAACTTCCAATTTTCGGGCTGGGTTATTAAAGTCTCTTAAAACGGGACTCGAACCCGTGACCCATGCAAAGCAGTCGCACTGTGACTCTTAGAAAAAATAATATCCATGGCCAAGAATTGGCGGGCAGACAGTGTGGAGGCACGAGAGGACGCTGAAATATATACCGAGCCGATATCCTAAATAATAAACTTGTCGGGATATCCTAGTCAGTTCTCTATAGCCACACGTACCATTTTATACAATTTTACCTTTGATCTAATGCATTAGAAGTTACAACTATAACATATACTCGTATATGTCATCATCATCATCATCATCATCATCAGCCTATCGCAGTCCACTGCTGGACATAGGCCTCTCCAAGTGCACGCCACTGAGATCGATTTTCGGCTTCTCGTATATGTATATAACATAATATACTACAGGGCAAATACTCGTGATTGTAGAATGCAGAATGTGACCTTTTTCAAAGCGTGCGTGATTCGTTAGAAATATGTCTGCTTGCTATACAATAAAACTGTCCAAGCTTTATAATGAAATATTCAAAGGCTCGTACATACCCTATAAAAGGTTTCTTTCCGATGCTGTATGCCTGTTTTCAGATTTTCTCTATTCGTTTTCCCTTTTTCCTGTAACAAAAGAAAGTTTGAGTTAATTGAAATACTATTTTTTATTAAACATTATTTTTCAATTTTTGAAAATTCGTCTGTGCCAGACACATTTTTATAGTATAAAAAATAGTTTTTAATTTAAAAAATTGGCAGTCGAATCTTTATAAAGAAAAAAAACAAAAGAATATTAAATTTCGAACGAAAACAATGAATGGTGACAAGTGTACCCCTGTCTGGACACATGATTAATTCTACACCTAGGGTCAAATAACACCAATTATGATGGTGTCGGCCATATACTGCCATATACAACCAATTTCGTAATCCCAACCTTGCACCGAGATCAATCTAACACTATCTCCCATCTTTCAAGCAGGTTCCTAATTCCCCAATATCTGTCAGCAATAAGCCCGCGGTCAACATCTGTTGTCCATGCCATAAGTCTGACCGAGTCGTGACCAGCACCGCGAGTGTTGCCACACCACAACGAAAATAAAAGTGGTTGATACGTATCGTGGGAGTTCAGCTGTGTAATTTGAATGACATGGGCAAGTATGAAATAATGGATGTTAGTTTTTGACTCCAATTTGTCATTGTAACGAGATTGCTGATTGTTTTACGGCTTTAATTATGGTATGTATTACGAAAACAGATGCTGTGTTGTAATATAAGTTAGATTCTCGCCATAGAACAACATTGTTAGTAGCGGGGCCTTAACCTAAGGACTTAATTGAACGTGATGAATATTAATTAATAATTATTAAACATAAAACACTTCATAAAGCTAGGTATTAAAATGTTTAACAATAACAATTTACCAGCATAGAATGAACAGTTTAATAGTTCTTGTTCTTTTCCCGTTGTGTGGTAAGCGCCTACTATAATTTAATAGCAAAGTTTTTTGACGCGATTTGTGACTCTTTTTTAGTTAGGCACACTAAACCTGTTTGCAACTCTTACTTAATTAATTGCAGTTCTATCTTCAATTCACCTTTTCCGTTTCACTTTTCCAATACTGGTATTTACGAACGCATAAACTTATGGTATAATTTCCCACAAATGGCTTTACAAGCTACTGATAAGTATGTATTATGTGAACTCTTGCACTTATCTTACATTAAGGCCAGTTGAACCGGTTGACAGCAACCCTTTATTTTAGAGAAAGCTTAACCCGATCTGAACATGGATAGACAGCTAGCTTATGTGGATTTTTCTCAGAGATAATTATTTAATTGATCTTGTAAGAATTTATTTGACATATTCGAAGCGACAAATTAACTTCGTACTTATAGGAGGATGAAAAATCGGCTTCGGACGAAAATAGTTCCTAATTCTTACTTATTAAGACTTAAAATTGATAAATACATACATATCTTTACGCAAATATAAATAGTTACTTATACGGTAATGTTACGCATTAAGATATGACAAAAACCGTAAAATCGGTTACAAACACTCATAATTTAGGCGCGAAATGTCAGATACGGATACCAATATTGTGTTTTACGAAATTTTCACTGACGTGCGTGAAAATTTTAGCATTTATTTGGAAATCATTTGTCTACTGCTTCTTTGTTATACAAATAGAAGCATAAGGTATATAACTGTATGGGCCAGGGTCTGCCTGGGCTGCGGGTTGTTCGCAAGAGTTACCGTGGCCCTGGCACACAGGGACCTCCCGAAGGAACATAGTGGGTTTTAGTCAGTAAGAGTCTGACACTCCCTCCAGCTGCGCCCTCAGCGGGAAGGGTCATTTGATGATTTCCCACGAGAAACAAAAAAAAAGTATGTATGTTGTTATTAATTTGCCTAGCACACGAGACCCAATCTCAGTCGATGAAACTTTAGAAAACCAGTGATATGATGTGACCACAAAAGTGTCGAGATAATGATGGAATAACGATGTTTGATAATAATTGGAAATTCCGAACGATACCATCCCATTTTGTACCTATTTAATCCTCAAACCCGAAAAGGGATTTGACGATACAAAAGTATAACACGAGTATAGAATGTATGTAGGACACTTCCATCACTGTAAGATATAAAATTCGATTTCCACCTTGCATTCCCAACAGTTAATACTATACCCGCCTACACCTTCAATCCTCGATATATGATTCAAGTAGATACTTCGCTTTAACCAATTATTCGATACCGCGATAATAATAAATTGCTATTACACTTCTCGATTCCCTTGCGAATCGTTACTATTCGATTAGCGAAAGTCGATAGAAAGTTGCAAAACTCATGTGATCATCTGTTGCTATTTGCGAGATCATGCTGCCCTGATTCTATAGGGTTGTGATTTGATTGATTGATTTCATGATTGTATCGATACGTTTTGATACCGATTCTTGATTTATAGTTTGATTGCAATAAAGAGGTTATACTATTCTGAAAATCGACGATATTTTGTCATTTGTTTTTGAGAAGACAACTTTTACATTTTACTTGAGTTGTGTAACCAGAAAAAATTACACAATAAACAAATTTACACAATAATGCACATCAAACGAATCGAAGTTTAGTCTGCCAACATTTCGAGCCAAATTAAGTAAGTGCTCCAAACTGTATCAGAATAACAAATGACGTTCGGCGGCAAATTGAATCCATCAGACCATCACGTATGTACAATAATGACGACAATCATGCGGACTAGCTTTGAATAACTATTTAATTCCAACATTTGGAATCTGACCAGAACTTTCACTACATTGTTCTAAGCAATTAGTATCCGCAATGAAAGCTACGAAAGTCAAATACTGTTCAAAGATAATTCAATAGGGATGGGCAATGCTCGATGACGTATGTCGATAGTACCAAAAAACTGGTATGCGTGACCCGGTTATTTTTTATAATGTCGATACTTACGCATCTATGAGTCATGTTTTCGCTATTGTTTATGTACTTGAGCTAAAATTGAATGTTATAGGTAGGTATAAAGTTTCTAAACGCAAGCATCATTTGGACCAATAAAGCGATTGATAAACTTCGAAAGTAAAACTATGAACCACAGTTCAAAAGGTCATTGATACTTTTTTATAGTATCAAAATTATGTCGATAATAAATAAAATACATCAAACACACTAAAGAACAGTATCCTTTACTACTTTATTCATATAGATGACACACATAGTAAGTGGCGAAGGGGTTTTTTTGGGGGGATGTCTTTGGTAAAATTGAGACCTTCAAAAATTGCTGATTTTCAGCGTACTTTGAATAAATTACTTGTTATTTTATCTCCTCAATCTAATCGTAATCTCCTCAACAAATACGAAGACCCAATCTTTATCGTCCAAAGATGAATCAAGCTTCACTATTACAGTATATCCAACCACCATTTCGCAACAATATCCCTATTACTTACTCCTAGGTAAGTAAAATGTCCTTGCATCGCTCTGATAATGTCCAAGTCATGGAGTATTTTGTTCAAAGCCAGTTTGTTTGGCCCAGTTCCCATGCTCTGTAAGTTACTACCTTCGACAGCGAATTTTATAGACTGATTTACCGGTATATTGATTCTGTTAGATGTTGCATTGTTCGGCTTTTGTTTCATAATGTTTTAGAACAATGGATCTTGGATTTGGTACTGCGTTACGTTTCAAGGGCTGTAGTTACCAATTTTGATGCGGAGTGTTAGTTAATTGCTGATGCGTGTTTAGGAACTTGTTTATCTTTTATTCCTTTTGTAGTAATGAATTTTGTAATACACATAAATTGACTTAAGTTTAATACATCTGCAATTAAGTGGTGGCATAGTGGTAAAAGACTCAGCCCTTCAAATATGAGTATACGGGATCGATTCCAGATCAGGCAATTATCAATGCAGCTGATTATAGGTGAAGGAAAACTTCGCGAGGAAATCCGGACTTTATTCTGAAATCACCAACTCGCGTTGAGCAAGCGTGGTGATTAACGCTCAATCCTTCTCTGTGTGCTAGAGGCCTGTGCCTTGCAAAGGGACGCAAGTCTGCTTAAGGAGTGCTGCTCGGAGTAAGGTCAAAACAATTGAAACTCTTACTTTTATCAAACATTTGAACACATAGAACAGGATGTCGTAAAGTTTGTGGTTTTTTACACACACATACAACAACTTTTTTGTATTTCGATCACGCACACGAACAATGTGATCTGTTTTCTTAAACACATTATTGTAACATTGGCTGCTTAGTACGCTGAAGGGGAAGATCATAAAGTAAGGAGATAAATTATATTTTTGGGAATAAATTATATTAAAGTTACGTGATATTAATGTAAATTTATATTAAAACATAGAGTGCATTGTAAGTGCGTCTTTAAACTTGTTGATCCAGAGAGTACCTATGTCGGTCGTGGCTGGTACAAAGGGGTCTACAGAAGGAACCTAGTGGGTTTTAGTTAGTATAAGTTTGACACTTCTTCCAGCTGCACCCATAGCGGGAGAGATCATTTGATGATTTCCCACGAATAAAAAAAATATTCTTGTGTGATGTACAGACGCCAAGCACATCAAGCGAAATTGTCAAATTTTCCCAATCAACTTTGAACCCTATGCTTTAGAGATAAAGTTGAAAATCTTTTAAGGGAATGTGATAAAACACACATCACATTTTGATACAAGTTTATAGAATGCAAAAGAAAACAATTACCAGTACAGATTGATAACTACTAACATTTTTTAGGTAAAATTAAATTACAAATGACGTCAGCTCTTTTCCTTCGAAGTATGAAATGCCAAAGGTCTTATTTGTCACAAGTGATAATACTAGCTAGAAAATTACACTTCTATCCAAATTGACAAGTCACGATCCTTAACAAATGAGAAACGAATGCCATTTGGTTGGCCATGGAAGGATTAATTGTAGTCTCGGGACTTTTGGTATAATTTTCACATGTTAAACATTTTCAAACAAAGCGACAAACAGCTTTAATCAATATATAGTGGTGCGATGGTACCTAAATCGATGTTTATCGATATGGAAATCGTTATAACCCTCTCCAAGCTGTCATTTAGCAAATAAATGATTTAAAAACTACATATCACATGAATTCATTCAATTTATTTTACCATGAAAGTTACTGAACTAATATTTATATAAGGTTCGTTTTCGATTTGTATTCAATTGAGATATTTCCATGAATAAGAACACAAGTCACTGAAATTCAATCACGGCTCTCAATCAAATCATAAATGTCAAACTAAATAACATTGATACCAACAGCACTATTTACATGATTATCATAACTCAATCGGCGTTTATAAATTAAAATTTCACTGCCTGCCATAAAGTTGACAAAGTAAATCGACGAATTAATACTTTAGACTGCACAAAACAAGTTCTCATACAGATTATAAATCACATAACACGGAATGCTGTAAATAATGCTATATAACACAGACAGACACGATAATTCATGTTTATCGTAACTCGGTATAAATCCAACACTATCGACGGGATCGATCTTGTAATAAATCGAAAGTTATCGATTAAGGCGCCGCACTAGTCGTGAGCAGGTCCTAGCGATTGCCACTTGATAGGTTTTGAGAGAAATTAAACAAGTTTCCACGTGGTTTAATGGTAATTTGGGCTTTTTATGGGAAACGCTTATACATACATCCAAGAAAATTTTACTTCAATTCTGGACCATTTACATTTGCATGCTATTAATTTCTCTTTAATGGACTGACTAAATTACATTGAGAAAACAGAAATTGCGTTATTATGTAAGTTGCAATTTGCAATCCAGCTACTACTTCTATGAGAGCACCTACAAAGAATCAACCATAATTGTCCTCCTGAAAATTTATCCCATAAAGAAAATTCGAGACAAATTAGTGTCAAAAAGACGTTCTCACCCCATCTTCTATTTCAACCGTAAAAGGAAAATCTCCAGTACATGTAATGTAAACACAAAATAAAAGACAACACATGGGAAAGTGCGACCTTAACTGTGATCCGACCCTCCCGTTGTAAGCCGTAATGACGGTCATTACCAAGGAATAACTTGTTCCTACTATGTGGTGGTTAGTGGTGGGATCTTCCGAGATACCTCTAGGACTGAGCTATGCACTCGAAGATTGATTAAATAATTGATGAAAGTATGGTGTGATCATTGATGTCCTCAAAGTCTAACGGCCGAAATTAATAACCTATCTATCAATTGTTTGACTTACTTTGAGATAGGAATTTGTAAGACGATAGTTGACCTTAGATACCAATAGTTTTATCTTAACATACTATATTCATAGATTACAGAATATAAAACCAAGCATTAATATTGGTCATCGTGTTAGTCCAACGACCAGCCATTAATCTACCACTACACAATATACCAATAACGAAATAAGACAAGTGACAACTTAATTGAGAAGATAATAAAACGTCTACAGATAAAACTGTTCGATGGTGATAACAAGTTTCATTAAAAGCTGGGTCGTTGCCGAAACCTTTGACATTCAGTGATGCGCTTGCACCGGCCGGCCGACTTTCACCGCTGCATCCACATTTCGAATGTAATCGATATTACATTCAATTATTCCAGTAATCGATTATGCAATCAATTGGACGCCCATTGTTTTCTCGATTTTCTTTAACGATCCATTATTTTATAGGAATTCGTAGCTAAACTGTTCATGTAATATGTGAATGGCAGCAAATCGCTCGTCATGATATTTAAAATTGTTGCAAGTGGTTCGACGAGGTGCTTAAAGATTTTTACTGCCGTATTATTGTGACATACAAAAGCTACATTAAGATTAAATGAGTACAGTTTAACGACATTTTGATCTCGTTCTGAAACCTGTAAGAGCACATATTTTAAAAGTCTTTGAATTTTTTGTATAGCAAAAATATAAACGGTTTGACCTGCATTAGAAGGAACGATTATTTATAACAAGTTCAACAGTTTATTACGAAGCATCGTCAGGAAAACTTTAAGACATCACAACTTAATTGTTAATCAATTAAAATAGAATATCCAATAGATCGATAGCACTCACACAAATTTAGCCCAAAAATAAATTATTGACCACGATTATAATACAGTTCTCATACAAATCACAATAAAAGTAGGTTCGTAAACTTGTGACCCGCACATGTAGACGCTTTGGGAAAGTGGAAAGAAGTGGGACGTTGGACCACTTCGTCCCATGTGGGTGGAACACCTGTACAATGACCATTTCATGTATTCGTGCTATCTTTATGATTATGTAGATTGTAGATTCTCCTTGATTTGTAAGTAATGCGATACTTTCATAGATGTAGACACATTCTGTGGATATCTCCAGATCGTGTTCGATTCATATTATGAATGTATATTTCTCTTTTAGTTCAGTGCAATAAACTGCTTATGAAGGAAATTAGGAATATAATTTCTTATGACCGCCCATGAAAACGAATCTGGTTTATTTACATTACTTTTATGGCTAAGGAAGCTCACCTTTTTTATTCTACTTTGATGATTTATTTATATTTTTATTAATGACCCAATGCTAAAGCACTTAAGTAATCGATGGGAGACACTCAAATTGCATCCATAAAAGTGAGTGAGGACAAAACCACTAAAAAGTTTTTAGTAAATCGTCAGTCGTCTCAGCAGCCTTACAAGATAAATTCTCCCAAGTCTGGTAATCAGACGAGACATGATGAGTTGCGCAAATTCTGATGCACGTGGGAATGCAAGCTCTTCCGTTAGCACATTTACTTGTCGTGAGCGTCAATGAAGCGTGACCTGGTGGACATGAATCACCATAGATGCACTTAAGACTAGGTATGACATGAAAATAAGCACGTTACTTAATTATGTCTAATTAAGTGTATTTGTGGACTTGTAAGGGATAATATTTTAATTTGTATCACCTTGTTTGTTAAATTATTTTGTAATAACTTTAATAAGCGAAGCAGACCTTACGTGTTTGTCCTCCTTAAAAATAATTTCCAATTATATGCTTCAAGAGAAATCATTCCATATTCGTCATTCCTGCCATTCACCAAATAAACCATTTAAACGACGCTGAACCCCAAAAAAGTGGAAGATCTACCAAAAAAAGGTTTTGTAACATGATACCAAACATGAGAAAAAAAAGCTAAAACATAGTTCACTGAATGAACCCGACTGACAAACCGGTTCTTAGGAATGAATGTAGACTACCAAAAAGGGATCACGACAACATTTTAAAGTTACCTGCATCAAATGTTACCACGACTGCTGATCACTTGATTCTTATACACTGATTGATAAGTATTATATTTGTATAAATGAGCTGTGAAGGAATAGTTGTCAGCATAGCGCCTGATATTTAATGAATGAATTTAATAAAAGGGTAGATATAGTTTCTTGCTTCATTGATAAAATTGTTGTTGCAACGTTCTGAAATTGCATCTTCATAACCATTGAAAATTTCGATTACAATTTTAAAAGGCGTCAAAATATTACTTCATATAAAAATTTGATGGTACAACGCGATAATCTGACATCTTTAATAATTTACAAACAAAAGCTTAAATTTTATAGCAAAGTGAGAATTTCCTTATACCATCTTCTGCAATAAAATTAAATACAATAGAAAACAATATTTTTCCTTATTGACACGGCATTCCGTCATCGTGAACCACTAGAAAGACGAAAGGCTCATTGATATGTGCTACTTAGGTACAGGTTTTAAGTATACCTGAGGTCTGCCCAAGAATGTATGAAAGTCAAGTAAAAGGTTAAATTGCACAATACCGATGTGAAGCAGTAAATAACTTGACGACATGAAAAACTTTTACATTTTTACATAATCATGATAAACGCACATTTGCGGGTACGTGCATAAAAAAATGAAGATCGACTTTTGTATTTGAAACTGCAACTCTGCAATTTTAGAGGTTATCAAAACAAATAGTATTAATTAGGTGAGTGACATTATTAGGTATGCTAGTTACCAGAAAAAAACGAACATGGTCTAATTACTATTGATTAAAATTTTCAACTTTCAAGTTGAAGGGTAAGTACCGACTCGTAACTAATCGTCGCCGTTCTAAAAGACTTCAAAATCAGTCAACAGACAACAATTCTGTTAGAAATCGATCTGTTTTTTTTACATATCCTGAAACTCTGTGATGTACGTTTACAAATCAATCAACATCTGGCCTATCCAATCCATACACTGCATTTATCCAATTAACACCTACATTGCGTTGCACGGCAGTACGAAATCTATTGCATGCGTGTTGCAACGCATTAACAGCTTTCCTAGTACAGCTTGTTACGTAATCACTGTTGGCATCGATGAAATGTACTGTTAATATTGGTTATTGATTATCCCTGTTAGTATTATGACCTGTCTTAAGACATAAGCCCCCAGTGAGATTGGAGATTGATGGGCATAATGTCACATCGAGCTAAATTGTAACACGTTAAGATAATTTTCAGCATCGTATAATGCGATATGAAAGAAAAAGGATCTTTGATATGCTAGTGCAAGAATCTGTCGAACAAACTAATGGATAATGCTTTCAGTGGATGTTTATAGATAAGAAAAAAAAATATCTGTCAACAGACATGTGCACTATGCATCTCCCACGGATCGATTCTTGGGGGACATAGCGTAAATCGTGTTTGACAGGCAAGTAGACATATTTCTGGAATATTTTTACTTTTTTATGCTATTTGAAGAAGCTATTTGTTTATTTTTCTTTGCGGCTAAAAACTTTTGGAACTAAAAATTACTTGGTCGCATCGCTGGCGGTTGAATTTTTGTTTTTTATTTTTTAATACGCTGGCAAAATGTTGTCAAAACTATCTCAGTTTTTAACATAGTGATGTCAAAATTGAGTTGTTCTATATAACCAGTATCAAATAATATTTCTACTTTCAAAAATTTGTTTAAGCAATTAGACACTATTGGTATCGGAAGTTCTACTAGACATCGATCACTATTGACAATGCTGAGTCTCTCGTCAATCATTAGCAAGTTGTAAGGCAAAGGATCTAACCTAATAGTCCACATCGAAACGGGTATAACCTGCTCGCTGCCAGGTACTCCCCGGTCATTAAGGGTAAGTACTTAACAGCGGAAATGTGTGGATGCTAAAAAATGTAGTAGAAGTCGACATCCGACAGTTAATGGTTAGACTGTATGCCAGTTGCTGGGGATTTTATTGTTGCAAGAAAATTATATAGAAAATGGTTACTTATAAAATACAAATCCGAAAAACTATTTAGATTTTTTTTTCATGAAATCTCACTGATGAGTATACGTATGTATCAATCAAATTGTCACAACTTTTATAAATTTTTAGTTTCTGAAAAATCGCCGTGATCATGACAAGCATTTCAGCAATATTTATTTCCCAGAAATGACAGTTTTTACTGCGTACAAAAACCACAAAACTGCTTTTGTCTGAAGAAACAAAAATAAAATACCTACCTGTTTTTGTTTTCATAAAAACAGTTAATAAAACGTAAGCCTCCAAGATTATTTGAAATAATATCATTTATCCGCAATTTTTTGTGACATTATTCTTAGTATTGCTCAAATCTGTGGTGTTATAGTGGGTACTTCGCCTTATGGCGGCTTTACCGTTCGTCTGGACCGGTCTGCGCGGTACGGTCCGGTCCGTGATGGATCACCGCGGTGACGTCCAACCACCGTTCGAATGTCAACGTATAAAATCTGGGTAAGTCGTAATTTACCCGAATCAAAATTTTCGCATTTGCCCGAATTCTTTTCGGAGCGTCGCCCACTTTCTATATAATTGCTGTATTTTTTATGCATTTTTCTGTTGTGACTTGGTTTTTAAGGTGATTTAAGATGATAAGAGACGACGGATAATAGAAAAAGCATGCTGCGCCAACCCCATATAAAATTTGGAATAAGGGCAGAAGAATGATGATGATGATGACGTAATTTGTTTTTAAGAGAATGGGTCTTAAAATACCCTCTAAATTTTCCATTAGGACGAAGGCTATTTATAACTATTATTGGTTCTATGATTTTCCAAGTTGGATAATCAAAATTAATTTACTACAAATTGAAACCATAAAATTCTGTACCGGTGGATCAAGCACCGAACTATAAAGAGGCCAAGAGAGACAAACAAGAGAAACTCAACTCGAAGACACGATGATTCGCCAATATGTCTGTTCGTCTGTTCCCACGAGTGCGTACTGTTTGACAATGTGCACGTGCCATACTGATAGATATAAATGAATTTAATACCTAAGTAGCTTATTTTTTCTCTGTAAGAAAAGATCGCTTATTTTGATGCAAATCCAGGTCTTGTAGAAGTGGATCGCAAAGAAGTAGAACCAGAACTTATGAAAGCGAATGAGTTCTTCTTTTGTCAACTATAAAATCATTGCGCGCCACATCGAGTAGGTAACCCAAAACTGACAAATTTTCCCAATCAAAGGTCAAAACCTATTTAGGCAGCACATCAAGCTACGACAGATTATAGTAGCTTGATGTGTTGGCGTATATATAGCCGCTTATATCCGCAATCGATAATCAAACAGAAACAACAAATACGCCAGGCCGCGTCAATGGCATACCAATATTTTATTAAACTTTCTTCGCTTAGCTGACTGGGTCAAGTTTTATAGCGTCGCTTATTGGTGTACGCAAGGTTAATGTTCACAATATGATAATAAATATCCTGGACTAGCGTTTTGAAAGCTTTCTTGTATTTTACAAGCATTGTTGTCAACTCCAGGCAAACAGGTTCTGTTAGAGATGATATATGAATCGGACATGCATAATATTTGTTAAGCGCTAAGTATATGTAAGCTTAAGCATAGTATTTGTAAGCTTGATAATGTGAATTTCTGGTATAATTGTGTAGATACTACTGATTTTGATGACAGGGGTATGAATATTAACTTCAAAAACTTATTTTATGACTATATTTTGTATTGCCTTGCGCCAGCGGCAGCTTTATTTGGATTAGAACTTCTCTGCGCACCCGGATAAAAAGTAGGCTGTAGCCTATCTCGATAAATGGGCTATGAGGCTATCTATCACCGTTTTTTAATTAATGCAGTAGTTCCTGAGATTAGCGTGTTTAAACAAACAAACAAACTTTTCACGATCAAAAATCTAAAGGTTGGGGTCGGCTTCCAGTCTAACCGAATACAGCTAAGCACCATTGTTTTACATGGAGCGATTGGTACCCATGTACAAAGGTACCCATTCACACTATTTGCTAAGTAGGTATACCACTAATGATCGCAATGGCCAATAATCGATCTAACAATATCAATAAAAAATAAACATGAATGACATTACGTAATCTAATTGTAGTCGATTTTGCTGATTATGTGAACAATCGACTAATTTTCGACGTACGTAGAAAGGAGGTCGGTAACTCCGATGACTAATATCGATCAATCGATATTATGCTCACTATTTATTGCTCGCAAAAAGTTATCACTTATCTTTTGTATGATATAGTTTTTTGATAGAAGAAATATTGGTTCGACATAATATACACTTTTGGCTGGTCGTTAGTAGGTGTTTCTACGATATATAGATCAGTTTGCTACGATAACGAATTGAGTCACATTTTACAGTCTATATCCAAAACTTTTGACTTTACAATGGTAACAAATATTATACTATATTCTAGTTTATTCAACTTCACGTGTACCTAAGCCAGGCCATTATATGGCAGTTATTTCCTAAAGGTTAAAATCACTAACAAATACAATCTCTTGCTTGCTAGTATTAATAAATCAATCCTCTCACTACTTCCAATTTATTCGATACCAATATAAAGTTCAACAATTTGGACGCACCGCACCGGCGAATCGAGTAACCGGTGTCCAATGTATCGGTCCATCTCAAGCACAGGACGGGACCGTTACATAAACCGCTCACGACTCGATACTGAATGGAATCGATTCGAACGCTCGTTTTGTTCTATTCTTTTTTAAATAACATAATAGTGCAGCGTTCGAATTCACGAATTCGATTTTTAATTTATGTATAATTGTGGAGTTGGCGTTGTACCTACTCATCATTACACCGTAATCATCAATGAAAGAGAATCGAGATGGAATCGAGATTGTTAATCAAAGATTTGATAAGTCACTGACGTAAGATCAATCACATGAATTGCAGTGTTGCAATTAATAAATAAAAATAATAATAATAACTATTAATTACATTCAATAAAATGATTAAACTCTTATGAACGAAACACACATACGGTTACATTTAAAACGCGAAGTAATAGCCGAGCAATAAGACTACAACGAGTTTATAATTGCTGGCAATAAATACTAACCTACAAACAGCTGATCGGATACTCTAGTTTTTTCCTACAGGTGTGTGCAAACCGGTTACGTAACTAGCCTCGTAATTTGACAGCTGACATACATGACACTTATGTCAATCGAGAGAGCAATTATCTATGAGCAGTTGTTTTTTTTTGACACCGTTAATCAACGCGCACAATTTGCTACTGTCATTTTGTTCGATTAACTATAACGGTGAAATGATTCGGTTTAATTTAAATGTCACATGTTATAATTATCGTATTTGTGTCAGACGTAATAATTTACCTGGTCAACTCGCAGTTTCCTGCCCAGCTCACTTGCTCCGCAGTCCATTCTTTGCGTCTGTAACAAAGAGAGATAAATTTATTTTTAAAAGGTATTAAAAAGTTCCAAGCAAATAATATTATTCTAAACAAAAGACAGATTCAGAATAGAATTCCAAAAACACAAGATACAGTATGGATTTTGTTTCTCTTACGTTTTGCTACCATATCTACCTATTATTGTTCAAGACAGAACATATTACTTTAGTTATGGTATTTGATTCAAAATAAGAACTTGAATATGCAATACAAAGATAACAGAAAAGCGATCGGCATGCCTGCATCCATCCGCTGAGAGAGAAGCTTACGCGATTTAGCATCCGTTACCACTCGCCACACCATTTCAGACTTAAACAGCCAGTAATACGATTCATAATGAGCACTTTCATTATTTTGCAGACAACGTTGTATTTGTACTTAAACATTCAAATATAACTCTTATTCCGAAAGCCAAAGAGGTCATTACTAGTGCAAATGCAAAAGAAGTAAGGATGGAAAGCTCAGCTAATGATTAATGACAGCGGTGTCGGGATGTTGCTAATCATGGCCGAGTGAGAATCTGCAGTTGGATGGCGATGCTATCTCTTTAATAATGTGTTTATAGTTCCGGTGGCATTAAAAAAATAATTACGATAACTTCTGACAACAGAATTGGACGTGCTGTGACCAGGTGGAACGATGGCACAACCACAGTGTAAAGAAAAAGTAATGAGAAAACGAGATGACGAAAGAAATGAGAAAGAAAGAGATGAGAAAAGAAAGATGCCCTTTTTTTCGTGGGAAATCATTAAACGACCCCACCCGCTGCGGGTGAAGCTAGAGGGAGTGTCAGACTCTTACTGACTAAAACCCACTATGTTCCTTCTGGAGGTCCCTGTGTGCCAGGGCCACGGTAACTCTTGCGAACAGCCCGCAGCCCCGGCAGACCTTGGCCCTTAACTTTAAAATACTACGAACTGTATAGTAGCTCTTATAAAAGACGAAAATAAAAATTAAACTCATAGACAGTCATCTATAAACCATAAGCAATTATAAAGTTCTGGTCAGATTCCTCAATCAAATCAAATCGAGTGAACGGTTTAAGAATTAAAGCAATGCTTAATCAGATTCCAAGGTCTGATCGAATTACGAGAAACATCATCAGTTCCAAGAGTACACAACAAAAGATACACTTCGTGACTGTATCATAAACAACTCCGTGTCTAGCAGATCTATTTAATTGTAGACCTGTGAATTAGCGGGATTTCGAATGATAGTGTTCGCTACCATTCTCTTTTATAGCATGCGTCTTATATCGTAAACATTTAACACTCTGGCCTATCATAAGTTACCGTTTCTATTATAACGTTTAATCAAATTTTAATTGTAATTTTGTTAATCAATTTTGTTCTTCCTTTGGTTAACAAGACTAGGTCATAATTTAAGATAGAGAATATATGTATGTACTTGCTTTTCAACTTTGATTTTCAATGTTCTTTGACTTCGATGTTCAAATGTTTTGATCGAGAACAATCTTTGAAAATACAGCTGCAGCTGTTCGTTTGTTATTTACAGTTGCAATATAATTGTTATTACCTATTGTTACTCAATTACCTCGATCTACTCTCCCCGCTCGCGTGTGAAGAAAACAGTTCATAAACTGTGTTTTCCTTTCTTTCTTCTGATATCCCAAACGCGATCGCTTAATTAATTTTCATCTTGAGAACTAGGTTAAATGAGCTCTTTTTTCACTTATTTTTTATTAATATTTTAAATTCTAAACAAATCGTTAAATTAGTTATCAGTACCATAAATAAAATGTGTCAGTTCATTTGACCCTTGTCAAACTGACAGACCATAAATGGCGCCTGCAGATTATTGTTTCCCGCTAATTGTGATTCGACACGCATTTTAACCCTGCCATTCTACCTGACAAAGGAATCTATACGATACAGGCTTTTTCGAATTAGTCATCAAGGTGCAACAAACCTCTATGCTGATCAGCATTTCATTATTGTTGTCGGATGGTTTTTTTTTTTAGTTTCTTAATTTATTTATTGGCTTCTGCTTTTTTTTAATGTCTTCGATGTTCAAATAGTAAGCTTTATCTTTAACTTCAAGCGCTGCCCGGAGAGTTACTCCACACATCTCGCTTCGATAAATGGGCTGTCTAACACTGACATTTTCTTTCAAACCAGTAAATTGGTGCATAAGTTTAAACCGTTCCAGCAAACACAAACTTTTCAGCTATATATTAGATAGAGTGCAATGACTTTTTAATACATATCCGATTGTTAAACATAACCTTATGATTGAGATATAAATAAAGTTCAGTGCTCTTAATTCTTTGAGTTTGTTTTGTTTCTTATTTATCTTTTAAGTGTCGAAAAAAGTTACATCACGCCAACTTAACAAAACTAAATCTTTAGTATTTTTTTTATCGATCGGGTATCAATTTAATAACCAAATCAAATATTAGTCTCGCTTACTATATTTCGATATAACACAAAAGACTATCAGCATTGTTTTTTTTTGTTCTTATCATTTTTTTATGATGACTAAAAAAGCTGAAGTTATTCTTTTGAATATCTTTTGTGTTTTTTGTTTCTTACTGGTCCATCTATTTCATGTTTTAAATACTTTGGCAGGTTTCTTTGAACTATTCAGTTTTAATTATAGGACTCGCGTCATAAAACTTCTTCTAGACTTGAAAATCTTAAATAAATGACTTCTCGGAAGAAACCTAATTTTAGTGACTCTATTCTTTAACTTGAATTTCAAAGTTAGCATGCTACTTCTTGTCTAGGAGGTTTTTTTTTTAATACCTAATATCGGGAAACCTTTTTCACACACAGTCGGCCGGCCCCCAAGGTAAGCTATTGATGAGCTTGAGTTATTGTTGCCAACACAACTGATAAACTACATAATTATACTTTACACATATATGTATGTATATTCATATATACATCCAGACCACAGCCAACAATCATGCTCATCACACAAATGTTAACCGTACCAGATAAGATTTTTGAATCGAACCCGAGATCCTTAGTTCGGCAGTCTAGACCATTGCCCCACCGAGGTCGTCGGGTGGAGGTACTCTTAAGTTCACAAGACTAAAGAGTCTGTTTTGTTCCACTTTTGTTCTTATTTGGATCTGAAGATTTACCGCAAAAGCGTAACTAGTCATTATCAATTATCTCACCGTCGCAATAGCTAGAACAAGGATCAGAACTCAATCAAAAATTTGACTTATGTGAAGAAACAGTAATATTAAACTCGTTTGAAACCATACGCGTGGTTAAACATAATGTTTCGTCAATCACGGAACACATTGCGGTAGGTATCGAATTAATTTGAAGAATTATACAATAACAGCGTATTGTGTGTCAGTCGCAATGACAATTGGTGCATGACAGATAAGCTTCGCACCTGCTCCATAGTTGGTGCCAACATTCGTACCAAGAATTCTTTGAAAATACCGCCTTTCGGCCTACTACTATCAATGTTGGCTAGACTTGGAGCCAATACGAATTATTCCAGTTGAATCCCAATGTAATATTTGTGGCATTTGATCCCCCGAAATATATTTTTATACTTTATATCACGTTCAAAAGTTTGACAAATAGTGTTTGGGTCAATGACAACATGACAAGCACCATAGGCTTTTGTTTACCTAGATACTGATTTACTATTTTGAACCTTATGTAAATTACATTTAGAGTAAATTCTTACTTCTATTGTTGTTCATAATGTCCATTAAATAAATAAGGTTTTAATATACACCATCGTTTTTTTGACAACTAACTATGTAGTTGATTGATTAGTTCTCAAAAAGCTATCAACTACCTACATCGTTTACTGATACTTAGTTAATTAAAATTTGACTTTTTGAGGATATAATATTATGATTTATTACACGCGTTACAACGTTACGTTTATTTGACGTGTAATAGATGCCTTGACATACAAACATATACAAAAAACATATGACATTACGCTGTAGAAATAAAATGTTTATTGTTCACTAATTTGTGAGGCATGTTGAGAATCGAATTAGCACTTCAGTGTGATATTAATCCAGTCCTTCAAAGTCGTACCTACTACTCGTATAAAAGCAATTTGAGGTATCATTAATAAACAACGCTAAAACTATGGTCTCCGGTAAGTCTCTTTATCAGGACTTTTACATGTTTATAAAAACAAATAAAGATGCCCTCTGCCCTCATACTGGGCTTATGTGATGACGAGCCACGGAATACACGGTAGACTGGGATATCGTCGTCGGTCGTCGTCACGACGTCACGTTAAATACGATAAATGTAATTCTAAATCAAATAATGATTTTTCATATATTTTCTATGAAAACTGATGACTTCTAACGGACATCATATCACATACGAACGTGTCATCACATAAGCCCAGTTTGAGGATGCCTTAAACGTTAACAATTTTCTTCTGAACAACAAATCAAGCATTCTGTCAAACTTTAGTCCTAAAGCACATAGAATAAGTTTTATTAATGCAATTTTTTTTTTATAAACGGTTGAAACGCAAACTGCGATTGGAAAGTATAAAGACATAAGATTTATCTCTCACGCAACTAACGAAATACTTCAAATAAAAGTGGTCGAACATCTATTGCTTTGAAGATTAGCAAATATATACGCAGACAGTGGTCGCAAATAACTCCAAATTGATGGTTTCGTAATAAACCTTTCTATCCTGCTATCGGGTTTGAGCATTCTTCTTTAATTGCTTAGTTTTTGCGATTGATCAAACGATGCAAGGTTTTGCAGCTGCAGATGGAAAGAAGTTGTGTAATAGAGGAAATTAAAAGTAATTTCTATAAGAACGTTTAATGGGAACGAAAGGGTAATTTAAAGAAAATATCGTGCTATAAATTAACCATATACAATTATAATATATAATAATTATAATATAGAGAGATCTGAAAGGTCTCTCACACACAATACGCTAACTACAAATTAAGCTATTCATTAGCTTGTGTTGTGGGTACTAAAACCACTGATAAACTAAAAATTATAATATTATTTATTGTATCATGTACACAGTTACAAGCTTATTTATAACTTATTATACAACACCCTGTTAGGGTGCAGCAAATTAACTTAAAACTACAAGCACTCTGTGTAACTGCTTATTATGTTTTCAAAAGCTAAATAATAATATAAATAAGCTAAAAAATATTTTTCACAAGGATTAAATCTTTGTTCAATTCCCCTTCCGATTATAAAGGTATTCCCTAAACTTAATAAAATCCCTTGTCACAATTCCTATAAGAAATACGTCATGAAGTTACTACCATCGCTTCCTGTCTTTCTTATTAGCATAATCATATGCAAACAGTGTACAGTTTCATAAGACATACCGCGCCCTTTTGGTGCCCAAACTGGACTTAATGCATTCAATTCACGTCGTATTGTATTAATCTTACCATCAGTTACAAGAACAATGTGTGTTGTACATTCTGTTTGTTGAATTGCGACAAAAAAATCCCCCGCCAGGACATCGAACTACTACAATCTGTCAAATTTTCCTTAATAGAGTTTCAACTTCATCGCTGATACATATTATGTTTCAAAGTTGATTGGGAAAGTTTGACAGTTTCGAATATCTTGATGTGCTAGCCTGTGTAGTTATACGAGCATATTTTTTTTAATTATGTGGTTGTTATAATTTTACTATTTGACTGGCATAACACATCATTATACCAGATAAACGTTCCTTAAATCCTGAAAGTATATAATAAATACTTGTGAAGAGATTTAATCTTCAGACCTTCTCAACCCAGATGACTTTTGGTATAACTGATTGTCAGACGTTTTGGCTTCTAACTCCCGTAGCGACTGTCAAAGATATTCAACTGGTACCTTCCAATTTAACGTGCCTTTAGAAAAACAGAGGAACCCGTCATGTCAAGATGGTCACTAATCCACGGACCGACCACGCCAAGCTTAGCCTTATGATCGGACGACCCGTACGCCTAATACATAGACATGAGCCTCAATTAGGCTACACCACAAACATTAACATAGAATCGACATAAATAGCCCGCAATGTCACTAACTTACATAACACAGTTTATTGACCCCACCTTATCATACATGACAAGTCCCTTTAAGTATGTCATTAAGCGATTTTAACATATTCACTTCCTATGTTACGTAATAATGAAAATTGTTACGTAAGGATGAAAGTGAGCCGCGCCCACTTGAGAGATACCGTGATGATGTCACAGGAAATTAAAATACGCCCTAATATGGTGATTACTGCGATATGGTGTGATACTGCGGTATAATAATGGATTAAAGTTAAGTATTAAAGCTTCTAAAAGCATCTATTTATACTGCTTTTAAAAAGGCTTTTTGAACTACGGGTAATTTTCGCAAATAATACATACAAATTGATGTATAGAAAATATCTATGATACATATGTATAGCTAGAATTTGCGTCAAATGCAAAATGAGCTCGCATTACCATTTGTATAATAAGATTCTACTAGAATAGTAGAATACTTAATGCAAATCAACTAAAATTAACTATTATAATGCTTGCCAATACAAAAGACGAATATTTCAAAACCCAAAAATGTTGAAACATTTTATTTATCAAGCAAAATGTCAACGAACCTAGACAGTTGCGATTTATTTGATTATAAACATCTGATACTGTTTAGCAACTTAATTTCTATAATATTAATGTAATTTATTCAGCATATATCACCTTTAAACGGTTTTGATGTAAGCGACAATCGATTAGCTTTTAACAGCCGAAAGTTTTGTGATATCCTCATTAATTAGCTATTTTATTAATTGGCATGGGCTTAGCTGTTTCATATACATATTTATTTATTTTAATTTAATAGAGAAAGAATCTAATCTTGTCTGTATTATCTTCGAATAGAGATCGCCAAATTATTACTGCATTTCCTAAACGCAACCGTTAAAGAGAGTTTCGTATGCACTCCGCAAATTCTATTTGCGAATTGGAGAAAAGCGTTTGACTTGATAATTTAATTGAGATGTTTTAAGACTCAATGGTACCATTAGCCACTGAACCCTGTTTTTTCGTCACATGACCCCTCCCGCTGAAGGTGCAGATGGAGGGAGTGACAGCAGTCTTAGTGACTAAAACCCAATATGTTCTTTCTGGAGGTCACTGTGTGCCAGAGCCATGCATAATGCATGCAGAAGCCACTGAACCCTGACGTAAATTCTTATTCATATGACCATGTAAAATCATGGTCTATGCTTTACTGGTTTCCTCAATCTTGTAATGATCGTGTCCACGTGTAAGCTAACTTTCGATCTAAATAAGGTTGTTCACGATAGCCAATTCGCCACGTCCATAAAATGTATGCTTTCATTCAATTTGTTATTGGTGCTCTTCCGGCAACGTTACGTAAAGAATATCATCAATATACATACATCAAACTTCATTTAATTAACATAAAAGTGTTTCTATATTCATTTTATGGGTCGTTTGAATGGAATATTTGATAAATGATGGTCCTCATTATCATTTGTGTAAAATTTGCTATATTATTCAAAAGAAAAACGTTGTTATGACGCACAAAGCGTGGACATAACCGAAACTTGAAAATTTCTCGCGTTTTCTTCCGCGTCACCGAGGAAATTCTTTCCGTACGCGGATAAAACATAGCTTATGTTCGTCTGGGATATTGTAGCTTCCCTACAGTGCAAGAGTTTTTCAAATCGGTCACATTGTTTCGGAACCTATTCAATACAAACAAACAATCAAATCTTTTGTCTTTATGAAAGGACGATGTTACAATATTATTAACGATACCAATAACAAATAATTAGGAATAGATCGCAGCCTCACAATTTGATAAAACTCGTGACTGAGGCAATAACTTCAAACACGTATCAAATCATAATTTATAAACTAATAACAAATATAGCAAAGCAACAGAAGAACATTGTTATGCAAATATGAATGTCAAAATACCTGTTACAGACATAAATCATCCATGTACCTAGAATAACAACACTAATAATCATTTAATAACAAAATTGGCAATGCCCACTTGCACATTATATTTCATGTATGTCATACCGCATTAGGTATAATTAATGATGAATTTACAAACATACAAATTGACTTACTCAGAGCAGTGACCGTAGTATGCAAGTGATATAAAAGTACCTAAATATAAGTACTTCAGTCATTATTTTAATTAACAGTTATAATTTTTTTCTTAAGGATTAAACCAAATAAATTAATCAAATATGTTGTATATAGGATGCATGTAAAATTATGTTACATTGCATTTCTATTACTTCAGTCAAAAAGTAATTAGTCCATTTTTAGATGAATAACAACGAAGATACAACGTTTGAATTTTGAGTTACGTCAATTTTAAGTACATATTTCTTTACCGTGACGTTACTCCCACTCTCAAACTTTAATGATTCATATATTGGTTTATTTTCTTTTTTACTAACCCTGTCATCATGCATACTTTGCAGGATATTTAAATCTTCGCTTTGTATAACTTACAGGTAACAGTTTTCAATTATGTAACCATTCATTTTCACTATCACTTTTTTATACAATATCATCTTCGCCATCTATAGCCAATTTTTATTGAACCTTTATGTTCTTTCTTTTATTGCAGTGACGGAAAAGAGATTTTCCTCTTATTGTATCGCTGATATTCAATCATTATCAAAAAACAATTTCAATAAGAGATATGTCGATGCACGTCAACGCGGCGGAAAGTTAGCGTGGGCGTTGCGTATTATGTCGCACGTAATAAATACGTAACTGTGAGGTAATATTACAGAGTGATTTTTTATGACCAAATACATGCGTCTGCATAATTTTCTTTCAGTTAAGTGTTATATGTTCACGGACAATTATTAATGACTATCATCAAGATAGAATTGTTTAGCCGTCTATCCCTTGAGAATAAAATATGAGAAATACGAATTATCTGATGATTGAAGACTTTTGACTTATAACATAAGATACTTAACAACAACTTAATAGGTATTCAAAAGGTTGATGACCTTAACAGAAATGGTGAACTTAATTGATACAAATACAAATGGTATAATTAATGTACACCATGACAGATGAAGAGCATTAAAATTCAAAGACCACAAATTACTAAGATAATTTCGTAAAAAAATGGCAGACGCCGCACATGCCATAATGATACGAACTCATATGAGATGGACAGCTGTCGGCTGATAATTATTAGCAGGTGAAAGCACCATCCCGTTGATGGCCACGACGAAACCGGTAAGACTAGCAATATTTTGTTTCAAATAATATTAGAAAAAAAACTCGCTCGATAATTAGTTGCAAATGGTGTTGCGCAAGTACGTAGGTATGGTTGTTGAGTGTTAGGTAATTAGTTAATAGACCCAGTTTTATTGTTTGTTTTTCGCTTTTTGGTGGTTATGCTTGCCGCTGTGTATTCATTCATAGTTTATTTTTGTATTTTAATCAATAAAAGTAATAGAAAAGTGATCTTCAAATACAGTGTTCTCGAATAAGAATACAGGATTTCCATGCCTGTAGACATGGTGAATTAAATTTAAGGTAACGCCAGCAAAATGGAATAAAAATATGTTGCAACACCTTAATTACACTAAAAACAAAAGAACAAAAATTTACGAGACTGCTCCAAAAGATAAAAGACAATGATAATGAAATAACCAAACATAGAAATGATTGCACTGCACTTTGTTTGCAAATGTCGTCTGTGATAAAGGCAGTGTGTACAGTCGACGTGACGAGACTAAACCCAAATTTGTCAAGGCAAGGTGATGAAACGAAGACAAAGAGGCTTTATTTCCAAAAATCTATGTTAATAACCTAAGTTTGTTATTTGTTAAGCTTTAATTACGTAATGAGCTTGTACTGTCAGTCTTGCGTATGGCTACGGACAGATGAGGCTTAGACTATTGTCATATTCTGGATCCGCTTTCCATTTAAGGCCATGTCTAGATATCGTCAAGCATGGCAATGGTTACTCTTAGCATGTATGTATATAAACCACAAATGTTGCGGGGTTTAAGCCAATAAAATTAACTGCGAGCCTCGTCTCCTAATCTAAGCAAATATATGGTGAGGCTATTTTACGTAGACTGAATGCTTTTTGGTACCTATCGATGAATAGAGAAACGAGGGTTTTAAGTACTGGCTCTCTATGCGTTAATCCAACGGAATGAAAAACAGGAAAATCTGCAATCCATTTTCCATTCAAAAGAAAACGCGATGAATTGGATACTGATACTAAGAAACATTAAAGTGTAGTTAGAGAGTTCTGAAACACTTTCTAGGCACAAACGAGCCTTTGCCTGTTTACACGTGAATATAGTGATTAGAAGGCAGATACATTGAAACAAGGCATTAGCCTAAACATCGGTTTACTTCACTTCACTCGTAAGTTCCTTTACAACTCATTTAAAATTTTCTAACGAAGTTGTATAGCGGTAATTTTCTTCTAGCTCATGTTTTGCTGTGTCATCCAACTTGGAAGTAACGGTGTATTTAATCAATAAGCACTTAGTAGTAATTAATATATAACTATGTAATAAAATTCGTAATTTCACCCACCTTGTGTCATGTCATGGAAAGAATGCAATACTTATTTTTTTTAAACCGTCACTTTTATTTAAACTTTTTTATTTTGGCATATCAAAACAATTGCCAAATTCTTTAAATAAAAAATGCAATTATGGGTTCTCAATTTGAATTAATAAAACAACTACAGAAAAAAAACGTCTCAAGGTATTGTGGGTGATACAAGAAAATAAGCTGACATAATAATCATCAGGTATAAAGTTACGGGAAACTCTCAATCGATAGCGGATCATTTGTCTCTTCCTTACTTAGATATCTGTACCTTTACGGTCATTAACGGTCGTGCATTTATCGCGAATACTATCGGAACCTACTTAAATTTTATCGTTGGCTGGATCTTTATCTTATTCTAGTTTATAAGTTAACTTAGAATTTTATTGTTATTATCAATATCGTGTGATACATTGCTTCTCAATACTTTCTAAGTATATCTTGGACACCTATGACTGTGTTTCGGATGGCACGTTAAACTGTAGGTCTCGGCTGTCCTTGAATATCCTTGGCAGTCGTTACGGGTAGCCAGAAGCCAGTAAGTCTGACGCCAGTTTAACCAAGGGGTATTGGGTTGCCCGGGTAACTGGGTTGAAGAGGTCAGATAGGCAGTCGCTCCTTGTAAAACACTGGTACTCAGCTGAATCCGGTGAGACTGGAAGCCGACCCCAACATAGTTGGGAAAAGGCTCGGGAGGTGGAGATGACGACATTGCTTCTCAATATTAATTGTATAAAATTTTCTTCGGAATTTTCTTATCAACCAATTCTCATAAGTCCTCTCCAAATTCGCGATGCGAATATTACGCACAATATCGACAATCAGCGATTCCATCCACATCATGTGAACGCTACTACGTGTTGACATCAGAATTCTGTTTCTCCTCACGTCCTGTGACTAGCGCATCGTACAGAGTTGAACGTTCTGAGTGATCTCGCTTGCAATTTCGTCAATTTTGATTCCCATGACCGGTTAGGTTTTACATAATTATGTGGTGTACTTATAGGAATTTGAATGTTTCTTACTTTATTTGTATTCTTTAGACGTTTTCATTGTCTACTCAGCTAGGTAGTAAAATAAACAATATAATGTTTACCATAGTTTTTTGACTCATTGTTTTAATTTGCCGTTTTTTATTTTTATTTTATTTTCTTCTTATTTATATTTTAAAATTTGTAAATATAACCATAGTATTATAAATATTTGATTATATTATCAGTAAAGTATATTTTTTATTAGCTTCTGCTTTTTGGTTTTTTATTTTAGGAAATTTACAAGAATTAACGAAACGCTACTTAGAAAAATCATAAACCGTTCTTCAAATAAACAAGACACACGTGTTAAAAACGAAGATGACAGTGAAGTAATTTGGAATAATTTTATTGTTACGGACACCGTGAATGCTAAAGAGCCTCCCATTCATAAGAACAAGACAGTTACAAGACGATAGTTGAATATTTAATGTAATATTTCTTCAGTTTCTGCCATTTGAATAGACAATAAACAAGAGAAGTATTTTTACTCTTATCAGTACGGTTAACCGATGCTCACGGAATGTTAAAGTATGTGTTGTGTATACCTGATGTATAATTTATCTACATTATAGAGCTATGCGTTAATGAGACAGTTAGCTTCTGTACATAGTTGCACGCCGCGAATGAACAGTAATTTTTGCTACAGGTTTATTGAAATCTTTGCATTCTTCTTCGATTTACTAATCTCTCTTGATGTTATTCGTTAATACAACTCATCAGATTAAAATTTTAGACAGAACATAGATATTAATTTTGAAATATCACCTTAGATTATTTAATTAAAGAACATCTTCATTTCAAATGTTAGTTTCTCAAGTAAGCGGTGATGACTTGAACTTGCAAATACTAATAACTTCTTCGAACGAGCGAAGCACAACAATGGTAGCAATTAAGAAGCAAGCGAGCGTGCGACCGCCGCGGGCTCGCACGACCGCCATTACAAACTGATATGGATAGCAAAAACTAGCATACTGACTGTACCTGCAGAATAGCCCAAAATTTACAGTAAATTAAATTCAATTAATTAAAAAAAACAACAAAAAATTAACAAAACGTAAATGGATCAAAGAACTGCGATTAAAAGGACCAAAAAATGTATCAAAAATTCACTTTGCATGCATTTTTACAATCACTGCAACCATTCAAAGCAAATGATAGGTTTGAATCTGAATGTGCCAGAACGGCGAAAACTTTCAAATGACGTGAGGCTGACGGCTTGTGCAAAAATTGTACGCCGTACAGACACGGTTGATTCTGAATATTGAAATCCAACTTTTGACTGTAGTTGGTCATCTATTTGTTAAGCAAGCTGCCATTTGATCTTTCACGTAAACTAAGAAGAGAAAAAGAAAAAATCCAAACATGAGTCTACTCAATTTGTCGTATGATCTCTTTATTCTTTATCTAATAATACCCCTTCTTCTAATTTTAAGTTTCAAATGTAAGCTAGACTATATCAACGTTTTAATGAAACAAAACCATTCTAACATTAATAAAAAAGACACTGTGTCAATTGAACTAGATATATTTCTAGTAAAATCACACGCAATGTCACTGGTTGGAAAACTATAAACAACAATTGTGCGAATGATGAACGAGCATTGAATATGGTCACTTACTTTCTAGGACAGTCGTGATTGCGAGACTACATTCAAGCAATTATTTGTATGAGAAAATATTTTTTGCATGTTATAACATTTTATTGTTCACTTGTGATAAATTACTAGGTTAATTCGAGCTGTAGATCCACGGCATTTTGGTCATTAAAAAATTAAAGATAAGGACCAGATTAGCTTGGATTGTTTTATTGTTTCTAGTGGGATCTTCTATAGGTTCATTACGAGTGGGAGGTCAGACGATTTTGTCGTCGTAGGCTTATGTTCAATTTGCTCAGCAAATATTTATGGCTTTCCAAACTTTCTTCTCAACATCATGTGCATCATTAAGACCTTACTTGATAACTTTTCTTGCAGCCTCTACACGCACTGCTTCGCTTTTACTTTCTTTTATTTCACTAAGATTACGATATTATGTATCACTTACAATATCATACTTTTACTTAGCATAAAGATCACAGAACAAATCGCAATTATGGTGTAAAGATTCGTGTTTTTCTGAATGTTCGTGTACTGAATAATTTTAACACAAATCAAGATCCTTAAAGTCAAGCCTGAGAATAAATTTGGCAAAAAGCAAACGACCTTAACAAGCATTGTTTTAGGCTTGAAACATCGAAAAAAACAGTAGGCATAAGACTACTACTTAGAGATAAGATACTTTTTATAATTTAAGATAATATATTTATTAAATATTTAAGATACTTTTGTGACGTTAAAATGCTTATACAATAGATATAGCTTTGCATGCTAAAATAATGATAACCACAATAAGAAAATCAAATTATGAACTTACAACAAACATGATTCTTCAAACCGTTTAATATTCATGGATGCTACCAACTTTCGCTGATAACTTAAATCACGAAAACACCTTCGTCTCCACAGAGGCCAGTGTGTACACAATAGGAAAGGGAACACGTGGGAAGAGTAAACATTCCGAAGCTGGTAAACACGTACTTCCTAACTGCTTAGTATACAAGTGTCAACATTTTACTAATAGACGTCTTGGAACTGCCTCCATTGAGGGCAAGTGAGAGTTTGACTGCAGACACTCAAGTTTTATTCTTCTTCCGTGCATAGTTATGTACCAGTCGCAATCCTAAACACGAATAGATACGTTGAAAAGTTCTCGCTTTTTCTTCTCATTTGTCTGGGAAGAATATCGCTTTCTTTATTAAGACCACACTTGCTTTTCTTATAAGATGTTTTATGCGTATATACATCCTATCATACAAAATTGACATCTTCATTATCGTCGTACATAACATTATTGTAAGAAAATATAGCTGCTTCATAAACGCCTCGAGAATGGCTACATCAAACTATCGATAACACTTACCACATCCTAACTTTAAAAGTCCTATTAGCCCAGTTTCAGCCTACCAATATAGAAACATGTGGTCACGATGTACCTGCCGATACACATGATCGTACATAAGCCACGTGAACAATATGCAATTAACCGGCATCGGCAGATAGATCGGGTGTCGCGGCCACTTGCGCAAGCGCAGAGGTGAGCGGCCCCGGGTGAATGACAGCGACCACAGACCAGTGATATAATGGCCACTGTAAATGATCTCGTTGATAATATCGGACATTTCGTGATGCTGCCTATTGGAAGTATCAATTTTGGACTTGCCTCAATTGTTGCTGTGATTGATAACCGCAGAGTTGCTGATGAAAGTAAGATTTTTAAAAAGCCAACCCAATTATTTAGAACACAAACATTTAAAGTAGGAAAGACTGTTCAACAAACAGGTAACAAAAAAGTATAAGATGATTCTATAAGAGAAGCAATTGAAAAACAAAAGACATTAGTCAAAGCACACATATCATACAAAATCACTTCTTAATTAAGTCTAAAAGCCCTTTAGCGTTGCTAATGACGAGGCATATAACATTAATCTGGAGCAAGAAATCAAAATGCAAAACAGTGTTATAAATCAGATTGAAACTTTTATAACGAACTAATTTTCAGACAGCGGACTATATCACGTCGCTTAGGGCGATCTCATTGTATAATAAATTCTAATTCATTGTCCGACAGTGGGCAGTCGGATATGTGTGAGGCTCGAGGCGTCATTATACAACGGAATAACGAACGTGATGTTACATAATACTTGCTTCCTATTGAATATTATTGATCATATTGGAACGCTTTATTGGACTTTTTTCATGTTGAACCATTTTCGATAATTTCTGGGTCGTCTTTTTAAATATATTCGTCATCATTTGAGTTGTGTTTTCGAAAGAGATCTGTATACATGGAAGCTAATACATCTTTTTTTGTTCAATCAATTCCTATGATCCCTCAATATTAAGTTTCGCCAGTTGAAAAAATAACCCTTAAACTGAAGAGAATAAGGAACATATTCATTTATTGGGACCCAGACAAAAACAACGATCCTCCTCGCATCTAAAAACCTTGACATAAACGAGAAAATTCAAATGATTATTTAATTAAAACAAACTTTATTATCTTTAGTACCTACTCAAATAATTGCACAATGGTCGGTGAATTACAGCCTTGTAACACTGATTTCACATGCAGGCAGTTTCCAAATAGCAGTTAATAATGGTCTTATCAGTCAAATTGAGGGATAAGTGCATGTCGCGTTCAGAATAAAAAATGTTTCGATTTACAACTGTTTGGTAAAGCTTAATTTGTACTTATTTTTCATAATTCATTTTTGATTTGTTGTGCAAAACGTAATTATACTTTAAAAGCCGTTAACATTGACAGCAATAAAAAACATATTAAAATACTTTGTGAAAGTAATTTACTTATTTCAAATTTCAATCAGCTCATTGCGTATATATCAACACGATGACCCAGTACGTGTTGGAAAAAGAAAAGGACAATTTCTTTAATATGGTAACGAAAATAATACAACAAGCTGTGGTCACAATATTCAAGTATAGACCAACTAGCACAGTCACAGATGAGTTAACCCAACAAGAGGACCCTTCAAACCTCCTTGAAGAAGTCAGCAACAAAGGTTTGCCTGAGCTGCGGGTTGTTCGTAAGAGTTACCGTGGCCCTGACACACAGGGACCTCTAGAAGGAACGTAGTGAGTTTTAGTCAGTAGGAGTCTGACACTTCCTCCAGCTGCTGATCATGCATTTGATGATTTCGAACGAAAAAAAGGACCCTTAATAAGGACTTGGCTAATACAAAAGCATTTACAAATGGTATCGACAACACTTAGAAAGAAACACGCGGAAATATTTAATTCCGACGTATTCTCATTAGGCTTAGGGTTGCGTAATAATGTTCGTTAAACGGTTACAATTGAAGTAGGTACGAACGGGTTCCGTTTTCACACAATGTTGTTACGTCTATAAAACATCTTGTTGAGATGAGAGAAAAATGAGCGACCAAATAGAGAATTCAATCTAAAATTTGGTCCATCAAGCTACCCGAAGCTGTCAAATTTTCCCAATCAACTTTGAAGCAGTATATGCTTCAGCGATTTAAAGTTGAAAATATAACAACGGAAATTTGACAGATTTTATTAACTTACTAGCTTATAGGAAAAACCAAAAGATAATTTGGTTTCAGACATAGAGGCGTCAAGTTTTCTCATAGTTAGTAAAAATCAGAAGTCAACAACCTCCCCGCTAGCAAGATAGAAAGCTAGACAAATTCATCAAAGAACAATCTTTCCGGATAGCTCCCAAGTGGCTATTAAAAGGGACTATTACTTCTAAAACAATAACCTACAACAAAAACAATACACTATCACAAGAAAACTCTTCCGTGATAGAAAAGCTATACATATCACGGTATGTTCCCACTATTCTCCTATGTCTGTCCATATTAATTACATGCCACTAAGCACCAGGATTGCGTAGTAAACGTAAAGTAACAGAAATTCGCACGAGTTTTTATAACTACCTTGTTATTAGGTGAGAATACAATAAAATTACACTACAGTACTATTATTGGGTATTGCTTTAACATTGTCTAATTGAAATGGCTGCAGCTATAGATATTATATTTTATTTTAATTATGATGGAATAGTTCCCAAGGTTTCATTTGGAAAATGAAGAAAACTACTAGATAAGAAGTCATTTATTTAATGTAGGCTGAAAATCAGCACTTTTCGAAGGCAAATTTGACAAATGACTGCCCCTAAAACGCCCGCCTTTGACTACACGCTGGGACAAACACCCTAGCAATATAATTCTGTCTATATGGTATAGACGGCAGCACATTAAGCTACTACAATCTGTCAAATTCCCTCAATAGATTTTCAACACTATCTCTGACCCATATTCCAAGTTGATTGGAAAAAAATGACAGTATCGTACGGGTAGCTTGATGTGCTGGCGTCTGTACTTCCTACTATCCCTTGTCAATCAAAAATTGTAGGTAAAAGCAAGCTAAGATTCTGCAATATCTAGGCTGCGGAGACGCAAGCTTCATAAAAATCTATTTTTATCCCATGTTCAGTGAATAATAATCAAGTTATTTTTAGACGCAGTAACTTGGAACCACAATCTTGATGGATATAATAATATGGTTAATATAAAATTCAAACCACATATTGCACGAAATTGACTTGAAACATGTTCTTTATGCTATGGAAGTTGATCAACCCGATGTTCGAAGCTTGGAATACACTGATGAAGTTATGTTTTACTAGTATGTGTTGGTAGAGTATGCAAACTTGTTCTTCTGTTGGTCAGTCGCCTCGAGGTAAGCCAGGACTCTTCAACCTGGTCTAAATTTATTAAACTATTAAACTATTGTGTGTGGTCTAAACTATTGTGATAACGTTGAAAATCTATTAAAGAAATTGGACAGATAGAGGTAGGTTAACGTGCTGGCGTCTGTAGTTCTGTACTCAACCTTCATTGGTGGTTTTACATAACCTGATAGTATTGCAATTGTTTTTAAAGTTAGTAAGAACCTAAGTGCTTTTTATATCCTATTTAATGACACTGTTCTTTTGTTTGATATGATTCGAAGTATAAGTCATAATATTAACATAATAAAAGAGGCTGTTGTTACTATATTTAGCTATACTGTCCACTTATTTCCTACAAGTGCGATAAATTTAGCAGGCGAGTCCATCTCCACCAATTGCGGATACTTAAAGCCAAAATCATCAAATAACCCCTTCCGCTAAAGGTGCAGCTGGAGGGACTATCTGACTCTTACTGACGAAAACCCACTATGTTCCTTCTGGAGATCCCTATTTGCCAGGGCCTTGCGATCCTGACCTTAGGTACCTCAGATATAAACCGTCATTTCTTTTTTCAGAGAAATATTCGAAGCTGAACATTTTCCTTTAAATTCTAACCTCAGTTCAAGAAATCACACCTATTAGGTCACAAATAGAGCAATTCATAACAATCTGCCATAATTGTTAGGTAACGTAACTGCAGCAATTTGCTTGTTCGTGTTCAAGCGGCGAAGGAAACATCGATCAAGTGATATTTTATTGCCAATTCATTAATATTCAACGATCCACTGAAGCATAGCTATTCCGTTAATCATTCACCTATATATTTGAGGCATCCAGGCGGAAAAACTAGCCTAATCAATGGACCTGCTATCACAGTTAGAGCTGCTACTTAGCAGCAACTTTGCTTGAGTTTTTCTACCAGAGCTAATCATAAAACTCATCCCTCTTATTATAAAACGTTGTCTTAAAAATTACCGGCTTTTGTACTAGATTTAAACCATTAACTTTATTCAAGATGATGGTTTGAAGCTAGCGCAAAAGGCGGTACTTTTTTAAGATGACGTTTTATAATAAGGGGGATTGTCTTCCCAGGTGAATTTGTAACTGGTTTACTAAATCCCCCCATCAAATTGATCTAAAATCCAATCATAAACAATGGAAAGGTAAAATCTTATAAACCTAGGGTCGTATAGGTAGGTGTACAAGAATACTTATCAAAAATGTTAATTCAATACATTAATTCTGTTGATAGAACGTCCGCATCAAAGATCTCTTTCAAATATAACATGAAAACATGACAATGCATAAATATAATGGAATACCTATATGTATACGAAAATAAATTACACAATCGCTTACATAACAACGTTAGTAAATACGATTGAACTTATCGTAATAGCTGTTTGTCTGTTTGGATTTTCACCGGCCGCTTCCGCTGGGCGCGACACTTTCGTTCGTATTGTTATTCGTCGTACGGTCAGGAGCGTACTTTCTTGGAACCATACATGTAGGCGTGCCGACTGTGAATGGGTACCTAGTATGCCGTTGGGTGAGTTTAAGTGATCCGAGTATAAGAAACATTCAGAAAAATGTTTAATGTTCCATTCATATTCAAAATCATTTATTCAAATCAGCCTGATAAATCAGCACTTTTCGAACGTCAAAACCAAAGAAAACACCTACCCTTCACAGCCTCTTATTCGTTTTTGCTGGGTAGAAGAAATGGCGTAACAAACTCCCCAGCAACACATATCTGTAAGGTATTCGTCAATATCACTGTTATACGATGCGCAGTTTTCTCCTAATTAGAGCTAAACATATCAAGCTTTGGTACGCAAATACGTCGCCAACGGAAACGCGAAGTGGTGAGGAGAATACCGAAATACATAAAGTTATTTTAGGGACCAGATCTAACGCAATGCAAACAAGATTATGTGCGTATAAACAGAATATCTATTCGTCATTGCAATAAAACACATACATTTAAAGGAAAGATGATAGACAATGTATAGCTAAGATTATTTCTTATATCCCAGGTCAGGCAAATACAGATGCAACTTTTTTAAGTTGCATGTACTTTCTAAGTATATCTTGAACACTAATGACCGATTACAAATGAAGAAAACCTGGACTGAAACTCAAAACTCAAAATCATTTATTCAAACTTTGCTGCAAAACAGCACTTTTTGAACGTCAAAAATTACAAAAGACCTCAAAACACCCTTTACTACAAGAAGGCTGATGATAATAATGGTTTTTTAAATAATGTATCTAAAATGGTATTACAAAATTTAGAAACATAAAATTTGAAGCCTCATTCAGATGAATTCTGAACGCCATCAAATTGCTCAAAATACTCACAGCTATCGATTTATGAATGCTCTAAACCAGCCTTTCGGTCGTAAATAGGCTCAGTAAGTGACACAAGGTAACAACTAATTGCCAACAACAGTAATTCACCTTTCAATCACGTACGAAACTTCTTAACGAACGGGTCAACTCTACATGATTCTGTCACGAGCTGACTCCGTTAATTGCTTCAGAATCCTATCGCGGTATTCGATGGGCCACATAGTGAGGAGGTTAATCAAATGGTTCTGTGAATTTGTGAACCATGTCTCTGGGTTGTGCTGTTGCTAAGAGGGATTAAATTGAAAGTTACTTAGATGAAGAATGTCAATGATTTGGTAATTTTCCTGTTCTTTTTTTTAAGCTTATATTGTCTTTAAGAACTTAAGAGCAATATCATTTTCTAAACAAACATTACTATGGAATAGCTTATCTATTAAATCGTCGTAATGTATTATAAAGACCCAATCAACACAAATACATATTCCATTCCCATAACACCTGCCTTGAAAAGCATGCACTTAGCACAAAGCAATGAACAGTCGCAAGTCGAATCAGTTCAGCCGTAGACAAGCCTAGCGTAATCTGTAACATAACTGTACACCCTTAGCTGAATCATACGAATTCAATTTACTTGCAAGCGAATTGAATAAATGACTGAATTTGCATTGTAACTTTGTTAACGCGAGTCAACTCCACGCTTACGTGAGAAAGATATGTTAAATAGACTCTTTTGAAATTCATACCAGTGTCATTTGACTACAATCAAATTTTTAATCAAGTCTACAATGTTGTTTCGCACAATCTGGCACAGTTGAGGCTAGTGACGCGATTTAATCCACATATTTTCTGCTAACAACCAATACCTTGATACCACGTACAGCTTTTGTTAAGCCTATTAAAACTGCAGTTGCTAAAGTTGCTAATAATACAGAAATAAAAGTTTCAGTTACATGTTCAGAACTAACGTTATTTCGCACGTCTTTATAGTTCGTCTCCACTGTCCTAAAAACGCCTTCACACTTGCTTAAACAATATACTCTCATACCGTAACAGAGAACCGTTCAATGCGAATATTATAACAACGTTATGATTCACAGTACCAAGACTATCTACTTTATATTATAAATGAATAACCTATCTATCCGTTGTTTTGCTTACTAGGGATAGGAATTTGACACAAATTATATGGGGCTAATGTCAAAATTCAATCTCTAGTAAGCAAAACAACGGATAGATAGGTTATTAATTTCGGCCGTAAGTCGAGACTTACTACACAAAGAAGGTTTTGTTCTACGTGGTCACTGAAAGCAAAATGTGGATTACACAATATACCCTCTGCGGTTACGCTTAGACCTTTCCCTAAAACCGCAAACTCGTCTACGATAAATTAAACTTCGGCTATTGGTTCTGCTATTCAAATAGGAATACAAATATAATTGGCGTGTTCAAAACATTGTTTTTCAATATCTGTTATGTAAGCTAAGTTTAAGATAATTACTTCCTCACCAGTTTAATTGTTTGCATCGCATGCTATTAGCAATGCTGTCGTGTCAAAAATAAGCGGATGTTTCGGATATCATGTTTACATACAGGAATTCTTTTTCAAATTTACTTCAGAGAATGCATGCATTAATAATATAAGACCATTATGAAAAATACTACCAATGTAAAATGTTAGACATAGAAATTCCAAAAAATATTAAGCTCACATTACTGTTAGCTCAAGAGACTTACATCAATAATTTCTAAGACATTTGCGGTATTTATACAACTGAATAGCTCCGAGGCATATTATGCAACATCAATAGAATCAGGTATAATGTCTAATTAAACAATTTACAATAACCACGATACGAAATGACTAGACATTAAATTAATAATGGATATATTGAAGTTTAAAAGGTTGATAAATTATATAAAAGCGAAAGTATATAAGGGAAGGACTGCAGACTAAATGGCTGATCAAATAATATCAGATACAGGAAAGATAGCACAAGCAATAACAATTTATGAGCTAGTGGAAACTAAGAAGTAGATTATTAATAACATAAAAGAGTATATTTTTGAAATAGCAAAACCAATTTAGGGCTTAAATTTATAAAAGAGGCTATGCGTGTAAAAAAAATTAAAATAATAGTCTGTTTGTTAAAGGAATGCCGGCAACAAGGTACGTGATTACAATTGAAATGAAATAATCGATAATGTGTCTAATAAATTAAATGAGAGAGAAACTGGTTAAGCAATATACCCATTGAACAATTACTGAATAGACTTTGCATGGATCGTTTGACCTTTTCACAACAAGTGTACTCACTCACGATAAATCTTTTGTATTGTATAAATAAGTAATTTCTCTTGAAGTATTAGCCTTGTAACATTTGCATGGATGTTCGGTAACTTAGTCAAATTAGAATATTGGCGAGATGGACTATAATGAGGATCTGTACTTTCTGTATTTTATTGTTATTTTAGTGATCTTGTGTGTGTTTTTTTTTAAAGAAACAATGACTTTTGCTTTAACAGGCTTCGGCTTAGCCTATGATATAACTGTAGGTATCTGAAATTTGATTTGTTTTTTTTTGCACTAATTCCGATTTCAGGGATTACGTCCAAACTTAACGTCTTCATAATATTGGAGTAGAAAATTGAATTTCTATTTTTACTGTTTCCTTATGCTGTACTTATATATCTGCACATCAATTTAGTTTCATAACCACGCAATTTGCAGCAAACTATTATAACAGTTACGATGTATCTACGAAATCAATACGTTGCATCTTCATCCAAAATGTCAATACGTTCCAAATAAGCACAGAGGTAATAAAATTCACACCGACTTCACTAAAATGGTACTAGTATTGTGATTCTGCTTTCTTATTAGCACCTCAGTTGCCAACACCTTTTGCTACTTACGCAAGAGTACCTCGCATACTGTTCTCATTTACCTGAAACAGAATGATAACGTTACTTTGTTATGTATAAACAGTACAAAGGTAGGTACAATAATTACGCAATTTTATAGAGCAAATGTTTTTCGATGATAATAATGAAAGAAGACAGGATGTTAACCTTTTTGATAATAATCTTGGTTAAGAGTTGCGTATTGTCATTTGGATTGCTATGACAGGAAGATTTTATAAAACAAATAAAGTAAAACAATTGCAGTATTTATTTTTCTTAACGACTATGACACGTCAAGGTGATTGTTTTAAGATTCTATTATTATTTTTTATAACATCATCGTAAACCTACTGTCAAGCCATTAAAATGGCAACATGTTCACGTTTGAGTTCGTCATAAACGATTAGAAACTAACAATCAATCAAATGACGTAGGTGCTCAATGAATACCAACAACTTTCGTAACCCCTGGGTGCACAGAATTGAACCTGCATCGATGACAAATCAAACCGCTGACTACACTATCATTGTGCTAACACAATACAACCACCTTTAGAAGACAAACAATGCATATTCAAATGCCTTTATCTAGCCCAAGATTCAAGCGAGAGCGATTTTATTGCACTGGTTAATTCTTTTTTCTATTATAAATATTATTTCTGACATGACCTGAACAAGACATTCACCTTATCTAAATTGATCTTGACCATATCAAAAAAGTGATTCGAAAAGCTTTTGGTGATAAAAATGAATGAACAAAAGAAAATACATCGCTCTTCGTTTCTAACTTGGACCACATTGTGGCACCATTGAGTAAATTGGCAGATGATTCACTGGATTATTTGAACGTAGTCTTCGAAGTGAATGTTAAGATTGACACGTCAATTATAAAAGGCAAAACTTTTAATAAATTATAGTCGTAAAAAATATCCATCCAAGCTCTAAAAATATAAACGAGATTACCTCTCTCCGTTAAAAGAAACTGGTTTCCTCTATTAATAAATAGTGAACGACAGCGATATAGTTTAATATGTGCATGCTACAGATTTCGTAAGAGGCAAAGCCCACACCTAAAGAGGCAACCTAGATACATAGGTGAACGACTTAAGTAATAGTCGGGACCTAAGTGATGCTTATATGAATATGAATGCGCAAGTCACAAGCATCGAATTTAGGCAAGTCATAATATTAACGGATATGAAACGACTAAAAGCGATTTGAAATGAAATGATGCCAATGATGATTGATGGTTATATGAAATTAGTTTTTGATTACGTGAAATGTAATCAATTAATAATACGAGGTAATGCTAACTAGAACAACTAAGATGTAACAGGTTAAATTATTAATAATCATGTAGAATATTATGCACATCTCAATCATAGCATGATGATAATAATAAGCAAACAGTGTTTTATTTTTCAATTACATTAAGACAAGAATAGATGATTTCAACATCTGCCATAATATTATATATCAAGTACATCTCTGTCAGCCATCACATCAAGCCGACACAAAAGTGTCATTTCTCATAGCAGATGAATAGAACCTATTCAGAATTCCTCTTCATGCATCGCCGATCACGACCAGATCCCAACAATAGGCAGTAGACGCTACCGACCTCGCCAACGAGCCTTGACCGACTACAAAGTACAAACATGAGGAGATAAAAACATGAAAGCAATACAAATCGTCCCATCCTTAAAAGATATTGCTGTAATTATAACCCCTATTTGAACATCTATAAAGAATACAATGGTGTGCATGAATTTCACAATAGCATAAATTCTGGAAGTGGTTTGATTGCGATAGGTTTTTGTAGCTAGTTTTCCACCACTAATATATTACTATACGATTGACTGCGGTGCTTACTTTTATAAAGTAAATTGATTTCCTTCTCGCGGAAGTGTATGCTTCCCACGGTGGTCGTCATGCGAGGACAGTTGCGGTTGCTGAGCAGTGTGTAAAAATCTCAGGTGTTTGTTAAGCAAAAAGTGATTCCAGAATCAATCGTTGCGTAAAGAACGACCCAGCTCCTGTTTCCTTAGCTGTTAATGCATTATCAAATAAGAAATGGCGCAGCTAACCATATACCTAATGTACTAATGTTTAGACAGATGATACAACACTGTTATGTAAAATAATATTATTAAGTCTTTAAGCACTGAGAGCCTTGAAAGTGAACTGTTTAATTAGTGTTTGTTTCTTTAAAGAAAGCTACGTAACGTTCATTTATTTCCGGTGTTTGCTGGCATCAAAATATTAGATCTAAAACAAAATAATTCTACAGTAATTTAAAGGTGACTTAGGTCATCACATCAGAATAATAATAATTATTATTATTGCGCCGGATATAATTAGATCTGTATTATGACTGCTAATTCTATAGCGGTCATTGTGAGAACCCGCCTACTGATGACGCAAGATCCAGTCTGTCAATAGACTGCATTCGTCATCTTATATGCATATACTTAAACATATCAATAGAAATGTTGACCTATATAATAGAACCTAGATACACGATAGCGAAAACAAACGCATATAAATAACAAACATTACCTATACATGTAATGATACTATATTATCATTTCACAACGTTATCGCATTTGTATCGTCATACCAATTTCTAATCAGACACTAATCAAAAGTCATTAATATTCCATGAATGACTGAAGTCAAGTATGGTATTCTAATAACATAGTTTGACCATATGGAACAGAAAATTATAGTCGTCTATTGCATATTTAATATAACAATGCATGTGGGACAGCGGCTGCTTTCATCGGCAGTGCACGACTCAGCATCACCATTCTTGGCGCAGCATTCTGGTGCGAAACTTTCCAATATTTGATATTATGGACACCATTAAAATATTGGCTCAAATTTATTATTGTAATTGTAATGAAAAATTACCTCCACCACTTTGAAGCCCTTCTTGCTAGTTCTACACTAGTTTATGTAGAAAAGAGCCAAATATGACTTCTTAATTTAAATGGTAAGATAAAAAAATAAATTCTATTTAACATCTAAAAAATCATAAAGCCACACACCTGAAACAGAATGTAACCTAACATACCGCCTTGAGGGACTCCCGACCGTATCTTTCGGCGTAATCAGACAGCACACCCACCGAGCTGCAAGCCTGATCATATCTTACAGACGGATGTAATGCCCCATGCTAATTATGCTTAACTTTAATCTTTATAGTACTATGCCACCAATTTCTATGTTTGGTGTTGTCGGTTGCGTGACTGCGATCGAACATATCGCGTTGTTTAAACCTATTTTGTTGTAGGATCTACCTAATGAGACTATTAAACGTGGCCGTAATGTAGATTTAGGGATCTTTGTAAAGTGAAATTGTGTGGGACGAAATGTCTCCATAACATTTCATTAGCAACATTTACTTGTAGGGAAACTGTAAAATAAATTAAAACTACTTTGTGATGTCACTTACTATGTTTATATAAACATTTAATCTTACATTTACGTGATGTATTACTGTTATCCATTACCAACTTCATAAGCCTTTATTCTATAATATCTTTTATGGAACGATTTTATTTGGGGTCAAGTACAAACATTAATATTTAGTTAACAGGCAATCTTAAGTATGAAATGATGCAAAATTGAAATCGAATAATCGATTAAAGAACGTCACAACAAATAAACACTCGAGTAGCTGTGTCCAATTATCGGTTAAAGGTTATACGAGTACAAGATGCGCACGATTAACATTTCGAATGCGTATTGCTTAAGAAAACGTTCATAAAACTAGTGGATTATGGAGATTTAAATGGATCCAAGAATAGGTAGGTATATTATTTGATGAAAAATATTTTGTACCTTCGATAGTTATTGGCACAAGCTTGGAAAGTAGAAACATCGACATTGTAATTAGAAATGAATAGTCTAACGCTTGAGCTAATAAAACAGAATCATTTGTTGATCAATCAAGTTGATCTTGGTCAGTAGAACTTTAACATTCGTAATTCTACGCAATCTAATTATGAGAACATTTGAATCATATATCTCAAAATAAATTCCAAAATTAATACTGACCACATTAATATATAAATTTACTAGCGACCCGCTCCGGCTTCGCACGGGTGCAATGCTGATACTTAATACACTACAGAAAAACTGTGAACGTTGTATATAAAAACCTAGAAAATCTATCAAACAAACTATTTAATGGATGTTATTATACATATAAACCTTCCTCTTGAAGCACTCTATCTATTAAAAAAAACCGCATCGAAATCCGTTGCGTAGTTTCAAAGATTTAAGCATACAAAGGGACATAGGGACAGAGAAAGCGACTTTGTTTTATACTATGTAGTGATTTACAAATAGATCAAAATTTATTTTAAAATTGAAACATAATGGAAGCAATAGGTATTCCGTCTCATAATAACAAAGTAAGCTTTAGATGATTCACTCTCAATTAATACAGATGACATAAATGGCGAAGCTTCGATACCTCTCGCCTACACTGGAGTTACTATGCTTTAAGCTAGGACAAATCTTTTATAAGTAGCTAAAACGCGCGTTTATTTTAATTGGCAATTAACAGAAGTAGATTTACTAACATGTATAACAAATTGAAATGTGATAGATACTTCCCATAAAGCTACTGTAGGAGTCTAAGAGACTAAAATAACTCCAGCAAGTATAAACGTGCAAAAACATGTAGTAATTTATATAAAGATAACATCAAAACATTAACAAATAGCCACCAGTCCGCCAAGCGGGATATATATCAACTCAACTCCATCATGCTACTGTACTTAACAAACTAATAAAATATCCTCTAAAAAGATCCTGTAAGCAGAATAGTTCCCGTAAATATTTCTTAGGTAATTGCCAACATTTAATAACATAAAGTGACTAGCGATATTTATTGTAGATGATATCAAGTTTCCTTATAAGTTCAGCGGCTTATAAGGAGGCTTGATCAGCCTCATCCTGATTGTTAGTTTGCTTTGAATTTATTATCGTCGAAGTTTTTGACACCATTTCTTATCTGCGGATTATTTTAGTGCGATCAAAATTTTGGGCACTGTTTATTTAGGTTTTTATTTTGGTTGTGTTAAAATTTTAATATTCGTTGATTTTGTAATAAATATTATCTTTACCTTAGCCATAATATCAATTGTAAAAGATTAAGAGCAAATTCATAGGAATTTTGGATTTTATGTAAAATAAATTATTATTAAGTGAAGTAAAGTAGCACATCATCATGCGTCATTAACAATTTTGCAAATTAAACGCAGTAAGAAAATACTTAAGCAATTGTTAACCCCGTGTGTCATTGTTTGACCTCCGAGTTTGTACGACGTGCAAGCGCCATTATCTAACCAAATATTAACCACAGGAATAATAGGTATTCACAGAATCATAATTTATTGAAAGGAAATAATATTATTTAAATTAGGAATTACAGGGGAATTTTTCACTTTATTTCGCAGTCAGCATTTTTGCGAATATACAAAATAAACAAGGGTACGAAAATGTTATGAAAAGGATCCGAATGGTTGAAGTTAATTAAAAAATGGCACTGATATCACTGACACAGTAACATAATTTAAGCTATAATATGAATCCTAATTTTAGACTATTGTACCACTGTATCCAGGTAAATAAACACTCATAACATAGGAGTGCTGTCAGTCAATAAGAGACAGACAATAAATAGGCTTAGTGGCAATGCCCACACGATAGCGTGCGTCACCCCGTGAATACAGGTCAAGAACTTCGACCTACCAGCAACTACGACAATTTTGCATAAATTGTATTCTTAGAGGACCATGATGAGATGTGTATAAACAACTCGAATCAGCACATTCTGGACATAAAAAATTATGTATAATTAATGTGACCAAGAGGAGGCTCCATAGTAATTCAAAGTACCTCTCTCTCTTTCCAGCTACGTATCCCACATGGTGGTGGGGTCAGCTTTTCTACTTCTTCTTCTTCACTTCGCTCTATCATTGACGTCGCTGTCGGACAACTGGCACACTCTCGTGTCCTTCTCTACTACATACCTCCATATTGTTTTGGGGCGTCTAAACTAATTCAAAGTACCTAAAGAATTTAATTTTGATACCCTTGCTATAGATCGAGTTATGTTAAAATTGTACTCACAGACTTGAAAAGATTTTGACCCTTTAGCATAAAAAATATGACTATTAAGTGAAACCTTAATAACAAAATGAACCTAGCACATACTCACACATAGAAATTTATTGCCACACACGATACAGCCTACAACTTTACTATCGTCAAGCTCACGCTAAGAGTTGTACCACACGCCACCAACACAATGGCCTGAACAAATTGCTATTTTAATTAACGTGAACCCCACCCTTGTCCTCTACTAAAATATGGTTATTATCAACCTTTGTTTAGCTCATGCATGGTACAAATGAGCTTGCAGTCCTTGGCATAGATAATTAAATTACTAGTACACCATAATTATATTTCATATCAGCTTGTTTGATGGAAAACGTATCATTATTGACGCCAGAGATTTTTTATAAATAAGTTTTAACTTTAATAGCATTAAAAGAAATGTAAGAAGCAAATGTTGCAATAGACATCCCTCAATGGTGAATATACCAAATCAATTTGGTCATTGTAAACGTCAATTTGTAAATTGAGATGGTTAAATTAATTAAAGTCGATAATTTGGTCACTGTTAATAAGATACATACAATTCAAGCCAGAGTTGAATTCAATGCTGAAAGCAATTTCAAGGATGAAGGTATAAATCAAGACAGCTCAAGCAGTAGAAGATAAAAGTTTAAGGCGACGCTGCAGGCAATAAAGCATAACAATTTAAATGTAAAGTCAAAGGTAACATAAAATACGTCATTAAAAAGATTGCAGTAGATAAACACTTAATTCAGCCATTGTTATCTTAAATAAGACGTTAGTAAACTCCATATAATTTGGATGTCATTTCACATTGAATGTAACAGTCTTATTTAGTCATCACAGTACAATTTGTCGTTGTAACACGCAACAGAACTTGTAGAGGCGTCGCTTTATATTACAAAGACTGTTATTAATCCGATGCTCAGATAATTAGCTGTAATTGCTTTGAAATCAGAAATGGTTGGACTCATGCCGATCTGAGTATAATTGTACAGTTGGTGGAAATTCCCTGGTCTTGTTTTAATTCTTTGGGAAGCTTGCAAACCGTCTTGCTTTTGCAAAACAATTGAATGTACAAATATACATAAAAAAGCTTGGCTTTATAGGTTTTTTTTTTTCATTATAACTTGATCTTGTTTTAGTTCATTTTTCTGCTCAATACTGAACTTAATATTTAAGTAAAAACGATTTTCATAACGTAAACTAAAAAGTACAGCGCAAGCAATTAATTCAAAGCACTCACCTTAAGTTATTTGCTCGGCGTTACCGCAATTCATTTTGACGAAAATTACTCTCACCTGAAACAAGCAAAGGGGCATTTTGTAACAAGTTATTTACATTACAACATGAACAATTAAGATAATTATGATAAATGCAACCACTTAAGGGCTATTATATCATTTTGTTGTTATACGACCACATGGTTTGAAGCCTTAAGGCCTTATTATATCATAACATTATACTTATTGTTGTTCACAAATCACTTAAAGTTTTTCGTCTGTCTGTGACTGACGCTTTTTGATCAAAGATTAGGGCCGTACGTATGTGTAAGAAAGTGTAATGGTATAAAAGTAAAAGTGAATTTAAAAAATCAAGCAATGCTTGATGTCTAAAAGCAAGTGAGTCGTTCTAATGAAATCAACGTTAATTTTCCTCAAACGCTCAATACAAAATACGCAATAAAATTATTTTTTAAGGATGTCAAATGTGACATTTAAACGCTCCCATATTCTTTCCCGCCATAACCTCAATCTGTCAAAAAAACTAAAATGGCGCGCGTTGACAGGCGGGCGCGTAATTGTGTATTATCTGTGTAATTATGTTTCGGTCGCAGTCCGTTCGTCTAATTGTGGTGCACACGTGAAACTTTCGTAACGTTCTGCTTTAATTGGCAAACTTTTTTTCGTTTAGTTAGTAGCGGTTGCAGTGCGCGCTTGAATTGTTAAAGAAAACGCCGCATGTTTCTACAAATTGTGTAATTTCTTTTTATGTGTTCACGATGCATTATTTATTGCAATAATATATCGTATAAACTTCAATGTTTGTGCGGAAAATAATAAAACTGCAAAGCATATCGTGAAAGTATAATGCTATAAAGTTTGTATCTATACTAAATCAGAAAGTATAGAATAGTTTATTGTTACCCTGCTACTAAATTATTTTAAAACCTCTATCCAACCGAGCTTTAACCGCGGTATGGTACGCAAAAGATTTTCCAAACATTAACATGTGAAATCGGAAATCAGTCATGCCCATATCTATAAAGGAGCGTACACAATGTGAGTAAAATCGCAACGACAACGCAACCTCGCATGACTGTACAACCTGACGTTGTATAACAGTGACGGGCTATAATAAATCAAAATCGAACTTTCACGGGTCCTCAATAATGAGCAGATAACATGAGCATGCCATAACATGTGTTAAGAATGTTAACATGAATCACTCTATGGTTGAAAAGTCTATTACGTCGATGGCACCTAACCATAGAGATTAATATCGTTTTTTTGTTAAGACTTCCGTGTTCAAACGACAAAATTATTATAAATGATTCTTAATTGGACGATTTTACGATATAGAAAGATAGGAAAGCAGAAGGGATAAATATTTGCGGATTATTAAAAAAAAATGTTATTGATCACTTCACGAAACCTCGATAGCAAATTGCGCAAATCAGGACATAAATTCTATATAAGCTTATACAATCACTGCCTCACGTAGACACGAGCAACAGGATTATTTTTTACTATACCACTGGTTCATAACTGTTCATTTATTGATAAGTTTGAAATGCAACGCAGAAAAGAAAGCTCGATCCATTCCTTTTGCCGCGCGCCCTAACAAGAGTTGTATCAAACAAAAACCCAATTGACCGAATAAGTAACACATTGACTTGTCTTATCAGACTGAACTGATAGCCATCGTGGTTACTTTCACTGATGCCTTTACCCTCGCGAAGTCGCTTTCCAAGTACCTACTTTGAGTCATCCAACTTGTGTTGTATTCGCTTGTTATTAAACTTTATGCCTATCCTAAGTATCTGTCTTTATGTCTACTGTCCTATCATGTTATTTACACATCGTTGTTTGATCTATTGACAAAACTATTGAGGCTTTTATCTTTTGAACCGATTTCTCAAAAAGAAGGAGTTTCTCAGTTCGACCGCGTATATATTTTTCAGACTTTAAGAAATAAAATATACCTGCCGGGGTTGCGAGTAGTTCGCAAGCGTTACCGTGACCCTGGCACACAAAGATCTCCAGAAGGAACATAATCGCTTTTATTTTATTTTATTTTAACCATTATTATTAGGCATCAGTGGCCCATAGATAAATACCTTAAACTAACATATATATGTTATATACAAAATGCTTTTAGTCTGATACTCCCTCTAGCTGCACCCTCAGGGGGAGGATGATATCCAACAAAAAAAATGATAAGGTTGATGATAAGGTTCACGATATACTATCGTATAATTACTTGACATTACTTGGAAAAATACAGCTAAAACACGCATTTTAAGTTTGTGTGTGTGTGTATCAAGTTGAAGATGTACCAACACACATAGAAAGCAAAGCCTATCTTTTCAACAGATAACAAATGGTAAATTATGAATTTATTCCAAGAACAAACCATAAAATGAGCGTAGCCGATGACATTATTACAGACATCCACAATAGATGTTTAAAGTCAATGGCAGCAGCCAGTCGGTCTAACTAGATCGGAACCGATCGATCTCCTACATTAAGTCATTGGAAAACTATAATTTATTGTTAGAAATTCCTTTTCACTGTAAACCTGAGATCTAATAGCGTCTACATGGTGACATTACTGTCCGGGGCTGCGGGTTGTTCGCAAGTATTACCGTGGCTTTCAATGGACCTCCAGAAGGAGCATAGTGGGTTTTAGGCAATAAGAGTCTGACACTTTCTACAGCTGCACCCTCAGCGGGAGAGTTCATTTGATGATTTCCCACGACAAAAAAAGTGACATTAAGCTACAAAATATTTTTAATGATTCAAGATTAACGATGCATTTTGTTTCTAAATTCATATGTTATAAGACAAGGATACATGCACCTTTCCTACTACATTTGAAGATGCTCCTAAAGATTAATACCTATTGGTAAATTTAGGTTTACATAATCAGTATAACTTGTTCAAAGTGTCGATATAACATGCCTATATTTACTGATTACTGGTTCAGTTGTGGTCTAAGTGTACACCAGTTTATCAGCTCTTATTAATTTCCTGAACCCATGTTAGCCAACGCCCAACACCTATGTTTAAGCAAAAACCTCGTTAAAGAATTAGAAAGGAACTTATTTTTAGGTATAAGGTGCGTACTCCAGACTCATTAGGGCAAAACGGTCAACAGGTTTATAGTGACGTAAATATGGGTTTGGTACTTCGTTTTTATCAAGTTTATGGATTTTTAATCAGCCGTTATGACTAGGACTGGAATTAGAAACATTTGACAGACGAAAACTTTGCAACTAAAAATAAATGAAATAAACAGCAACATTGTGGATACTACAAAAGGTTAAACTCATAAAATGCCCAATAATAACTACCATTAAATGCCAGCTTTTATCTTCAACTAGTTAACAACTTAGCGAAAATTCCGTAAAATCGAGAACCCTTTTTAGTTAACTACTAATTTAGAGGCGTAAACACACCTTTATTTAAATGTCAACTAGTCAACACCTGTACACTAATAATAATTGCATCTAATGATGTACTGTTTCATAATAACTTCACCTACGGTTATGCCTAGGAGAGTCTAGGAGTGGTTTAGTCTAGGTGCAACAGTGTGCACCGCGCCTAATGTCCGGTGATCGCTATCATTTCTTTCGCTCCACATCGAGATGCACCGATGCCGACGCCTGCATCCTAGTTTTTTACGCATCGAAATAAGCGTACGCTTTCTTCTGATGAGATTGATGTTTATCTAGATTTGATGATGGTTATTATAAATTCGTAATTCATTATTGAAGAACAATTCTGTTACTCGCTGGTGAAATATAACGTTTAGAACCTCCGCACACAGATAACCGTGAACGCAATCAAACTTTTTAGTCGGTTAGATACCGGCTGGATACCTCATCGCTGTAATATGCTCACAAGGTAATATTCATCTCCATACAGAATTTACGCGTCCAATCAAAATATTCGCCAACTGAAAGTTTGCAATTTGCGCTCCTATTGATTTCTAACTGATTAAGAGAAGTCAAACCGTTTTTCGTGATTGATATTATGAATTCCAGTAATCACCGAGATATCATCAGTAAAATTTATAAATCAAAACAAATGATGCCAATTCTAAGTAGCTTTTTAGAAGTACACAATCACTGCCTAACACCTGGTACTACGTGGTATCACTTCTTTGTTATAACATCTTACACCACAAATGTTGACGACGTTAATCGTTAAAGGAAAGCTGACATAATGTATGTAAAGGTACCTACTTAATTCTGTACAATAAAGCTGTCAGTAAGAGCCGAAACAATGGGCGCATGTAGTGGTAGGTGCAGCATCCTGCGCAGGCAAGTAACGGAGGCGCGCCGACAATGAGCTCATAACTTTGTTCACTTATTGTTATGAACTTAATGTACTTTTTGGTGGATATGAATTATTGCTTTCTAGTTTACTACAGGGAATACATACAGTAGGTTACGATCAGTATGAGGAAAACCCCAAAATGGATGATTAGTTTTGTCATCAAACAATTTTCATAATTCTTCTCCTTCATAGTACAGACGCCAGCAGGTCAACCTACCCACATCTGTCAATTTTACCAATCGAATATTAACAATCTGATATTGTGCCAAGGTAGAAAATCTATTAAAGAAATTTGATAGATTGAGGTAAGTTGATGTGCTGGCGTCTGTATTTCCATGATTGTATTTTTCAACTTTACATTTCGAAGTAAAAAAGACTGGTTTGGATTTACCCGGGATGATAAAAAGTGTATGTAAAATAGATCCATATTAGTCAAAGTAACTTGAAAGCGTCAGTTCGATAGCACCATAAGAATTCTAAGTAAAAGTAACTCCATGTTAATGAGAACTGTAAACACGCACTAACACATAAACATCTTCTAGTCGTAGGTATATGTCGTCGACCAGCACATCAAGCTACCGCAATCTGTCTTTCCTTGATAGATTTTCGACTTTATCGCCGAAGAATATAGTTCAAATTTTATTGGGAAAATCTGTCAGTTTCAGGTAGCTTGATGTGCTGGTGTGTGTACAGGCTTCTTCTACCCGCGATACGCATGCAACAGTCGTATCATGGAATCTAAAATAATAATCGCATCTATAAACTCACATAACAATACAAGAATGCTATTGTTAATTATAAACCAATAAATAAACAAAAGAAGAAATAAATAAAATAATAGCAATGCAGATCATTTATGACGTAAGCAAGATCTTAGAGAAAATATTATTAGAGTAATAACTGCTATAAGAACTGTACCATTGAGAGATCTCCGTTTAGTCATGGACATCAAAAGTAAAAAAAATATATAACAAAACTAAAAGGCATCGATAAATTCATCCCCATCGCTGTTTTATGTATTATCAGGGAGCTTGCCCATCAGGCTGGTAGCATTGCCACGTTGAATAAGAATGGCAATGCTTAGTCTCAATCCAAAGATAGAAAGAGAGAAAATCAAAATAATTTGAAAGATTTATTTAAAACATGACATACGCGCATAAAATAAGTACAAAACGGGATTGGGGGCTTTTATTCCCAAGGCATTATGAAAAATCCTGGCATACATGTGTTCATTATGTAAGTTTTTAATTTCTTAACAGACAATTATTATACTGGCAGCTACTTATCAACATTTCCTTAACAAACAATCCAGTTCGCGAACACAATAAAAAGATATACCACAATGTAATACTACATCACAGTAACTTACGTGAAATCGACAACCAGCTAACTGGCTCTAAACTAACTAATTAGAAAAATTACCGCCATATTAGCTACAAATTAACTAATTGCATACATCTAATCAACGCATATTCGAGCCATCAATTACGTATTACTAACGATCACCGTAATAACATGGTTTCTCGCAAAAAAATCGACGCGTACGCATGATCGAGTCAACTGCATGACACGCCAGCGAAATAACTGGATTTGTAAGTAATTATGTGCGCCTTTTAAGGTATACTTGTTAGGCAAATTTGGGGCAACTTTAATGAGTAATTGACTGGCAAAGTTAGGGCAATGCGGTAGTTATTTCAATGGGGCAATTTATAAATATTATTTATAAATGTTACATGCAACATTTAAGGTCTAAGGGACCTTTACACCCACCCATCATACCTTCAAAGGTACCTTATTGAATATGTACTTAGTATTTGTATTTGCACCTACTGCCCTGTCTACAATATGGCATCCTATTTTGTGGGTGTCTTTAGTTAATTAAAGTGTTACTAAAGATCTATTGTTTCGCGTTAATCAATTTGTTAAGTCAATCAATTTGACGCCTTCGGAGAGACTTCAAGCTAAAAATAAATAATACCATAGCAATTCTATAATTATTAATAACAAAAGACGACGAGGCTCTGAAGAAAAATATTTGTTGTAAAAAAAGGCTGTTCCCAACGGATACAAATCTATGACGCAACTTACTCCTCAGAAATCCCAACTGCCGCTCACCATAGATAATCCCAGAACTTACCTGTAACAAAAAACAGATAATATTTAATGAGAAACAATATGGCCGAGTTTAATTTTCCCATCAATGTTGCCAGATTAACGGTTATTATGACAAAAAAGAGTGCGGCAGACGCATCATTGTTCTCGGCGCTCTATTTACCCAATGAGACATACCGCTACTTGCTGGCGATGAGAAAAAACGTTTGGATGCTTTCAGAGATAGCAGGCACATGTTACATTATTATAACTATAGAAAAGACGAAAATATAGACGAAAAGTTTGTAAAAACTATGAAAAATCAATAAATCTCGAAGCACGCCGATGATAACTTAGGTTATACAACTTGTGAGGGGATAATGATATTTTTATGACTCATACGAAGCCGTTTGTTAAATACAATTGAATACTAAGGCATATTTTATAAAATAACTTCGATGAAAATAGATACGACACGCAGCATTCTTATCTTGGGATTAAATAGCACATTTTTAAATGCCTTTCGTTATCATCGTATCTAGCTGCAGCCTATCTTAAATTTTTACTTGATTGAAACAGCCAGAATAAAAAAAACAAGCGATTTTGACTTGAAGTTTTTTTTACTATATTACATACTTTTGTAATGCTGATATAGTGCATGTAAAATGCTGATATAGACAATTAAGGACATGAAAAAAGTCGAATTGGTGATAAAACTGCGTATAGGTAGGTAGAAGGCGAAGTTATGGCTGAAGTTCCAAAGAAATTTAATCTTATAACAGACTTACGTTACATCCGAAAACTTGATAATCATAACCAATTCCAGGGAAGGCACTAGGGTTCACTTTATTTGAACTTAGTTCCATATGATTTAAAACTCTAGGAAACAGTGACAAAATAAGATCAATTTATCTCATGCACGTAATAGAACTAAACCGTTATAGTAACATCGTAGAAAGGTCTGCGTTGATAGTTGTAGAGTTGCGCACGCGCAGTGTGAAATCGTATTTAATTAGAAATGGTGAACACATGCTAATGCGCTTTCTGGTTTGGCTGTTATGAGATTTCTTGTGTTGGTACTTTTGTTACATCTAGGTATTTATGCGTTACGTATACCTAAATGGTTTGACGTAGATACCTAATTGATAATAATTTATTTGTGTTATAAGAATTTCAAATCAGGAAAAGGAAATCCTTTCATTTGATTCCGTATTCTTTTTTCTTTAATCCATGACGTCTCGTTATAGTCGCCATGTTATTGTTTACATTATTTCTAATGTAAGAATCTAATCTAATTCTAATCTAAGAACACATGGGCTATAGAGACCAATCTAACGATACCCTGATTGGCATAATCCATTCAGCTGTTTATAGACTTTATGTTAAGAATATTACATCCATACATACAGAGACAAGATGCACACGAAAAACATATACCCCCCACTTGGCATTCGTGTAATTATAAAATACTATTTCATTGTCTTACTAATTATTGAGTTTTATACTCACAGTTCACTGATCAAAAGTCTAAGCCTAAGTTATTAAAACCCCTTTTACTTATATAAAGTTAAGTAAACTATTTCATCAAATTACAGAAAAAAAACTTATGAATAAAATAAAATTGCTAACTATTACGATAGATCGTCAAACGTGACTTAATATCTAAGAAATATAGGTGCGTACGTGTGTCTATTTGTAGCCGCGCAGACGCTATGTCGGGAAGAAAAATACTGTCCATACATTCAACCTTTTTTCTATATACTCGACACGTACGTGACAGTTCCATCGAAGATGCTACAAATATTTATTTTATTTCTAAACTATTGGCAAAAAAAATACCTTTTTTCTAAGGGATTATAGGTATAAGTTCATGTGTTCTTTATCAGCTTTTAATTTTTGGAATAACTTCAAAATTAAATAAATTATAAGAAGCTAAAGTTTTAATCAAATAACTAGAAAAATTACGACGTAACGACCTACTAAATAAACTACAAGCCATTTTCTTTATTGAAAAATGTATATTCATTAAAATTGCGACAATCAAAGCTACGTTCAACCTTATAAAGACAAACCATTTCAATACAAAAATTCTCCTACGACAAGCTAAGTTACTTCATAGAATTTTAAAGAATGACGCTTAAGACCAGAAATATCTTCACACCTCATTTAATTGACCGTAAAAGCAAAAAACCGGGCTTTACATTAAGAAGAAGTCGCACCTCTATTCAAACATTTTTCTATCTGCTAAGGGCTGGGCACGCGCTAACGGGAACATGCATTAGGCTAAGTCACACACGGCGCATCTGACACACCTCGGCTTGGCAGTTGGCAGGCATCCGCGGTTTGTTCCGCCGGATTCTTTAGAAGGTACTAGAGTGTATGGCGGTTGAGATGCGCTTAAAAGTGAAAATTTTATGACTATAAATAATGAAGAACATGTAGAGGAAGGTAGAGAGGATATGATTTTTGGGATAGGTGATTTTTTACAAATTACTCAGAGTCCACAATTTTAGAATTAAACCGCTACTAAACAAAAACCCAAATCAACGCAACAAGTACGAACAACAAGCTGCAATATTTATTCTGAAAACAATTAAAGCAAAAACGTTCAGCAAAAAACGAGACTTTTGTTCACAAAAATAACTTACAGAAACAACCCAAACTGCCACTGTTTTTATAGAGGAAGAATGAAAGAAGAAAACATAATCATTGTGCTATCCACATGATGCTCATATAATCATTAGTTAATATACGCATATGAAGGATAATGACCGTTAAACTTTTAATAACTTCTGCCAAAAATCTAAGTACCAACATTCCAAGCAATAACTTGTGGGCTAAATAGAACAATATACCAGTACATCAAAATGATCAAACAATAACAATCGCTGTAGCCACATGGGAGCGGAACACAGATGCCATCAATTTTATGAATCATTAACCTTTCGTCGACATTGAAATAACGACCACATACAGAACAATCTTTGATCGTAATATTAGATTCGTGAAAATAATAATTTTCTTTGTGCAACTTACTGTTCTTTTACATATAAAATAATTAAATTGTTCAACAGGAAAATATTGGTAGCGTAAGATCAATAAGTTACAATTATTGAATCGGTATATATGAAGCTGACTTTGTAACAGCGACTAAAAATAGAAATAACATGTTCGTGTTAAATAGATCAGTACACAAGTTTGAGGTCGCTGGCCCATCGCCTATTAGCACATTTGAACCAACAAATTTCCTATATATATTGACTCTTTCATTGAACCCCACGGATAGCGTGAACTTCATAGCACCTTTCCTTCATTACTTACTTCCAAATTAAGCGTAACAACTTATTCCAAAGCATAATTCTCATCATCATCATGCCTGGCACAGGCCTCCTTTCCTACGGAGAAGGGTTGAGCGTTAATCACCACGCTTGCTCAATGCGGGTTCGGACTTTATAGTCCAGGTTTCCTTCACCTTTAATCAGTCATAATTCTAATAAAAAAAATAATACAATAAAGTTTTTGTCATCTTGTTATCTGATAGAAAACCCTAATCACTTTCTTTATCAATTAAATATGTAGGGCTGACTCAGGCTAACCTCTCACCTCAGTCACACTATAACATCGATATTCAAACAGATAAATGATGGCACAACAGTAAACTTCGATAAAAAATACATCATTAACACATTTACCTACTTATGAGTGTTTACGTTCGCGAAAAGAATTTATCTAAAATCCTAAAAGCGCTAGAGTCATGGCCACAGAATGCTCGATATTTATAGCTTATATCAATAGGGACAATGATTAAGTGACTAGGAATGTAGATGGCCAAATAAGACTACTTGCAGCAACTAGATTGGCACCTATTATTGAGCTAGATGCAAACGTGTCGGTCTCAAGTTGTGGAGTAAGTTTTTTGTGCGTACGGTCAATCACCTCATCTGCTAATAATACTATTAAAAGGCATAACAATTTTGCTTCACGTATTATATAATAATGCTACCGATCATTTAGGAGAAGGAAATAAAGGAATTGGGTATTTGCCTGTGTTTGATTTTGTACAACATTTTTAACAAAACAAATAAACACACTCACATGGAACATTTTCCTGAAAACAGCAAAATTGGTTGATAAATGGAGCAGCAATTAACATTTTTTATATTCGTATGATGAAGAGTGGGATCGTAGTAGGGACATCTTGCTATCTCTTTTGCACATGCGTGATCAAATAGCGTTGACGTCACAAGCTTGTATGTGCATCCTTTTTCTGTTGTTTAACTGCTTGACTTTCTATTGGTTTTTAAAGGATTATAAATTACTTATTTCTCATCGGATTCCAAAAATTATTTCTGTTTTTGGTTTTGTAAAATGTTACTTTTGATATGAACTATTAAAAAAAGGAGTCAAATACCCAATTGTTGAAGACTTGTATTTAAGGGGAATGCCATGACTGTAAGTTAGTTTTTTTTTAATATTTTACTTACTTACACGAGCCTTCGTATACACCTTAAGAATGACTCATAAAGATTCGGTAGGATCGTGAGAAAAACTCCTCGTGGTGCTAAAATGTAATTTCAAATGAACTAAATCATATTGTAACGGGGGCCTTTGATTGCCAAAGGATTGAACAGAAGCATACTATCGTACATCAATAGAACGATCATTCGATAACCGTATTAGGTACGAATGTTATGGAGGGCGGCCCAGGTCGAGTTTATCGCGTTTTATCAGATACAGAACCAATTCCTGGTTATTACTGGGATTTATAGTAGAAATAGTCCATTGAAGAGACTATACTACAGCGGAAAATTTGCAATCAATTATTATATTGTACTTGGTTATGGGAAATAATATAGTAGTCGTATAAAACACATATATGGCTTGCTTTAGAAAGCAGAAGAGTAATTCACATAAAAGACAAAACACTGTAAAGATTATATTGGTGAACAAAGCAGGGTTTTAATCGATCATCCTCTCTCTGGTACTTTCTGACTTTCTCCGAGAACTTCAGTTTGATGGTTACAAAGAACGTTATTTTAATAACAGCAAGCTTTGAGATTTGTTATCGTGTTCGCAAATGGCTTAGAACGCGGTCACTGTAAATACAAGAGGAAGTTTTTTGCAAAACAACCTTTGTGTCAACGTATATGGCTAATATTTTAAGCTTTCTAGTAAGTTTTTCTAAAATATGTCAAGAATGAATTATGGATTTGAAAAAAACAATGACATTAGGTTACAGTAGCAAGCTACTGTGCCACCCAAGTAATCATTTGTTTATTTATTACAATAGAATACATTAAATATGCGTAATATTTCTTCTTTATTTGGACGTGGCTTAAAAATTGACTCCCGAAACTTGTAAATAAATACCTTTCAACGTAACAACAGTATCCCTGTGTGAATAAGGACTGCATTAAGTTCACTGCTAGCGTATCAATTGCAGATAACACTGCAACAGCCACAATGACATCCGAGATTACCCATGACTCACCAACTATTGTGTTAGTTTCTAAACGATTAGATCTGTCTTAAACCTACTTTTGGAACTGAGATATACCTCATCGGATGATACTTCCCTTTGTGAGTCAGTAAGAAATTTACTGACTTAAAACTACCCGTTCCTTCAGGAGCCTTTTTGTCCAGGACCGGGGCTGGCTGACCCTAAAGGACTCTACAGAGTTCACCGAATGGCCTGTCATCGTATGACGCTAACTCAGTCTCTTGACACCAGGCTCCCATGGCCTCTCCCACTTCCAGTCTTTACTATTACAAAACATATTCGAAGAGCCATAGAATAATTTTTTCGACTTGATTTCGAATTCAACGGAGAAAGTAAAAAACAAACTACAGAACAATTGTTGAACAAACTCTGTTATTTAAGCTGAACAGACATTTCCTATCACATTTACTAATTCAAACGTCAAAACGTCTATCCACTCCTGATCACAGATCACACAAAAGCTCGTACTTCTTAGTACAAAGCAATGCTTAAGCATTCAAATAATATGACGTTCCACGAAGCGTAGGCTCCTTGCATACGCTGCAGGAAACGCATCCGTCCTATTGTTACGATCATTTACTATATAAATCGATGTTTATTAGCAATTGTACTGAACTAACGATTAGTTCTAAGTTATGTTCGTGTTATGTCAATAACAATACATTATACCCATTATACCATTGTTCTGGTAAGTCGTAATTTCAGTTATACATTTAGTAAAATTGTTATAGATTACATAGGATTAAAACGATAATAAGTGGTGATTAAGGTGGCGTTATCACAAAAGGTCTACACGATGTCAGGACTTGAAGAGTTATAAATTCACTAGCTGTTCCCTGCGGTCCCATCACCGTCTCAAGGGAACTAGTTGCCACACTTGGTTCATGGAAACATACATACAATGAAGTCCCTAAATGATTTGCGCTCATGTATCAGAGGTAGACGATAAAGGACATGCAAATTCATTAATACAAAACATCTTAACTACAATGGCTTCTACCGTAACCAACAATGGCATACGAAGTCTTCATCTTGTACTACTTACATGCGCACGTCTCCTAAACAAGTTTGAATAATGCCGCCTCATAATTATTACACGGAGGCAGTTTACGAAATACCCGGCCAAAGCTGACAGGTTTTAAACATAACGCTCATTGTATTCAAATGAACTTGATGATTTAGAGCACTCTGTGGCTGTAACCTCATATATTTTGTAACACCATAGACTCAAGGTCTCTTGGCATGTCAAAAATTGGTAAGCAATAAACTTCGGTGGTCCGAAACTTGACCATGCATTACTGTAAATAATGACATGTCAAAAATAGACATTATGTTGATCGTTTGATCGTTAGATAGAACTGGTTCCATTTAAAAGATAAGTTATGGATTAATAAGAAGCAGATAATGATAAATAAGATGCTGATAAACCAGTATTCGAAGCAACTGATGAATCTACAGATACGAAGGTAATCTTAGTCCAAAATCAGGGCAGATAAAAACGATAGACAGCCCTAATAAAAACTCAATGGGAATCAATCATGACCGTCAGTATTGCAAGACCAATAATTATTTATAACAATTAAGTTGCAAAACTGTGCGATGAATGATTGACATCATCTAGTCATTTGTAATCGCCTCTCGTATTGTCTGCGGCCATATTAGAATAGTTCTGCAGGTGTTAGTTGGCATTGCGACCATTAGGACCATGTGGGGTCACTATTTCAACACCTATCGAGTCATCAACAGTTTTTTATTCCTTGACCTTCATTGAGGCTATTGTGACAGGCCAGTGACACATTTGCATTGAATTATGCTATGAGGTGTTTCCCCGAAAGCTTGTGGTTGGAAAACTGCATTGTTTTCCTGGGTGATCTAAGAGACAACTTACAACTTACTAGCATGATAATGAGGCTTAGATGATGATGATGATGGCATCCAGGCCGACGATTGTCGGCTTTTTTAAGGAGATCAGCCAGCTGCGCAGGACATATTATAGTGCACAATCATTCGCGCAGACACAGGTGCAATCTCTATTCCCTCACTCTCATAGTCCGATGGGACGGGAATCCGACACGACCGGAGAGAGATCAGGCGCAGGACCGACATTTACGTGCTCTCCGATGCATCATCACCCGTGCATCGGAGAGCACGTAAATCAATCACCAATTTCCAGACTCCAGGCTGCTTTATGAAAGTTTCTCATCATCTCAAAACCTAATCTAATAGCATTATTATAAAACATTGATAGAAAAACCGTTACATTGCATTACTCTTATCAAATTGTTACGATTCCCCATAACTATTCTGACCATAATATTCTCGAACCATAAGAATAATGGACGAGATTATCGTAAACATTTCCTGTCATTACTTCGTCTGGAGCGAGTGTAACAAAGAAATAGTAAAATAATGTCTGTTAGAAATAGTTCACTTTCACCGAAAGCCGATATGCTTCGTTACATTTAAACCCAAGTATTTAGAGCTGATTGCATCATTCTTGGGCCATCATTTTTAGAGAAAATACACATTATGTCCATCATAAAACATGTTCTGGTTATTTTCAATGAGCCGTGTATTTACGAGAAGAAAGTTGATCGTCAAAACTGAGGAATTTTATATTCCATTTCCAAAATAAATGCCGCATGGTTAGTTTAATGGTCCTTTATTGAATTCATACATAAATGAAAGCCCTGCCACATTAAACAATAGACAATAATAACGACATAACACTGCATGTAGTCATACTAACAAGCAGATGACATCACTGACGTAATTACTTAACAACAAAAACAATACAAATAACACGAACACTTGTTTTGACAGCCATATTGTCTTCGTTCCGTTTCACGCACATTTTTATAAAAGTGAAAGCATTGAGTGCTTAGCAACAAACGGAATTATGCACTTAGATTGGAATGCACTGATCAGCTACTAGATCAAGGGTCCTGCAAGGTGACCTATCAAAAGGATTGTATTGTATAATTTATAAAGCGGTTATCTTAATGCATTCTCTATGCAGTAGCTTTGTTGATTAAGATATTATTATGGATAATATAGTTATTAGAAGGATTTTAATAGGACCGGAAATTTTATCAGTGGGACCTAGATCAGAGAAACAACATCAGATTACTATTATTGAAATTTAATGCAAAACATACTAAATATTTATGTTGTGTTAAAATTTAGTACTTATTCGATAATAGTGATAGATTTTTTGCATTCAAATTCGAAAAGACCAGTATTAACTTTTTGGTCCTACGATCCGTACATACTAACAAAAAGACCGATCGCACGCTTTTTGCTTCCAAATTGGTCACAGTTATATAAAAACTAATTTAAAAGCTCTCTGTGTAAAGGGTGATTCGCTTTAATTGCCGTTCGTTAGCTTTGTACGGCGGAATCTTTTAAATGGCAAAGAATCGATTTCGCAAACTTTTACTCGTACGTTTTCTGATTAATTACTTTGAAAACAGTGGTATAAATGAGAGAGTTATATGTATTTGTGTATCCCACAGATTCGTTTCTCTTCTTCAAAGTGAAAATACTGAAACAAAGTTATTTTCTTGCCTACTTTAGGTGGGAATTCGTATATCTAACTTTGTAGCATCACCCCTCGCATACGGCGGAGCATAGAAGAAGAATAGAAGAAGAAGAAGAAGCATAGAAGTGTGCTGTGCTTGGGAGAAGCATCGCCGTGTCCTCGTGGCGGCTATTGGCGGCTCTTGCGTCCGGTCCTGGTGCAACCCATTGTCCGGAGCAAGAGAAAATGGAAAGCCGTTGTCTCCTTGGCAGCTGTTATGCTAGCGAAGGAAACAGCGGAGTGGCTGAAAAATCGCACTGCTCAACCTGCTCATACCATGACAATAAAAAAACGTCATCGGTTTAAAGCTCTCTTTCATACATTATTGAGCATATTTAAATCAAGCAAAACTCAATAATAATATCTAACAGATTTTAATCAAAAACATAAAATCAAACAGCGTAATTTGTGTTGCCATTGACGTTCAAACTATTTATTAGATTTGAATTAGATTCGGCTCGATGAGTTCATTGAACCGGAGTCAACGGTCTGTTGTGATAAGAATCTGTTTTAATCAATGTTTGCCGCTTACGTGCGTTAACTTAAGCTGTTAAGCAGTTTCGCTTACAACTTAATGTTTTATAACCCTGAAAAGGAAAGTGATTTTGATAGCTATTACAGGAACAAGTTCATAAAGTTAATAATGTGATTCCTGTTAACATTGTCGCGTGAAAATTTATTTAAATAGTCTGTTTATTAGAAAATATATACCCAATTGCAGATAACATCAATTGCTCTTTTCATACATATTTACAATTTATTTACAAAAGATAATTAAAATATTGCATAAAAAAAAATAAGTGGCGTCAAAAAATTCCTCCTCATCGCTGCTCACTGGTAGTGTACCCAATAGGCAGCATTGCCACGTTGAATGGCTTAAGCCTTATCAATTGCTTGGCTATACATGAATAAGTATTCGTAATTATGCAATAGTATTTTTGATACAGTGTTTATATTCTAACTTAAAATAAATATGCGAGCGCAAGTTGAAAAAACGCGATGCTATCAAACCGGCAATATTCTCGGAAACGATACAGCAACAAAGCGTAATGCAACTCATTTCCTTGTGTTAAATAGAAAAGTAAAAAATGATTATAGTTTACCTTCTTAAATCAAGGTCGATTACTGTTAAAGAAAAATCATTCAAATACCGAAATCAAGTGAATAGTCCTTGTATGAATGTTTTCTAAACAGATTTATGGAAATAGTTGGGTGATTGGTCTTTAGATAGATTGATAGAGTATTCTTTATTGTACACCAAAATAATAATTAAAAAAAACACAAGAAACAACAAACTCAACGGTACAATTTGGCGGTCTTATCGCTAAAAAGCATTGGATGGAATTTAATAGCCAGTTTCACAGGGTCCAAATAGCCACTATCTACCGAATAAATTCGAAAATGGAACAGAATATGTATGAAATTATCTAACAGATAAACTAACTAGAACTTATTTGTAGATGGTGATACTGGCCCTAGTGTACGAAGAATGGAAAAAAAGGAAATAATGTTACCGATTCAAAGGATCTAACCTGAAGGACCATTTAGTTAGTTAGGTTTTATGTAGTGTATGTGCCAGCATATCAGGCTACCCAAAACTGTCAAATTTTCCCAATTAACTTTGAACTTTATTAACTTGAAAATATATTAAGGAATTTTGACAGATTGTAGTAGCCTGATGTGCTGGCGTCTGTACTATAAGTTAGAAATCAATGAATCCTCCATCACAATAAAGAACATTAGAGCTTCAAAGACAGTAAATGTAACAAAAAACTAGTTAATACTCTTTTTATTGTTTGTCGGCCTTCGAGCATCAGTAACTCTGAAGTTTGCGGTCTATTTTGTTTATGTTCTTTGCTGAACTTCAGGGAGGGTCGTGGTTAAGCTACTTTTGCTGCAATTATGGATGGGTTACCATTTTTATTTGTAAAGCAAGGCCGGTTAAACACCTTTTTATAATACTGTCAAAGTATGAAATCACATTGTTTGATTGATTAATTAATGTATTGTATTTATCTACTTTGCAAACTTAATATAATGTACAGACGCCAGTACATCAGCTACCCGAAACTGTATAAATTTTTCCCGATCAACTTTGAACCATATGCTTAAGCGATAAAGTTGAAATTGGATTAAGAAAATTTAACAGACTATAGTAGCTTTATGTGCTGCCTGTACTTTTGTCAATACTACAAGTAATTTAGTATGACTTACAGGTGTAACGTTGCATAATAACAATTAGTCAATGCAAATAAACACTTTAATCTACAAGATACTATCAGTAGAACAATCTCAATCATTACGGCAAATAATGGCCATAGACTAGATGAAATGAGCAAAAAGTCTAATTGAATAAATAAGTTTTCTCTCTGATCTATTTCACACACACTTTGCTTGATTTTTTGTGATGATCATTCGATGTTTTTTTTAACTTTCGCTGCCATAAGAGAATTTAAATCGTGTGTTATACTTAGAATTTAAAATAAAATATTCAAAGCTGAAATTATAACAAGAAAAAAATCGATGGAATAAAATCTCTCGATACATAGTTTCTAAATGGAAGAAATTCTAACATTCTTAAAAAGCACGTGACATCTATTAATCGATCCCAAACATCTCGCTGACCGAGAAAAACAGCATCGATAGATAAATTGTATCTAAAAAATCCAACTCAAAAGGTGATAAATAACAAAGCACACAGAAGTATCGACTCGATGCAACTATTCGACTAATGTATGTAAATTCATTGGGTTACGACCAACGGTCACTGGTTTCCAGGTTAAGTAGCTAATGAGCTGGCATTAACTGTCTTCTTCTAATCCGGCACCGATAGGCTTGTTGCACAAGTGTTCTTAAAACAAGTTTGATGACCATCAAATTCTACTTCAAAACATTTGGCTATATACTCTTTGTCAAATGTTTACTTATCCTACATAGCGGACGTTGACAGTGGTTTCTCATTACGTCCGATTAGGACCCGTGAAAATACTCAATACTCAATTGTTTATTAGCATTCCATATGTTATAAAGGTGGTACATTTTAATAAAGAAACAATATGGACCCGGTTGGGCACAGCTTAAAGAAATTAGAGAGCTATGCAATAGCTCCTTATTACTTAAATAAATTGTAACATATTATATAGATATTTGAGATAAATGCTTTCATGGATCAATTTTGTTAATGTAACCAAAAAAATATGTGTAGTTATTGTTAATAACATGTTAAATTATAGTACAGTAATATATGGTCCATAGTAGCCGTAGAACTATTTCTATGGTATGGTATACTAGATCCGATCGATGCATCTGATTTCTCTAAATCATTCCCGAATCTCCATTCCGAAGAAGATTTTTGGAGGCCCGAAGTAGAAAGGCCCGTATATTTTTATGAACGCGCGTTCGTATCGGACTAACTGCGAATTCGCTTTGATTCAACAATTTTAAAGGTACTCTATCAACCAATCTAAAGAAATATTCCGAACGTATATTATGCCTATAAATTTGAAATCATTTGAATCGATTACGATTTCACTTACGTTTGCGATCGCTACTAATAAAGTTGAAATTCGGTAATAGCAAGAAAGTTACCACAGTCTTTCGTAGGTACACCACAAATCAAATTGACGGCGATTTGCATTCCGAATTCAATCAATATTTACATCAGTGACAAGCGGTTTACGTTTGAACTGACGCAAATTGTACGAGAAAATATCTACAAAATGTAATCAATAAACTATTCGCATAATAATTTTGCATTACTAAGTAGCTTATGTATTTAGAGCTTACTCCAATTATTTTTCTATTCGCGCCTTTTCATAATTTAGCTACTTGGTATGCACACTGTACAAACGCCAGCACATAAAGCTACTACAATCGGTCAAATTTCCTTTCAACTTTATCACTGAAACATAAGGTTCAAAGTTGACTAAGAAAATTTTGCAGTTTGAGGTAGTTCGATGCACTGTTGCGACTTTTAAAATCCCCCTCAACATAATTTAATTCATCCAATTTTATTTTTATTTGTCTCGATAGTCGACTAGCGTTTAAAGTAAGAGTTTCTCCAGTAAATATTCATTAAGTTCTCTAATCATGTGACAAGATTTCCGGAAAAGTTTTCCCTCGTTTGACACGGCTCACCGTTCTCACCACAATGGTTGACCAGGCTAATGAGCGGGGAAATATACTTTCCTTGAAACGATTAGGCTTTTAGTTCGACATGATGTGTAAGTACTATCAACGGTAGTAGGTACACTCTTATCTCTAGTACCAATATTATTCTTATATTATATATTTCTATATTATTCTTATATTAATTTTATCAAGATCTCTGGTTTTGTAACATATCTACTACAAACGAGGAAAAAAACAATTACAAAACTTTTTCAATATTAACATAAATTTTGATTGCAATAAATTTATTTACAGAACATCATCATCAGTCAATCAATCTGTATAGCCTCTTCCCAAATATTTTGGGGTCGGCTTCTAGTCCAAACAGATGCAGCTGAGTGTCAGTGTCTTATATGAAGCGTCTACCTATCTGACCTCCTCAACCGAATACCTAGGCAATACTTTCAGGCTTCTGACTACCCGTAACGATTGCGAATTTAACATACCTTTCCAAAACGCGGAGGAACTCGTAATGAGAGAGATGGTTCCTACCACAGACTGTTCTCACCGAGCATTGATTGATATGATCGATTCACCCGTGCGGCCGTTGCCTAGCCACGAGATTCTCCAAGTAATAAAACAATCAATAGGTTTAAATTCTTCACAATTATTCGCAAGTGAATCACTTTCATGAAACTGTACATCTTCTAGAGCATTTAACACAATATCATCCTCCAAGTTATTGCCAAGCACATATAACATGTCATAATATTATCACCATACAACATGATGAGATAAGCATCTGTCGTAGCAACTAAGCGCTTGTTCGGGAAGGTCATGGCTAAGAAAGCGTGTTTCCACTACGTACAACTTTCTTTGTCAATTAAGGTGTTTATGTATATTGTATTGTACAAGAGTTTTGTGTATTCTGAGCGTGAACGAGCACAGTTTTCATTTTCATCACGTTCTTTGGATCCTGTTTTAAGATCCGCTTTGTGTTGGAAAATGGTTAGAAAAGCGGCTTTTTCTATGGTTCTGTGTTTTACTTTCATTACCATTCATTAGAAATATTGTATTACAAATGTTGGCTTTTGTGGTGTGAAGTTGGTTACCTATATTAGAAACACGATTTAGATATGATAGATTGGACGACCCGGTCGGTGCAATGGTATCCACGCCGGAGTATCGCGTTGAGCGTCCTGGGATTCCATTCCCGGTACAGACGACATTTTCGTGATGAGCGTACTTATTGGCTGTGGTCTGGGTGTTTTAATATGTATTTATTTAATATACATATATGTAAATGGCAGGAGGATGATGATGATACGTAAATGTGTGAAGTATATGTAGTTTATCAGTTGTGTTAGCAACCATAACACAAGCTAATCAATAGCTTACCTTAGGGCTTACCGACCGTGTTTAAAATGGTGTCCTGATTAATAAAAAAAAGGTAATTCACACGTTCTTATTTGAAAGACTAGTCAGTTTAAGCAATCTTTCAAATCCTGCTCACTTATCATTTATTAAACCTACTAGAAAGCAAGTATCCTGTCATTATCGTTGCGAAAACATGATCCAGTGATCTGATCTCCTAAACGAGATACGCCTAAGTAAATTATGAAAATAGCCATAAATTAGAAATTAGATTTGACTCAGACTAGGCGTTGCTAAAAACATTCATTTATTAGTCATAAAATCGTTTATTGACTGCCATAATCACGCAAACAATGATATCAGAAAATTTCAATTCATCATAATCTTTTTATGTCCCACTGCTGGGTACAAGCCTCTTTTCACACGGAGAAGGGTTGAGTGTTAAACACCACTCATGCTCAATGCGGGTTGGTGATTTCAGTCTTTTTATTTTCCAGGTTTCCTCGAGATGTTTTCCTTCACCTTTAATCAGTCATTGGTGTCCAAGATAAACAAGGAAAGTACGTATAACTTAGAAAAGTTATATTGGTACTTGCCTAACCTGGAATCGGACCCGCACCCTCATACTCGAAAGGCTGGTGCTTTAACCACTAGGCCACCACGACTTACACCTACAATAGTTAATGAAGTGTTAATTTTAAAAACCTGAGTCTCCAATCATAGGATATGTCGTAACAAGTCTATTGTAACACACCTGATGTTAATATTAGCTGTATTTGAGTAAGGCTTGTTTACAGAAGTCTAGACTAGCCTATTTCACAAACTGTCTGGGTCGAAACCTTTAGCGTTTTGTTGCGGAATATTGTCTCTTCCTTTCGCTGCTATTATAGTATTATTGCAAACTCGCTTCTGCCTGCGGTATCACCCGCTACTTTGGGAATTACTTCATGGATCCGCAATTCATTCAAAAACCATTCATTCAAAGACATCATAACACTGAAATAGTTTGCAATTCGGACGGACCAATAGCTCCTCAAATTAGCGCGTTCAAACAAACAAATTCTTCAGTTTTATTATATTAGAATAGATTTGAGAAATAATATCAATATTTATAAAACAAAGTATTCAAAAAAACGCAGTGAACATTTAACAATATAACATCACAATCGAAAATAATGATAAATTCACATATTTAACAAAAATATATGTAAATTTACAATTCAAACTGTAATGAAATTCAACTACGAGTAATACTGTTGTAAATCATCACAGCTATATTTATTGCTGACCCGTGGTTTCCTTCCCCCTAAACCACGTCACTTCAGAACATGGACGAACATGTGACAGCTTGAATATCTCACTTTGAATCCTGATTAGTATTACATGAGCTATAACACACATACATTAATAACCATTTCTATATACATAACATTTACCTATTTTCAACATTGTGAATCATTGTTCGGTACACCTACATACAGTCAGACGAATATGGGGTCTAGCTCCGATGAGCTTCCAAAATCGGTTTGACCTTGGCCACCTACAACTGTTCTCAAAAGACTTTTTGAATGCACATCACAGTGTTCTTTAAAAAAAATACTGAAAAAAAGTGGTCTCTCAAATTTTGATAAAGAAGTATTTTCGACGCTAATGACCAAATTATTTGCGACATTCTCCTTTCAAATAACTATTCATATATTCGTAGGTCATAAAACATTTATGAACACCGAAGACTTAAACTTTAATATCGGTCCAAAGAAATGCCCATTAACTTTTAAATGGAAGAAAGAAAGGCCAAATATACACCTGCCCATCTCCACAAGTCATTGTACTTAAGCACCTGCTTCTGATAGTACCTCTAAGTAATGCCCTTTCAGACTTCTTTGTTTGGTCTCACAAACTGGTTCTAATTACGATCAAAACTCCAAACATCAATGGAACGATAACTAATCATGCATAAAACACCGCAAGTACACAAACACAATTTAGCTAGATTCTATTTGAAGCTACCTAATTAGGTGTCAATTCAGATAGCAATCTAAAATTGTATATGACCACCAGAATTCGTTAAATAAAAGCGCTAAGTCAAGTCGCGAGTCATTTGTTATGCGCTCGTGATTAAGTAATTGACATAGTGACAGACTTGATGTAGTCACACGTACGTCATGATATATTGGTAATACTTATTATTTAACATGGTTGTGAAAACGGAATATTAGACAGGTATAGCAAAATTGTTTGTATCCTAGGATTCTAGGACTAATAGTTGCTAGCATCCACCAGCGGTTACACAACAACCAGATAAAAGCCTTATAGCTTTTCTTAATAAATGAGGTATCTAACACAAAATATTTTTAAATCGGCCAAGTAGCTCCTGAGATTAGCTCATTCAAACAACAAACTCCTAAACTTTATACTATTAATAATACAGATTAGAGCTGCTTGGAGTTACAGAAAACAATTTTTTCAGTAGTAGGTACTCTGACTGATGCTGATGATGATGATGACGAAATGACATATAACAACCGAATAATACTTACAACAGATAAAGTTCAGCCAACCGTCAAACGTACAAAACGTGAACAATAATAAATAGAAAATGAACATAGATATAATTGCGTATATCTGGCGATTTCTACACAGCGGAGCGGTGAACCAAGGCGAGGCTGAAATGTACGAGCGACGTAATGACACGCAACACTACGAACTAGGGAAACTGATACGCATATACATATACTGAGATACTACAGTGCGTATATATAATACGCTAGATAAAGGAACTTCAAAATGCCAAAAAAGGATTATTTTCTTCGTCCTGCCGTTTTCCCGAGTTATTTGGGGTTGAAGCAATATGTTTTCCGCTTCCATTCGTCTCTGTTAGCCGTCATACTATTATCCACTGCTTTCTTCATCATGTCGTCTTTCAGGCAATCAATCCATCTCTTCTTTAGCCTGCCTCTACCTCTCCATCCATTCACATTCATACTTAACACACTCTTTGTAGAATGCGTTTCACATCTTCTCATGATATAAAATGACAAGCAAGCGCAGAACTCTCCTTACAAAATTGGATTTTAAGGACTTTAAAGTTTGAATAGAAAGAGTAAAAATAGAGTGGTTCAGTGACAAATAAGAAAATGGAATAGAATTTCATGCAGTAATCAAAAGCAGTCAAATATTTACTGACCGGTACAAATTAAATAAAAAATTGCTTGCACATTTATCCCCAATCTTAAAGTTTGAAACATGGAGAACCACATATTTGTACCATGAATAAAAGATAGAAAAAGAAAAGTTCCAAATATGAATGTTGTGATATAACTTGATATTGTACACTTGTTGCTGCAAGAGCTAGATTTCACAACAAAACTTGAATAAGTAAGCAATACCAACAATAATCAATTATTGAAGAAATCCGTAACAACACGGGCGGCGGGTGGTATTTCTGTACAATAGTGAGTAAAGCCTAAAATGTGAGCTGATTGGCGCAAAGTAATAAAAGTATAGCCCAGAACTGATTTGTGCTGTTTAGAAAAGTATAAACTAATCTGTCTCGAAAAGCCTTGCCCCATTTAGGGTAACCCGCAACCTTATCCTTAAGCGAACGCCATTCCTAAAAAATGAAGATAGTAGAACAGACGCAGACGCAGACCAAGACGCAGATTATGAATTCTGATTAAGAAGACTTTGATAGCAAAATGTAGCCCCATAATTTACAGAAACGGATTAAAGTAACCGAGGGACCTTATCAAAATAATTGGACGTAGCTAACTGACATTAAATATAGTTATTTATATGACGGCAATCCATTCACCGCGCATGCATCTCGTCCTAACAAGTGGCACGACGTTCCCGCATAACGGCGTAATGTAAGATGCACTTGAGCTCGCAACTCATTGATTTCAATGGCCGATGGAATATAATGCACGCATTCAAAACGCTAAAACTGTCTTGATAAGATCCTCTATGGGAATATTAACGGATAAAATATTGGAAGTAATTTCATTTCATTTATGCTTGAATTTTGAATGTTTGAAGTTACAATATCCTAATAAATACCTCTCGCTTTAAAAGACGGACTAGAAGTATAAAATACTACTATATTGTAAAAATTTTTGGCTCTCTAGCCAAAATTTCTAGGCATGGTGAGAACTCAAGAGTTATAATATTCATCACTAGCTGCTGCCCGCGACGTCGTCTGTGTGGGCATTAGAGTAGCAAAAATGAGAGACTTGCTCAACCGTTTTTATACCCTTTACCATCACGCTATAATACATCATGATACTTACAACTCTTAAATCGTCTACCCTTAATGAGTTTAATATTTTATTCTCAACTTAAGAAAGATTTCCGTTATGTTTCAGAATTGTCCCGTTATAAATACGTCGAAATAACTGTAGCACCATTACATGGACTGAAACATTATCATTTTAACAAATCGCCTGCAATCTCAAAGCACTTTTGAATGCAGAACATTTCAAAGAGAGCAGTAATAGTGTGCGTGCTAAGTGGTAGGTAAATATTATTCGTTAAAACAATCAATGAGATTCCACTTGAAGAATCTTTTGAATGCTAATAAACAAACAAACAAGCTGTGTATATTTAAAAAGAACAATAAAGTCATGTATCTACTTCGCGTCCGTTTGGTGAACAATTGTAGCTGGCGAGGTCGTAGCATGACGAGAAGCGAACGGTGAACGTTCGCGACCTCTGTTTTTGCTTGCTCCTACATACTTAGCATTGTTTATAACACAAATAACAACTGCATATGATCTAAATTATTCATAACAATTACTAACTCAAACGAAACTTCAAAATTATTGCGAGAATTCCTTTTTATGTCAGCACTAAATGTCAATTCTATATAACACATCTATGAATGAATTAACTGTTGAGATGGGCGTAATAAACACACAGAAAGCAACAGTTATATTACTGTGAATTATGGTCCACGTTACCATTGTCCGAGAGCCACAAAACCATAGGTACAGTAGTACGTAGAGATCGCAAGCAACTTCGAAGTACAAAATATTAGCAGTTGCCTCGGCCATTGACATTTCAGAAACCGTACTCTTTGATGATGATGATTATGATAGCTTTAAAGAAATCGTAAAATTTTAGGTTATAGTACATTGTGCAAACTAAACAGTGGAAGGGTAAACCAATAAAGTATTTTACTCTTCAAAAAATACTTTTATTTTTGTAACATAGAACATAATACTCAATTATAAATAAACATGGACTTTTATTAAATTCTAATGTATCAAAGCCAAGCCGATGCGTATACCTAAATTATTAACGATACAAAACATCTACATCAATGTGTAATCAATGAATAATAACCATAGACTTCGACGTGATGGGTCCATAGAGAGTTGGTAATCAACCTTCTTTATTCGGCATTGCAGTTTTATCGTCGCCTATTATGTACACAACTGTTATCTTAAGTAATCTCTACTCTCTAGTGCATGTTATCTTATCAGTAATTCAATGTCTTACAAAAAGGTAGTCTATACAAGACTTAAGACTTTCGCCTCGTTTTTTTAGTGGTACTACGGTATTCTGAAATTGAGCGTTCGCATGCAGAACGCGACCATACCGACTCACATGAGAAATGTTAATTGAAATAGTTTGAAGCGTCATAACGTGACGGTTAGGAGGATTCGCTTCTAACGCACATTCTGAAATAGCTTAGAATAGGGTATTTGACTCTTTCTTTTTTAATTATTCATATCAAAAGTAACATTTTACAAAAGCAAAAACAGATAATTTTTGGAATACGTTGAGATATAAGTAATTTATAAACCTTTCAAAAGTCAAACAGTTATATAACAGGAAAAGGATGCACATACAAGCTTGTGACGTCAACGGTATTTGATCACGCATGTGCAAAAAATATAGCAAGATGTCCCCACTATGATCCCACTCTTCATCATACGAATATGAAAAATGTTCCTTGTGCATGTGTTTATTTGTTTTGTTAAAAATATTGTACAAAATAAAACACAAATACCCAAAATACCCTATTTTTGCTTTTAAAAAAATTGTAGTACATTTTTTTTTAATGCCTGTAACAACAGCTGCCGTGTTTAATGAGTCCAACAATTTCGATTGAAGCTCAGTTAGTACTAACTAGCGTATGGTCAAGCAACCGTGACTACTGGTCAAAGCATTTCCTTTACTAGTTAAATATTACGTCACGCTTCCTATATGGGCTAGTTATTGTGAACTAGCTTTTGATCTCAAATTGATCGCTATTTAACGATTAAGACTGAAATTATGTTTTAGTAAATTGCCGACGAGAGGCGCTCGTGGCTAAGTTAATAATGTTAAGCAACGCAATCTATTTTCCGTTACTCCGAATTTCGGAAACCAAGCCAGGTCAAATTGTTTGGCCCAGGCTGTCATTTGAACATCTTTGGCAGTCGTTACTAGTAGTCAGAAGCCAAAGAGTCTGACAACCAGTGCTACCAAGGTTTGCAAGGGTAACTGGGTTGAGAAGGTGGGATAGGCAGACGCTCCACATAACATACTCGACTGCATCGGATTAGACTGTAAACCAGACATGTTCTAGAATGAATTCTATATCCAATTATTCATACATATTTTCCGTTTCATACAAAACGAATCTTTAATCTTTTGAGAATTCTAGTCAGAGCAACTTGTCTGTTCGTCTGTCATCGGATCATGTTCGTTTTGTTTGACACACCATGTCGGACTTGCGTGCCGAACGTGATCTATAGACGTCGCTTCATAAATCATTGTGCCATTTTAGTTTTTAGTTTTGCTTGTTGCATTTTCATTATTGGACTCCGATGAGATATTGTTTGTGTTTATATTAAGCCCTTTTGTTGGAACTTCGTTTGCCGTTGTTTTATTAGGGCGTTAGGCACACCAGCAGGCTTAGCATGACAACCGTAGAAACAAGTTTTGTCTATCGGAGAATGGACATAATAAGTGACAGATTGACGTAAGATTTCTTTGACACGTAGAAAAGATTTTTTCTTTTCTTCGATCGACATCAGTCTACGAGTATTAGGTATATGCGAGTTGACAGGTCGCGCCATGCTCGGGCAGAAGACATGTTAACATTGACAGAAAGAGCTTTGTCTTTTCTTGATAGAATAGACATAGAATCGCTATGCTGAGCCTGCAACACGCCTTCTCATAGTGTTAAGGTTGTTACAATTAAGGCTTGCGATGAACAGTAAATATTTTGTCAAACCCTGCACTGATTGTAATCAGTAGCTGTCTTCACAATGTTGCACGTTTGACATAATATTATGAATTTACCATAGTAGTTCGAATCGAAACTGTTTTCAATTGTTTTTGTCGACATTTTAAACTGTCATCATAATATTTATTGAAGCTATCCTTACGACCGGTAACAATGGCATCTTGAGCGAATTGATTTGTAAATATTCGTTCATTCATGTTTGATGAATGCAAGAGGTACAATAACAAGATGTTTTGTGTATTCAAATATGCGAAAAATGTTTGTTTAAGGTTGATTTTGGCGGGTACCGCCGTTGATTGAAGAATAGCCGGTTGTTTTATGACTTTCATTATGACATTATTTACCTTACTATCATCCTGTCATCAGTCTACTTTCTTATCATAAACGAGGTCATATGTTTGAAGGTTTTATTTCAAATATCTCTTCGAACGTAACTTTTATGAAACCCAGAATTTTTTTTTTTTACTTTTCCCTCTGACTTTAAAAAAGGAACAATAATTTAAATTAATATAATAAATAGGTTTTAACGTGTGAAAACAATTACGTACTTAATGGCTATCCGTGCTGAGCGGGCCCAAGTAGAAAGTTCTTACATGATGTGAATGACAGTAATTTATTATAGCGAATTCTTACTATTGACTGTCCGGAATTTATTATGCGTCGGATATATGCTCGATTATTATTTAATAAGTATGTCAATTTGATTTTAAACAACCATGTCGTGCAAAAGCGTGAGAAATTACGATTTACAGTAGTAAAGTTACTTACTGCTTTCGTAAGTAAATGTTGCATAAAAAGTGCTGGATATATATTTTTTTAACATGAACATTTAATGAAAAAAAAACCGTATTTCTTGGACGTTCGAAAAACGAATAAAAAAAATATAGAAAGATTAGGATTTTCTGCTTGTATGTGTTAGATATGACTCCAGAAGAAATACTGAAGTCTCATACAATGATAAGTTAAATTAAAGTACTTACGCCTATCCAAAAAAGGTATATCCTATAGGTTCTTAATTTTAGAAGAAAATTTTGGACTTAATTCCGCGATAAAAAAAAATTGTGTGCCCTACATACAATCAAACCTGTATAGATAGTATCGTGTAGGTTCGGTTGCAGAGCATAATAATTTTATCTCTTTTACTGTATGTGTGCATATGCATAAGGGCGAAAGGGAAGGTACCTTTCCTGCCTGTGCATATAATGAGATATTGCATCCTGCATCCAAGGATGGATATTCGTCTCCCGGAATTAAAACTAAACTTGTTCCTAGGTGATGAAAGAGGCCCTTAATGTCATAATTTAGATATGCCATCAAAATTATCAGCGTATGCAAAAGAACTTTATGGATTTTGAAAAGGCATATCATTTTTACTTTACTACGAAGGTTGGTACAATATTGTAAATAAATAAACTTGCAATTCTAATGCTAAAGTTCAAAGAAGCGTGATTCATAATTTGATTATGGGGCAATCCCATAATGACATTGCCTCAAACAAGTTTGAGGTTTGATAGAAATAGGTACCTAGAATTATTAATATAAACAATAATACTGGTTGAGTTAAAGAAAAGAGGTAACTACACTTAAAAAAGCAGTGGTTAAGAGCGAAAACCCACAACATCGCACATAATCCAGTTAAAGACGACCAGACGTCTGACATACAAGTCATAATAATTTCAATAAATACAAAGTTTTAATGTAACGAAACACGTCCCCTGGCTGGAGGCCTATATAAAAAAAAATCATTAAGGTTCCTACAGGAAAATCCGATTAGCAGTACACGACCTATATAAAAAATATACCATACACGTCAATCGTGGCAATCTAAATAATGTATAGCAAGCAGGTATTTTATTCGCATTCGTGTCAATAAGCAAATGCCTAGTCTAATATCTACTCTACACGCCTGTTGAAGACCTAAGCCTTAATTTATGTAGATTAACAACAAAGGTGGAAACAGAAACAATAATTGTGTTATACATTATACAAATAGAAATCCTCCAATTAATATTAAGTATATATAAGCTGTTTTTCAGACGGCAAAACACTAGGAGCGTGTCTCTATTATTCCGATAAGAACGACAAATTACCAGTTAAGCTAACATCAAGCTACAAGGCACGATTAATTAATAGCAGTAACATGGTCAACGGTTATAATCACTAATACACAAAAGGAACCGATAAACTCGATAATAACATAGTTTCCTGTCGTGTACGCCGCGCCGGTGTTCCGTGATAACAAATAGCTACCATTCCTTCGCGTTTTCAGTTATTCCAATTGATTCGTTGCTTTCGGTAATTATTGCTGTATTAACTGTTCGTTAATTAACTCTATGTGTGTCGAACGTTCTGCGCAAATAATTTTACGTTTACATTCACCAAATATCCTAAATACTTTTACGAGTCTCGTTTAATTTATTAATTTAATTCAATGACCGATATTGGCAATGCACAAAAAGGATTTAATATTATTCACTATTGATGACTATTTTCTATGCTAATATCGCGATATGTAGACAATTGTAACGAACTTTCTCCAGTTACCTACTAACTTCATAACGAGTTAAATATAATAAAACGGCCACTTACAGCGATAGAAAGTAAATCCGAAATACGAAGTCCACAGGTTAGATCACGACTCTACGTAGCACAGTCACAGAGTTATGATTGATAAATAATTATAAAATTGCACAAATCACAAACGTCACAGAATACACTTTTCGGACGATTGAAAAATTGAGCGCACGCAGCGTTGCCGAACGTTATAATTTAAACGGAACGCGGGACAACAAGTGACAGTTGGAACGAGATGGCCGCCACGCGTGCGCACTCCACCGCTACTCGGATCGGTCTGGCGACCCCGTCTGCACTTAACGCTCTACGATGCGCGACCACACGAATCCATGATAATGAGACGGTTTTTTATGACGATCCCGCATACTTCTAAGTGGTATATAACCCTTTGGAATAAACTGAGTCGTGTGTGGCCCACTCACAAAGCACTTCAAGCAGTGTTGACCAAATAACACGGTTTCGGTTCTGATAATTTTTGTTCGATATTTATGATCTCTTCTTGAATTGAACTCGAATCATTTCAAATCGAGAACCCTTCGAGGGCTCACCGTGTTCTTATTTTTGAAAAAACTTTCTCGATTTCTACGACTCTTCAATTTTCAGCAATCGATTTCAGTAGGTCAAATGAAAGTCTGAAAAGCTACGCTCTAATAGTCAACAGTGACTTTTAAACTCCCTTTTCAATCTCTACAAAATGGCAAGTTGTAACATCGATAAACTTGGTTACCCTACTGCAGTTTCAACCCTTTATTAATTCATACCCTGTTTTTGTTTCACGTAGTCGCAAAGAGTGGCAGACTTACGGGAATTCCAAACACGTGGCAACTTGGAGGGGAAAATCTGTCACAATATACACATGTACATAGGACTAACAAAGCCATTTTTATCGCAATCAACTACAGAATTATAACATGAATGAAACGGAGTACAAGTACAGTAACATTTAATGATTGTTCAAGCGAAATAATTAAACTGTAATGCTTTGTATTTATATTAAGGTAATATCAGATGTTGTTATTAAGTCTACACTTCAATAAATTAAAAGAAAAACCTTTTTTTAGAAAGTTTTTATGGTCCGCCATATTGGATTTAGAATAACGTGAGATTATTTTTAAGTCACTCTCAATAAGTCCTTTCATTTGATACCCATATTGTTGAAATTCGTTAAAAATAACTACTCCGCCGTCTTGGAAGGTCCGCCATATTGGATTTAGAATAACGTCTTATAACATTTCTTGCATTGTCATCCAGACTGAACGTATATACAAAATTTCAGCTCAATCAGTTAAAGATATCTACTTCAAAATTGAGTTCAAAGAATCCACCGTAACATACATACACGGCAAGTTAAATAAAAGCTTTTAAAAACATGTTATTTTGGTATCTCCAATTTTTTTTACAAAATCCTTTGTCATCTGCCAGGCACTGGCATACAAAGGGCTCCAAAAGGAACAAAAGTGGGTTTTAGTCAGTAAGTCTGACACCTTCAGCGGCACCCACTGCGAGAGGGGTCGTTTGATGATATCCAAGTCACAAAGGTGTGATAACCACATTGGTGCCTAGATACTCCGGACAGACCCCGTCACACATAAAGAGATACGCTCCATACAAAAGCAACCATACAATTTGAAAACACTAAAAAATTCATAATTTCTACGGTACTTAACAAAAAACGTTAATAACATTACAATCGTTAAATGATACGCAATACCGATAACCGACGTAATGGTGTAATAGGCCCTCTTCGCGTTAACTTTAACTGTAACGTTTTTACGCGAAACGCACGCGACAAAGATATGATTTAACTGTACCCAACAAAAGTACTGACGGAAAAGTGTTGGGTTCCGTAGTCATTTATGTGTTATACTGTCTTTTAATTTCTTTACGATATCAAGAGCCTGTTTCACCACCTACGAATAAGTTTCAGTTAGTTTATTTGGAAGATGATGTCATACAAATTAAATTCCATTTTTGATTTTTTTCGCTATATAATGGTTATTCGGACATTTTAACTGCCCTTTGAGTAAGTATATTGAAAACATTATGATACTATGGCACATATTGGTTTGTTTATGTTTTCAGAGAAAATTAAGCATTCTTGTTGTAGTTTTGTACAGGATTTCATTACTTAATATCTAACAGTAAGCAATAAGTACATAAGCAATAAGTACAATCGCATACACAAATAAACGGAAAACAAGAAGACAAATGCGAAAGATATTACGAGATTTAAAAAAGGGATTAATTTCTTAAATGAAACGGCAAAAAAAGCTATTCATAATAATTATACAATAATTGTGAGGAAGTTTCTGTCTCTATCTGTACCTAGGACCCTGTTCCCGATGTCTTACTTCTAAACGTTTTTATATTTATTTTATAAGAATATTTAAAAATGTAAATAAGATATTAAAAAATAATAACCATCAATCGCTATCTAATAGATGGCCTACAACCGATAACAGATTCGTTTCTTCCACCATATTGAAACATAACTAAAAAAACGCGTATCTAAACTACAAATCGAGGGCTTAAACTTTACGAACGCGACGCACGGCGAATACCGTTCACGAGGTGTAGATTACTGGGAAATGTAATCTTAACACAATCAGTATTTTACTTCGTCTCTAGAATGTCTTATTTAACAGAATAACTTTTTTAGTTGAAATAACTAAATTTTCTGCTACAATAAGACGCTACACAGCAATTCTATATAAAAATCTGGTTTCATGAAGTCTGTAGATACTTAATTCTTAGCAAAGTTCATTTCTTCTTTATTTATTTAGTAATTGCATAATTTAGGTACTTTGTTACAGGCTTGTTTGGTACTAGATATATCACCTCACTCGTAAGGTCGCAAAAAAATAGCTTAAAGCTAAATATTGTAACTTGTTATGCATTGTTGAGGAATAAATAACATACAATTAGAATATTACATGAAATGATAACATAATTCAAATTAATGTTAATAATAATATTCTTCTATGGAGTCTATTGGATAGCAGGCAACGTAAAGTTAAACAGACACATTCTGAACATAATTTTCAGATCGAACGAGTAGGTGCAACAGATACTAAGATTAAGCAAAAACCATTACCTATAGAGAATTCTATACCCACAAATCGTTACAACACAAAACCTACAGCATCTGCATAAATAAATCCTTACACAACAGTATCTGACAAAGATCGCAATGACAATACGTATTTACAACCAGCTAACGCAATAGATCGGCAGAGTCGAACAAACTGACAAAACAATAAACTCGACAAACAATAAATCTTAGCAATTTCAACAGTTCAATAAATTTATAATGCTGACTACAAACGCAGAAATGATCTCGCCTAGAAAGGCTATCTAAACCGCCGATCTGCCATCATACCTAGTTCTATGAAAAAACATAGCTTTATGTTAGCAGGTACTCGTAAACTCTTGAAATGATAAGACTACGTCGACACTGTAGAAAACCGTGAGAAATGTAAGCTGATTTGACTTGGACAAGCTTAAGGATAACTTGATAAATCGTAAGAGGAAAATAATATAAACAGTTCTGTTTATGTTCACGATATTTTGAAAGTGGAGTATTCTACGTAATCATTATGACCTGGCCAGAGACACACCAAAGACCATACCGTAACTCAAAATTTTCGTGCTCTCCGATTAAGGCGAATCAACCACCAACTTCCAGACTCCAGGCTGCTTTATGAAAGTTTCTCAAAACCCACAAAGCGATTTCGGCCCGTCCTGGAAATCGAACCCGAGACCCCGTGCACAGTAGTCGCGCCTTGCGACTACTAGAATGAGGCAGTCAACATCTGTCATAGAAATAATCCTAAAACTTGTTTTTAATATTCACAAAAACATAACACCCAGCTGAATTACAAAGGAGCTTTTAAAAACTGTTATACTTATAACATTATATAGCCAGGTTATTAAAGTAAAAATTCGGAAATTTCATACATTCCCGACATAAGTTACGACGCGGCCACTCCCGAAGTAGCGCGCCCTGCGGCACTCTCTCACGCTCGGGGGTGCTCGAGTGCTACATTAAATTTTAGTTTTGTTTAAGAATGTTTTAATAACAAATGTTCTAAATTATATGTTAACTGAAACGCTCACTTATCAGCTCTAATTTTACTAAAAACTATTAATTGAATGGTACTTCAGCAGGGAACAAAACAATTGCAATTTTAGTATCTATTTTTCTTTTCAAGTCTTAAAAATAGACAGACCTACTATTTCATTAATTCTTGCAATATTTTATTGACCATCATCAGTACTTCCAATGAAAGTACAATATACTTTTAAATAACCTGTTTGAGATAATCAAATAGGATATACAGACAGGACTGAAACATACGTATCTACGCCTTAAAACTATATTCATGGCAGGATTCCGCTTCATGCATAAACATTCATCCTTATTCTTAAGATTATCATACATTGGCATCGTCTTACTAATGTCATATAATGGTTATTATTACCGCCACGTAAAGGGAAGTCCGATGCCTTAATATGAGCATTTTAGAGCTGACTTGCCTCCGGCTACTGGTTGCATCAGCTCGATAATTCCCACGGGAATACCTTGGGTATTGGAACTCTATTTAAAAAGATGATAAAGCTTAAATTGAGCAACTGTTTGCTTCCTCTTTAGTATTAGTCAGAAGTAGAAAATAGGTCATGCTAATAGTATCAGTTACTAATCAGCAAAGGGGAGGCATCTGATGTCGTCACATGCATGTGCAGGTACGAGTGTAGAATTGTGTTTGAAGGAAATTATAAAACTACAAAAAGTATACAAGATATTAGCTGTTAGCGGCAGGCGTTATGTAGAGACGCCAGCACACCAAGCTACCCGAAACTGTCAAATTTTCCCAATCAATTTTGAACCATATGCATCAGCGATAAAATTGAAAATCCATTACGAAAATTTGACAGATTCTACCAATCCATCACGAGTAGATGTTTCTGTCTGTACCTGTTGATTATTTGAGTCAAAGTTACTTATTATCATCAACCATTCGTTCAAATTTGGTCTTGATGACAAACTTACTTGGCAGACTCGTGCATTAACATAAAGCCAATGATAGACCACCAAAGAGTCCCATAGTCATAGAGTCCCGTGGTCTAGTATTATTTATGCAAAGCGAACTTGGAGCAAAGCCAACACGCTGAAGGTTTTATGAAATAACTTTAATGTAATGGTGACATACAACCTGATAATTATCGTTTTTTTTTTGTTTTAAACTATACGCTAATGCAATACTAATCTCTAGTTTTTACCATTTTATATATATTACTAATTCTAATTATTCATTTTTCCTCAAATCACATTATTTCTTTAATATTTTAAAAGCTTCAGTTCGCGTGTATCAACCTAAGTAAGCCTCCATATCGTAATACGATATGCAGCGTCATTAAGTTTCAAGTTCAGTAGTATTCTGAGAATTACCCTGCGGCTCGTTAGTGGGAATCGTAAAATGTTCACAAGACAGGAATAACAATACTACCGCTTATATGCACTAACTCTTTAATATAATCTACATTCAGGGCCTGTTTCACCACCTATGAATAAGTTCCAGATAGTTAATTTGGTAGATAATTTCATACAAATTCTGTTCCATTTTTGAACTTATTTGGTAGATTGTGGCTATTCGGAAATTATGAAACTGGCACTAAGCCCAGTACTATACATCTTACAATAAATATGATAATATATGGAACATCATTTTAAATTCATCTTTTATCAATTCTGTACTCTGGCCTAATTTCAATTAAAGTATGTAAACCCTTTTGATCTTACGTCACGATGCTTACATTCACACGGATATTATATAGAGATATTGCTATTTAATTTGCAACTTGATCTGTATTCTTTCATAGTGTGTATTGTACTCATCATCATCATCGCCAGCCTTTTTAGTGTCCCACTGCAGAGCACAGAGCTCTGCGCTCTGTGTCTCACACAGAGAAGGAATAAGCGGTAATCACTACGCGTACGCCTACCCACTCAAGGCGGATTAGCGATTTTAAAGTCTAAAAGTCCAGGTTCCCTCAAAATGTTTTCCTTTACCTTTACTCAGTTATTGATGTCTAAGATTTTGTTCACTATGCGCCTAGTAAAATATTAGTAGGGTCATACCTGATCATTTTGTTGAATGACTGCCGTCCGCGCCGCCTCTCGTTTCAGTTGTAGTATCACCCTCTCTTTCGATTTAATTTCCTCCAGCTGTGAACAATAAACAAAATCATTGTTCAATACCTCAAAATTACTGATTAAAAACTTAACATTAACTTTAAGGACGTTTTAGGGTTTAGCGCCTACCATCAATGAAATAGCACGAAGTGCGTACAAACTACGTTGCTATTAGATTACGTTAAGGCGTTGTTACTTGCTATTCTGACCGCACATTATTAGTTAATAATTAGATTATGAGCGTATTTGGCTTATTAAATTAGGTTATATAACAAAACAAGGTCGTTTTAGATACAATATTATGTACACGCTAGTAGGTATAATTTCACAACGAATGTATGTTACATTAATAAATAATAATGTCCTATCACAAATGAGTTGGTAAGGGGAAAATAGGCCGAATTAATTCAGTACAATAATAACCCAGAATTGACATAAACCACACCTACAGAACTAGAACTGATCTTTGTCTAGTCCACATCGTAAAAGATATTTTATGTATGTGTGTTAAAGTTTAAATTAATTTGTCATGTTCTAATTCTAAATGTTAGTTTAAAATAATCTTAGTTCTACTGTTCGTCTAAAAGGTCATTTGATCCGCAACAGATCGGTTGGGTTTCATACTCGGTAACTATTATTGTGTTTGTATTATTGTAATATTAAAATTGGTTAGCTTGCGGTGATTGGATGTTGGATAGATAGGATACTAAAGTACATTGTAGGTACTGTGGAAACCTATCTTCTTCTTGTGAAGATATAGGCTTCCAGGTACCTTTTGGGATCGTATGTAAAATCAAACTATTAATATTTAACTTCAAGTTGTATTCGTTGTTTGGTTAGATTTATATTTAAGTTAGATTCTATATTTAATTGATGTTCTTGCCTGTCACAAAACATAATGAGAGATGAAAAGAGGTCACATCTCTACAGTACCTATCGACCTATATAAAATACCGCTAGCTTCCAATCACGGTTTCGGTCGCACCCATAGGAAAAGGGGACATAACGTATTCTAACTAAAAAAACTCTTAAACTGTTTTTTTTTTCAACTGAATCTAAGACCCATAGAAAATAAGTCAAATAAAGTGAAATACCATTTAACATGGCAATGCTGCCAGCCTCTTGGGTACGCTCCCAGTAGACAACGATGGAGATGAGTTTTTCGATGCTTTTTAGTTATTTATTTTTACTAGTTATAGTTCATTAGTTTTAAGTCTTTTTTATTATAGTATAAATGTTGTATATAAATACAATTGGCCGTCTTATCGCTAAAAAGCAATTTCTTCCAGACAACCTTTGGATGGAGTTTAGCAGTAGAAAAATAGATTACGGTGAAATATGAATTTATATCAATATAGTAAAGTTTCACTGTACAAATTGCTTACTTAGGTATAATAAATATTCAACGCGTACGCTCCAATAAAAGTAACGACAGCTATTGCTAAGTATACCATTAAACGAATGCAATCAGCAATAATGTATTACCAGACTCGATTACCAACAGGATAAAATATGTATCGATCGCGTAAATTGATATCTAAATGCAATGTTACGTACTTAGTCTGCTTTGCAATCAAGCTTTTGTACAGACGCCATCACATCAAGCTACTACATTCTGTCGAATTTCCTTAATAGATTTTGAACTTTATCGCTGAAGCATATGGTTCAAAAATAATTGGAAAAAATTTACAGTTTCGGGAAGCTTGATGTGCTGGTGTGTCTGTCCTTCTAACTACCTATCACATCTAAGTCAAATAATTTTACTGTAATATGAAAATTAATAAAAAATAGAGCATTATATTTATATTCGGTTTTCTTATTAAAATAATGTTAACAAGGATTTGTCACGTTTGGTTTAACTATGCATTTCGCATCCGATTATTAACTTAACCCTTCTATTATTAGATTTCCATGAGGTATACTGACCAGTTTATGGCACTGTGCGCGTGCGTCTCTCCGCGCGGCCTGTTCGAGCGCGCTGTGCTTGGCCGCTTGCGCGCGCAGCTCGGCCGCGCGAGCGCACTCCGCCGCCTGCGCGACCTGCCGATTGGATATACATAATTAATTACATTTTTGGTAGAAATTGTCCAAATTCATTACATAAAATACCCTAATAGTTTCCTTGAAAAACAATACACGAAAATTCAAGAAATAATAAAGAATCGATGGTCGATGTTTTAATGAATAGACAGAATAAAACAGATAGATGGATAGATAAACTGTGTGGAAAAAATAGTCCAAACATGCATCAAAGTGGTTACATCACTCAATTAGATAAGAGATCCCAATCAGCTCGTCTATTGCAGTATGACGTATGCCTTAATGAGGCAGTGCAAACAACGGGACTTAGATAGCGAAAGCCTCTGCAAAAATACCAAACTCTACGTTCAAGTACTAAATCAATCGTAAAACTAATTACTTCTAGTTATCTGTACGATCAGCTTTCTCAAGATGAAGTCACCGAACTAATTAAAATTTTACCATCTATTTTCCTCTAGCCTAGACTTCTCAGTAACTTCAATTCGTGTCATAACTGTATGCGGCTAATGAGCAGACATCGTTAGCAACCCCAGCAGTACGAAATAACTACACAATATTAAACGACAATATTTTCTAAGCCAGTAATTGACGTGCCTCTATTAAACACACAACGAATGATGGCACAACCGCTAACGATTTAAACCCCACGATAATGTGGAAATGACCTTAAACTCTGCAGTTTGTGTCCGGATACCCCGAAGAACGAACGCTGGATAGTGGACCTTCGAAATGTTAGTAACATTCTTGATACTATTAATTTTAAAACCATCTTCTTGCTTTGATGAATCCAGTGTGCTGTTTCAAGAAGTCAAGGAATATCACCGGGACGCGTGGCTGAAAGCTGAATATGCTTACGAAGTGGTCAATATCATGTACAACTCTTTCCGTCAGTGGTACTTCACGGTAACATTTTGTGAGTTCACTTACTTTGAAAACAGAATCTTAAAGTACACAGAGCAATATGGCTACGGATACAACGTCATGCTGTTGAGTGGCTGTCCGTACTCCAATAATAGTTTTGTGAAGCCACGGTACAATAGGCACGGAGAGACAGCCTACTTGGTTACATCAAACGACTTGTCTATCGATGTCAGTGAAACCGTAATCGCTGCCTTAAAGAGAACCGGCGTTTTCAAACCAAGGAGTGCCGTCATCTTTGTCATCAAAAATGTCCTCGAATTGGACAACTATTTCTATCACGAACTAAGTAATCATTTCCAAATGCTATGGAGCAGCAGTGTTACCAATTCGGTATTGATATTGAAAACTGATCGATTGAAGATGTATTCATACAATCCTTTCTTCCAAGAAATCAAAGACATAACAAATATTAGGGATGTGAGTGGGCTGCTCTCTAAGCAATACAATAATTTGTACGGATATGGTCTACGTTTAAGTGTCTTCAGAAAAGTCTATGTATCCGATAGGACTGGACCTGTACATTGCGACTCTTATCTTGCCCAAACCGTAATGAAGTTCTTAAATGCAAGTTGCTATCCCTTGCCTCCAAGGGATGGAAGTACGGTTGGTGATCTGCTAGAAAATGGTACAGCTACAGGAGTCACCTCTGATCTAATGGATGGCTACACTGACCTAGAACTAAATTCAAGAATCCTCAAAAATACTTACTACGGCTACATCGATACGACTTATCCTCTGAACCAGGATGAGTTATGTTTCTTAGTCAAGAAATCAGATACCCAGTCAACATTCAAAACGACGATAAATTTGATATCTATGGAAATGCTCTTACTGTTTTTCTTTACCTTTACTGTTTTCATCACTGTAACGATTCTTGTAAGAAAAGCAGAAAATAATCTTTTAAACCTAAACGACGACCAAAGAGCTGGAGATACGTTGATAGATATCATTAAGTGTTTCATAAGACAAACGATGGATTTTGATTTCATGGGTCCAGTATTTAGGAGCCTGGTGCTGCTGATTATAATCTATTCCTTGATCATCGACTGCGCCATTGATGTAAGAATTACAACATTTTCTTGTATCTTATTAATTTTTTCTTTTAGCTAATATATTTAAATGTTATTTATTTTTTAGGGGATCATTACTTCTGCGATAACCTATCCACGCTACAAGCCAGACATTGAAACGATGGCTCAGTTAGGATCGTCCAATTTGACTCTTGGTATACACAATCGTGATCTCAAGATTTTCAACAGCAGTCTTTCATCAGATTACTATAATCTGATAAAGAACCGTATTGTTTCTTTTAGTGATAAAAAAATTAAAGAGGTTCTGGACAACAGAGAGTACCAGTACGCAACTTTATTGAGAAAATCTGATTCACAATACGTGAGCCGAAAAGTGTCAAATATGCGAAATGGGAAACCATTATTTTACACCATTCCTGAATGTCCTCTTCCATGTTTTATCGTATATGGCTTACGATATGGAAGTCCTTATCTCAACCGACTAAACGACATAATACATCATCTGTTTCAAGCAGGCATATTACAGTATTGGAGCAAAACTGAAGAATTGAACGCTGATCGCAGTCGCCTCGGCGTAATAGAAAACAAAGATAGAAAGCCTCTCAATATGAAAAATCTTAAGGAAATGTTCTTTATGTTGGCCATCGGGGAATTAATCAGCACCATAGTATTTATTTTAGAAATATTGTATCACAAATATCATAAACAATAAAGAATAGTTCGATTAATATTTGTCACTTACCTTGAGTTTTTCTTGTAGACCCTTATTTGCTGACTTTAAAGACTGAATTTCTATCGTTAATTTCTTTATTTCTGTTAATTTGTTTTCATTTGAATGCCCATTGTCTGATGTTTTATCTTGTTTGGGTGTTCTTAACTGTTTCTCTAGAAATTCTTCTTTCCTTCTGTGTTCAGTCTTTAAGTTTCTGAGTGTGCTCTCGTTGCGGGCCTTAAGTGCTCGGACCTCGCTCCGCTCGATGTCGAGCGACTTTTTCAAGGTCGTGTTCTCAAGCCTTAACCTTTCGACGAGGCCTTTCATCTTGTTTAAGAACGCTTCGTCGACGGTACGCTTGTGTTCCTCAGCTGCTACGGCGGATATCTGACTGCTGGTGGTCGATGTGTCGGTGGACGCCATGTTTTCGGCGTCCCCGGCTTCGTTATCACAATTCGGGACTACGTCTCGATCGTCCGCGGTCTTTGCCTCGTACTAATATAGTACGAATCTCTTTGTTATCGTAATTCGTATCGATTCGTGCGGTTTCTCGTTGTCGGGGTCTCGTTGCGAATTCTGGAATGCAAAACGTGTAAATTGAATATGCATAGTGGGAGCGGTGCCAAGTTGAAGTTATTATTGAAAAGTTTATATTACGTTGTTATAACAACGGGAGGTGTTTGGTTGTAATTAATGGTGTTTAGGTATAGTGTGTGCCGTCTCAGCTCTGCTAATTATCTGCAGGAATTAACAAAGACAAGTGAGCCGTAAATCGAATACATTTGCTCTTGTTTCCATAATATCATGAAATGAATTGGTTTGTGCAAGAGTGTACGCTGCGTAAAGTAGGGCAGTGCGTGAACAACTATGTGGGACGATGGCCAGCTAGGAATTAAACAGTAGTCTTTTAATCTTCGCCATGTTCTCATTAAACGTTTGCGTGTCCGGTAATCTCAGTGTAAACAATGAAACTTCGCTTTTGTACAGTGTACAATTAGTTAGATTTAGTTTGTTTAGGGTTTAAACAAAGTTACGAGTTTTGTAATTAGAACATGCTATAATGCCGACACGTAAATGTAAAAGACTTTATTCTAAATTGTCTTGAAATAAATGCTTTAAACTGGTGAGTTCTTATATCGCCGTAGAAGTTTCAAAATACTATAGGTATACGCAATTTTTGATTATCCCATACCTATTCCAAACACGAATTTATATCTGCCATATTGCCTGATATTCGATTCACTGATATCACATTGAAAAATCATTACCTACGTCAAAGGAAACTCGAATTGGGCAGTTTAATTAATTTACCTCAAGAACTGACCATGGTGGAAATTTTACATCATCATTATCAAAAATTATAAATAATATCCCTATAAAATATACCTAATATTCTTTCCACCCAAATGACATAGGCACGCGTGCTAACTGCTAAACAGAAATAGCAAGGCAATTTAAAGTAGGCCAGTCTGTCAGTCGACACTATGACACAATTAACTAATGGGTGAACAGCACGAACCAATATACAGGTAGTGGGATACTCGGAAACGTTGACACCATAATTAAAAATAGTCCTACTGCCCTTGAAGGAATATTGGGGCCGCGCCGAAATGCTCCAAATTGATGACATCAACATCATTATGACTGACAGTTGGAAATGCATCCGATGAAGACAAGCGGAAATGTAGTGGAAGATGAAACAATATTGAAAATAATGTGAATTCGTTTGAAAGTGAAATAAGATTAATAAAAAAGAAAAATTTACAATATCATAATGAAAGTGTTGACAAAAAAATAAATTCATTAAACCGAGACATTTCAACTAATCTCTAGGCTAGGCTAACTCATGGGTATTTGAGGAGGTGGAATACTACATAGTTAATTGAACGCATGTAAAAGTAAATACCATTAATGACAGGCCAGGCAAAGCTCATAAAGTATCACCTTACGACACTGCCGGGAAGTGAGAGGTCGTTCGTTCCTAGAACCGCAAAGATGGTAGTACTATGATCTTGTTTACGCAACATGCAACACTTTGCTGTTGACATGTTGCACATGAAGCGACAGCGGTTGAAGCAAGTAATTGACACAAAGTACATGTTTTTAAAGTCAATGGCGAAAAGAGAGAGAGTATTTTCTATACTTAGTGGCTTTAAGTTTTGAGAAGCACAATTGCGAATATCGTCTTTCGAAGGTTTAGTTCCCGGGGGCGGAATTTTGTTGTAAAAGGATTATTCGAAAGCATCATCACCCGAGCCTTTTCCCCAACTATGTTGGAGTCGGCTTCCAGTCTAACCGGATTCAGCTGAGTACCGGTGTTTTACAAGGAGCGAATGCCTATCCGACCAGACCTCCTCAACCCAGTTACCCGGGCAACCCCTTACCCCTTGATTAGACTGGCGTCAGACTTACTAGCTTCTGACTACTACTACTAATAATACTAAAAGGATTATTCGAAAGTAATACTCAAAAAAAAATATTTCAATGCCGTCATCATCATTATTATCATCATCATCGGTCTTTTTACAGCCCCCTTGTCACAGATCTCTTTTCATTCAGAGAAGGAATGTGTATTAATCACCACGCTTGCTCAAGGTCCATTCTCGATTTTTGATAAGCAATTCAATTTTGGTGCCTTGCCAATATCACTATTTCAAAACGAATTCATAACTATTCTGATGGGTACAATAAGCACAAAATACAGACTAATCCATAGTACAAACGATTTGGCTCCCGCTATCCAGCCATTGAACTTCCGCCGTTAACCAAGCATATGGTAAAAACAAAAACTAAAGCATTGCATATAAATATATCTAGAGTAATATCTATTACTACACGAGTCAACAAACTCTGCAATCACTATGCAATATAGTCAGATCTAGTCACGGCAGCGCGGACGCATAACAGCGCGAATTAGGACCAATTTAATAAGGAAACGCGCTCAAAGGACGCCTACAATTGTTACAATTACCAGAGCAAATTGAACTGGATGACCCAGTCTTTAGATGTACGGCTAGATTCGCACGTTCACGGTGCTTGGGTACGAATTAATGGTAGAAATCGTGCTTATAATTATGCTTGTAATAACGTTCACTGTTTGTTTCGCAGATAGAACTGAGACGTTAGATATTAATTTAGATAGTGAGAATATTATGTGATGGAGTGCGCATGTTTTTAAATTAAGATGTCTTTCTTTACGAGCATTAATGTTTTGGCATTTTTAATCTATATGAATATTATAAAGATGAACAGTTTCGCACTAATCTCAGGAACTCGTCTCCCGAGCCTTTTCCCAACTATGTTGGGGTCGGCCAGTCTAACCGGATTTAACTGAATATCAGTGTTTTACAAAGAGCGACTGCCTATCTGACCTCCTCAACCCAGTTACCCGGGCAACCCCTTGATAAGACTGGCGTCAAACTACCCGTAACGACTACCAATGACATGATGATGAATGACAGGATGTTCAATGACAGCCGGGACCTACAGTTTAACCACAGATTACTGAATAGTTACTACGTAACAGATACTTCACTCAGTAGAAAATTTCCAATACCTACTACGATAATTGCCTACTCCTTCGCGTCAACAACCACTGTATGCTAAAAAAGGATTTGTTACATTTAGGAGAACGTTTTAAAATAAGTATAATACTTCTTAGTTTGATGATGATCTTCGGAGATGTTCACTAGAAATGAAAAAAAAGCCTTAAAAAAGGAGAACCGACTTCAGATAAGACACTAAGCCGTAAGAAATAATTTGTTTTTTTTTTATGTTGGTGCTAACAGCTGGTAATTATGTTGGTGCTAACAGCTGGTAATTATGTTGGTGCTAACAGCTGGTAATTACGAATCGAAAAAGCACCGACATTTACACCCATCTACAGCACATAAGGCACCACACGGCATCGTAATACGCGTTAGAACGAACAGCACTATTAGAAGTCGGTTAAAAATTGAACGGCGTGCGCGCGCTTCGCTTGCGAAAGCCGCACTGAATTCGCTCCGCCGGCGGACCGAGACCGCTCGGCTGGGCGGTAGGCACTTATAGCGCGCAAGTACATGGAGTGACGGAGGCCTGGTTTAACGTGCCATCCGAAACACAGCCTAATCTCAGGAACTACTGGATTGATTTAAAAAACTTCTTTTTTATTGAGTCCATTTATCGAGGAAGAATCTAAGCTACTTTTTATCCGAGTGCGTGGAGTTGTTCCCACAGGACGCGGGTGAAACTGCTCCTGGAAGCTAGTCTATACTTATTTTGCTGATTGTCTACAGGTACAGATACAAATTTAAAAGAAACACGTGATGATAAATTCACAAATCCCTCAGGATATAGCTAATTCCTTTGAAAACTGTTAGGTATATAAGCAAGAGTCAAGTATGAAGAAACTTCAAATAAATACAAACGCATCTAATGTGTAGCACCCAGTGACCCAAATCCCAAATTTCCAGAGCCATCGGAAATATGATTACATCAGTATTAATAAGATTTGTTCTCTCATCTCTCTTAAAATATCGCGAACACTCATTCCTTCGTGAATCAGATCTGCGTTGAGTACCTACTCATAATAGGTTTTATCTCTCTTTATTATTTTGGCGCATTATATCACAATTTCAATTAAATAGAAATGTATGTATTATGTAGAATTTATGTAGAAATCAATTATGTAGAAAGTAAGTTAGGTGAAGGTGACATCAGAGGTGCAGCCAGGATTTTATTTAGCAGCGATGTGGTGGCGCCATGCTCTCCAGATACACTCTCTGCTCTGGAGAGCAAACACCCGGCCCCAGCTGATGACCTTTCTTTTCCCGACTCTCCTATTTCGGACGAACACTCCCTCACTGTTACAGGTCGACAGGTGGTCGAGGCTGTAAATTCCTTTAGAAGTGGCTCGGCTGGTGGCCTCGACGGCCTGACTGCGCAACATCTTCAAGATTTAATGAGCTCAGGCGCCGGGGACGCCGGTGTGGATCTTCTCAAGGAACTTACAGCTCTGACCAATGTGATGCTCTCCGGCAATGTGCACGATGCCGTCGTCGACGTATTATATGGAGCTAACCTGTGCGCTTTAAAAAAAAAGGACGGCGGTATCCGTCCCATTGCCGTGGGAACAACATATCGTCGTATGGTAGCCAAAATCTGTTGCAAATTTTACAGTGAGGAACTTTCGAAAAAATTTCAGCCCCTGCAATTAGGATATGGTTCTAAAGGGGGCTGCGAGGCTGCCGTACACGCTTTGTCGACCTACCTAAATTGTGGCAAAGGAGAGGTCATCCTGAAGGTTGACATAAAGAATGCCTTTAATTCTGTAAATCGTGACACCCTGTTGGCGGAAGCTCAAAAAGAAGTACCCAAAATTTACAGTTTCCTTTACCAGTGTTACAGGCACCCATCAAAATTACTCTATAAAGACAACCTATTGGAATCCGCAGTTGGCTGCCAACAGGGTGATCCCCTCGGGCCAGTGATTTTTAGTCTTGCCATTCACCCAATCATTCGAGAGCTAAATTCTAAATTCAACGTTTGGTATCTAGATGACGGGACCTTGGGAGGTGATGTAGAGACTGTTTTTCAGGATTTACTTCATTTAAAGCATAAATTTCATTCCATTGGCTTAGAACTCAACCTAACAAAATGCGAATTGTTTATTTCTGACAAGACAGACAGACAACTGACAACTTCCAAATTTCATTCCATAGCTCCACAGATCAAAATCATAGACAAGCACTCTCTCCGCCTCCTTGGGTCTCCCATCTTAGAACAATCTTTTTCCTCATTTATTACGGAAAAAATTCAAAATTTTAATGATATTTCGGAACGATTACAACAAATTAATATGCATTCGGCCATCACAATTATTCGATACTGCTGTTTTGGTCCAAAATTTACATATTTTCTCCGTTCTTCTCATCTCTGGAAACATAGTCACCTTTTAGACCAAGTTGACAAAATTATTCGCCATACCCTCAGTTCCATTCTCAATGTGGCCCTGGACGACCAAGCCTGGCTGCAAGCCACATTGCCCATCCGTATGGGAGGTCTCGGCGTCCGCAAAATTACGAGTATTAGCTTACCGGCTTTCATATCCTCGGTTCACGGTACTAAGGAATTAACCAGGAAAATCCTAGCTCCAACACTGGTTGATTTTGAAGTACCGTACTTAGCCGAGGCTATGGATGCCTGGAAAATCACTTGCCCGAATTTAGATGTCCCCACGAACCCATCTTCCCAGAGACAGTGGGATGAGCCGCTCTGCAGAGTAATCCGGAATAAATTAATAGAAACGGCATTTGCTCCTGCTGAGCGAGCACGCTTACTGGCTGTGGGTAGATGGGAGTCGGGGCTTTGGCTTCAGGCACTACCGTCGTCAAACATTGGCACCATGCTTGACGACACCACTTTCCGCCTCGCTACCTGTTTACGTTTGGGGGCTCCTTGTGTCTCTCCTCATCGCTGCCACTGTGGGGAGGCTGTAACCAGCCTCGGACACCACGGCCTTTCGTGCGGCCGCAGCGCGGGCCGTATTGCACGGCACGCAAACATCAACGATATTATTCGCCGTGCTCTTGTTGTCGTTGGGGTCCCAGCCGTTTTAGAACCAAATGGCTTGGCACGCGACGACGGCAAGAGACCGGACGGCATGTCGTTATTCCCTTGGAAGATGGGTAGGCCTTTAGTGTGGGACGCGACCTGTGTCGATACTCTTGCGCCATCCCATCTTGCAAGTTCTGCGTGCTGTGCAGCTGCTGCAGCTGCGGCTGCTGAAAACCTCAAGCGGCGGAAATATAGTGGCCTCATTGGCAACTATATTTTCGAACCGTTTGGGGTTGAAACCCTCGGGTCGTGGGGTCCGAATGCTCTAAGTCTTTTTAAAGAGTTATCTAAGCGGCTGGTTGACGCTTCCAGCGACCCAAAGGCTGGCTATTACTTCGGTCAGAGGATAAGCATTGCCATACAACGTGGCAATGCTGCCAGCCTCTTGGGTACGCTCCCGGTAGACAGCGATGGGGATGAATTTTTTGATGCTTTTTAGTTATTTATTTTTACTAGTCATAGTTAATTAGTTTTAGGTATTTTTTATTTTTTAATAGTAAGTATTGTACATATTTGTAAATAAGTTGAATATAATATCGTTTGTAATCATTCTTTAATATTTCAATTACCTATTACTCTAATTACCACTTAGGTTCTATACCTAATTGTATAAACGCCAACATATCAAACTACTACAACCTGTCAAATTTCCTTAAAAAAAAACAACTTTATCGCTGAAGCATAAGGTTCAATGATGATTGAAAAAAAATATGGTTTCGGGTAGCTTGATGTGCTGATATGAAAATTACAATTTCGTAACATTTCATGTGTCAAAATTCTTTTCCATCTTTTTCATTAGATTTTAGTTAAGAAGTTAAAATTAGAATTATGACCATTTGCATGCATAGCAACGCTGACACCTGACCTGATTTTATTAACTGAAATATGTAGGCTAGAAGCCAATTTGGAGAAGGAACAGAAGTACAAAAATTCTTAAATGAAATGGACCAGATTTGCTTTTAATGATTTATGAGAAAAGTCGAGAATTAGAAATCCAGTTCAAAAGGCAGAAGAAGACAACTCGGAATAGTACCTAATTATTATTTCAAAATTGGCTAGTCTTCTATGGGAGGGGGAGGGAATCTATAGAAGATAGAAAGCTGCTCCTGCCGGCGCTCTGGGGTTGTTCGCAAGAGGTACCGCGGTCCCGGCACAAAAACTGCTCCAGAAGGAATGAAATTGGGCTTTAGTCAGTAAAAGTCTGATAATCCAGCTGCACCCACAGCGGGAGAAGTCATTTGATGATTTCTCACTCACAAAGAAAAAAGTATACAAAGCTGCTAGGAATGAAATAGTTCTCACAATGACTGATTAACTTGGATGGTTCAACAATCATTAAACCTAGATCAAGCCAGCTTACGAAGGTGAAGCCATCATATTAAAAAAACACTATTTTCATACAATTTGTAGACAAAAACACGGAAGTGACTGCATAGTTCATTCCCCAATCAGACGAATGGAAGTTAAGCTATCAGGCGATAAAGATAACTGCAATCAATCAATTGAATTTAAATTTCAATTACCTGGAAGAAGACCTACATCCATCAGCTCTATGTATATGTATATCTTAACAATATTAGCAAAACAGTATATGTAGGTGCGTACAGACACCGTCGCAGACGCCATGTCAAATTTTCCCAATTAACTTTAAACCATATGCATCAACGATAAAGTTGAAAATCTATAAAGAAAATTTGACAGATTGTAGAAGCTTGATGTGCTATCGTCTGTACAATATTCCTTCGTATGACAAAGCAGGAGGAAGTAGTAAAGTACCGCATGAAATATGTTGCGCTTTGTCTGTGCTTGGTCACACGTAACCGATCCAATCAAGTCTACAGATGGAACTTTCATAATGTTTTACATGTATATCTTTGCTTAAGAGGGGTCAGTGACTGTGTGATTATGCTGTATTTGTCTGGTTCTATCAAGCATTGATGGGGCCCGTGTTAAATTCTTTCAAGGGGCTTCTTTTGAGGCCCTATCAGTAGAAATCGTAACGTCATATTAATCAATTGAAACTGTATTACCATAGGTAATAAATTTTTTAGTTGTCTCACTTTAATGAGTTTTGGACTGACTAAAAAAAATACTCAGAGTACAATATTAAAAAACGTTTCTGAGCTATCGGCGGCCTCTTGAGCCTGGTCCCTCTTAGGTCGGGGGCCCGTGGCATTTTGCCAGCCCTGTCACCCTATAGTTACACCACTGACTTTCAGATATGGTGAAGGGCAATCTACCCACGTTCTCGATGTGCAAAAGTGCTGTTTTGCAGCAGTTTTCTATTACTGATTAGAAGTAATTCCCTTAAGAAGCGATTATAACCGCTGGTGGAAGCTTGTATTAGAATACCTATAAACAAAAGAATATGCAGTTTTCCACATTAATTCTTTGCTGGAGAGTTCGTTCCACCATTTCTTCTTCCCAGCAATAACACATAGGAAGTGTTGAAAAGCGGGCATTTTTAATGGAAGTCTTTTGTAAAACTGACCTTCAAAAAGTGCTGATTTTCAGCCTACTTTGAATATAACGAGCTTCTTAATGCAATAGTATTAACATCGAAATAAATCGCGCTACATACTTAGTACTGTTATTCAATCAACGAATTGAATCCTATTGTCCAAACTTATTAGACGTAGAATGGATGAAACTGTACAATATAGCCTAACAATTGCTAGTAGATTGGAAATAACAAGACATTCTAATTTCTAGTACCGTACGAGAATAGTAATACGAATCTAAAATAATCATCTATCAGTGAAAGTGACTGACATTAACACGTTATTCCTAACTGAACAAGAAATAATTCTCATCCGCCAGCATACGGAAGTTTCGTTACATGCTGGTTCTGTGCAAAGCTTTGGTTTTCGTCCCTTCTTCTGTTGCCTAGCAACCGGCAAAGCAAACATAAATATTTGGGTCTTTTTTTTCTTGAAGCCAATCTTGAACGGTCATTGAACTTTTCCTAGTACGTACTGCATCGACTGATTCTAAAGAAATGTTATTTGTAACGGTTATGTTCAGATGTATCTATGAATTTTATGATAACTTACACTTTATTAGTCTCCTATATTTCTTCAATAATTTATGGTCAGAAATAGAATTACTTGCAATAAAAAATACTTTCAGTACCAATTAATGTACACACGCCAGCACATCAAGCTACTACCATCTGCCAAATGTCTTTAATAGATTTTTAACTTTATCGCTGACGCATAGTTTAAAGTTGATTGGAAAAATTTGAAAGTTTCGGGTAGCTTGATGTCCTGGCGTATGTACAGTGGACATTTTTTTTATACAAGGTAACTATATAAACAAGATTTATTTGAAAATGGAAAACTTGTTTTATTTTTCTTAGCACGAAGACATCACGTTTCCGACAATAAAGCCACATGTTCCTTCAATACCCTAAAGCCGGTATTATCCGCACATAAATCCATGTCAGCAGTTGCCAAAAAAATATCCCCGAACTAATTCTGAAGCACTACAACGCTACATCGTCCTTCGAAGCTCTCGGCGTCAGTCTAAATACTTTATGGCGACGAGCCAACATTTTCACATCTGACATTCGAGCAAACTGGACACCAAATCGCGTTCTACGTCAATGTTGCAAGGGCGTCGTAAACATAAACCCAACATACAACTCATCCAATATATCTTGATATTCCTTGGTGGCAGTACTCGCTAATAAATCTCCATAATCAATACATTAAAACTCAGTTTCCCCTTTTCACCGTCGCTCAAGCTGTACTGGTCAGCGTGTATACAGACAATTTGTTTGTTTAGTAAGATTTACGATGAATCCGACAGCGTCTTACTTTGTTTTTGAGATTTAACAACACGTGTACAGACGCAAGCAGGTCATCTTACCCAAATTTGTCAAATACCAATCGAATGTTAACCTACCCGTATTGGGATAAGGTTGAAAATCTATTAAAGAAATTTGACAGAGGTAAGATGGCTGTACCTTTGAAACGAACACTTTATACTTTCTTCAGAGCTGAGAGCAAGACACTGTTGTTGATCTCTCTATTTATGCTATAGACATAAACAGAACGCCTTTGCAATTCAAGTGTTGAACGTTCGCGGTAATGTCTTAACACACATACATACCTACAAGTGTGGGTGACAAGATAATTTTCTGTTTAAACTGGGATATAAAATTACGTACTTGTACGTGAGTTGGAACTTTTAAAATTTGAACCGGATGTTTGTATTCCTCATCCGTAATCGTAGGTACCTAGTAGCTAGCATTACAGCAGTGAGATATCGGATCTTTATGACAGAAAAAATTACTATTTACAAAAATATAGAGACCGACACTACAAAAAAAAAGAATTACTTTTGTCATGGCTCTAGAACTGGGTGTCTCGAGGCTGTTTTTTAGTTTGGAAATGGAACTGCCGAATTGAGACCCTCCTCCTTTTTGGCAAGCTTCGGACTAACATACCTAATACGTATCTTTGAAGCGTTAAGAAATCTTAAAAATACTAGCTTCGGAATAAATACTGTTTTTTTTTTAAGCGCATAGAAGTCTTAAAGAAAGCGATTTCAAAAGTGTAATATTAAAGGATCATAGTTTCACGAAACTGTGACTGCCTGGTTGGTTTAGTAGTGTCAAGCCGCGACTGCTGTGCACGGGGCCGGGTTCGATTCCCGGGTCGGGCCGAAATCGCTTTGTGGGTTTTAAGAAACTTTCATAAAGCAGCCTGGAGTCTGGAAATTGGTGATTGATTCACCCGTGCATCGGAGAGCACGTAAATGTTGGTCCTGCGCCTGATCTCTCTCCGGTCGTGTCGGATTGCCGTCCCATCGGACTATGAGTGAGGGAATAGATAGTGCACCTGTATCTACGCGAATGCTTGAGCACTATAATATGTCCTGCGCAACTGACTGATCTTCATAAAAGAGAACGGCTGCCGTAGCCGACAATCGGCCTGGATGCCTTCATCATCATCATCATATGTGTATATTTCCTCGTTTCATTTGTATTCTAGGGGAATTACTCACTACGTCTCTCCAAGAAAATTATGTCTTCGCATTATAAACATATCCTCATAGATATAACTGCAAATTACATACTGATATTAACATTTTTGCGGTGAAGATATATTATATTTTTTTGTTTATTGGCACGGTATCTAAAAGCATGAAATATTTATTCTATACCGCATTTCACTGTCACTAACTGTATACTTTTTTTAACATAACTGTAATACTTGATAAGTAAAAAAAACTTGTTAAATTAAAATATTTTATACATTTAATTTTGTGTGTCAAATAAAGTAGAACATACAACATACATATGTGATGAATATGTCTAATTAGTTTATTTTTTATTTTTTTATATGCTATTCAACGTCTCAAAAGTTTCTAAAAGATTGCTAAGGAATTTCTCGAGATAAAATTGTACATTAGTTAGAATTTTTAGCATATGCATAGCAAAAAGTAGTGTACATAGATGAATGTGTTTCATGCGTAATTTATAGCACACGATTTACAGTAATGAATCAGGCTGTTACAACAGTCTAGAATAACAAATATTTTGTATTAAAACTTCCTTCGTTAAACCTCAGTATTTAAGATCCTGTTTGATAATGCCAAAATACTGGCATGATTTTTGCATTTCGAATTTTAAGTTAGTTTTTTCGAAGTTTAAGTGAGGAGCGCATGGCTCAGCTACAGCGCCAAGGGTCGATCGATCATAAGGGAGTTGTTACGGGTAGTCAGAAGCCAGAAAGGCTGACAACCAGTCTTACCAAGGGGTATCGGGTTACTAAGGTAACTGGGTTGAGGAGGCCAGACAAGCAGTCATTCCACGTAAAACACTGGTACTCAGCTGTATACGGTTAAGACTGGAAGCCGACCCCAACATACATATGTAGCTTGAGAGAAGGCTAGGCAGATGATGAATTTTAAAGTAAGCTCGTTTAAATTTAAATAAAGGTAGTAACTTGTTCTACGTTTAAATTATGTGTGCTTCTACGTCTAGACTACATTTAACTGGTAAATGATAAAAATCTGAGCACGATTTTCAAATAAACGCCTTTGGAGATGCGGGAAGTTGCCCCAACGATAAGAGACAGGTCTTTTTATTATCATTTATATAAAATTGCAGATTACTAAGTACTTGGAAGCGAGAAGTTTTTTAAAGCTTACTTTATAAGCCATTGACCTTATGCTTATGGTTGATTCCGGACTGCAAGGAGTTCCAGGCTGGTTGAATCAGGCGCCCGGCGCACCTCTAGAACAGGTCCGATATACGAGTACGAGTAGATCAGCACCGATACTGGATCTAGTTTAAACGCTTTAAGTAATTTAGGAAGTACTCTATTTCCTGGCTTATTGACTGCTCTAAGAAGCAGTGAAACGGAACAATTAAAAGTACTTAAAATATCTCTTGATAATCGAAGCTCCATATACACTTGCCTAGATTATAATGCCTTTAAATATAAATATTATATAGATATACTGTCTATTATACTAATGATTTAGTTTGTTGACATTTAGTTTTATTGCAGACTGGGCTAGGCTAGGGCTGGCTAGGAAAAGACATTCTATGCGAATTCATTAAATCTGTACTACCTAATATTGTAATTGTAAGGCTGAAGAGTTTGTTAGAGAGCCCGTTTATCGAAGAAGACTATAGGCTACATCTTATCCGGATCTGCGAATTAGTTCCTATAGAACGCGGGTGAAAACGCTGTCGGAAACTAGTAATATAATAAAAAATATAGCTAGACTGTAGATTTTCTGCGTTCAAATGTGATTCCTCAACCAGAACATAATCTTCACAAGTGACCACGTGCGTGAACATTCGTGAGGCTTCACTTTGCCTCAGACATTCGTATTATCTCTGTTTTCTCGCTGATGTCACCAAAAAAATATTGACATGGCAACGTGCGAAGTTATCACGATACAGTGCCAACATGAGAATTAAGTAATATGATTTAGTGATGCGTGTGGCAGAAATACGAAGATTCGCCAATTTTTATGTTTGTTTATATCAACATTTTATGTTGCTTCTAAGGGTTCATCCATAAACTACGTGACACGTAAATGGGTGTAAGGAGGTCGACGAAATGCGACGTAGACTGACAAGGATGACGCTAAATTAGGAATATTAATTAAAAAATAAATCTACTAGGTCTATATAAATATACGGTTTGAGTTATTTTATTGTCGCGCGCTCGCCGTCTATCCATTGAAACGCTCGAATCTGACAACCACCCCTTCAGAGGGGTGTTTGTCTTATGTTTGTCTTATGTTTGTCAATGTTTACTAAAAGGTTAACAAATGCTTAAAAAATTAATGAACTGTAAGCTCATTTATGCACTCCAAATATTTCGGTTCGTAGGCCGGGTGATGGTGACACTGGCGATTTCTCTCACCATGACTTGTGCCTTGCTATTAGAGGATGCACTGATTTGTACAAGTATTTGACTACTCGAAGCCTCTTCATGCATCTTGATACTTGCGGAGTTTGATGCGCCACTTCTTCTTCCCAGCGAAAACACATAGGAATTGGTGAAGGGTGGGCATTTTGGGAGCTGTCTTTTGTTTTGATGTTCGTTAAGTGCTGATTTATAAGCCTAATTTCAAAAATGATTCTTGGAATATCAGAAGCACGTAGCAGGTGAAGTTGTAATCAGATAACCATGACATGATCTGATAGTGTTCGCTTTGTTCCAAAATGCATCAAGCATCACCCACAGCATCCCACGCTTTCATACCAAGATGTAAGTAGGTAAAGTCCTTAGCTTCTTGTTTATAAATATACGGCAATAAGTGAATATAATCGTATAGAAACAGTTCAAGATGAATACTAATAATTTTAAACAGGATTATGAGACTTTTTATCTTTGTTGCTATATAGAAATCTGCCATTCTAAGCCAGATTGTATGGTGATGAAAATGTTATGATTATACAGTTTTAATAATTAATAACAATATCTACTGCAACTCTTGGCTTTTCATTAAGAAAAAAAGTTAAAAAAGAGTTTCATAAAAAGCATAATTTTTTGATTTTCAACGTTTAAATTATAGGTAGCTACTGTAGCTAGATATAAACTCCTTTGTATTCTTCTTCTACAAATAGACATATTACAAAAGCTCAGACACAAACTAGAAACATATGGTTTCGTACAATTCAAGTAACTTCAGTGAGCTGTCACATTTCGTTTAAGTTGACAGATGTTTTGTTTTATATTTACGAGTAATAAAAACAAAAGAACTTTACTGACTACAAAAGAATCCGAACGGGTTTGGTATTCTCTCCTTTTGTCTCGATTCATTCAAATAATAATAAAAAAAAAAACAAGTTTTAATACATAAATGAATAAAATTTTTTATTTGTAAATACATTTATTTACATTAATTATTACTATATATACATTAACTATACTAGGTATAAATATATACAAGCTTATACAAAACTTACAACTAAAATAATAATATAAAACTAATAAATAGCGTCAAAAAACTCATCCTCATCGTTGCCACCCGGTAGTGTACCCAAAAGGCTGGCAGCATTGCCACGCTGGATGGCAATGCTTAATCTTTGTGCGAAATAAAAACCAGCCTTCGGGTCACGGGAAGTGTCAACCAGGCGCTTGGAAATATCCTTTGCGAGGATGCGCGCACTCGGTCCCCACGTCCCGAGGGTTTCAACCCCAAACGGCTCAAACATGTAGTTGCCGATAAGGCTACTATATTTGCGCCGCTTGAGGTTTTCTGCTTCCGCAGCAGCGGAGCCAGCACAACACGCAGTCCTAGGAAGATGGGATGGCGCAAGAGTATCAACGCAGGTCGCGTCCCACACTAAAGTCCTACCCAACTTCCAAGGAAAAAGCGACATACCGTCTGGTCTCTTGCCGTCGTCGCGTGCCAAACCATTTGGTTCTAGTGCGGCTGGAACGCCAACGGCAACAAGAGCGCGACGGATGACGTCGTTGATGTTAGAATGCCGTGGTATGCGGCCCGCACTGCGGCTGCACGACAGGCCGTGGTGACCGAGGCTGTTGGCAACTTCACCGCAGTGGCAACGATGAGGAGAACAACACGGAGCACCCAGACGCAGGCAAACGGCGAGTCTAAAAGTGGTGTCGTCGAACATGGTGCCTATATTCGACGACGGAAGTGCATGAAGCCATAGACCCGATTCCCATTCGCCCACAGCCAACAGACGCGCTCGCTCTGCAGGAGTAATTGACGTATCAATTAAATTTTTCCGTATTGCTCTGCAGAGCGGCTCATCCCACTGTCTTTGGGCGGATGGGTTGGCGGGTAGATCGGTGTTCGGGCATGTGATTTTCCAGACGTTTATAGCCTCAGTCAGGCATGGCACCTCAGAATTGATCAGTGTGGTAGGTAAAATTTTCCTGATCAATTCTGAAGTTCTAATGTTTTAGTTTTAGTTCCAATTTTATTCAATGAAACAAAACATTAGTACGTAAGTCTCTCAAAGGCCCTGAAAAAAACCTTTTTTTTACGTATGGCATACTTAACGTATCTAAATCTAACTTTAATGAAATTGAACCCACCAAAGCTTTTATCAGGCAAAACCGAAAATAAAATCCTATTAATATTTTCCGATTCAACGATAATAATATCGATTATAACCGTGAAAAGAAGCACGTCACTATGTTGACATTGTGTTATTATTTAAACGCTAGGGTGACCATGTAAAAGTTTCGGGTGGGGTCGTTACCCTCGGGTTGATAAATGTAATATACGTCACGCGATCATCCAATAGGCATTTTTTACCTGTAAAATTATCGATTAAAACATTGAAGAATATTTGTTTATAATTTAATATAACTTCAGTTGAATTTTTGTTTGTTTTTACAAATAAGAACTCAATATATATACATATATATGCCCAATAATGTTATAATTGGATGACAGTAACAAAAACTCATCTGTTTTAATGATACGAGGTCTTTGCCCACATTGACATAATCATATTAACATATCATGTTAAAATGCTGAACAGTTCTAAAAATCTCATGAAAAATTCATGAAGTATTACAAAATAATCATCACTAATCACTACTGCAGGTTGATTGATTATTGCTTTATGAATTACTGATTAAGGGAAAAAAATGTACAAGTCTTTACACGATGCAGTGTGCTCTTTACATATTAAAGGTAAAAAAAAAAAATTACTGTACATTACCTTCTAAAAAAGAATCCACAATTTATCCTCAAAAATGCACTAAAACATTTGTCACCCCGTTAGTCTGAAACACTACAATTTAAATTGAGAACATCGAATCAACTAATCGACTCGAGTTACGTCGTTTCCCGTTCGAAATATAAATTGGTAAAAACAAAAATAAAAATATTAAAAAATGGCGCGGTTTTCGTATCACGTGCTTATTTTGGTACTTATAAATAGGGGGATTGTTTGCCGTCGCGGGAAACGACGGGCGGACCGCGCGGAGTGGACGTCGAGACTGCCGGCCGAATGTTTTCAGTGGGCGGCGCTCCGCCCCAGCCGCAAAGTGACGCTGGCGCAAGCGTCATGTAAAAGTGAGACATTGGCTGATTATCCTCTTAGCTGAAAATTCTATAATAAGAAAATACTTACAATAGTATCAGAACTTTGCAAAGAGCTAACAGTTTTATAGATTCACTCGTCAAATAACTTTGCAGTTCCGAAGATGGTTTCTTCTAGTGACTGCATAACAGTGAACCTTTATCGAATGAAAAACAAAAAAAAACGCGTTCAATAATGTTATATATTAATTTTTGTATTCCTAACTTAATTTTATTATTAAATGAATCATCCTTGTATCCCATGCTCCTTTTGAAAAAATAATCCCAGTTCGATCTCCAAATTACATATTAAGAGAAAGTAAAGCAGAATTTGTATAATAAAATGTGAATCTTATATCATCTAAACAGCGCTCATGAACGACTCATAGAAATAACTTCCTAAGGCGTGAATCACAATTTACTGTTAATTTATACTTTTGTTTATGTAGGAAAGTGATGACTCTTTCAAGCTTTTTAGTATTTATGCTCTTTAGGTCAACTTTGAAATAAAACTTTATAACTGCATAACAGGTTTCATATGAATTAATTGGTAAAGTTTTGTATGTCTCGGTTTGGTTTGGTTGACTGTATGGTGTAAGATGATGATGATCAAACCCGTGGGTAATTTACATCTCGAAAACTTCTTACACTCTTTTATTATTATATTGTATTGTATATTGTATTATATTGTATTTCCTAGGATTTAAGAGCAATACTATGGAGTGGATTGATTATTAGCTCCCACCAGCGATTTTACCCGCTTTCTGATGGAACTATTTCCCGCACCTGGACAAAAAGTAGTCTACATGTTGTTGAGATGTATAAGCTATATTACTGCCAAGTTTCACTAAAATCCATCCAGCCGTTTAGGCGTGAAGAGGTACCAAACATAGACACTAGCAAACTTTCGCCTTTATACATTCAGTCAAGAAAGTATCGGGAATGGATGATTTTTTTATGGTTCCAAATTCAAATTTTTGTTTTTTTTGTAGTTGTTAGATTGGCACAACTGTTTTCCATTTTGGCGCGGAGTTTGAGTTGCATCTGTTATTTATATTAAATACAGTGCTGGTTTTAGTAATATCATATATAGTGTGCACTGCGAATTTCATAATGGACAAAAATATCGAACCAAGAGTTTGTCTTAAATTTTGCATCGCCAATGGAATTTCGTGTTCGGAGTCACTGAAAATGTTACAGAAGGCTTGCGGTGAATCGACTTTATCAAAAACTCGTGCTTATGAGTGGTTCAAAGCGTTCAAAAGCGGTCGAGATGTGATGGAAGATTTGCCTCGCTCTGGTAGGCCGTCAACGTCTGCAATTGAAGTTAACATCGCAAATGTGAAGAAAATAGTGACTGAAAATCCCCATTCAACTCTGAGAGAGATAGCCGCCGAACTTTCTGTATCTCCCGAGTCGATCCGTGCCATTTTAACTAATCATTTGGGTATGAAACATGTTGCTGCTCGGCTAGTCCCAAAAGATCTGAATATTTTCCAAAAACTTAATCGCATGAAAGTCGCAAACACTCAACAAATACCATCCAGCAACCACCATATTCACCAGATATGGCTCCTGCTGACTTTTTTCCTTTTCCTAAACTCAAATTACCACTTCTTGGCACCCGTTTTCAATCGATAGAAGACATAAAGGAGAATTCGCGGCGAGAACTGAACTCAATTCCGGCAGCAGCGTTTAAAAAAAAATTTGATGAATGGATTATTCGTTGGCGCAAGTAAATCGTTTCTAAAGGAGCATACTTTGAAGGTGATAAAATAAATTTGGATGAATAACAGACATTTTGTGTATTATTGATCTTTTCCCGGTACTTTCTTGACAGAGTAGTATATTAGTGTGAAGTGTGATTGCTGTCCGCTCCAACTTCACATGGAAAAAGAATTCTCTTCCTCAATCTTCTAATCCTTCTAATTCCAGAAATGTGACATAAAATTAGTCAAGCCAATTAGAAACCATAATTAAAAACAACTATCCAATTGGGTGAAGTATCCAAGGGGTTCATAGTGTAGCAACAGACTTAGCTGTAATAGCGGATCATTTCAAGTTGGTTTCGATTAAGTACGTAGATTGGGATTTTTGCACTACAAAATAAAAACAAATTTTCATAACAATGATGTGAGTTCTAATCTCGTGTACCTACGTGTCTGGTTATCTAACTGAACGTGGCAATCAGATGCACTATTTCGCGATAATATTTTTCATTTGACGATCTTTGAAAGGCCCTGTTCTCTTTGCCGCATTATAACAAGTATTTACTTACTATTAAGCGCTTACTATTTTTTTATTGGACGTAAGTACCTTCTTTTATTTTAAACTAGCGGTCGCCCGCGGCTTCGCCCGCGTGGATGTCGGTTTTCGCGACAAAAAGTAGTCTATGTGTTGTTCTGATATATAACCTATAGAGGACCCCCGCGGCTACGCCAGTGTGGATGTCGATTACCGCTACCAATGCCTAACTTTTGTCGGGATTAGAAGCTCGCGCTAGAATCTCCCGCCTTATTATACCTACCGACCGACCCGCTGATTATCGTATTTTATGTATAAGTTTGGTATTTCTACACCGATTTCTATGATTATTTTTTATAGAATATGTTATAATGTTATATTTTGTTAATTAGGCATGAGCGAGAATATTATAAACATAAGAGTAAACAAATCAATAACAAATAATCAGAAAGCTCTGAACTGCTAAACTATCGGGAGTTATACGTGTTATTGTGAGTCAACCATTAAAGATAGACATATGCTGTTGTGGAATATTTTTTAGATAATTTTATGTAGAACATTTCCGTCATACATGATTTCTATGTAGCTCTAACCATTAAGGCTGCACACGCGACGAAAGCTTAAAAAATGGTGTAACTTCTCCCGTTTTCCCTACATTTTCCTTCACTGCTCTGCTCCTATTGATTGTAGCGTGATGAAAAGTATCCTATAACCTGCCCAGGAGTATGAAGAATAATGGTACCAAGTTTCATTAAAATCCGTCCAGTAGTTTTTGTTCCTATTAATAACATACAGACAGACAGACAGACAGACAGACAGACAGACAGACAGACAGACAGACAGACAAAAATTTTACTGATTGCATTTTTGGCATCAGTATCGATCACTTATCACCCCCTGATAGATATTTTGAAAATATATTCAATGTACAGAATTGACCTCTCTACAGATTTATTATAAGTATAGATTAAAAATAAAACATAGATATTTGTATAAAAACAATACTTATTTATGACTTACATTAAAAAAAGCTAACATCACGGTAAAAACTGTACGGTACCAAATTTAAAGTACGTCAACACACGTCCAAACGATCATCTAAAAACAATGTCTTCGCAAATAATATCGACAAACACAAAAACCCAATTAAACACGAGCATAATCGAATAAAGAATCGATTAACTCCTGTTTCTTGCTGCGCTCACGCATACCGCCGTATATTTTCATTGGTCCAACTACGACCGATGAGCGAATTCAAAAGCTATTGACCTAAAAATAACTCGGCGTCAGCCAGAGAAAGAATTGTTTACTATACCATCTCTGTTCACGCCTGGAGTTTTGACTTAACTACACATACTATGTAAACTTTTAAAAGTAATAGTGATGGCGGTTCTATCGATATCACGGAAGCTTTTCCTTCGTTTTTCAAAATTTATAGAAAAGTATTTGCTAAAATGTGTATTACAGGTATCACTGGCCAGTGATACAGTGTGACTGTACCTACTGTCAAATATTTTATCGAAGAAATTCTATCTATATTGATCGTGTTTGATAGCAACATTGTTTTGCTATCTATTACCTAAATAACCTTGATTTTGCTGGAAATAGTTTTACGTTTAAATGTTGGCGAATAAAAATATTGATGATGGTAAATAGAGGAGCACGCGCCTTTACAAATGACCGAGTTTATTAATCATGCTCACAATATCTGTTACACGATACTTAAATATCTGTTACATTATTATATTGGAGCATGTGGTCACAATTACCTTTGTTCAATAGTTAGTACAGACGCCAGCACATCAAGCTACAATCTGTCAAAGTTCCCTAATGAATTTTCAACTTTATTGCTGAAGTATATGGTTCAAAGTTGATTGGGAAAATTTGACATTTTCAGGTAGCTTGATGTGCTGCCGTCCGTACCTACAACCTAATTCCAACCAACCTTGGTATTAGGTTTCTTATAACCCTTACTTGTTCGAAATGTGATTATTTACGGTATCTTAATACGTCTACATGTGGAAACAAAGTGCTGTTCTCTATTTATGTTGTAAATATTTTGTACCAACTGATGTTTAACATCCGGTAATAAACTTTCAGTACATCTTTATCATCTTTGAAGGAAGCAAAGGCTTTTTGGTTTAAATAAAGGATAAGTGAACTAACGTACCACCTTAACTGTTATAAAAATAACTAAAAAACTATATTCTTTATGAGACGTATCTGACTATCGATAGCATGATATCGATAAAACTACTTATGACTCATTCCTAATCCCGTTGGAAATCAAAAACCAAACGCAGGAGGGTTACAAGACAAACTTAATTTACAACAAAAAGATTACAAATTAGACCTTATTTCTATTGATATACAGAACTAAATAACGCAAAAAGTTTTTACGTTGCTTCCGTGAAAGTTCAATTACTGCACCTCTAAGGATATTAACCAGATATACGAAAAGTTACAAATAACCATTAAAGGGTTGGATTTGAATGATCCAATACAATTCACTGGCTTGGGTGCAGTAGGCGAGAGATTTGCTTTTGAGCTGCGTATCAGGGGGTCAATCACATACTTAGTCTTATACATAGAACTTTTTATGGTACCTATCTGAAATGTTCGCGGAAAGCATAGATATTACATCGGAGGGGCCCCGTAGCCCCAAGGTCTGTGGTCTGCGGGTTGTTCGCAAGAGTTACCGTTCCCCTGGCACACAGTGACCTCCAGAAGGAACATAGTGGGTTTTGGTCAGTATGCGTCTGATAATCCCTCCAGCTGCACCCACATCGAGACCCCTCCCGGCTAGTTCGATGATTTCCACGAAAAAAGACCCCACATATTGCAGGACTTCCTGTCTTGCCTTACTACATATAGCTACTTACTACTAATTAATCAACATAGCTACTTATGCCAAACGAACATCTAATGAACGCTCTAAACGCTTCGCTGCAAAGCAAAAACTGTGGTTTGAGGGTCACCAGACCAGTTGCCGTAGTAGTCTTCAATTACTTAATTAAACTCATTATAACAATCTTTTCGGTTTTCCTGAAACGATTAGAATGTTTGCCACATGCAGGAAGAGATGTGCATTTTTCCCGGTCGGTTGTAGGTGACAGGATAGAGGTGTCTTAAGATTTCAGGACTACAGTTTCGGGCAAAAAGGACAATAGGACATAACCCCCTTATAATAAAACTTAGTCTTAGAGTTAGACCATTAACTTTGTTCAAGAAGATGGTTTAAAGCTAGTACTAAAGGTGTTACTTTTTAAGACCATTTTTATTATAATAAGGCGGTATCCAAGGACCGGGGAAAAAAGATATCATGATGTGCTTAGTTTTCAGTGAATAAAAAAATGCTAATAATGATTAGAAAAAGTAGTAGAAGGTTTTAAATAAAGGTCTACCTTCAACCACATCCTCCTACCAGTTTGTCGACGGGTGGAAGTTACGAATAAGTAAAATGTCGATGGAAATAGAACATTGGAACCAATATATCCACATTTTATTGCACATAAAATCTCTCATTTGTACAAGTGGCCAGTAAGTGGTATTTAAGCAGTTTACAGCCTACACGGCGAGCTGGTTGACGAGAATAAATTGATATTATTATCAATGGCCATTGACCCTTAGTGCCAAGACTTGCTAAGATTCATACATGCAAGACGTACTCGTGGGAATTAAACGCAAATTTTATATTTCTTTATTCTTAACGACGAGTTGACGGTTTCTGAGCAATTTTGTCAGCATTTTAACCATTAATATTCCCTTAAAATGAATAGATGTACCACCTACAAAGGTGCTCTGAAACCGGCCATGAGTAAGGTTCATGGGTTTTACTCAATCCGATGAAAAGTAATAACTATATAATAGCTTCTTCTCCTCTTATAAAGGAGATTTTTTTTACAAATCGGCTTAGGGCATTACATTATTTTTTAACTCACACATTGTTTTGGCATATCTTTGAGTTGCACTTGTAATTCCAGCGCTACTTTTGGAGACAGCCCTTTACCGACTTTAGTATAGAGATTATTATATTCTTAAAATGTTTCATTTATTTGTCCTTAAACACATATGTTTACATTGTTAGCACAAAAATATTTTAAAATGTAAAAAAATGTGTTCCATCGGCATCGGGAACACCGTTCAAGGTTCTGTTCTGGCGGTTAGGCCAGAGAAACCTCCCAACAATATGTTGTGCCGTTTCAAGCTTCAGCTTTAGCCCGCAACTTGTTAACATTCCTTGTTATTATGAAGTTGAACAGGTACCTAACAATACAAGGAAAAATATCTCAATATTAAATAATAGGATGTTGTATAGGAACGCAAACTATGACTAAGGCGCTAATAAGTTCGTTCCTTTATACTTCAAACAAATGCATAATAATTACTAAAAGATTTTTTTTTTAAATCTACGATTTGGTACACTTAGGCAATTCAATTTTGATTTAAAAAAAGGTATTTTTTAAGTAATCACATATAACATTTTATACTTAAACAAATTCATGAAAACTGCTACTGTACGTACCTACCTACTGAAATACGATGCATTGAAAGCGCATCGCGTTAAATGGAACCAAATTTATTTCCTCAACACTGCAACTGGCACACAACAAACTGCATAGGCACATATATACAATATACCCAATCGTTAATATCAAAACGAATAAACTATCGTGTGAAGTGTTCTCGTAAAATTATTATGTCCAAACAATAGACCACTTAAACAATCTAGCGAAATGAGTGCACTTCTTGGTAAATGGATATCGAAAAAAAAAATAAGGGCTGTTGACATTGGACCTCCTTTGAGTATGGAACACAACATACATGTGACAAAGAACAGAGAGACTGGGAAATTGGAAGGGTTACCAGAAGACTGGTCTAAGAGTTGGAATGCTGAGTCTACGTCCAACCAACTTGGGAGCACCGGTGCTAAGTTATACCCGGAAGAGAAGATACATGAGCTTTCAAAATCTTCAGTTTCTGACGCGAAAGTGGAGAATAAAGAAGAAAGATTCAAGCAATGTAGCCGAAAATCCGCAGTTAACGATGTTAATAAAACTTTAGAAATTTAATTCTGTGTTTGGTTTTCATTTCAGTTTCTTTTGCTTATGGTATTATGGGGTATTAATTTGATGAATGCTTACACAGTCGTCTATTGCTAGATTTTTTACCCTTCAGCCGAATAATCAACACGCATTTGCGTATATCAATTTATTATATCCCTATCTTTATTAAAGAGTTACCTTATGAATAACTAAGTTGCATTTTTTACACGCTACCTATAGTTATAAAGGTAGACGCCGATCCTAACAAAGGTAGTATTACCTTTACCTTGATAAGACTATAGGTACAGTTGATGAAGAACTTTAAGATAATTGTTTTCATTGCCATTTAAAAATAACCCAATTCATGTTAATTTTTATCTTTTTGCTATTTACGATTAAGCTATTTCTTTACGTATCTAGATAAGTATTTGCTTTCTGCGTTAGTAAGAGACTAGAGATACCTATAATCTTTTATTTTGACGATGACAGACTCGAATTTCCCTTTGTGTTCCTAGTGAAACAGCTGTTTCATTTTCATCCTGGTAATTGCTGTATAAAATCAAAATCAACTTTATTAAGGGCAAGATAAATAACTGTAAGAGCCGGTTTCACGGGTTACAGATAGCCACTATCTACCAGATAAATTCGTAAATGGAACAGAATTTGTATGAAATTATTTGCCAGATAAACTATCTGGAACTTATCAGCAAGCTGTGAAACTGGTCCTAAAAATACTAAATTACCTTAAGTACCTTACCATAATTTTTTGTGAGAGTAGGTATTTTTACCTAATACTTAATTCGATATAAGAACATAAAATAAATTGTATTCCTATTTATAACATAAATTGCTGTCTGTAATCAACCATAATATTTTTATCGGAATATTTAAATGTCGTACAAGATTCGATAATAACTCCTCACTCATTCCTCACTTCTTTACGGATGGACAATGAATCATCCAAAATTCCTATTTATCAGCACCGATACGCAAGCCTGCCTACCAATATGTATAGTGCACGAATATTGCGCTCCTTCACACGCAGCATTTAACGAACATAACATTTAGGAATGCGTTTAAGTCGATCGGATTAAACTAGAATTATAGTACGTGCCTAAACAATACTTTTTAGGCGGTCTGTGGATAATATGAAATTAGATAAATCAGTTACATGAACAAAAAATTATTACTTTGTTTCAAAAAGTTTTAACGTGCGTGAGATAGAACGTACTTTATATTTTCTCTCCATTTTTCTTTGCGACATACATTTGACAGATGATAAAGTGGCCGCCGTCCTATGGTACGATCCGTCCGTGTAAAAAGCCACTCCTATCATAGTTAAATCGAAATTCCGCCTTTGCTAAAAGTGTCTTACAAGCAATGTAGGTTTTGTGTTTTGAATACGTGACAGTGATATGGCTTAATTGTTCAGTAGACAAGCAGTTATCAATCAAAATGAGTGGGCGATCGAACCGTGGTGTGTTTGGGAAACTCTTCTCAAAAAAGCAACCAAGGGAAAGAGAAGAGCGGGTGACTGACATCGGTATGCCGACAGATGTGAAACAACATATACATGTAAGCAAGAACTCAGAAACGGGTCTGTTGGAAGGATTACCGACGTCCTGGTTGCGATTGTTGAACACACAGATTACGCCCGCCGAACAAAATGAGAACCCTGACGCGGCCATCCAGGCCGTTAAGTTCCACATGTACACAATCAAAAAGGAGAAGGCTCCCGACGAGCCATTCAAGCCGTTCCTCACTGACGAGGCTATCACTGAGGAAAATATAGAAATAGAAAAGTTGTTAGATCAGAAGAATGCGCACCAGAGCCAGGATTCTGACCTATCCATCGGCCAGAGCAGTGAAGAGGAGGTCAACGACATATTCTCTCAGAGACAGACCATGCCTGCTGCACCTATTAAACATGGTCTGAAGAAAAAGGATGCTGTTATGGATCTAACAGCTAATGTAGAAGACTTATCTCTTATTGGAAATGATCCAGAGGAGAGCCCTATACTGAGGAAGAAGGAGCTGATATATGCAACTCTGAATGATGAGGAAATATATGAGGAGCTGAAGAAGATTTGTAATAAGGACGATCCTTATGTCCGGTTTGAAAGGATCAAGCAATTGGGTGCTGGTGCTTCAGGTAAATGATCATTATTATTCAATTTCTATGCACATATTAATTAATGGCTGTCTGATAGTTTGTTTTTAAGGTCAATGACAAATATGTCCTTAACCGCAGTAACCAAACTTGATTCTGGCAAGTTAGTAACAACGAGACAGTGAGTTTACCAAATAAATACCTCGTACCCTAATATTAAGAGAACACTCCATAAGTCACAAAGAATATATTCCAATCATGTTGCAGTCTTTTGATATATGTTTTGACAAGATTATTCACGGAAGTGCTTAAATGCTATGCACATATTAAAAATGAAAAAGTAAGTCCCATAATGTATAAACAATGAAAAGCACATAATCTCCAAGAAAACAAGATAGTGTTTGTTGATGTGCATAAAACATTTCGCTCAAAATGCACATGAAATCGTTGCCCCAACAACCAGCCATTATAAATAATCGTAGTTTTTCTAGCATCAAAGCTAACCACACAAACTGTCATAGTCACATAATTGATCCAAATAAACATACACATAAGATGCTAATGACCACTAATTTGTCAGATCATAGTATAAGTACCACAATCTATTATACTGTGCTAACATTACCTTCAAATCACAAAGGAGGTTAAGAACACGAGTACTTATATGTACATTCAGACACCAATTGGCTCTAATGTGTTAATTGAGCCAATAATAAGTGTCAAATTAAGAAAATCATATCATTCATCAATCTCAATTGCAATCGCAGAAATCTTTTATTGCAATTAAACTGAATAATTTGCTTTTTGCAATTTACCCAAACCAGTGAAAACATATCCCTTTCATTTTTCATAATTGCATTTTGTTATTACGGCTGGAAAAAAAATTGTGCTTGAACAAAATTTCAGCAATCAAAACAAGAACTAGTCAACTAAATGGTTTTAATTAATCAACACTGTCAAGCGTTGAACTTGTTGGGAAGCTCGGAAATGTTATTGTTTATGTCCAAATCTTTTGTTCAGTAATGTTCTCTTGTTACAAAACAAAGAAATTGCAAATTTATGTGTACATTGGTTATGCTTCAAGGTCCATCGATTAACTTCCAATGCCTATAACTATCATTAGTATTCTGACAACATATGGTGAAATCTGGCTGGTCTGTCAATCATATGTTAAGGAAAATTTGGCTCCGCCATTGCTGCATAGAATAAAATTAAACCTGATATTTGTTGTATTAATCTGTGGCAAGGTGAGACTAAACTACACTGAATGTCTTATTGAAAAATAAACTTCTCAAGATTAATCAGCATATTCTATTTATTAGTTATTATAATTAGGAACAAAAATACAGAATATTTACTTGGAATTGATAATTTGAATAGTTCCACTAATACAACTGTATCTATATCACAGAAAAAAAGATATACAAGATTGTTATTTGAACCTCTGCCAGGATTTTATGATAACTCACAATCGAATAATCCCATAATAACAATGTTGTAAATGTGCAGATATATTTTGTTTTACTTACGAACAATGGTGGGAAACTAAATTAAACTGTAATGCATTATTATTATATTATCTTATAAAATATAATGTTATATTTTTTTGTCACTGTTTATATTTAAAATTATACCAAACCTTTATACATTAGACATATGGTTAATGTCTAAATTATACTATACATTCTATAAAAAATAATGCTTAAATATTACCTAAATCTGAAGAACCATGTGATCCAAAACTCAATATAGATAAAGCAGTTAGTAATTTGATAAGTGTAAATATTTCAATCATCAGATCTGATAACTTATTGTATGAAATAGATGAGAATATGGTTCAAAAAATTATAATGTTATTAGTTGTAGAAAAAAGATCTCCAACATTGAGTAAGCCTTGTTACGCTATAATAATTGAATGCAACCTTAAACGTCATAAGAATTCCTTTACGTAACGGTGACGTAGGTATCTTATCTTTTGACTAGTTTCTGAATTGATTACGATACCTTTTTATGATGACTAAACTAAAATAAATTGACCAAATATTGTTATTTATTTTCTCTAGTTTCTTCACACAAGCACATTACGTGGAATCTAATTCCATTTACATTTTTTTTGCTATTTATTATATTTAGGGTGGCTAAGATTAGGCAAAACTGCTTAGTTGACAAAGGTCAGGATGTTACACGACCTACCTATGACGTCAGCGAAAGGAGGCGGAGCTATGATGCGCAAAAATAATACGTCTTGCAAACTGAAATGACCGTAGCAACAAACATTATTCTAATAGTCATAGGCCTTTACTGTGAACGGAAACCGCACCCTTGTGCCAAGCCCTTGTTCCCGCGGCAAGCTATTGCATTTCTTTTTAATTAACTAAGTGCAGTACCTAACAATGATGTTTACGTTTGTATACGTTTTTTTCACAGGTGTGGTGTTCGTTGCAATAGATAGTAAGGACAACTCTAAAGTGGCCATCAAGGACATAGATTTAACCAAACAAAGCAAGAAGGAACTAATACTCAATGAAATCAACGTGTTGAAGGGTTTCAACCATAAGAATCTGGTGAACTTCCTCGACGCGTTCCTCAGTTACGATCACCTGTGGGTCGCTATGGAACTGCTCGACGGCGGCTCCCTCAACTACGTTGTGACCGAGGTCGTCATGAAGGAGGGCCAGATCGCGGCTGTGTGTCGCGAAACCCTACAAGCCATAGCCTTTTTGCACTCCAAAGGTACAATACACAGGGATATAAAGTCTGACAACGTTCTGCTCGGCATGGACGGCACAGTCAAAGTCACAGACTTTGGGTTCTGCGCCAACATCATAGGGGATGAGAAGCGACAGACTATGGTGGGTACTCCCTACTGGATGGCACCTGAAGTGGTCACCAGGAAGCAGTACGGTAAGAAGGTAGACGTGTGGTCCTTAGGTATTATGGCGATCGAAATGATCGAAGGTGAACCGCCTTACATGAAGGAGTCTCCTCTAAGAGCTCTGTATCTAATCGCGGCAGTCGGACGGCCCACAATCCCCAGATGGGAGAAGTTATCACCAGATTTCCAAGACTTCCTTCGGAAGAGTTTACAAGTGGACGTAGATTTGCGAGCGTCGGCGGACGAGCTCCTACGACACCCGTTCCTGGACTGCGCGATGGAACTGAGAACATTGACGCCACTCATCAAGGCCGCACAAAAGATTCACCACAAGAACCAGGACTAGACTGGTAATTGTTCCATTCCTCTATTACGTCTACTTGTAACACTTTTATAGCCTTTTACAATTTTGTATGCTCTTTATGAATGTAATGACTGCAATGAGGTGCCAAGTTTTGCATAGTAATTTACAAGGTTATAATGACTAGTGGACAATACTGATTCGCCAATATTATACAGGGCATTATTTGAGAAGTTTTGAAGGATTTCAAACTTAGATATGTGGTGCACGGAAAGCATTCTTTATAAGCATAAGTGTTTATTCATAGAGCTACACTTTTTTGTTGTACGCATTTAGTATAGAATCGCAAAATATTACTTTTGACGGCACGCTAGGCGCGTATAGCTTTTGTCTTATCTGCAGACTCGTATAGATACCATATCTTCAGCTGATATAGATATTCACACATCACATTACTGTATTCCCTTGACGAAATGTTTTAGGGGATAAATCAAATTTATAATTTTTGTACAAGATATTGCCATAATCATGCAACATGTGTTGCAATATACAAATAAGGCTATTCGGCTAAGAATTAAGTTACTTAATAATAATTTAATCTGTCCAAAATTAAGTATTTTTCTATTGTAAGATTTCGACAATGTTTTGGACTGATATTCTTGTCTGGAACTTAAATCAACTTTAAAATAAATTGCCATTATTGATTCTGGTAGCCATATAAATAACAAAGCAACGAAATTCAATAAAATAATAATTTGTATGATGTATAAAAATTAGATCGTAATGATTTTTTATATCGTAAACAATAGGAATATAAAATAAACATAGTTATTTGTGGCTTCTGGTCGCAAACAAATAGGTAGGCCCTTTTGATAACATTAAGTGATTGGTGCACAGATAGGCTATTACCAAAAATGTACATAAACGAAATAACTTTTTTTTTAACTAGTCGTAATCATTTGCATCGTTATTTTTATAATTATATATTTTACCAGATCAGCCAAATGCAAAAGTTTAGGAACATTACAGTGTCACATTCCTTCCAATTTCTTTATTTCATAAGTGAAAAGAATTCCGTGAACAAAACAAAAAGGTACAACCTATACCTTAGTATTTAAACTTCTAACGACAAAAAAATTAAGACTGGATTACATTGCTGCATTTTAAAATAGTATTAGCCATTCCTTAGAAATGAAAATAGTTCTAAGCACTATGTATAACATTTTATACGGCGTGCATTCTAACATTCACTAACACATTATATTTTCGTCACATTTAAATGATACTTTTAGGCTCTTTGACGCTTTAGTAGTACATTGCGCGCACAATTTCCATGCAATTCAGAGCTCAAATTATTATATTTAGTAAGGAATCTGGCGGTTTTATTATTAATATTAAAATGAACTCTATTGTAGTTCGATTACAGTATATTCTGCTTTGTGGGTAAAATTCTGTGTATGAATAAAAAAAATAGTCTGGTCATGGTAAATAAGGAAATGTTTAGTACTAAATAATGTGTACCTATGTATTTTAAATGATATGTTGTACTACGCCTATGTGGTATGTGTAGAATAATTATATTTTGCTTCTAGTTTTCAATTTAGTATTTTATATTTTTTCTCTATGGTAACGTGGCTGAAAGGGTGTTTTAGGGTAGGAAGAACTACTCGTAGAATATACTCAGTCGGAAGTGTGTCTATGCCGTCGTCACGATTTCCATGTAAGTGGATAAGCCTTTTAATCTTGAGGGTTTTTTTTTTGTATGTCACCAGTTTCTGTTTAGCCTGGTAATCTCTACTTGTGGTTTTGATCGTCTTGATCAAAAACAAATAGTATCAAAAATTATTATTATAATACAAAACATGGCTAAAAAGGACTTTATTTTTAACTCGTGTGCAATGAACCTGTATTTCTGCATATACACATTTTAAGTTCGATGACTGTATTCTATGTACACGATTTTTTTCTTGTTATAATTAAATTAGGAAAAAACAACCATCTTAATGTTTCCTATAATAACTTAAAAAGGCCATAAGTCAGCTTGAAGAGCTGGAAGTGATATGTATAATTATACAGGACAAGGAAAATTCTATTTGTCAGCAAATTCCATATTCTAAGACCAATTTTATTAAACGAAGTTCTAGAAAATAGTGCATTTTAAAGAAGGTCCAAAAACAGTGTAATGTGAAATGTATTTTGAGATTTTTTTAGTATTATAACAGTATCTATTTTGTCTTATGATTTTTTTATAAGTCTCAATGTCACCTTACGGCTATATTTGTAGGAGATGAGTTTTTAATCCCCTGCCAGGAGTGCCTGCTTCATACAGCAATAGTATAGAATGTACTTTTATAGACTAGATTTTAAGCATTTCCATCGACACAACGAAATATCGTGTGAATGCTGTTCTATATGCAGATACCAATGTGGTGAAAATCACATTTATAGTTTCAGCCGTACACGTGGTTATGTGGCTTTTTTAGGTAGACTCCGTTCAAAAAGTAGTACAATGCAAGCAAGTATACCTACGTCTCCGCTTTGTACCGTAGCCCCATTATGTCATCAGGCCTACATTAAAGAGATCTCTACAAGTGAATTGTCGCTTCCTGATGGACTATTGTACGTACACTTGCGAACATTCTACCAGATGGTCATCTCATAGAGAACAGCAGTATGTATTGACGCTAATACCCTATAATTGTAAGATTATATACACAAAGGACACTTTTTGAACATTTTATTAATATAATTTGCCTATTAAATTATTTTTCTAAAATATTTTAAGGGTTTCATTAATTACTCGTAGTTTTTGGTATTCTTGTGTTGATAGGACCCTAAACTCCTGTCAATCGATATGAAAATCGGATAGCAGTCCGTAAAAGGAGGAACCAAGATCCGAAAGCGTTGATGACACTAATCATAAATACCTATATTTATGTGCATCTTGAGGGAGTGTCAGACTTACTGACGAAAACCCAATATGTTCTTTCTGGAGGTCCGTGTCCCAGGGCCATGGTACCTCTTGCGAATCCGCAGCTCCGTCAGTGCCCATTTACTCCATCTTCTTGAGGAAACTGCTTCCTGCACCCGGATAGAAAGCAGCCTACTAAGTGTTTTAGTTATATTACTGCAAAGTTTCATCGAACTCCGTTCAGCCGTTAGCGCGTTAGGATGTAACCAACAAACATTAACACTCACGAACTTTCGCCATAAGTGTAATCAATAAAACTTTAAGTACCTAGCTGAGAGCTAGACTTTATGGTGTCAATATAGTTTGTAGACTCGGCAATTATTGTGCAAAGTATAACGACGCCGATAATTGTTACAGCCAATTTGTTTTTTATAGCCGAGAGGATAATTGCAGTGTTGAAACACTTTCTTTCAGAACTGCCGACAACTTGCATCATAATTGTGATATATGAATCCTTACCTACTAATATTAAAAATGCGAAAGTAATTCCGTCTGTCTGTAACGAAGTACTGAACCTATTTAAATTAAATTTGGTAGACATTTAGTCTAGAGTTTGAGAAAAGCCGTAGGCTATACTTTTATCTTGGTGTTGGAAGGTTTCCTCGTTCCACGTTACACTGTAGGTCCCGGCTGTCATTGAACATCCTTGGCAGTCGTTACGGGTAGTCAGAAGTCAGTAAGTGTGATGCCAGCCTAACCAAGGGGTATTGGTTTGCCCGGGTAACTGGGTTGAGGAGGTCAGATAGGCAGTCGCTCCTTGTAATACACTGGTATTCATCTGAATCCAGTTAGACTGGAAGCTGACCCCAGCACGATTGGGAAAAGGTTCGGGAGATAATGATGATATTGGAAGTTGTTCCCTCGGGTGGCTTGTAGAATCGCGGGGAACAGCGAGTTTTTTAATTAAAAAAAGAATACTTTTATATTCTTTTATACATTTAATTCCATGCATCAACCACATATTTTTTGTTTTTCTGCATTTCAGTAATTTTATCTTGAGCTTCTTGTAAGGACAGGTTTTCATGGTCTACAAAGCATTTTATTAATATGTCCCTGACCTCCGCAGCCATTGTGTTTAAATTTCCACAAACGAAAATAGAAGCACCTTCCCTTATTAGTTGGGTGATTTCTTTTCCTTTGTCTGTAAGAGCGTCCTGCAAAGAAATTAACAAAATAAGAATATTATAAACTATTCTTTCATTTTAAAGATTTTTATTTAATTTTTCAGACATTGACTTTATTTGAGTTGGTATTTAATGCCTTTATGACATTGTGTCTGAAATGCTAACTTAGGCAGATGATCCCTAGCCTTTTTCCAGGCTATATTGGGTCAGCTTCCTATCTAACCAGATGCATCCGAGTACTATTTCTTTACATGGAGCAACTGCCTATCTGTCCTCCTCAACCCAGTTACCTGGGCAGCCCAATACCTCTGGTAAGACTTGTAAAGATCCAATAGCCATGAAGCTGTCACTAGCCACAAGACCCTCATGTAGCTGGCTTAGGTTTTAATAATGATGCAATTCACACCTGAATATATTTAAAATCATAGTTTTCTTTTCTTGAAGATGCTACAAAAAGTTTGTTCAATACTCCTTCGGACAAAGATTTATTTAATTCTTCTTCATAAATAAAATCTAATTCAGGATTTCTGCAGCCGAAGAACAACCAAGTGTCCCCTAATGTTATGCTAGACTGCTGTTGCTTCAAAATTTTTCTTTCTTCTAAAAATCCAATAAATGGCGATACTCCAGTACCAGGACCAATCAGAATCAAGGGTTTTTCTGCATTGTCTGGTAAACAGAACATGTTTAAATTCTTTCTTAAGTAAATAGGAACTTTTTTATTGTCTATGTCCATATTTGATATACTCAAATTCACAATTCCATTTTCAAGAGTGTCTTCAATCAAAATGAGCCTTTCTAGCCAGCCTGTCGTTAGACCTTTTCTGTTACTTTCTATGACAGAAAAACATATTTTCAGAACTGTATTGTCTTTTAAACCGCTGTTCACGATTGAGTAAGGCCTTGGAAATAATCTAGGTAGATTTGCTAGTAAAACCTCTATGGGAGGCTTACAGGATTTGAATATAGTAAATATATCTAGTATACATAGACTTTTGTTGAGAAATTGTGTTGTATATGCAGCTGAACCTTCTTTACTGCTAAAATACTCTAATAATTTTCTTTCCTTGTTATTCTTAGTGTATTTTGATAAAGCTAGAAGAAATACCTGAAAGCAAAAGCATATAAATACTGTTAGAAAAAAATATCAAATAATTTTTATTTGGTTAATACATTTTTTATGTAATGTATACCTTTTTCAATAGACTTCTAAGATCCAAACAGTGTGTCAAGACGTGCCTCAATGTAGACTTTATAGGTACATGAGAAGGTATCTTGCTTCCCTTTATTGTTCCATCTAAAGTTAGCGTGTAAGAAAGATACGCTACTGGAACTAAATCCAGATGACTAATGATGAGATCTACATCTGACTCATCATTGTGTGGAATAATACCTACTGTATCGCCAGCTCTAAAATTAAAATTGCTGTCCTGCAAAATTTAATAAAAGTTATTATATTAAATATTGTATTTATAATTTTTTATATAAAATAAAACTTGTTTAAAATTATATACTGCAGACATAATAGACAAGAAACAAAGATACATAATTATCTATTACAGAATGTATAAAAGTTTCATAACCTCCTTTATAAAACATTTATAGATTATTAAGTTTAAATTAGAAGGCATAATGGAATTAAAATTAATACTATAGTACCTCAACATCAAAGGTGACTTCATAAACAGCTTTGCAGTCACCTGCTGACGCTGTGAGGCGCCTCCACGTCAAGATACTGGCATAAAACACATCGCTATTTCCAAATGGTAAAGCAGGTACAGAACTACCGTAAGTGATTTCACACTGCAAAACAAAATAACAAATGAACAACGCTCATAGCACGTACAATATCGCTGCCGTTGGTATAAAACACATTCTAAATTTAAATAAAAAATTAACTTACAGCATCCTTTTCAAATTCAATTTTTAAAGGATTTGGTTTCAATGCCGGTAAGCTGAAAGTTTCTGTTTCTGGTAAAATATCGATGACGTGTTGGAATGTATGTGCCACGACCATTATGGGAGAAATTAAATACAATTTAAATATTGGAATGGTTCCTTCTATTCACGAAACACATTGCATTGCAGTTTCTTCTACATATTTTGACATTTGAATTTGAAATTGTCTGTCAAGTCAATTTGATTTTTTTTTTTTTTCATTTGCCCTTTGGGCAGGCTAAGGTCCTTCGACCATACCGCCTAGTCTTTCGTCGATTGTATTTTCTTTCGTAAAGTTTTATTAAGTTTTGTCATACGTGTCAAGTCAATTTGACATAAAAAAAGTATCGTTTCATTTCACGTCTGAAGCTACCCCGCTTTCGGAGGTCATATTGTACCAAGCGAGCACCATCGTGCGTGGCAGGCGCATTCAGGAATAATATTCCCAAAAGCAGTCGTGCTTTTAACGCGGTCACGAAGTCGAATCCTGGGTTGGGCACGTAAAACGGGCATCGCCAGGAGTTATATAAAAAAATACAATTATTGTGATTGTGGGGAACAAAATGCTATGAAATCAATCAATCAAAAAAACATTTATCAATCAATATTGTTTATTAAAATAGTTGACTATTGTTGTGGTAGCTGTTATGTTTTTTCAACATCTTCAATAGCCATGTCAACTTGGTCAGCTGCAAAAAAAATTGTATATTAATTACTTATGATGAACTTAAAGAGGTAGTTTCACATGGTTTGTGTGCACAGCATCAAAAATATCACAGCATCGAAAATAAATATTTAAATAAAATTATCGACATTTTACTATCTCGATCCACGCGGAGGGGCTTGAAAACGACGAAAACCTGGGTGCCTTAGTTGTTGATTAGAATATGCTATTAGCAACAGTGGATTTCAGTATCATACTTTTTAGGGCAAAACACTCAATTACACTCTTACCATACTTGGTTACTACATAAAGGTCGCCTTATATATCGCCTTGATACCTTTTACCGGTATATGTGGAGATCTAAAGGGGAGGCCTATGTTCAGCAGTGGACGTCCTATGACTGAGATGATGATGATGATAAAATTCGCCCAAGTGACTGAATTTTAAGGCAATGTTAACTGATATAACATACGTCTAAACTCTATGCCCTCCTCAGTATAATTTTCTTCCAAACATTCAGGACAAACAGTGGATTCGCAAGGATTTTCGGTCGTTGTCGGGAATGCAGGCGCCAGTTCAGTTGGTGGCTCCTTAAAATTAAATTGAAATTTACTATTGTATAGCAAATAAGTATTAACATTATATTATAGCTCCTTTAAAATAAAAAATAGATCTTACGAAAAAACTAATTCGAAATAAGCTCGAAGCTCTTGGAGCTCTGTAACTTTACCTCAAGCCTATACAAATAGGATAAACGACATGGATCCCATGTGGTGCACAGGGTAGCGTTGTGCATCATATCCTTCCGTGGCTCATCACCAAAATAATCGAATGTGATTATGATATTATTATCAATCGCGCATTCCTCTAGAAACTTTGTCACACTAATCTGAAAAAGCGTTAAAATTATAAAGTCGTCACCCAATTTTTATTTGGGGTGCATGTCATCCTCCATTTTTTTTTTCATGATGACAAAATGTAATAATTTATGTATATTTTTTTTGCATATTCCGATTTGCCCCCCGACCTCGGTCAACCCAACTCGTAATATGGTTTGTCTTAGATTTCGTTGTCCTGAAAGGGTGAAATCAGGAAGACGAATGGGTAGTTACATGCGTCTTATCAATGGATTGCAAAGGCGCCTACAGCATACTTATACTTACTTTAGTTTTGTTTCCGCAATCCAAGGTTCCGTTCTGGAAGTAATTGTTTTCTCTCTCACCATTACCGAGACAAAACATCCAGTCTTCTCCAAATGAGTACTCTATAGGAGCTACCTCAGCTTCGATGCAAGGGTCCAAGGGAACGGGCTCGGATGGTTTTCCGAAGGTACATTTACGTTCGTGCATATTTGCTTGCACTCGATAAGCATCAAGGTCCGGCTCTGAACCAGGTGGACATTGGTAGTAGTTTCCTGCGACAAAAACGTTCAATTTTCAAAACACCTTGTAGGTTCTAGATGTGTTAAACATATACTTGATGCTTAGACTTCGATTTTCATTTTTTATCAGTCTTGAATGGCTTTGTTAAGCTGGTGCGTCAAGAATTGTACCAGCTGCAGCCCGTAACATCCCGTTGTCACACATTGACGTTAATATTTTTGCGCTGAGAAATATTCGAAGAATGTGGAATAATGATTGGCTTTCAAGAGACGCACAGATGTTCTTACCATTCTGGATAATGTAAATAGATTTCTTTTTGTTACTGACGACAGTCCTGACGGTGAGGCCGTTACCGCCGCTCTTAATGTTTTCCATCAGCACCTCTTGGGCCGCGCGCTGTTCACGAGACCATTTCGCAGCTTCCTCTGCCAAGATCTGACGACTTACCTTTCCTGGAGATTGAGAAGACTGGAAAAAATCAATTAACCATATCAACTTGTTGCACAAAATGTTGAACTTTAAACAGTAACCACAAATTATTTCATCTGAAATGTCTAAAATTGATTAAGAGATATTCATACCTGTGGTGGATTTTCCATGATTACGTGTGGTCGCCCTAGTGTGTGCTGCCAAATGAGTTGCGCAGCTACTTTAAACTTGGAGCTATGATGAAGAGGTTGAATTTGTAGAATACCATACCACGCTAGCTCTCTGTACACGCTGTCCGGCAAGTAACCCGTCTAAATAAAGTAGCATATTACATTATTATCGCCAAATTAAATATGAACATGTCTTAAACGGTTCCTTATATTCTTTGGTTAGACAGACTTGCTGTGTCACAAGTCGTTGCCTTAGATCTACTTACAGGCATGAAGTCCATGTGCCACTGTAAAAATAATGGAATTTAATGAAAACTATATACATTATTACTTATTGTTACATATTTAGCATTTATTTTCTTACTTCCTCCTCTTGCGCATCTATGGCTGTTAACTTCTCTGTAAAAATAATATGATTATTTTTTTTCAATAATGTTTCTTATTTGCACTTTTAAAGTACATATATCAACTATTTATTTATTTATTTATTGCATAATGTATAATTACAGTTACAAAAATGCATTCTTATAACTAAGTACACATTACCCTGTTACGGCGCAGCAAAATTACTTAAAAACTAGGTAGTTGAGTAGGTACTTCTATCAACTTACCTTCATCGTCATCGGAATATACTACAGCGAGCTGTAAATAAAATCAATTATATAATAGATGAATAGGTTCCAATTCAATTTTATTTAAATATTTTCATGCAAACCTGTAGGCCTAGTGCAACAGCTAACGTTATGTAGTTCGCCATTCTTGACAAAAGTGAAACTTTGGCTATTAACTAGTTCCTGCTTCTTCTGACCGCCAATTAGTTTTTTTAAAAGAAATGTAATAAAAAATAATTGTTACTTCGATTACATTTATGTGTGGATATTGATAAGGATATAAATTAATCTACATTCTTATGGCAATGGCAATACGTTTCATAAAACGAAACGTTCAATCTGCATTCCATGAACCACAGATCATAATAAAGTAGCTGTCAATTTCAGTTTCGCATCAAACAATAAATCAGGGCGTAACGATTTTATCCCATTTTAGGAATAAAATAATAATATAATCGTAATAGCAAATAAAATTCTCGGAGATGAATACACTCGACAAACAATTAGCGGATCTTCGAATATACGCAAACGAATTAGAGGCAAAACTTCAAGATGATATTAATGCTTCGTTGAAAAAACCATCAATCCCACCAAAAAAGAATAAGCCGCCCCTGCCTCAAATACCACAAAGTTGTATGGTAAAGTCTGCTTGCGAGCCGTCCTACTCCTCAAGACTCGAATATGGTAGCCGCACTAGCTCTACATACTCGAACTTAGTTCCTGTTAAGAGTTGCATCGTGAGGAACACCGCCCGAGTGCGGAGTGGTGATGTGCTGCTTTATAGCAACGTATTGCCTCCGGGAGGCACCAACCATGTCTACTCCAACATGATGATGCACCGAAATGCTTACGGAGGTGACAGTATTTATGGTGATCGCGATACCAGGTCGGAAGTGTCTAGGATAAGCGATTTAGGTGCGCAGTCGAATTACAGCGAGTTGCGACGGCCGGGCTCGGCGTATCCTCCGTCATCTGCGTCGGTTAATGCGCAGGACTTCTCTACTTATGGTGGATCGCAGACATCTTCTACTTATGAATCTCTGTATGAGCCTATTAATCCTAGACCTTGCAGTCAGCTGTCGGGGACGTCGCTGTACGGTGGTTATGTGGGCACCACAGTGGAGCCTACACCAGAGCCTGATGAGGCACTGTACTGTGGGAATTGCTACAAGTGTGGGGAGAAGATTATGGGAGAGACCACAGGCTGCACTGCCATGGAGAGGATCTATCACATCAAATGCTTCTGCTGTCAGCAGTGTGGGATTAATTTACAAGTAAGTTTTTAATTAATCAAAACTACAGCAAGCTGTACATAAAACGATGCATACAATTTTATTAGATGCGTTACAGATTTGAATTTATGAAGGTTAATATTATAAGCATGACTATTAGTCATACTTCATCTGAAGAGGTGTGACTCACTACCATACATTCCATTGTTGTAATTGGTATTGGTATGAAGATACAAGTAGATATCTATCTAGCCTGGTAGAATATTCTTGCCTAATAAGCAGTTAAAGATTATTCCAAACATTCCTTGTTTCCCGTTACTGATATTTGTTTATTATTGTTAGTTGATTATGTTTTTTGAGTTATTTGATGGTTCTTCACAACTCTAAAATTGGCTGATTAGCTGAGACACTGATAATTTTTCCTTTCAAAAAATGGTTACAGTAGATACTACATGAGATCTACTGTACAATTTGCACCATATAATTGTGTGCATCCAAAAGTTAGCCTTTTGACCCTTTGCTGATTTTTTCATACATATTTTGACCAAAGCTTTCAAAGTTGTCTACCAGTGACTTACAGAAAATAGTTACTAAAAATATTAACAAAACAGCTGCGCAAAGCACTATATGGCATTATAAATTTATTTTATTCTATCTTTCTAGGGCCGCCCTTTCTATGCGGTTCAAAGTCGTGCACTGTGTGAACGAGACTACTTGGATACCTTGGAGAAGTGCTGCGTCTGTGGTGATCCTATCTTGGATCGTATTCTGAGGGCTACGGGCAAGCCCTACCACCCCAGGTGCTTCACTTGTGTCGTCTGTCAAAAGAGCCTTGATGGGATACCATTTACGGTGGACGCTGTCAACCGTATACATTGTATTGAGGACTTTCACAAAAGGTACTGCACTATGTTTTTTTGGAAAACATTTGATATTCAAATAAGTTACTTCTACTATTTACCATTAGGATTTGCTTATGGTTTGATCCTTTTGGCATGAAAAATCCAAAATTCACAATAAAAAAACTGAAAAAGTTGGCATATTCTATCTAAGAAACATGTCAGTGTCCGACTAACTAACTAACTTTCAAACAACTAGCGTAGTATTTACACTACCGACGAATGTGCTTATCAGACTAACTTATTTATTTCTCGTGTTCTGCCTTCAAGATACGCGCCACGCTGCGCTCGTTGCCGAGAGCCGATCGTCCCTGAGAGCGGCGCGGAGGAGACAGTCCGCATCGTGGCCCTCGACAAGAGCTTCCACGTGGCCTGCTATGCTTGCGAGGATTGTGGCACTTCACTGTGTTCCCGGCAAGAGGGCCGCGGCTGCTACCCTCTCGATGACCACCTATACTGCAGGGAATGTAATGCAAGACGCATCCAAGACCTCTCCAGAAATATTAACTAAATTAATTAGCTATTTATGCTATATGTTCATCTTTTAGATTCAAAAAAATATTGACACATTTTATCCTCTCTTCAAATAACGAATATACAAATTATTTATTTCCAAAATAGTTACGCTTCAAATATATGCGTGACGTCACTGCTTTGAACATATTGTGCAAACTGTGACATAAAACCCCTATAGACTATAGTAAGTCTTGTTTTTGAATGTGTAGGTATATTTTTTGCTCATCTAAAAGATGGATTATTTCAATTTTTCGATCAACATCAATCCTATTTGTTTTGAAAGTTTTATGACATACCATAATAGTAATGTCACTGTATATTTAAAACTAGCTTCCGCCAGCGGTTTCACCCGCTTTCTGAGGGAAGTACTTTCCATACCCGGATAAAAAGTAGCCTATATGTTATTCTGATGTATAAGCTATATTGTGGTAAAGTTTCATTCAAATCCATTCAGTAGTTTTTACGTGAAAGAGTAACAAACATCCATACATCCATACTTACAAACTTTCGCCTTTATAATAGTAGTAGGATTTAATCAGATGATTCACGCTGGTATACGCGATCAATTACAAGAAACACCTCGCTCATAGTTTCCACAGACTTACTTGTATGTTACTTTAAGTCAATTGTTAAGCCCACCCATACTTTGTTTGTACATAATGTAATCATCGGCGAAAATACTTAAGTATATACGGAATGTAGTGTAAGCAAACCATGAGATTTTAAAACGAATGTATGTTAACTATAATGATCTAACATTCCATATTGCATTTATAATAAGGCTGTGTAGCTCTGACCATTCATGATTTATTATACTTACAGTATTATTTTAGCAATTTTGTGATTATAACATAAGTTATTGGGTAATGAATATCGAACAGTTGTTGGTACAATTGTTTTGTACCAAACATAGTTATATTAAATGGCTTGTTCAGACTTGCGCACTGAGTAAATAAAAATTAGCATGTATGTATAATAAAGCACATTCCGCTTGTCGGTGCGCCAGTGTGAGCAAGCCTGCGTAAATAGTGCCATGTTTATTATGTAAAGTATTACTGTTAGGTTGTGTCTTTGTTGTCCGTTCGGTTGTTTAGCGAATAAGTCACTATATTATTCTACATCGTACTTAATTGTAGTAATCTTTATGTAAAATCATTAGGTTAAAAACTTAACATGCAATTATTACGTAATTTTATTGATAATGAATCTCTAGGCCGCAATGTAGATTGGTCGGCAACATAATGCTCTTTGTATAGTAACTAAGATGCAGAATAAACTTGTGTATACTTTTAATTGCAGCTTATTCAAGTTTACAGATTAAGCAATTTTATAATCTTGTACATTTATCGAATTATACATTGTCTCATCGAACTGCCATTGTTTATGATGATCAACAGATGTTGGATTAATTCGAAATTATAATGAATTTTACACATAATATAACTTTCTAGGCATACTAGTCATTGTTTACTGTTTGTATGCTGCTATTGTAGTGCGAAATAAAGTATACAATATAGTAATATTGTTATTATTTATATTGTCCAGCAAATGAAGGTGACGGTGTTAAAATCCTAAAGTTTTAATAAGTCAATCAGGTGGTTTATTTGCTTGAAACTTTCAAGTATATGAAATTCAATATTGAAGCAAAAAAGCTCAAGATATAGGCACGAGAGATCTAGAGCCAGCATCTACCAGACCATCTGGCGAAATGAAGTCCGCCAAGTCTGGCTGCCAAGACTTGGTAAATTATTAACGTTATTCATATCCACCCCATTGCCATTTATTGTTTCGTTCGTAAAATTCAGTCAACAGCGATGTTTGCTAGGAAGGGCTTGTTGGTTTTGACCGAACCAAATGCAGAAGCTTAGGCTTGGTCAGACACTGGATATTTGTTGAAATTATACAAAATTGACTGTTTATTAATTCTATATTTCTCAATTCACTCTTTGGAACAGAGTCATCTTAAAAAAAACTTAAACCTATATGAATTAATTACAAATAACCAGAAGACTTTGGCTTCTCAAGAAAACTGAACAAACTTCATTAAAATTTTACATTTTTATTCACAGTGTGTGCGAATACAATCAGCCAAGCAGTCTTTATACGACAACAAACATGGATAACTAGGAATAGTAGTAATATTCCACATAGATGTATAAAAGAACTTCGTTATAAGTATTGGTGACAGAAAAACCAAGTTATTATTTCTTTAAATCTTATATTAACATTTAATACTCAGTCAATAATTTCCTGTCTTATAGACCAAACTATAAACAATCCATACCTCGTCTAAAATGTAAAGCAACTTTTATTTACTGTGTGATTAGAACAAAAAATTATGAATTTTAATTACCAATGGTAAATCAAACTAAAATTACAAATTACTCACTCATAAAGCAAAAACAAGGATCATATTATTTTGAAACATCAAATTCGTACTCTTAAAGAGATTCAAATTATTAATTTATAGCCAGTCTATTAGTTCCTATTCAGTGCCCTATTATTAATAGTCAATATTTACAAGCGCTTGGCGGCTATCGGGCATAAATTTTAGTAGAATGGCTAGTGAAAACTTAAATGTAGCCAAATATTTACTGTGAACACATACTTATCCTTCATATTAAATCTATTAGTAGATAAAGCAGCTCTTTAAATTTGTTAAATTACATTTAACATTCACTTTAATAAATCATTTGAACAGAAGGGAATGTATAGTGTGCTCACTTGCAATAAAAACTGTACCACAGAAATTTTGCTATATCATATTAACTCCTTTACTAGAAATATTGTTTGCTGCAAACAACTTAAAGTTACCTCATTGTTAGGTTATGTTTTTTAGATTATCGTATATAACACCAATCATTTTGCAAGCAAATGCATATTCTTATTGTACAATGGGTGCTCTTAATAATAGCACATATTATTTATGTATTATGTAGTATCATAAAAGAACTTATTTCTCCATATTTCTATACATTTTTACAAGAATAATGTAATTAACATATTACATTCTCATATGCGCATTGCTGTTGACACATATTTTCTAAAATGTTGAATTTAAGAAGTTTTCTTTTTTTTATATTAACGCCGATTGTCAATAACGTTAGACCTTATACATAAACTTATTTATACCACTTATAAGTTATGCACGATACAAATATAACTAGATTCCATTACATCCAGTCAATATCAATAAAACTGCATTATAAAATTACGATGACCTGTAACATCCTGTTTAAAATTAAATTCTACTCATTGAAATAAGTTATTATTTATTGGGAATTTTACTGTAAAATGCTTGCTAACATCAATTATATACGCGTGTCAATAACTTAACACTTCAGTTTATATAAACGAGTCCGGTGACAAGGTTGACAGATATTACAAAAAAAAACTATATTATCATTAGCTAGGCTATGAGCCCTTTAAAGCTTTCTCTACCTGCTAGGAAGCTTTGATCGGCGTCACTCGCTATATTTCGGAGACGAGTCGCGTCTTGAAATCAATGCAAAGCCCTTAGCCGCTTGTGCACTAAAGTTCCGTGCAGAGGGCTGATCTAATCATTAGTAAGAAGATGTAATTTATTTCATTTTTGTGTTGTGTCAATTTTAATACACATATTTTCCAATAAAACTTTTCGTATCGAGGTTGCTACCACTTAGTCGAGTTCAATTTAAGTTCTTTGTTATGCATACTGTGTTCACCTTTCCATGTTTATTAAATGTACTCATATTTCGATAGAATGTATATAGAGTAACAATAAAATTGTTGGTGAACCAGATAAATGGATCTCCTTTGAGGCCTGCTATCGCCTGAAATCTGGAGGACATTATTTTTATTGAATCCAGTGGTGTAACGATAAGATTCATCTGAACGAGGTCTTGCGGCGATCGCTGCGATGCTGATGCGGGTCCCACTCGGCGTCGTCAGGGTCGTCGCCGTCACCGTCGCAGGTGGCGAGGTCGGCGGCCGACAGGCTGGACGCGTCCGAGTCGGGCGGCGGCGGCGACGCCGAGTGGAAGCCGTCGGGCATGGCGGCCAGCATGTGCTGGTAGGCGGCGTCCGCCAGCGGGAACTGCCGCGGCGTGTACGGTCTCACTGTCTGAAGATATATTTGTAAAATTAGTCTATGTGTGCTGACTTTTCTATTAGAAAGAGAATTTTGATATTAGCCTATACTGCTTTAGAATAGTAAAAACAAACTAGCAAATAAATACATATTAAAATAGTTCTCATTGTAAATGTCTGAATTTAAGTTTTAAAAGCTGACAAATATGAAGCATGAAATACAACACCCTCGGATATCGAAGTGTAGTGAGTTATTTATAAAGTAAGACAAAGTGAGCACTCGCCTCGTGCGGCAGGGTGTCGGGCGCGGGGTCGGGCGGCGGCGCGGGCGCGGGGTCGGGGGCCCGTGCGGGCGGCGGGGGCGGGTCGGCGCGGGCGGGGTCGGCCGACTGGCGGCGCGCGCGGCGCTTGCGCATGTAGCGCGCGCGCTCGCGGCCCTCGGCGCGCGTGTGCCGCAGCGACACCGCGGCGTCCGACACGTCTTCCTCCTGTACCAATGTTACTATCTAAGTCAGACAATACGAACGTCGAAATGGAGGATCCATAGCAATATCATGGTTACGTTGATTTTAAACTGATTTTTTATTTTTCCAACATATTCCACAATTACGTCAAGTGTATTTACAATCGACACAAAACTATGCATTACCGTTAATTATTATCAATTGTGAACCAACTACCGTTTGGTTCTTATTGAATTAATGGAAATAGCGCAGGCCGGGCAAAAAATGTTATTTATTATTGCAACAATGTCTTACCTCACTCTCAATAGACATGCGGTTGGACTTGGAAATACCGTTGTTTAGCGGCGCATCCGGTATCTCCAGTACTCGCCACCTGCAATGTATTATCATAATTAATTCGCGTTTTTCTTATGATCGAAGCAAATATGTATGTACAATATTTGAAGTATTTACTGCATTTTTTTAAATTTGCAATTAGTTGTTTGTTATGTGTGCTCAAGAAAATTTCTAGAAACTTAGGAACTTTCCAGAGAATTCCAGGTTTGAATACTAAAAAGCAAATATGTAATCAGATAAGCTTAATCGTAAGAGTTTGTGTAATTATAAACATTTCGTAATTGTTTAAAAACCCGGTATAAAAGTATTAAATCTTGTTGTCTTGACCAGCAACTGTATGCCATTCTTTAATTCAATTATAGTTAAATGTTAAATACGTAATTAAAATTGACAATGCCTAAGTGCTAAGGTGTTTCCACGCGAAATTAATACATAAAACTGCACCCTAATATTAGAAATGCGTGCAATAGTTGCAATAACCACATTTTTTGTATGTCATCATCATCATCATCATCAGCCTTTTTATCCTCCCACTACTAAGCACGGGCCTCCTCTCACACAGAGAAGGATTGTGCGTTAATCACCATGCTTGCTCAATGCGGGTTGGTAATTTGAGGCTTAACAGTCCAGGTTTATGTATGTATCATAGGCTATATTGTGGGGAAGCAGTTGTTCCCTCGTGCCACGGAGGGTATCCATGCAGGTCACAAGTGTGGAGTACGTACTTGGGCGTGATGATCTCCTTGTATGTGAGTATCTGCGGACGGGTGTTGGCGGCCACGCTGTGCGGGATGACGATGTTGTCGATGTCGTAAGACTGCCGCCGCCAGCCTCGCGACTCCGTGCTCGACCGTCCGCGCGGCCTGGCGCTGGAACAATAAACATTTGTATTAATATATTTATTAATCAATGCAATGGAAAAACGACCGTCAAAAGAAGTTAAGGATATGTTTCATTTAAACGTTTATAAGATAACTAGCATGACTACCCGCCCCGGCTTCGCACGGGTGCAATGCTGATACTAAAATTATACATATAAACCTTCCTCTTGAATCACTCTATCTATTAAAAAAAACCGCATCAAAATCCGTTGCGTAGTTTCAAAGATTTAAGCATACAAAGGGACATAGGGACAGAGAAAGCGACTTTGTTTTATACTATGTAGTGATGTAGTGATAACAATACTGGATAACCGATATAGCTAGAGAAGCAATTGCACCCCGCGGCGAAAGGCACGGTGACTTTTTCAGAAAGATTTTGTTAGTTTTTAGAACTTATCAGACCTCGCCGTAAAATTGCCACGGGTCCCACGCTTGTTTAATCGAGTACAAGAAAAAAATGAAGGTATTCTCTACATCGAATAATTATGTCATTTCTTATGCCGTGAAATTCTGCAGCATGAAAAATTAAGTATGACTATAATCTGATGTTTTCGATTTTATAACTTAACTAGGTCATATAGAGAATATAATAAAGAAAACATCATATAATTATCGTTAGATCAACTTTGAAGAGTTGATCAAATGCTGTAATAATAACAGTAGAATTCCGTTACTCGTTACACAAATGAACTAGTTTTCACTTTCATGATGAAAGTGAAACCTTCAATATAAGGTTAATCACCTTTCATGGCCAGAGGTTGAGGTTTCGTCATCTCTTTCTCTCTCCCGTATTTTTTTCGTTAGCGGCGGACGACCTCTTTTCAACCCTGAAACAAATTGGATTATGTTGTTAGTCAAATTATTATAAGTCATTTGAGTGTTTTAAGAGCTGTTTGCTTTGTAATAGATTATTTAACTTTTTGAAAGTTTGACAAGTAATATAGTAGATATTCTTTTTGAAGATTTTATATTGTTTCATTGATAATTGTAGAAATATACCTAATAATGGCATTTTAATCAAAAATAAGACAATACTGACGTGTAGGATGTCGCTTCAGCGGTTTGGGCGTAAGTTGTCGCGGCTGCGGCGGGGCGGGGGCGGCGCCGCGCCAGCTCTTGGCCACGCGCGCGCGGAACCACGGCCGCGGCGCCAGCGCTGACATGTGCAGCGACGCCGGCACGTCTGCTCGGGACAGACGGGTAATACATTAAATACTGCTATCGTTATTTTTTAAGTCTTTTTTGTTAATGAATGCAAGTGAAGGGTTTTAGTAGTCCAACAGGCATATAGGTTTACCTTTAATATCGCTAAGCACGGGATGGAAGCCGGGGTCGACGGCGGCGATGCGCATGCGCGGCGGCAGCGCGGCGGCGGGCGCGGGCTCGGCGCGGCCCGTGCACACCGCGCAGCTCTCCGTGCCTTGCTCGCAGCTGCAACTGTTATACCACACGTATACCACACATCAATCATATAGATAGATTCTGTCAATCAAATGACTTTGCTTCTCCCAACTTAAACTTAAGTCTCGGGAGACGCTTGGCCTCTATAAAAGTGATAGATTGTATCAATATTAAATTGTAAAAATCATGCTCAGACTGAACTGAATAAAAATGCGACAGAAATATTCAAAAGAAGTTAATTATGGTCAAGTTCCTGAAAGATGAAATTCAGATTTTCTACCTTCATAAACACTTATACTGAAAAATAATATAAAATCACTTACTGAATATCCGAGGGTTTCGCAGCCTTCTGAGTGGCGATATGCAGGTTATGCATCTGCAGAAGCTTCCTCTTCTTGAAGGTCTCCCGCCGTAGAGGACGTACGCGAGCGCAGGTCTCCCGCGAGGGATGGTCGTCGGGCGGCTCGGAACCCGGTAAGGAGCCCTCGTAAGCCACCGGCTCGCCTTCAAACTCCACCGGGCCTTTATTCTCGCGAACCTATAATTAAAATTGTCATGTGTCATTCTCTATACCCCAAACAGAGACGAATTAATATAGCACTCTCTCGGTCAAGTTACTCCATATATTACAAAGACCAAAAAATCAGTGGGCGTAACCCATTCTGAATGTCTGCACATGACTACGCTCTTGTCTGTAATAATAGAAAATTTTGCTAGTAGAAGTTCGTTAAACCTTAAAATAAGAATAATATTCAATTAATGTATTTAATGTGAAAAAAACATAAGTTAAAAATGTTTAAGTACATCACTTATTTTCGGTACAATTTTAGTAGTTATTTTAGTACTATGTATAGTTATTTAGTTATATGCTTTATTTAGTTATAATCTTTTCATATCTCTCTCGGGTGGGTCTCCCGAAGGCCGCTTAGAGTCCCACTTATCATTATGTTGCGGGAGAAATAATAATTTAGAGGAATTGATAAATATTTTTTTTTACATTTTAAACATTACGTACATCAACTTCTTCCAGAAAAAAAAAAAAGTTTTAGTATGTTGCCTCTAACTATTTTGATAGCACAAATAAAAACGTAGCGCTATAAGTAGAGTAGATAGTAGAGCTATAATTCTGAATTTCAATATGTGTACCTACAATAGGAAGAAATAAATTGTATAGCAAATAGACCCCCTCTCCATCTTCTATTCATCAAAAAGTAACCTTCAACTAAATACGGGTGGTAGAAACCAAAAAAATTGCCGCGCTCATACTGATCTAGTTAAAACTTGATTCAGTGGTTCATTGTTAATTCGCGACCTTGGATTTACGATAGGCGCGAACGTATAACTTGTTTGAACATGTTACTTATTACATCTTACGTCAAATATACCCCGCATTTGTTTATTACGTCAAGAGAAGTTCAGTTAAACTTTGACCTGCTATCTCCTAAAAAAATTGATGCTATGCTGTACATAGTGATTCATACTTTAGTTTTTTTTGACAGGTTCAACTATTTGATATTTCTGAGTATTTTGTTAAATATCGATATTTAATAATTTATTAAGAATATACCGAACGTTACAGAGCATTATTTCTTATTTTCATACAGTAAAATTGCCAAATTAATTAAAACATGTAAATATTTATTTTGATAGCTATTAAGCTGCCAACTTTTGAAATACGCGCTCTTAAATGACTTTTGTTGTGAAATAGTAAGTTCACATGGAACTAACACGGAAAGCGCAAATTCGTTAAATAATACTTCTTCCCAGCTATCAATACAAACACCTACAACTTGAAAAAATATTACCATTAAAACTTTTTAGGTGACTATTCGTTCTTTTGTAATAAGATTAGATAATAAAAGTAAACATTCCAGACACGCACTAATCACTCCCTTCACATAAAATTATCATCACACATGTGTTAGACTCGCGCAGCTGCATAATACATAATACATCTGCTTTTTAACTTTTTACGCGACATCTCATTGATAGAGGGGTTAAGGTCTAGCTAGGTAGGCCATAATTAATCATACTATCAATTTAATTATAATCATGTATTTGGGAGCTTATCACGCGCTTCGGAGCAAGTCTCGGTCATTGACCTCACGTCTCCTGATTAGATCCATTTTTTGGGCCTATATTAACATCTGTTAAGTGGGCACATCAATAATGTATTTGTTTTCTTTGAATGTTTAGTCTTATTCATTTAAGACAAAAGCCTATTTTTTATTTGGTATAAGGACTTAATATTATGTTCACTGTAACATCGCTTTAAAAGTCGGTGGCGAAATATACAGGGTAATAACCTCTGGACATAGCACATTTTAGAAGTCGTTTTTTTAGTCTCATTGAACTTTATCTGACCTGTGCATGCAGCTCATTATGCTGCCGGATCCTGTACTCCAACTCCTGCACCTGAGCCTGCAGCCAGCACCAACGAGAAGCTATCGACGCGCGTTTCCGCTGCCAAGACCATAGGGCGCGCTTCTCACTGAAAGAATACATTATTTTATTTAACAAAAAAATATCAAAAACTTATTTATCCACTTATTCTGACCTCTGGGTAAAGTACTAAAAACTACATTAAAGACCTCTTATTGTGTTTCAAAACTAACAGTACATGACTTTCTAATACATCTATACATATAATAAAATCAGAAAAGTCAAAAATGTACATTGAATATTTTTTTAAAAGAATAATTAGGGTGTGATCTACAATCGATATTGAAACCAAAAATATAGTTTTTAGATTTTTTTTCTATTAGTATGTCTGGGATAATCTCAAAAAGTACTGCATGGATTTGCTTCTAATTTGGCATGAATATAGCTAAGGGGTTGGGTCAACATATATGCTACATATTATCACGCTATCACGTACGGGGGACGGGAGGGTGAATGTTTAATCACCTAATGCCGAGGACGACGTCGCGGGCAACAGCTAGTACGTAATAAATCCTTTGAGTTACTGAATAACTAGAAATTTTCCTCATTCAAGACCTGCTTAGAAATTTCGCAGTAATAGACAATTACTTAATACTTCTAACGTCACACAATTGAAACAATCAAAGGTCATTGAACTTCATAATATACATGTCAGAACATGATTTGAAGTGAAATAGGTTTTTAAATTGAAAATTGATAAATACTATAAAGCAAAACAAACAAATTAAAAGAGTTAATAGAGAAATAGTGCACACTACATCTGATAACAAAGCAGATTCACTTTAGTACTGATAAAGTGATAACAAAGACAGAAATGGCTTCTCAATACAATACTATGAACTTTTTCTAGATCCCCTTTTTGTATACTTTATAGTATGAAAGGAAAAACCTACTTAACTGATTTCAAAAATTGTTTAACATTTTGAAAATGTTATTAGGCCAGAATAACATAGACTACATTTAATGTGGATATGGGACATAGTTCCATCAGGATATGACTGAAAATTCAAAAATCAGCTAGGCTACTATAAAACTAGTAAATAGAACAGATTAATGTATAATATCAATAATAAAAATTTCGTTCTATTTTCCTATTCAAGTAAGAATTTTTGAAGTTCCATTTGATTTTCAGTAATTGGTAGTGCCAATTGCATAATAAATACCATTAACAGTTAATCAATAACGATCAATACAAATGTATAATTGGACAGTTTTCTACAATTTATACAATTGTTGAAGTTCACAGACATCCTGTTGTTATAACATAACTGCCTATTTTTTTTTAAACTATACATCTACATAAAGTAATTCATATCTATTGTAAAGTTATTATTTAACATTATGTGTGTGTGTATTATCAATTTATCACTTAAATAATTTTGACTGATAAGTAAAACTAAAATTGCCTTATTTGTTGTATACTAGTGTAGCGACACTATATAGAGTTTATATTATATGATTGTTTCACGTTTCAATAAATAATAATAAAAAAAATATTTGTCAGTATTTATTTAAGTACTTAGTATTGCATAACAATTTCAGCTTGGATGGCTAACATACTATAGTTATCAAGATTTTATTGATATACTAGCTAAATTTATAAAAATTATAAAGGTTTTATATTGCTTTGTGTCTTAAAAGTGGTTTATATATATCCTAAGTATTCAAGCATTGTTTACATAGGGTTGTAATTAATGATGCAATATCTTTACAGCATGTGAAAGAAACAACATTATCTCAGTAACTAGACTAGAATGTACTCAAAAGGATTCATTTCAGTAATCATTTTGCTTAATAAGCAGTAGAATACATATTATACACATCCAACCCCTAAAAAAAATTTTAAAGAGCCAACATATTCTTTCTGTACTCATAATGTAGGCAATATAATGCATTTTTTCACAGGCTTTCCTAGTTTTATTATACCAAATTTAAAACTGAATGCAGAAATACAGAAAAACCAGTGTTCAGCCTCTCAAGAGAAATTAGAGTCACTCAAACAATAAACCCACATCCTGCTTGCCTGCATATCCAATTGTTATTTAACTCAACATAAAATGCATAGGAATAATATTTATAAGGTTTCATGGCTAGAGGTCAAATATACAAACATTTTACACTAAGATACCAATCACCCTGCCCTATTGTTAAGGATGCAAATGCTTGGTAAGAAGGTTGGCACTTGACCTTCTAATTCAACTTCAGCAGTGTGCTTAGGTTTATTTTATGTGTGATAAACTCTATGGCAATGGGACAAATAAGTAATTGTATGTGGTACTCACATGGGCATTTGTTGTTGAAGAGGATTGTTGTATGTGACTGCTTCATCATTACTCTCAGCCCCAGAAGATGACAGTGTGGCATCAGAGTCCAGCTCATGCTTCACCACTGACAGGTGTGAGCGCAGCGCCCCCGCCGTGTCCTCCAACCCTGTCAGGGTACCAGACGGAATGCCAATACTTGCTGATTTGGATGCATCAGCTTTAGATGTACCAGGATTATAGTATTTAGGACCTACAACTGCCCTGGATGATGCACTAGCCTGTAATGCTGAAGTAGTCTCTACTGTCTTTAGGAAAGTTTTCAAGCCCATATGTCTACCACCGCCACTATCTCGTCGTGCACCCCGGGTGCACTTCTCAAATGACTGAGTGGCTTCTTCAGATACTTTCTTTCCTATTGCACGGGCCTGTAATATTCGTAACCTTCTTTGTAAAAATGAACATCGCCTTTCTAGTTTCACCTGTGCCGCTTTAATCTTTTCTTCCATAGCATCCCCCTCAGAGTCTGCAGGTTCTGGCAGAGATTCAAATCCAGAGAGAGGAAATATGGCCTCAGGGTCGTCTGTCGACATGACTTCACCACCAGAGAGCGCGTCGTTTCCGGTATCTAGTGTTTTTATAGCTTGAAGCAAATCTCCTTGTTGCTCAAGTTCAGTGCTTCCCAGATCTACTAAGATCTGTTCCATCTCCTGGGAGTCCTTGGCAAGGCTGGGCTGATTCTGTAGCCCCATATCATCTTCGTCCATGTGTGTTACAAGGTTATCGACGGACGTGAGCGCCCGTCTGCGGAGGGCCTGAGGCCTCTCTGTTTCGCCAAGGACGTTGGTGTCGTGGAGGTGCGGCTCTCGGGGTGCTATGGACAATGCTGGTGCCATGACCTGCACCTCGCCCGCCGCGGACGCAGGCGCTCGCCGCGTCAGGGCGGGCTTCTCGAACAGTTCATTTCGCCCTTATGTAACACTAATAATGAGTTCACAGCACTGGCACTACACTCAGTATCACTAAAACACAACTCTTTGCCACCATTGTCCACGCCAATCAGTCCCCCGCCGGTTCCATTGAGAGCCAAAAAGAACGGCGGGCAGACAGCGACTCGGCGCGCTTCTGAAAACAACGTTTATGAAGGGTTATAAACCGGTTTTTTTCTATTCAAACAACACATTGACATTGCCGTTTACTATATTTAAAGGAACGCGAAAAATTCTACACACAATGCACCATAATTCGAAATTTAACCCACGTGATAACGAAAAGAGTACGCTAGCGGTCGCAGTTGCTTGTTTCTCTACGATATGAAACAGGAAATGATACACTTCCAAAACACTTTCGGCACACACTAGTTTTGTAGTCTATAGAATTTGTCTGTATAACACTCGTCTTTCACTGAATGCATAATAACTAAATAATGACAATGAAGATTTTTTTAGTATTAATGGCGGAACCAGGCCAAAAAACACTAGCGAACTGGGTAGGTAAGGTACTCATATCCAGTGACGAAACGTTTTGCCGCACACGACTAGCGTTCGCGTAGAGCGATTTGTGCAAAAGAGATAGCAAGCAAGTCCTTGAATAAAATGTACTTGCGCGGTAAAGTCAAATTAGTATTGAAAATACAAACATAACTTTACATTAACGAAAATTATTCTATATCTCAAAAATCTTATTTAGCGGACAGAAACATACACGATCTCAGATATTTTCATGATAATTTCTTGTAAGTATTAAAACGACTACAGACTTTGGCGCCACGCTTACATCAATTCAAAGTTATATTTAGTTTGTTTAACAAAATTCAATGAAACGCCTGTACGTTCTAAATAGAAATATGATTTATTGTTACCAATACTATTAATAGTCTACTAAATTGACAAACAGTAATAATTAGTAAAAGACTAGACTTCCGGTCGCTGAGGAAAATCATTATTTGCGTTCTAGTTGACAACGCTACAGCTTCTTTAGCATGTCACACGTTCCGTTTTAGTTAATATCGTAAGCATTGGAGAGTACATTGTGCACTAGAAATAAGTCGCGCATTTACCTATAAATTATAAAAAAAGCTAAAGATTAGAGTATGTAAGGAAATATTGCATTTTAAATTAAGTATTTAGTTTTATTTTATTTTAAATAATAGATTAAGGTTTAGTTATTTGTTTGTTTTGTAAATATTAATATTAAACTAAAACAAATTTACATTACCTACAATACATTACAAATGCAACATTTTTACGAAAAAAAAAAAAAAATTCCGAAAATATGAGGAGTACGTTCCGTTCTGCGCAGACGCGTTCCCAATCAAACTACAAGTCGTACCTACATTACGTGTTCGTCGCACTCGCAAATTAAACCTATGGTACCAAAATATATACAATTGGGTTTTAATAATAGCCATTATCATTTTATGAGTAATAATTAATTAGGCATGGTTGTTAGAAATAAGCATTAAGCAATTCTGCTAACTGTCAAAGTAAAATTATACGAGATCGAGATCACTGAGCGTAAAAACTAGGTACCGCTTTGAATAAAATACTCGATAATATGCAATTATGCACTACAAAAATTGAGCAAAAGGTACTGGAATGGGTATTTGCTTTCTCAACGTACCCACTCGCGACCTTCGTATGGTAGGTTTGAATCAACATTTTAGCAGTGTCGACAAACAACCTAAATATTGTATCTCCCAAAGATTTTCTCGCAAATTAACTTATGATCTACTATTTCACCCCTTCCCCTCCAATTTACTTAGAAAGCCAGAGTTGGGGGCAGAGTACATGCCGTTTATCTACATTGATTAATTTAATAATTCATGTAGATATGCCTCCTATCTATTCAAAAAAATCTGAGTTATCACCGGATCAGATTATTTCTATACATATTTTCATAATAAATTACCACTATTTCTGTATTACCCATGTCAATGATTTATATATCAAATAATTTAGATACTCTTTGGGTATATTTCTATATTAACTTTAGCAGAATATAATCAAATATATTCTCAAAATAGTTACTGACCATTATTAAATTAAGTACCTAAATAATACTTACAATGACCACTCTTATTTTGAACCTTCCTTCTGTCTACCGGTCCCAAACATTATCCCAAACATTGGTCCCATATTTCAAGATGATGATACAACAAGTGTCTATATAGTAGTTGTGTCTAAAATTATTTTATATTTTGATGTAACAACCATTCTATGACATATTATTACTCAAAATTATTGGTTCCACACTTACAAAATAGTTATCATTATTCAGTTATTTTGCAGGTTGATGATTTTATAATGCCGAATAACATGAAGATCTTTTTCTATATTTTGATTCACTCTTTAAAAAAAACCTTCTAGAAAAACTTACATTGTTATGGAATTATAAAAAAACAATATTAACATTAAAGCTTGTTAAGTAAAACCAAAATAATTTCTTACCTCTGATAGTTTGAACATTGTTTTTTTTTCATAGTAGATTTGCTCATAGTTGGAAAGCAAAAGAAGCTTTGTCTCCCACATTGCACACCAACAAGCTCCTATAATTGAGAGAAATTTGGAATCAATTCAGACCATTTAACTAAATCCACTTGATAGGTATTTACTAAATTCCTTTCAATGCTATCACTACTGCTGACAGGTGCCTGACACAGAAGTTATAAAAATAATGTCACTAGTGTCAATAACTTAAAAACAAAAATCTATTTTTATACTTAACAATAACATTGTCACATTTCAAGAACAAAATGTATTTCCATGTTTTTAATACCTTTGCACCTAAGCTGGGAACTAAAGAAATCTGAACTAATGAGAGCCTCCAAGAATACTATGCCATGAAAATTACACAAGCCTAAAACTTTGCTAACTAGCAATTAATCAGCAATATATGCATAAAACAAAAAACTGCATAGTAGTTAAGGCACATTAGTAGTTAGCAACTTGTTTAAATCTCAATCATAAGATTTAATAATAGAATTAGTCAATGTAGCAATACCTATGTTTTCCTGAGCATACATCTTAAGATGATAGATTGTGTATAATAAACTATGGTAAACCTAATTGCTATGTATATACTTGTGCTAAAGCTTTTATTAGATTTAAAAAAAGTCCAACATTTAAAAAATAGAATCAGCTAAATGCAACGGTTTCAACGAAGGAGTATCAGGTTGCCCATGTAACTGGGTTGAGGCATCGAGTAGGCAACTGCTCCATGTAAAACACTGGTATTTAGCTGCATCATGTGATAGTAGAAACCAACCCCAACATAGATGGAAAAAGGCTAGGCAGATGGTAATATTTGAAATAATTTTTTTCTCAATCCTTACAAGACGGTCAACTATGTTAATAAAATGAAAAAAAATGTTATGTTTTCTTTGTAGGAAAGTAATACAATTTTTTTTTTTAATCCTCAATTACCTCTTGTTTCATACAAAAGTCATTGAATAAATGTACAAATATTGTATGTAAAAATGAAGTGAATGTTGTAAAGTGTTTGATATTCATCAACATACTTAGCTTTCCTGTAAATACCTATCCACTAAAGTTAGCATACTACGGGCAAATATAATTAAAATTGGTTTAATCTGTACTCCAGCATACAATCCAATTTCTGTACATTTATTCAATAACTTTTTCTTATCATTATTTATGCATTTAATTAAAAGAGTTTTCATTATATGCTCAAAAACAACTGTTGTTATGTTTTAATTTTGTAAATGCTGTCTGCTGGGGGACAGAAACATATCTGCTCCCACTATGCTGTATCTACCTACCCCATATATACAAAGTCCCAAACAGAAAACTTATAAGATTGAATACTTATATAATTTTTGATCTAGGAATGGAATACAGCAAATAAAAATATAAGTGAGAATATAGCCAAACCTCATAGGTACACCAGCCTACAAAACTAGGACAGGTATTTAACAAAATATTAAAAACTAAAGTCATTATTATAACAATTGTCTTCATTAGGTCTAACAATAAATAAATCTCTAAGTTTTATAATTTACAAAAGATAAGGGGAAATAAAATTAAATGAAAATTAAGTTTCAGTAAAACTGTGGAAATGTATAAACTTGCATAAAAGTATAATTATTGTTTTAATAATCATTTATAATTAAAAAGGGATGACAATAATAATGGTTTTAAATTAATTAAATAACAATTTATTTTTTCTTACCTTTGCACGCAACCAACGACGTTCACAGAAGGAATGAGAGGGAAAGAGAAAAGTATGAGCGTAGGAAAAAATCTTAATATTTTTGTTTTACCGGTTTAAAGTTATATTACTATAGCAATAGCAGGTGGTAATAAAACTATTCTTTTTTTACATTGATTAGATTTCTTACAAGATCAAGTACGAATTAAAATAATTATTTCAGTTTTTCTGAACCTATTACTTCCGCAAGTGTCGGCGCTCGTTCCAAATCCTTACGGCAAATAGGATAACAAGGATATTTTTTTAAATTTGTACTACTACATTTAAGAATTTATTTTTAAAAGGAATACTAGTATAAACGTGTAATATGTTATTTAAAACTGATTGTGCATTTTTCCCAAATATTTTTGTTAAAGATATAAAGCAAAAGAACATGAAGATTATTTTAACTTTCGAACTTTCCTATGCAATAACCGCGACGCCCGTATACGAACTGTCAGTCAAATCGAGTCAAACGTCAAATTTGTTCGGTAAAAGTTCGGCGCGCACACTGATGTGAATTTGTTAGTATTATTTTAGAGTTAATTACTATTCAGAATGTCTAAAAGTTTTGATAGAAGTCATCAATTACACTCTACACAGTTCACACCTTTGAAAAATAGAAGAAACAGACAGATTTTGCCAAGAGAAGATACGCTAAATCTATCGCCGATATTGAATGAAACTTCTATATTCAAAAACCTTAACGACACGAGCTTAAGGCAAGTTTTGGACGAGTCCTCGATAGTAATAAATCCTGGGGTCACCACTGAAGGATTGAGTGAAGCTTTCTTTGAAATTATCCAAACAAGTCGCCCCAGCGATGTATTAGACACTCTAGCGAGGTTAGCTCAGGTGTGTTGTGATTCTTTGGAATTAGTGGAACCATGGAACAGGTATAATGCCCAGAACTATTGGCTGGCAGAGGAGGCAAACACATGGAAACTGCTACATTGTCTGTATGCTGATTCTATTACTGAACACCCAGAATCATTGGACAGTCTCATCACTGAGACTACACTGTCCCAGCAGACTTTGGTAAATGCTTTGTTTAGGAGTGACTCAGAATTGAGACTGTTACAACTGCTGGTCGACTGGTTGGAGGCCACTGCAGCTTATCAAGAGGAAGCCACAAAGACCTCTGCTCCAATTATAAGTAACAATATACACTGGGGAAATACTTTACATGAGTTGTTGCTTGGATCAAGTTTGTTTAATAAAGAGAAGAGCAAGTCTATGGTGACTTGTATAGATCCTGATGCACCAAGACGTCAGAGAAAACAAATCCATTCAGATGATCAAAAAGATGATAATGACTTGTGTAAAAGAATATTTACGGAAGTAAGATGTGGTAATTTTAAAGATGCAGTTTCCCTTTGCATAAGTGCTGGGCAGGCATGGCGAGGGGCTGTGTTGCAGGGTTGGATATTACTTCACTATTTGCCTAAAGAGGAACCTACTTCTGCTTTGGAAATAACCGGTAATCCTTCTAGAGATTTATGGAAATGGTGTGCGCTGGGACTGACCAACAATACAGCAGAGAATATTCATTATAGAGCTGCCGTTGGAGTTTTATGTGGGCATTTGGCCAGTACTCTGCCAGCTTGTCAAGGAAGTTGGGAAGACTTGCTGTGGGCTCATCTGAGAGCACAAATTGAGACCAGAGTTGATAAATTTTTACATGAGCATCATGCTACAGTTGATGCTAACACAACACCATTTGATGTTCTGGAACTCTTACAATCAGAGCTGAAAGTTGAAGAATTAACTTTACAGCAGGTTTTCAGTGCTGTTAAAGCTTTGATGGATGGTAAAAAAGAGTCATTGTACCAAACCTGCCAGCGTCATCTCATGCTTGGCCATGTTAGAGCCATTATGCAAGATTCATTACAATGGATTGAGAGTACTGATGACAGATTCATTAGATTTCTGGCTCATCTAATTCTAGTTTTAAGACAGATGGGTAAGGACCCTCAACATGATGTTGGTGATCAAATTTTGGAAAAATATGTAACAGAACTCATTAGCAAATTGATTGATGGGTCAGTGGAATGTCCTGAACTTATTGCTTATTACACTTCCACTGTACCAGTTGCCAGACAAATTGTTCTGTATGCAGAGCTGATGGATCACATCCACAAAAGTGATTACAGGGAGGGAGTTGTCAAAGCAGGACTCAATGCTGGCATTGATGTTGCAGCATCAGCACGAGTTGCTATCAAAAAAGCTATTACAGACATTCAACAAGGCTATGGCAATTTGGATTTAACATTTACTCAAACCACAGCCGTCGAAAAGGATAAAACTTTGATTCAGAAAGTTATTTTGTCCCTTGAATGGTTATCTCTTATATCTAACCAGTTGGAGGAAGCTCTGTGGCTCAGTAATGCTATGATTAGAACATTTATTTTCATTGGAAATACAGATGCTGCTTTAGCTTGTCTCATAAATGTTAACAAAATGTTTCCAGATTTCTTGAGTAAAATATCTCAAAGTTCTGCAGAACTAAGAGAGCATTTGTGTTTGAAGGCATATTTAGAAGCTCTGGAAGGGTTTGCTACTTGGTACAGACACTTTATAAGTGGCCAACCTAAAGATGTAGAACCACTCATGCCTGATGCATCATTTTCTGACAAAGTGCATCATGAACAGAGGTGTGCTCAAGTAGAACAACAGAAAGCCCGTTGGTTGAATGCTGTGCAGCACCAAGCAAAGCATTCAAAGAATTTGCTGTACAATGTATTATTATTCCCTGGAGGATGGCTTCAAGACGAAAATGATAGTACCACCTCTCAGCAGTTTAGTGAAGAAGAAAAGCAAGAGAGAACCAAGCAACTGGAGACTCTGAGGCGTCTCTGTATTCCAGAAGTAGTTATTTTGATTTTGAAAATATTACAAAGCACTGAAGAAATTGATGATCACAAGGAAGCTCTCAAACTTTCTGATCTTATTGCTGGAGAAAATAGATGTCTCTACAAAGTGTTTACTAAGAGCAAACTCATGGAAGTCTTGGAGAGAATGAAGGAATCGTCATTATTACTTATAGAGAAAGGAAGAGATATGTTTGGATATGAAATAATAGAATAATGCATGTATTTTTTCATTTTTAAATAAATGTTTGTATTAACAATATAATAATTTTGTCTTTGTACACCTAAGTAAATGAATAAAACATAAAAAAATAGACATACATTTAACATTTACATCTTAGCATCAATTCATTAGACTAGGGCACAGTCACAGGATTCAGGTTGATCAAATCATTGCTAGATTCAGCCAAATCTGTGATAGACACTCTCCCTCTTTGTCTTATGAACTTAGCTACATCTTCTAGCTCCTTCTGTGAAATATAAATGAATTTTCCCCTGTCATCTATGACACCAGTAAGTTCACCAGATGACTGCAAATCTGTTATCCTGTCAATAGCTGCTTGAGTCTTCAATTTAAAATGTGCAGCCAAGTCTTCTAGCAGAACCACTTTTTGGGCCTGAAATAACATTATCTTTCTGTAACCTTCTGTTTACTATAGTGTAAGTTATGAATAAAATAATATAAGAATAACAAAAATGTTGAAAATAAACTTGTGTATATTTGATAATATGCTTTCTTTAGGGAATTTTCAAATATTACCTTTATGTAGTCAATGAAGTCCTTAAGCATGTTCTCTTTGTCCTGTTCGTCATTTTCATCAAAGCCCTCGCCTTCAACTGTAAAAGCTGCTTTCATTGCTTCATATTCTTCTTGTTCACGCCTTTTGCGTTCTTCTTCAGCCTTACGTTCAGCTTCCTCTCGCTGGCGTTCCTCTTCCTAAAAGTTATGTTTACCTTAAGTCTATTTCTATTTTGTCTGATAAATATCAATTGCTAACTAGTAGGTTTCTGTAGAAATTTAGCAACACTTTGTCAGAATAAAAATACTACTATAAATTATTACGATTGATTTTCAATAGTACATATTTTTATTCTTTTCGTGTTTATTGGATTTTACATACCTCTTGTTTTTCTTCAACCTTTTTTCTCTCTTGTTCTAACTCCTCATCCTTTTTCTTCTTCATCTCTCTCATTTGTTCCTCTGCTTCTCTTGCCTTTTTCTTTTCCATTTTAGCTTCTAATTTTGCCCTTTTCTGTGAACATTTTAATTTTAAGGTTAAAATACTTTTTTTTAACTTTTCTTATACCAAAATATTTAATCTTTAAAATTGTATTTTCTTATTAGAATGCAATATGAAACCTTTATACCAATAAATAGAGATATTATTCTTATCAATTGTGTTGTAATAAGATTTTACCTTAGCACCCATTTTGTCATCGAATTCAACTTTTTGGTTTTCTGTTGGGTTTTCTTCATCGGCTTCCTCAACAACATCTGGTTCTTCTTCAAGTGCTGCTGCTTGGTGTCGAGCAGCTAGAAGAATGAATGAATATATGATTTGTACCATAACATAACCTAACGCAACTAAATTGTGTTAAACAAAATAAAACAATTCTTTACCATTGGCCCTCATCCGAGCTCTTTGATTACGGACTGCTTGCACTCTCCCTGGCCCTCCATCTCTCTGGGCTACTGCTCTAGGTCTTGCTCCAGCTGTGAAAAAAATATGAAAGAAGGTATAACTGCAAAATACCTCTATGGTGAAACGAAACATACGGTTATGAAAATGAAATGGGGTTTATTTGATAAGATTTATATGGTTACCTTGTGGTTTGACTTGAGATCCAACTCGTACAAATGCCACTGACAGCAAAACGATAACAATAGCGCTAATTATAGCAGCAATAATAAACGGATCCATAGCTGAAATCTAACAGACACAGTGATCTACACTAAAGAATATTGTTGTATCATCTAGAAATGCAATTAATGCTACTTTTGGATCGAAGGTAATTTTAATGTTCTGCTTTGTTTTTAAACAATCGCAAAATTCAGTAGAAAAGCGACTCCGACCTACTGAACAGCTGAAAAACACACACATAGAGCAAAAACTTTTCTTCTGTGGACAGAGCTATGAAACGAAACGTCACGTCACCATACAAATGTCATTTTGTGTCATAATTCAAAAGGTCAACTTGTTGCTGAATCCTGCTGAAACTCAAGTGAAACTCCATGCGATGTGACCTGATGACTCCTGATATGAATCGTGCACATAATAATAAACACGCCACACCAGCTAACACGCTATGCCAGTATCATATAACTTTACTAGTTTGTAAAAGTTGGTGCAATAGTAATCTTTGCTCAAGATATCTATATTTACTAACAATGAACCTGAAACGTTATCATTTGACTTTTCAAGATATCGGTGACGTGTGTCATGTCATTAGTTTTTTGCCGATTATCCTGAGTTGGAAAAATGGAATTATTTAGATTATCGTCGTTATTTGCGCTATTTATCCTGTTGGATGCGGCGTCTGCTTTGTATTTCCACATAGCAGAAGGCGAAAGAAAATGTTTCATAGAAGAAATACCGGACGACACTACTGTTATAGGTAACACTTTCTTCCTTATCCGTATTCTAAATCTTGATTCTGTTTTCAAAGAGAATGTGTTACAATGTGTGTGTATGTATTTTTTTCAGTGAATTACAAAGTGGAGCTATACGACCCTAGGTCAGGCGGGTTTATGCCTTCAACTCCCGGTATAGGAATGCATGTGGAGGTTCGGGATCCTAACGACAAAGTGTTGATGTCTCGTGTGTACTCGTCGGAAGGCATGATCTCGTTCACGTCTGCCACTCCGGGAGAGCACGTCATCTGCATGTACTCCAACAGCACATCTTGGTTCAGTGGATCACAACTGAGAGTGAGTATCAGTAATGGTGGTGAAAGGGATAAGATTGTTCTAAAGAGATTATGAAAAAACTTGGCTGCATTGTTATAGGCCAGTCATTTACTTGTAACAAATGTGTTTATGTGCTTTATTAGTTTGATGAACACTTGTTTAAACATGATTCACTTGTATAGCAGGCAAACTAAATGTTTGAACACAGTAATCTAAATTTTATATCTATGAATTAACCATAATACATTCATATTTATATTCATATATATATTATGGTTAAAGAGCCAACCTCTCAAGTGTGAGGGCGTGGGATCGATTCCAGGTCGGGCAAGTACCAATGCAACTTTTCTAAGTTTGTATGTACTTTCTAAGTATATCTTGGACACCAATGACTGTGTTTCGGATGGCACGTTAAACTGTAGGTCCCGGCTGTCATTGAACATCCTTGGCAGTCAGTTACGGGTAGTCAGAAGCCAGTAAGTCTGACGCCAGTCTAACCAAGGGGTATTGGGTTGCCCAGGTAACTGGGTTGAGGAGGTCAGATAGGCAGTCGCTTCTTGTAAAACATTGGTACTCAGCCGAAACCGGTTAGACTGGAAGCCGACCCCAACATAGTTGGGAAAAGGCTTGGGAGATCATTTAACTACATATTAGTATAATTCTTAATTTCTGTAACAGGTGCATCTGGATATTCAAGTAGGCGAGCATGCAGTAGACTATGCCAACGTGGCCCACAAGGACAAACTGACAGAGCTCCAACTGAGGATCAGACAACTGCTTGATCAAGTTCACCAGATCACTAAGGAACAGAGCTATCAAAGGGTGGGTATTGGAACAACCATTTCAGTGTTTATGGTTTCTCGCTTGTATAGCACCTCTTTTCAATAAGAGAGGGTTTATTAAGATACACTGTTTAGGAGCTACTTCAGGAGCTTGTACTTTTTATCCCACAGTTTAAAGAATGTTCCCAATGTTCAGGATCCAATTTTAAGAATAGTTTTTTTTTTATGGCTATTTGCTGGAGACTACGGCAATTTCTGCCAATGTTGTATGAAAAGATTTTAAAGTTAATTGTAGCAGATTTTGGAATACTTAGTTGTAGAAGATTTTGAAATAAGAGGCTTGATTTAGCAACTATAGCACTATAAAGTTTTTTCTTTTGGAAAGTTTAACTTCTGTCTGTTTCTTTAGTTAGTGTAGTAAAAACATTGTACTTTTACATTGTAGCACCGTGAAGAGCGCTTCAGGCAGACTTCAGAGAGCACAAACCAGCGAGTGCTGTGGTGGAGCCTGCTCCAGACCGGAGTATTGGTCGGCATTGGCTACTGGCAGATGAGACATCTCAAGAGTTTCTTCGAAGCAAAGAAATTAGTCTAAATTATTCTTAATAAACATTTTATAAGATTAGTTGTGTCCTATTATTTTCGTAATTACCCAAAACCTGAATTATTTATGACTTATGTTTTGTGAGCTTTGTAAATGATCTGTATTTTTCCAATAAATTAAATTTAAATGTGAAAATAGTTTATTTTACATTTATTTACACTTATCACCTAAAAGTATATCAAATAGCACCACAATTGGTATAAGAATTAACATTTCATATATTAATTTATACAGTGCAAGGTAGAACACACTAGCGATAATTTACAATATAACAAAATTTAAGAAACCTCTGGAATGTAAATGGGTTACTTGTTTTATAGTAAATTTATGAATAAATGTTTAAAGTTGCAGTATCTAATACCTTTTCTTTCAACATTACATGAACTGGTATTTAGTACAATAGGATTGGATACTGATAGGATGAAAGCTTTATAAACAATTTTATTATTGCATGTGTTGGTCAGCTTTTCTGGAATCTAAAGGGTCAATGAACCTAATGAATAGAGAGTGAACACTCAAGCCCTGTCCGGTTAAGCAGTAAAGAGCCTCCTAGGCTGAGCTGCGAGTTGCCAACCAGCCAGTATGTTGTATTTAAGACTCATTAAATCTAATTTATTTTCTCAACTTTGAATACACTATCTAAATAATTAACAAATAGTGAAGGATCAGCTTTTGGAAAAGGATTTAGCAATGTGAAATCCACCATATTTAAAGTACTTATTATGGTATCACAGGTGCAGTAATATAGGTGAGAGTCAATCTGAAGTTGTTCAGCCAGTTCTAGTTGATGATTATCCATAAGATCCTCGTTAACAACTACTAAAAGAGGTTTGTTAGCTTCCAAAGTTTCAAGACAACTTCCAGCTCCTGCGTGACTTATAACTAAGTCTGCGTTCTTTATGTCTTCTAGAATAGAGTCCTTAAACCTGTACATGTTTATTTGAATGTCATTCCTCTCAAATACACCGGGTTCGGTGTTACTGTTGCCGATCTGGAATGTAATCTCCTTGCAACCAATATTTTTCAATGCTGTTAACACGGGTTCAGTCAAAATGTAGTCACAAAGTAAGTCGAATCTGGTTGTACCGACTGTTATAAAGATTTTTTTATACAATGCCGACATTTCGTAGAAATAAAATAATGTTTTCTATCAGATTTCTTCGTGAACAGTTGTTTGTTGATTTATTTTGACAATATACGTCACCCCGCCTGGCATGTCTTGTTTTCGTACTGTCACTGTCAGAAAAACCTTGTATGAAACAAAAATATGCAATATTTAAAAATTACTCTCCTTGGTTTACTGTATCTGATCAGGAATTTCACCATTTTAACTTCGTGAGCAACCAATTGCAAATAAATTGCAAATGCAAATAAACGATATTATTATATTATTGATATTCTTCAGATGTGTCTTTGCATCGATGAATTTCTGGTTTTTAGAGGAGTAGTAAGGAATCACGATTATTTATAACAGTGAATGTTCTCTACGGAAAAACATAAGAATAGTTAAATATTCATTTACTTACAATCCTTGGCATTTTAATTCATGATTAGACTTTCACTTGACCCGTCCTTGTGCTAATTTGACGACCCCGTTGGCGCAAGGGTAACCACGACGGACTGCCGAGCTGAAGGTCCCGGGTTCGATTCTCGGTACGATCGACATTTGCCGAAATTGAAGCTAGCAGTTGAAATATTAGTGCCTATATTTTAATTTTAACAGGCAATCTACATTATTTACATTCATAACTGCTGAAAATTTCCTTGATCCTATATCACACAATGAATTTCGTACTCTTGCGTTCGAGATGCTATATTGTGTTATTTTACTAAGAATTAGGTTGCTACAAAAATCTGTATGTAAAATTTTGGGAAGTTATTCATTGGACCCCATATACTGCCCTGTGGCATTCCAAAATGAGAGTTCCGTAATTCATTTAGGTAGATAGGTATAAGTAAAACAGTTAAGTACCGTAAACCCACATTACGGTAGATAGCGAAATGGATCTTTTATTTCCTATACCAGAGTTAGGCACATGTGCAAGTTAGACTTTCAAAAAAATATGATGTCTTATAAATCAATACTAAAGGTTAGCTAAACTTTATTGACTGGTACTTTGAACCCAATGAGTACATAGGTACTATCTATTTCGATTTTACGAGTTCTCAGTCTTGGGATGACCTAATATGAAATCGAAGCACGATAGCTACACCACGTATCATGTGGCGCGCACGTAATTATAATGAATTTTTAACGCACTCCTGACCTTTTAGGAACGGATTCTTGGCATGTCCAGGGTGATTATTTTGTTGTTACGTATATTCAAGTTACTTATTTTATTTTCTGGTGGCCCATCACATGGTTACCAGGTTTCTCTTTTTAAATTCTATGAATCGTTGTAGACAACATCTATTCATCGTCTACTATTGATATCAAACTAAGAGACAGGGCAATACTGCTGGTTTACGGCAACGCTTGCTTTCAAATCAAGGAATCATTTTTCAATACATAATATATTTATTTATAGTTCCTATACAGTTAAAAAGAAATACCATATACTCTTTGCCCGATCTGGATCTAAAACCAAGGATCCCATGTTAAATTTGGTAAGACTTCCAGCAGATTAGGGAAAAAAGCCCTGGTGGGTTAAGCGAAGTCCATCTCTATAGCGCTTTCATATTTTAACACAATAACACTCGAAGATCAAACCGCCTGTACATTAGTTCACAAACTAGTAGATATTGTTCCTCGAAGCACGAAGCTTTCAACAGGGTACATTCGTGCAAACCACACGAAAGGTTAACATGGAACATCTGTGCCCTGGTTACTGTTAATTAAGTAAGCCTTATTACTTACGAGAAAGTTCTGATTGGCTATCAATAATTACTGTTATTGCTTTACGAATTATGAGTGGGTTTTCATTTGAGAAGTGTGGTAATCGGACTGCGCTCGTTTTGGCCCAAAATGAAAGTATGGGTTCTAAGTTTTCTGTGTTTGTTTGCGGCTGTGTCTGGCGAGGATTTCCCTTCGTTGATAACGGCAAACGCTTCCATAGGTAAGTTTGAAAATCATAGCGATAGTAAACCTTTGGTTAATGGCGTTTTCAACAGTAAGATAAACGTGCGATTAAGGAAAGCACCTGTTTATCATAAATTAAAAACTCCAATAGTCTAAGAAAATTACATTTTATTTGGGCTTTAGTTCTTAAAGCAATTGGCCCTTGGTGTTTGAAAGTTTGAAGGTGGGGTGGAAAGTGGGAAGGATGTCTCCAAAAGTACGGTAAAGATGTTGTTAGTGTTTAGTGTCTTTAAATGATCTTAATGTTTACGGAATTTCAACAGTAGACCAAATAAATAAAAAAAATAAGTCATCATTTTTTTTATTTCGTATTCGCAAGAAGAACTTGGGTTAGCATACCTGTATATTACCTACACCAAATATTATAAACGCGGAAACTTGTAAAAATGTATGTTTGTTGGATTTTGATGAAACTTGTCAGTAATATAGCTTAGAGATCAGAATAACATATAGGCTACTTTTTATCCGGATGCTCGAAGTAGAACCCTCAGGAGGCAAGTTAAACCGTTGACAGAAGCTAGAAACTGTAAACATAGCATGATCATCAAATATTCTTTTATACTATGTTTTCAGCTGTAGTATTAGACCGTCAATACTTGGGCGAAAAATACCAGTCGATTCTGGACGAGCTCAAGGATTACATCAAGGAGTTGGCGAGGGTTGACCTTAAGCATGGCGGCGTCATCGTCTACTATTACTCTTGGACTGCCATCAGTCTCAAGAAAGGTAAAGCCTCATCTTCAAGAACATGTCCACATTGCCCATGTCTTCTGACCATCGCATGAACAATCAACCCACATGTTTCATATAAAATTAAATTAGTTCCCATATTTTAGAAATTCACAAATTTTTCATTGATAAAACGTTCTGCTAATAAGACCTGTAGCAGAGATAAGCTTTTGGCAAACAGGCTTTTTTTTAGTGGGAAATCATTAAATGACCCTCCCGCTGTAGGTGCAGCTGGTGAGAGCATCAGACTCTTACTGATTATAACCCACTATGTTCGTTTTGGACGTATTTGTATGATAAGGCAGTAACTCTTGCGAATAACCTGCAGCCTATGTTAAAACGCAAAACCTATGTTTACCACGTATTAATTGATTACATTGATTTTGAAAGGTTTCCTAGCAGTATTCAGTATAGCCTCGTGTGAGGATACCTGGGATTTATTTTCGCGTACGGAAGAAGAGGAACTGTTACTTTTCGCTCTGACTGAAGTGGACTGCCCGAGGCTGCCATCCCATTCTGCAATAACCGCCACTTTCACCGAGCCGGGAGAAGAGTTACCACAGTTACTTCTAGATTTAAGGACTTCAAATGCTTTTCAATGGAAATCGGCTATTATACTGCATGATGACACTTTGAGTAAGTCAAACATTTTGAAACCTTTCTTCGTTAATTTATGAGAATAGGTACTTACCTTCCGCCAGCGTTTTCAACCGCGTCCCGTGGAAACAACTCCGCCGGCGCACCCAGATAAGTAAAAGCTATAGCCTTCCTCGTTAAATGGGCTATCTAACACTGAAAGAGTTTTCCAAATCGGACCAGTAGTTCCTGAGATTAACCTGTTCATTAGCGCGTTCAACCAAACAAACTCTTCTGCTTTAACATTAGTATAGATTTCAAAATTAATTGGTGTTCAATAATAACACTCATTCTGATTATTTGAATTAGACTCTTATAACATAGCCAGTTCTTTGTTGTCTACTCTTTCAGGTCGTGATATGGTCTCCCGAGTGGTGAAGTCTTTGACATCACAAATAGACGAAGAGAGTGCGTCACCAGTCTCCGTCACCGTCTTCAAGATGAAACATGAAATCAACGAATACTTGAGACGAAAAGAGATGCACAGAGTTCTATCTAGATTGCCAGTCAAATACATAGGTTAGTTCGATATAAAGAGGTCGTACATGATAGGACTTCTACACGCACATCGGAACCAACCGCCAAATATAGGTCACCTTGGTCGTGTCTCCCGTCGTCCCACAGAGCTCTACATAGTAGATGCTGACCACGGACAACGTCGCGATGAATGCGCTTCCGACCAAGGTCGTCCAAAGTCGTTTGACTCCACCCACATCTAGTTGGCCAACCAACGTCTATACGGTAGATTTTCACACCAACTGGACCTAGGTGACTTCTATCGGAGGTTGTTCTCGATTGTGTAGAGCGCGTTTCAGTTTAAAAGAGATTCTGAAAGCATTTCAAGGACTTTTTAATCTAAACTACCCAAGAATGTTTTACACTTTTAAAGTAAAATAAAAAAAATGTACAACATGTAATTTTCTATTGTTAATTAATTTCTATGGCCCACACAGCACATTGCAATATTTCTTATTCTTTGGCAAGCATCCAAATGAACTATACTGCCTTTTAAATGAACTTCAGAATATTTAAACGCTGCAAATATTACCACTTAAACAAAAAAAAAATGGTTCGATATTTGTTTAATTTTGTTTCAGGTGAAAATTTTATAGCGGTAGTGACGTCAGATGTCATGACAACAATGGCGGAGACGGCTCGAGACTTGCTGATGTCACATACGATGGCCCAGTGGTTATACGTCATATCCGATACTAACGCACAGAACGGGAACCTGAGCAGTTACATCAATGATTTGTATGAGGGGGAGAACGTGGCGTATATCTACAATATGACGGATAACAATCCTGACTGTAAGGTAAATCAGTATAAGGAAGAGACACCAGTACATAGCTGCTACAATCTGTACAGTTAACTTTATCGCTGGAGCATATGGTTCAAAGTTGATTAGGAAAAATTTACAGGTAGCTGACGCATATGCTCACGTCTGTACACACATACATACGAGTATGTTACTATTTAGGTAAATTCGAGTAAGTCGGTACTCAGATCTTATAATTATAAGAAGTTAGGTATTCACGCTTGAAATATACGTGCAGATGTAGATACATCATATTAGGCCCTGCGTCCTCTTATCCTTATCATAAAACTCCTCCTCATCCCCACTCTCATCAGCACCAGCATCATCACAACTTGGTTCTAAGTTGGTTCCTTGCTTGGAAAATACACATAGGAAATTTAGCCCAAGATTACCTAATCTTGCGAAATCTTGGAGTAGCGTGATTTCACACACCAAAGACCTTAAAGCTATATCATTACCTCAATCTTAGGATGTTCCTTAATCTTAAATTATTTCTCCTTCTAGAAATCTCTGACTAGATTAGAACACTACCGTACACGCTGCCACTCACATCATCCAAACCCTGCACAATGACTGATCTCTCAAATCCAGATTATCGAGACAGTTTGGCTCCACAATCAGTGAAGAGTCTAATCCAGGTGGATTGACGGCGTTTCGCTCGTTAAATGCAATTGTTGGTGAATTTCGTTTTGTTTAGTCAATTCCACAGTGATTGGTCCCTGCCTGCATTGCGAAGTACGTGTATAAATTTGATTTGTGATTGGATTTAGGCTTTATCGGGTACCAATTTGATGTGTAGCCTGATTTAGTGGTGGAGTTAGTTTTGATGTTACCTATGGATTAATAAAATAGTCGATATGTTAGATAGTATAGTAATCAGGTACACTAAGATGCAATGGCATAGATTAGGTACTCTGCAATAGAATATACATAGTTATAGATGTGTCTTGTAAATGGTGCTACCTATACGCTGGATCCTCTCTTGTCCTAGCTAGATTTTAAGTAGACCTAATCATCACGCGACTATGCTATTATTAGCTTCATACTTCTAAAATATGAAATTTGCAGGAATACCCTGTCTAAAACGACTAAGGTTTCATTAATTTTGACCCATTTCCAGAACGGCATAATGTGTTTCTGCCAAGAGCTGATGGATGCGTTCATATCGGCGCTAGATGCGGCAATACAGGATGAGTTCGATGTCGCCGCTCAGGTGTCGGACGAGGAGTGGGAGGCTATCAGACCGAGTAAGATACAGAGACGCAACATGCTGTTGAAGCATATGCAGGTGTGAAAGAGTGCAATTTCATAGAAAAATTACGTGTGCCACACACGTAATTGTGTCGTGTCTTAATCTATACTAACGCTAGTTACTATTTAGTATTCTGTGTCTATACTCACATCTTCTTCAATCTTCTCAAGTGTAATAATTTCAAGAAATTATAATTTTTTTTTAAATTATGTAACAAGCTTTCGTTGCTTCGACACACTAAAGTACAGTCCTCGTAGCTGTGATTTGGATATTTAGAACAACATGGATTTGATACCTACTTTAAACATTGTGACTCTTCGTGATATATTTGAATTGTTCTTATAAAATTTCGGGTTATTTACTTACCTCCTCATACAATCCAATTAAAGATTAACAATTTTCCTTAATACTTTCATCACCAGCAACACATAGCAGCTAAAAGTCGTTGCGGCAATTGTTCAATCTGGCGAGCGCTGGCAGCTGACACGTGGGGCGCCACTTACAGGGGACTCTCGGACGCTTCGGATTTGTCTAACGTCAACACCAACGGGTCTTCCGGAGTCATTGACAAGATTGATTTGTTGAAAGTAAGTCCATTTTCGTCTGAAAAGTCGAATAAAAGAAATATATAGTGGCCCAAAAGTAAGGAGATTTACTGCAGTACTCCTTTACCTTTTATTTTATTTAGTTTCCTCGTCATAGAAGTACCTACACAAAAATTGACATTCTTATTCCTTTCTTTTGCAAAAGATGTATAATTGTATGATGTATTCTTTTGTTTTTTGCAGCATTGTTTCTCACGATCCTTGATTTCGATTGAATTATAGAAGTTCAGCAGTTGATTTAGACACTAGATCAAAAATATTTACATGATGAATAATACTGTAATTTTCAGGTCGGCTTCTGGCGTCCCATTGACGCGGTACGGTTTGACGACGTTCTGTTTCCACATATTCATCATGGATTTAGAGGGAAGGAGTTGCCTATCATCACTTTTCATGTGAGAAATAGAAGAAAATATGTTTTACATTTTAAACCTTCGCATCTTAGAGCGATTTGTTATACAACCGTTGAAAACTAGTCAAATTAATTACTTAATTAATCCTTATTAATTAAATACTCATATTGAATTGTCAAAAACGGTTACTTTGTAAGCAATTTGTATGAAAGTAAGAACTAAGACGTCATGTTTTTTTTACATCAAGCCATATACTTATTTTGCTACAGTCAATAAAAACTCAAACAATTTTCTTCAAAATCGATAAATAAAAGTGACATTATTTTGAGATTTTTTTCCGAATTAATATCATAAAGGATTTTATTTTAGACCCAGTCCCACTAGACTCACTAATTTTCATATCCAGAACAAAAGAAAATTGTACTTCCTTTGTGGTCAGTTCAGATGTTACAATCTAAATTTGAAAAAGTTCTTTTTTCAATTTCAGAATCCACCGTGGACGATCTTGGAGCGAAACGAATCTGGTGCTATTGTGAAATACAGTGGACTTATATTCGATATCGTAAACCAGTTAGCTATCAATAAAAACTTTACGTAAGCTACTAATTATTTAATTCAACTAAATTAATATATAGAGTGACTGGTAATTAGTGATTTATTAGTTTACTTGGGAAAGTTGTTTGTAATCATGAGTACAATCACGTTTTTACATATCGGTCACTAATTAACAGTCACCCTATATAGCATTGATTTTTTTTAAAGCTTGTGTATAAACTTTTGTACACAAATTCGGCGACATTATATGTATGTAGATACATATTTTTAAAAGGCTCAATTCAGTGTAGGAAGCAAAAATCGTTGATTAGAGATCTATGATGAATTTATTTCCATTTCAGATTGAAAATTATACTAGCTTCAGTATTAAAGAAAGAGTTACCGAATGACACGATTGCTGATGTAAGTTAAATTGATGATAATTTAATTGCTACAAGTATCTTGCAGTATTATCATTCGCTTCCCGAGGGAAATACTTTCCACAGCCAGATAAAAAAACAGCTTATAATGTTCTTCTGATATTTAAGCTATATTACCAAGTTTCATCAAAATCCAAGCAGCATTTTTTACGTAAAATCCGTAATTTTCATAAGAATCTTAAAGCGACGATGTATGATTTCAGACAATGCATGGCATGGATGCTAAGTTGACCATAGCAGCTATTTCTAAAGGACAAGGAGCATTGGCGGCTGCCTCCTTCACTATTTTAGCTGATCCTATGCCTGGTAAGAGAAAATTGTGTGAAATAAATCTTCTTACAAGTTATACGTTATACCAAAGACAATTTGTTTAAGCTGAACTTTAAGGTCTTATCGCTTGTAGTGATAAGACCGCCTATTGTGTCACTGTTACCTTTTCTTTTCATACATATTTAGTTTTTCTTTGTGATTGAAATTGGTGTATGTACAGACTCCAGCAGGTCCACCTTCCCGAATCTGTAAAATTTTACCAATCGAATATTAATCTTCCGTTATTGTGATAAGGTTGAAAATCTATTAAAGATATTGGAGATTGATGTAGGTTGATGTGCTGGAATCTGTACATAATAAAGAATATTATCTATTTATCTAAGACGTGCTTATTATCTCAAATGAGCAGTTATTTAGATTGATTATCTTAATGAACGTCCAAATATCCTGAAGTTTATAAACTTCAGGATATTTTTTTAGTTTTGCCCTGAAATCTAATACTATTGAAAAATTGCACGTACAATAACTACAGTCTTGTGATTAAGTGAAGATAACAAGAGAAATTGAAGAAATGAAGTTTCTTATTCTTATTCTAAAAGTACTATTTATAACCGTTTGCTTTTCCCTCAGGTATAAACTACACTATGCCAGTGAGCATCCAGCCTTACGCGTTCTTGATAGCTCGGCCCAGAGAGCTCAGCCGAGCATTACTGTTTCTGCTGCCATTTACAACTGACGTAAGTTTATAATGAACATAGCTCAGGATGTCATTAATGCCTTTTTACCGTTTAATGCCAAGTGTAATCAGCATTGTGACTTTTCTAGACCTGGTTGTGCCTCGGATTAGCTGTAATATTAATGGGTCCAACTCTGTACATCATCCATAGAATGAGTCCTTATTACGAAGCCATGGAGATCACTCGCCAAGGAGGACTTGCTACTATACACAATTGTCTTTGGTATATCTACGGGGCTTTATTGCAGCAAGGTGAGAAATGTGAAAAAAAATATGTATACCACAAGCATTGAATTTTGTAGTTGATGATTCATAAAATATAGATACTTGGGGTTAAACTCCCGACGAAGATATTTTAGCAGGCTTTCCGCACGTTTTATTAAACCTGCTTAAAGTCTTAACTTTCAGAGTTTTAACTTTATGACACGTCTAAAATAATAAGATAGCCATAAAATAAATTAACAAATAAACCAATTTTTTCTTCTGACAGTTTTATGGCTATTGGTGATTTTTTTTTAACAAAAACGGCCTGTGGTTTATTTTGAAAGAGTTTGAATACTTTCAATCAGCTAATAACATCGCGTTTGAATTTTTATGTAATAACTTCCAAATTTGTTTATACTAACTGATAATATGCCTGAAAGCTGAAAATTTTGTAGGGCTGGCTTTTATGATCCTTTTTTTGTATAAAATAGATAAATATTTCAATCTGTGAAGTAATAATACAATACTCCGCTTTACTTCTAAATTCAGGGGGCATGTATCTTCCCCGAGCTGACAGCGGTCGCCTTGTAGTCGGAACATGGTGGTTGGTAGTCCTGGTGGTTGTAACCACGTACTCCGGCAACTTAGTAGCGTTCCTAACGTTTCCGAAGCAAGAAATCCCTGTGACCACTGTGGCAGAGCTGCTAGAAAACCGAGCGCTTTACACTTGGTCGATAACCAAAGGATCTTATATGGAGATGGAATTAAAGGTATCAGTTACTACGGAAAATACTTGATTTGTAAATGTAAATAAGTTAAAGTATATTCTCAGAAGAGAGATAATCCAAGAATGAAGGTAATTTTTGAAATATACACGGTGTATAAGAAAGGGGTATACCCCCATTAATTTCGTATTTCATTCTTTTTTTCTGTAGAAAGTCGTTCAGTAGTACAAGTACATTCACCTCCCTTCTGATATATACCCCCTTTCCATTACACCCTGTATAAACATATAAATTAAAAAAGAATGGATGGCACAGTCGCCAGCACATAGCACCCGAAACTATCTAATTTTCCCAACCAATTGTTTGAAACATCATCATCTCCCGAGCCTTTTCCCAACTATATTGGGGTTGGCTTCCAGACGAGTTCAATTTTTTGAAACATATGGTTCAGAGATAAAGTTGAAAATATATTACGGAAATTTGACGGATTGTAGCAGGTTCATGTCACCCGTACTTATAACATCTAAAAGAAAGATTATGTACAAACGTATTTTTAAGACTTTCTAGTGCATTTTTGACAAAGGCAAAAATCCTGCGTAATAAAACCTAATCTTACCTACAAATAGCAAGGAAAGCGACCTTGAAACTATTTTAAAGTCATAGACATTTGTTAAACGTCATTAGGAACTTCGGTTCACGTCAGGTCAAACCCAAAACCTCGTTCGAACACGTTTCCATCACGTGTGGGAACCATAGCCACAGTCAAGATGTTAAACTTTTTTTTTATACCTTTATATCTATCACGATCATTATGCATGATGGTTCGGTGCTAAATATAATGTGCCTGACCTATCCGTAGCTAAAAGTTAATCAACTGGTTTAGTGATGCATTCTAATGTAATAATATCAACTTTTGGAAACTGCAGTTTGTGCATCCGGATTATTATTAATATTGCCATTTGTTGTTTCGGATTTTCCTTTTCGATGATTTTTTGTTTTAGAAAATAGGAAAAAAATGTAAAAAAATACTTTTTACAAAAAAAAAGAAAACCAACTTCTAAATACTCTGAAAAGCAAAACAAAAAAAAAACTTTTAAGTACATACATTGCTCTAGAATTCTGTGTCAAGAGGTTGCAACTATATTTAAATATTCAGACACAAGAAAACTTGTAGTCTTCTACATACATACTGACGAATAAACAATTTTTTGGTTATAAATACTTTATAAGTGTATATTAGTTTCTAATAAGTGTACCATTTCAAAGCTTAGAATTATCTAAATAAACATCTATTATTCATCAGCCCTTTCTCTTTTCTGCAGAACTCTGATGAGCCTAAGTACGTAGCTTTACTGAAAGGCGCTGAAATGGTCACGACTAGCGTTGGTATGGGAGGAACTATGGCTTCAGGTAAGGCTTCAGTATGAAGAAACAGCTTATCATGAAGGTGGTGTCTATTAGGTGTGCTGCACTCTTTCGAAAACCAAGCAGAGATTTCAAATTTCAAATTAGCAAATTCGCTATTAATATTTGTATAAAAATGCCTTGTTGGTCTAGTAGTCGCATAGCCACTGCTGTGCACGGGGTTTCGGGTTCGATTTCCTAACCGAAATCGTTTGTTGGTTTTAAAAGTCTTTCATTAAACAGCCCGGGGTCTGGAAGTGGGTGATAGATACAACCATCACCCGCATCTGTTCTGATCTGCGCCTGATCTCTTTTCGGTCGTGTCGGATTGCCGTCCCATCGGACTATGAGAATGAGGGAATAGAGAGTGGACCTGTGTCTGCGAAAATGCTTATGAACTTTAATATGTCCTGCGTAGCTGGCTTATCTTCTAAGAGAGAACAGCCGCCGTAGCCGGCAATCGGTCTGCGCGCCATTATATTTATAAAAAACATAAGAACTGGTAGTTGACCGTCCTTTTCTAATTTCAGTATCAGCATTGCTGCAGCGCGTGAGATTCCATCGACACGTCATCATAGACTGGAAGCTTCGACTGAGCTACCTCATGAGGGCGGACCGGCTAGAGTCAGACAACTGCGATTTCGCGCTGAGTAGGTATTTGGACAAAAAAAATATACTTACGTATGTAATATAAGAGCCGATAAAATAACATAAGTCGTAGTGGCCTAGTGGTTAAAGCACTAGCCTTTCGAGTATGAGAGTGCGGGTTCGATTCCAGGTCTGGCAAGTACCAATGTAACTTTTCCAAGTTATACGTACTTTCTAAGTTTATCTTGGACACCAATGACTGATTAAAGGTGAAGGAAAACATCTCGAGGAAACCTGGACTATAGTCTAAAATCAACAACCCGCATTGAGCAAGCGTGGTGATTAACGCTCAATCCTTCTCTGTGTGAGAGGTGGCCTTTGCCCAGCAGTGGGACGATAAAAAGGCTGATGATGATGATAAGAACCAAATCTCATTTTGATTTCCAACGTGATGATTTTCAAGTGTGTATTGTGTAAAACGGAAGCATTGTATGTCCAAATGAACAAAGAAGTATATTTTTCAGGCGCTGAAGAGTTTTTTGATGAGAAAGTTGCAATGATTGTGCCTGCAGGCAGCCCGTATCTTCCAGTTATTAATAAAGAGTAAGTTATGTAGTTGTAGTATGTAAATAAAATACATGAACGAATAAGAGTATTCTTGATTAAAATCAACCAACTTCCTCAGATGACGTTATAATTATTTGAATAGGATATGAACGCGGTTTCAATGATTCCAGTAACAAGTTATTATAATAATTACGTCCAGACCGATTATCAACTAAGGTGGCTGTTCTGTCTTAGGAGAGCAGAGAGAGAGAGAGTCTGTTCAGCCAGCTGCGCAGGACATAGGGGAAACAGATGCACTCGCTATTTCTTCATTCTCATAGACGGATGGGACGGCAATTCGACACGAGCGCAGAGAGGCTCCATAGAGGGCCGACATTTAAGTGCTCTCTGATGCACGGATCAATTACGGATAATTAATATTAAAGTTTCATAAAAGCCACGAAGCGATTACAGGCCGACCCGGGAATCGAAGCCTACGGTCCAGTTACATTTTCTGTAATCCCGTTTTAATGCGATAGTAAATAGATAGATTAAACATAACCAACGCTATTAATCCAGTGCTAACAATAATACGCATTGTTTTCTGAACTACTTATTTTTTTCTACCATAGACTAGACCGCATGCACAAAGCAGGCCTAATTACGCGCTGGCTGGACGCCTACCTGCCGAAGAAGGACCGCTGCTGGAAGACATCGTCCATGATGCAGGAGGTCAACAACCACACTGTCAACCTCAGCGACATGCAGGGATCCTTCTTTGTCTTGTTTATGGGTAGATATGAGTATTCTATTTTAATTTTGTTTTAAACTAACTTATATCTACGGTTTCACACACATTGCGATGGAACTACGAACCATAATTTGTATGATAACAATCACCCTGTGTCCCTCTCTTGGTTCTCAAATATCTCTCACTAAATATTATGCCTTAAGTACTACCAAAAAAGTTAGACAGACGTTTGACACGTGTTTAAAATAATTTTGCATACATTATTTTCTTTAAGCACGTGTCGAAATCTAACTTTTTTGAAGTAAGGCCCTATATGTTACTATAACTTATCCCATGTTTAGCATAATGAATGACTTTTGAAATCCTTGTTTAAAAATCATTTAGGTATTAAAGTTTTTCCTCAAAATAATTCTGTTGCCAAAAGTTTGTCCTTAATGCATTATAGAATTCACTATATATTCGTTAGGTATGTAGGTATTTGGTTTATATTGACATTTGTGCTTTTTATGTAATAGGTAAATAGTTAATTTAAAACCAGTTTTTATGATAGTGAACGACGAACGTCATAAAAAAGGTAATAACTGAATTGCATTATCTTATAGTCTACCTATTTGTAACGAAAAACTACGTCAATCGAGTTGTTTTTTTTTATCCTATGCATTTTAATTCATAATTATTGGTAATGAGTCAACTAAATTTGAAGCTACTTATTTATAATGTGTAAACTAAATTCTAATATTATGTACTTCTTACATTAAACGTCTTCCTCTCTTCTAGCTTGCTGTGCCCATCAGGGTTCATAATTGTGACACTAATTTTATGATTTCCACCTCATTGAAAGTTGAAAATCCATTAAAGAATATTGACAGATTGTAGTAACTTGATATGCTGGCCTTTGTACTTACCTGTGGGATGCAAAAAAATAATATGCATAAGAGTTCTTATATCATCACAAATGCTTTTAAATAATTCATACTTTTTTTTTAGTATTTTTAGTTTTTAATGTACAGTGTAACGTGTATTTCTGTAAAATTTTCTTAACTGTTTGATTTTTAGTCTTTCGTGATTTAAACAACAACAAATTAAAAAAATAGAATAAAATATACTTCCTAACCCCATTGAATACCATACGTGGGTCACGCGGCGGCCGCATGTTTGACATGACGTCAATCATAAAATGCTTAGATATTTTAGAATTAAGTAAAAGGTCCGATTAAATTATTATACCTGTTTGGATTTTGACGAAATGTTACTTTATCTGCTTTTTAATTATGCAACTGTAGTAGTGTAGTGGCAATAAGATGTAATACTTTGGCATACATTCAAAACTTATCTAGAAAAGTACAATGATCCCTCAAAAATTATAATTTCTTTTTCGACATCTTTAAGATACACTATTAATCAAATTCGAAAGGGTTCGATTCCCGCATAAGTCAAACATTTGTGTGCATGAACATGGGTGTTTGACTTAGTCTGGGTGTTTCTATGTATAATATGTATGTATTTACAAAAGAAAAGTATATAAGTATGTTTATCAGTTGTCTAGTACCCATAGTACAAGCTCTGCTTAGTTTGGGACTAGATGACGTTGTGTGAATGTGTGAGGCATATATTATTATATTATGAATATTCTTAAAAAATATTCAAAAATATAAAAAATAGTTCTATCAATATTGAGAACAAGGAACACGGTCCAAGCTACCGGGCGGTGGTTAGGGTTTGCACCGATCGTGGTGACGAGTGGACTCGAGTCTACATAGGAGGTATTGTATACCTTAAAAACGTTTAACAAAAGTTTAAAAAACTCTTTACAAAAACTATTTCCATATAAACCTCTTTTGTATCACATAAACGGTACAATTAGATAACCAGTGTCAACCTGAGTATGTGTTCAATTAATTTATGCACGATAGTATTGTTTAATCAAGGACTACATGTCACTTGATGGGCACTCTGTAGTCGACTGCATTTGCATTTAGTACTCAGCAAGGAGGTGAAGTAATAAGCGCTATTCTTATGTAATATGTTCTTGATATTTATATGAAACTAGCTTCTGTCAGCGGCTTCACCTTACGTCAGAAATACTAATACTTCACGAATCTGCGTAAAAAGTAGCCTACTATACCTTCCGTCAGTCAATAGGCTGTTCATCATTAAAATATTTTTTCATGTCGAATTAATAGTTCTTGATATAGACAATTAAACAAACATACACTTACACACAAACGAACTCACACACATACTATACACCGAGGGCGCTCCTTTACGGAAAAATAATTTGTAAAATTTTAATTAGTTTTTAAAATTAATCTCTTTACTTAATTTCCTCACATATGTAGAATGATTGCAAACTGGTGCGACAGAACCACCTTTTGTTTTCCATAGCTTATACTATCCCACTGCTGGGCAAAGGCCTCCCCCAAAGTCTTTCGTCTGTCTCTATCTAAAGCGTGCTGTGGCCAATTAGCGTGGAAAGTGTATAAATGGTCTCGCCAGCGCTTCTGTGGTCTACTTCTAGACAGTTTTCCATCCTCAGGGATGCATTGGGTGGTGATCTTGGTCCACTTATACAAGCGAATTTTTGCTTAAAAGGTGACTCCAAACCTAGCACAGTTATATTTGTACATAAGTGAAGAAATTAAGTAAGTTTAGTTAGTTATAATACTTAAGTAAAGAAATACATATTTTAAAGTTTTTTTATTAGTATCGCTTATTTTTTTTAATTACTTTTTTGCAGGATTCTTCTCAGCTTCAACAGTGTTGCTGCTAGAGTTCCTATACCACAGACGGAAGCGACGAAGCGAGCAGATCGTCATAAAGCCTTACGTAGAATAATTTATTTATTTATTCGCAATATCCATAACATTTGCATAACGCTTGGAAAAATACTCGAGACTATAATACCTATATTCACCAGGTTATATGTATGTATGAGATTTCATTATTTGTATGTATTATATGTATGTATGAGATACACTTATTACATTAGTTATAATTATATTTATGAACTCAAAACTAACGTTACTTTATCCTTGCAATTTACAATTTCTTAATAGCCAAGATTTTCTTTCAAATATATTTTCTTTCTTTTCTTTCCATGAAAGCTGTCGACTGTATTCTTCCGAATAACTCGAAATTCAATTCACTAAATAAATAATTATATTCAAATTTGTAGTATTTTTTATTAAATTTCAACAGTGTTAGCATTAAATGGTTTTTAATACAGTATAATTGAATACCCAGAACTATAAAACAATATCATGGTGGATTAGTAGTTAAAGCGCGAGAGTGCGGGTTAGATTCCAGGCCTGGCAAGTACCTACCTATACGGTCACGATATTCAAGTACTTACTTATTTTCAGTACACACAAGAACAAAGGATTGAGGCATGATTTAGGTCACTTTGCTTCTTGATTTCCGCAGCCCTTTGTTTTTTAAAACCTATCGAATGACCTGGCTTTTCCATAATCTTCATTGCACTTGCATTAATTTCCAGGCCCGTTAAAATTACAATTACAAAGTACGTATTACAGTAAATTCAGTTCACAGACGCCGTAGACACATAATTAACAAAAAATATACCGTTATTTACAAAAGAATCAATATTTTTTTTTATCCTACATAATTAGCGTATTTGGTATCAGTACAGCATTTAATTTTCTGGCACGTGTTTAAGCATTCGTTCATTAATATTTAATTAGGTTTTCCGCTTCGTTGATTATATGGGTAAGAATACCTAATTACTGTCTTGTGAATTTTGGCAAGTCTTTCACTGGATATTATAGGCTGACTATGGGATAATATTTGATATATTTTTTTGGGATTAAAACGACACAAAACTTCATGCTCTATTTAGGTATAATCGAAAACAAATACAATGTAAAAAAATCTAAATTTTCAGGAAAGTATTTTCTGACTTTGATTTGGTGTGTCAGGAGACTAATATGTGCAGCAGAAGTGGACTGCCTTCAGAGATGGCGAAAGAACCATCTTTATTTTTGATCATTTGATCAATTATCTGGTAGAACTTGGAAGACCTGAAAAAAATTGATTACATGAAACAAGTCATTGATTTAACTTTAGCTGAGACTACGCAATATTCTACCTTAACCAATCGATATATAGTTCATTATTCAAAAATAATGACGAGGATTCTCAAAGTGCTTTAGGTACTAAACTTTGAACTTAATAACTTATAGATATAATTAACATACCAAAACAGTTAGCAACAAAATGCACTACATAATTAAGTTTGTCACATCACGTGTTACTTTCATGATCATATGAATATATCGAATTCTAGTCAGGATAACTTGATTGGTTACTACCCAGCAACGCAAGGTTGGAACTAGTGACAAGGTCACTCTAAAACTTTGGTCTAATACTTTATGGAAATGCATTATAGAGACTTGGTTGCTATGCTTATTTCAAGATGGTGTCTGTGCTATTGTTAAGGTGTATGTGTAGATTGCTTTTGTTGGTTAGGTACCTCATTAGTAGCTCGGATGAAAACCAAGTGGTTAGTTGGGTACAAAGGTTCGAACCACTAATGTTTCCGAATCTTAGTGCATTCAATACTTCTTTGTTAGTAAAAATAGGTACTGTAATGTGCAAAGTTTCTTTACCTTAGATACCGCGGAAAATCGTCAATCGTCCGTCGCTGTCGTTTAGTTTAAAAGTCATCATCATAGCTACTTAGCCTTTTTCTTAAGTAAAAGCTCAAAACGAAAAAAACTAAATTCAGTGATACTACGTAAGTTCATGGAATCTGAATGACTCACACAATAATAAAAGTTTAAAGTTCACATCATCGCATGTACTAGTCGTATCTGTGTGTATTATATGTATCAAAAAATGAAGGCTCAATGTGTGCGTGTATTATGTGTATCAAAAACGTGACTTATAAAAATCCCCTGTGCCATTCATAACATGTTGTTACTAACGAACCCAAAGTAGTATGAACGTACTCATGCTTGTTTATAGCGTAATAGCGGAGAATATAAAAACATTGGTTAGTGAAAAAAAAATCGGCCTGATACAACCTGGTGACAGATGAACATACGGACGGACAGCGAAGTCTTAATAGGTTCCCGTTTTGCCTTTTGGGTACAAAACACAAAGAGGTGACTTCCTACCTACTTTTCCCAATATTTATAAAACCAATGTTTGCTGTTCCCAAGAGTTACTTTGACCCTGGCACAAAGGGACGTCCAGAAAGATCATTGTGAGTTTTAGTCAGTAACAGTCTGACACTTCTCTCAGTTGTCCCTTCAGAGGGACATTTGATGATTTAACACAAATAAAAAGACCAATAAAATTCAATATGTATTACAATATCAATTGAGTAACAGAAATGAAGTAGTTTTTCCTTATATCTCAAAATGGTTCTTTGATTGGAAAAGTGTCACATCGTTCTAGCAGACTTAGTGTCTATAGAAGTTGACGAGAGGTCATTACAAGCCCTAGGGCGAGGTATAATAAAAAAGGTATTTTTGTATTGTATATTGATGTGACATGTGACAAAAAATAAAGTTAATACATCGGTAGTAAGACAGGTATGCAAATGATTGTTTACGACAAAATGTCTGACGTGACTTGGTGCACGAATTTGTTCACGAGTCGATAATAAGGGTTCTTTCTGTCTGTCATGTTTCTGTCAATATATGTTTGTAAACTAAAATAATATAAAGCTGAAGAGTTTGTTTGTTTGCTTGAACACTAACCTTAAAAAGTCTTTCAACTCGATTTGAAAAAAGTTATAGTTTTAGATTAGCTTATTGATTGAAAGATGGCGGTTTTTATACACCGTCTAAAGACAACAGACCCGTGTCGGCGGCGCATTCTGTCTTCGCCTCTTCCTCCTGTCACGCGCTCTTGGAAGAGATGTCAGCACCATTAGATGTTCCCCTTAGGACCAAGGTCTGTCTTGGCTGCGGGTTGTTCGCAAAAGTTCCCGTGGCCCTGGAACACAGGGACCTCCAGAAGGAACATAGGGGTTTTAGTCAGTAAGAGTCTGACAACTGCAATCTCAGCGGGAGGGTCACTTCATGATTTACCACGAAAAAAAGTGTTGCATTAGTAAAACAATTACTTGGTTTATTTATTTAATTGCTTACGAGTTATTAGGTACCTACCCGGTATTTAAAGTAATTAAAGGTTAGTTTCTATTTCTTTATCACTATGTAGAACAATGTTCGATTTCTTCTTCTAGTTACACGTGGAGGTAAAGAATTGACTTTAGAATAAAATATGCACAAACGTGCATACATTATTGAAAACACAATGATTATCGTACACACCCTTTGTGCACATCATTATCTGCCTAGCCGTTCCCCAACTATGTTGAAGTCAGTTTCATAAAATTATTTATATAAATAATTATGTACGTAGGCTATTTTTGCCATGTGCACGAAGAAGTTCACATAGGTAATAGGTGAAACCGAAGCTAGTTATTAATTAAGGATAAACTTTTGAAACTGGCCCTATTCGACTTAATAAAGATACCTAGTTACTTATTAATTCCTATAGTTTATTGCCTGCCTCGTTGGTCTAGTAGTCGCAAGGCGCGACTGCTGTGCAAGGGGTCTCGGGTTCGATTCATTTTGTGGGTTTTGAGAAACTTTCATAAATCAGCCTGGAGTCTGGAAGATGGTGATTGATTCACCCGTGCATCGGAGAGTACGTAAATGTCGGTCTTTCGCCTGATCTCTCTCCGGTCGTGTCGGATTGCCGTCCCATCGGACTATGAGAGTGAGGGAATAGAGAGTGCACCTGTATCTGCGCGAACGCTTGTGCACTATAATATGTCCTGCGCAGCTGGCTGATCTCCATAAAAGAGAACGGCCGCCGTAGCTGAAAATCGGTCTGGATGCCATTATCATCATCAATAGTTTATACTCAGCCAGTCAAGATAAGGACAGTTCTTATTAAATTGGTTGTTCCTCAAAATTGACGTGGAAATGTTATCAACATATTAATGGTTGTCATTAACGACAATTATAGCATCCGCAATATAACAAAAGCAGGCGATGGTGATGGAGCAACATGATAAACATTGAAGCCGAGCAATGCACATAAAGATATCTTTAATTTATTTTAATTAGTACCTACATACCCAATGCAGTTATTGTTGTAGATGACTTTGTATGTTTGTTACATTTTGCAATGGAACAGCTCAACCGAATAATTAGCAGATGTGAGTATTTGACACAATATCTCTAAATCCACAGATGTATTTTTTTTCTTACGCGGGTATCTGCCCTAGGATAGTTTCTGTTCAGTGTGCTTTCCTAATGACCTAAGATATATTAAATACCTACTAACTTTATAGTATAAGCTAACTACAGCAATTAGCCGGCAAAGACTACGTGCCAAAATGGACGTCGTCAAGATAATCAGGCTAATATATTATGAATATTTAGCAGCATTTTAAAAAGAAAAACATAATACTTTACCGTTTAGCGATGTATGCTTCATCACCTTGAATCAAGGATGACGACAAGAGTCGACACGTCAATATGACCCGTAATTAAATAGTGAAAAGATCCATTAAGATCTCCTTTTATATAACTTATTAAATAAAACAAATTCTTGCTATAGTTTACGCTGCACGCTTTACTTTCGTCGGAACGCAAGACTCACGCGCCCGGTCGTTGACACATAACCTAAACTTCACCGACAAATCGGAAAGAATGACAGCTTTTATGTTCGAAACTAGTTAAAAGCAGTTTTGTAATGGAAAATACCGAAGGAATAGCAATATTATAGATTAAATAGGTGATCACGTATCACTTAGTTCAGACGACGCCAATGACGTGCTCACAAAACCGGTGTTGGAGTCACACGCTTAAATACTTGGCCTTCCATATAGAGTAGCAGTTTAGTTTTCGTCCCGTCAACGATCGGCCGCAAAATTTGATTTCCCGGAGTTTATTTTTATTCTTTTTATAAAATTAGTAGGTGTCAATGACAAAAACGAAGAAAAAGTTCGCGATAACCGACAAATTTCTACCAAGGTTAGTACATGAGTTGTTATTATTTAAGTAAGAGTTTAATTAGGTAATTAAATAGACAGTGAAATTGACGTAGTAAGTTTAGTTGAAAACAGGTCGAGAAACATAATTCGTGTCTCGAAATATTAATTATTGAAAATAGAAATCCTAAGTGTCTATTACTAAAACTAAAAAAATAAAAAATCGGAAAGATAGCAAATAGTAAAATGCAATTTAAATCTAAATGGAAACCAACAATACATTGCAAATAACACATCGAATAGTCCACTATTTTCAAACTTAACAATGCATATAAAACCTCTTCTTAAAAAAGCTCTTCCAAAATAAAGGTTGAATGTAGAAATTAAAAAAAAATGGGTCTTACAAATAAAAAGCTAACTGTGAAAAAGCTCTGCTGCTAGAAAGTTTAATGTTTGAGAAACCAGTTCCAATCGGAGTGTTATAGAGCTTTGAAAACTTAAAGCTGCATGGATGCAGTATTTTTATGCAGCTGTATGCAACTTGTAAATTGTATTTATAAAGAATGGAGGGACAGGTGCGGTAAAAGTATTGACTTTGTGTGATGACCACTTTTGAATCTTAGAAACTCATTTCATTTTTATGTAGCCTAGACGTGAAATCATCAAATGACCCCTCCCGCTGTGAGTGCAGCTGGAGGAAGTGTCACAGTTTTACTGACTACAACCCACTTTTGTTCCTTCTGGAGTTCTGGTGAGCCAGGGTCGCGGAAACTTGCGAATAGTCGCCCCTTAGCACAGGCAGGTTGTGATACACTCCCTGAATGAACCTATGGAAGTGTTAACATCTTCTTTGGTAGCATGCAATCACAGTTGTTATCATCTATATCTCGCACCATAGTATGACTGAACAATTAAGGTTCTATGACCGCAAATAAATAAATATATTGCACTCAACGAACGTGTGAACAAAATTTTGTAATATTACGAATTATAATAAAACAATTGAAATGAGGAAACATGCAAAAATGAGTTAACAAAATTAAAACTCAAATTCAAAGTTGTTTACAGTTTAAATACAATCAAAAAAGTAGCAGGTATCATTGTGTCACTATATACCCTTATAATCTATGTATGCTTCAAGGGTGTTTATATTTGAACTAGGCTTTTTAATTAAAAACTTCATTAGTAATGCAGATTGTGATAATTTTCTAATAATTTTACGTTGTATTATTCGTTTGTGACCACGTGACAAACTTCAAATGACATTAAGGTTTAGATATATAAAAAAAAACGAGTTTGTCTCCTCAGACCAGCTTTTTAATGCAACTAAGTGCAATGGTCCATTTAACTTAATATCTACAAGCTAAGCATAAGTTCAGAGATTCACATAAGTTTTGATATTTTTGACAAAGCAGCTGAGTCGGTTTTGATGCAAAAAGGTTGGAAATCACTGCTGGAAACCGAGCTTTCAACTGAGGATCACATCCAAATTGGTTCAACCATTTAAGAGCTAAGTGCCACAGACACAAATAGCGGTTAAACTAAGTTACAAAATACCTTTCTTTTTGAGCCTGGTAGTAAAAAATGACGAGCTGTATTCACGATAAAACTTAGCCACGTTCCTCTAAATTGAACTATTTTCACAATAAGAGTAATATCTTTGCTAAGAAGGGTTATGCAAGCAGTCTAAGACAAAATGTTTAACGCTGAGTGTGTCGTGATGAGAAAGCTCTTCAAAAGAGGCTCTGGGCATGCCCTATTTACATGGATATCTTTGCAATGAGTCTGTAGCTGCATTTTATAATGATATTGGAATTTCGAGTTAATGGAAAGAAAATATACAGTTGCTCCTTACTGAAAGTAATGTCACAAAGCTATAGTGTGACTAGCCTATGAAAGTTGTAACTGTAAGACAATTGAAAGTTTTAGAATTTATTTCTTCTTCCTTTTAATCTGCAATCGACTGAGTCATAATCAGACGTTGTTTCTATTGTCACTTACAGGGGAATTTCTGCAAATATACTCCGATTTTTCAAACAGTACTAAATGTTAGATATCTGGGCTTTTTAGCATCTTTGGAGAAGTTAAATGAACAATAAATTGTGTTGCTTCAACAAAATCATAAATGAAACTTAACATTTGTTGGAGAAGAATACAGTTTGTTGCTTAAGAAATACTGACTTATGATGGTACAGAGTCGTAAATATGACCAACGTTATAGCATTAAATGCAATAAGCCTAAAAAACGAAGACTACACAACTTCAAATTAGGAGCGTCCAAACGTTGAACTAACAGATCCAATCAAAATTAAGAAACAATACCATCCACGTGTTTAAAAACAAACACAGAATTAAATGTTCAGCTTTCTACTAGATGTTACATATAGTCTTGATTATACGGAGTTGGCTCAATGATGTCGCCCAACCGGTTACCTGTTTACTACGCGATCCGCATCACGCGGGCATGGAGTGTTCGCTTGACTGCCGAAGGTCCCAAGTCTTGTAGAACCAAGAATGACATTATCGAACTCGTTTGCGGCCTGATACAGATGGAATTCATGGGATGGTCACCCATAATTTAGAAGGGGATATCTGGTTCTCTAAATTTGGAAATGATGTTATTTCAAAAGTGTAATATCCATTTAGTTAAAATTCTGGGTCCTCAACAAGATAAAAATTATAAGATTCATTTTCCTCACATATCACGACCTGAATAACTTACATTTTTAAATGAGATCGAATCAAGTAATTTTAATATTAGAAAAGTTTATCGATACTTATATTATAAAGCTGAACAGTTTGTTTGCTTGTACACACCAATCGCAGGAACTGGAGGAACGATTTGAAAAAAGGCTCTTAATGCTAGGTAGCTCATTTATCGATGAAGCGGTTAAACCCATTGACGGGAGCTAGTTTAGTAATAAAATAACAATTGAAGCACCTGTTGTAGTTAGCAATACACTTGATATCGATATCAAGAGCATTATTAAAAATAAAGAACATCATTTCATAATGGTATATTAACCGGATAACCAAAATGAGACGTTACTTATTATTAAAATCTAGTCTAAGAATCTAAGTAAACAACAACAAAGCAATTAAAAAAATCCAAAACGTAGATAATAATTTTGAATTTAATGCTAAACTTGAATAACATAATGAAACCAATCTAATTATACAGAAACCAAGTAAACAGTATGAAAATGAACTCGAAGATGATACAAGGATCGCGAACATTGCATCACCCAGTCAATCTGGTATTATGGAAACCGGTAAAATATTGTTAACGCATATATTAATGCAGTTCTATTTGCAACTGTTGTGTTAACACGCATAGAAATAGATGCAGATAGATGCAACTGTCATGTGCGTGAAGGTCAAGTGGATGCACGAGGCAAAGACAGTCATACAAATCAAGCCTTTTACAAGAGCTATTTCCATACTCATAAATATGTATGGTGAGGTTACCTGGTGATAATGTTAGCGTTTGTTAACAAAAATAAAATCCTAACTCCCCAGCTGTATACTTTTGCTAGGAAAATGCTTTTAAAGCCTCAAAGTTGATATGGAAAAATATAGAAACTAAGTTAGAAAAATATCTAGGGAATCAAGCAGTGTGGTTCTTAACTCTTTTATTATATTAAACGGTTATTTTTGTTGTTTTATAAAAGTTAAGTCGTGTAGAAAGAATATTTTGAGTTTTCTCATATCTTTTTAAGCTCGGAATACTGGCTGTCTTTGATGTTTCTTTTATTCTGGAAGGTTTTTCACCTTATTGGCGCTACTGGAATACCTACATGTGGTAGATGTTCCAGCAGCGATATTGAATTAGTTAGAAATTACGGTTTAGAACTGAAAACATTGCTTCAAAAGTTTCAGGTAATTAATTTCAAACAAAAAACACAATTTTACAAGTAGAAGTTAAATCATTTAAAAATTACTTTTTATTTTGCCGCAATAAAGAAACTTTTTATAAGGTGACAACTTATCTGAATTGCAAATTGTTAGAACTTTCGAAATAACTTAAGGTCTTAAAATAAACGAGAAAACTTTTAACTACCGATGGCCTTGTGTAATTTGTAACAACAAAATTCATTATGATTTTGTAGCAGAATTATTTATTAGGAAACTTATTTTGAAGACATGATCTAGGGTAACGATGCAGTAACAAGTTACACAGAAATTATTTATGGCCATTTTGAAACTCCTTAATTTGTTTGATGAAATCTTTCGTTCGAAATTTTGAACTTACAACAAAAAAAAATTTGAATTGTTGGTGTAACCAGTTCTTTTTTTAATTTCAGGCTCGCCAAAAACCTCTGCACCAGAAAAGGCAGTCGTCGGGCGAATACCGGCAACCGCCTGGAACACGCGGTCCTAACTCACATTCAGCACGTACCGTAGTTTCCCTCTACTCCCCGTCACCCCTCATCTAATCATCCATCTCCCTAACCGGCATCAGCTTACTAGTGTGAAAGAAATAGATGCTAGCAATCATGGCCCGAGGAGACGAATGTAAAACCGCTAGCAAGGCTAACTACGCGTGCAAGTCGTTCGACGTATCTGCTCCTATGCAGTAAGTATTTTTAACCAATCCATGCTACATGTATTTTAACGTCCAGAAAAGGAAGAAGTTTAGCTTAAAACAGCATGATTACTGGTCTTATTGCGGTGGGAATCGCAGCAAAAGAACAACTGCACCCAAGCCTCTCTTATGTACTGGAACCTTGCGCATGTGCCCAGGACTCCACGTCCAAAAGGCATACCCATTTTTATGGCCTAGAACCTCTGAGGCACTTTTTTCCTCTTTCGGAATGCCCTAATAGTGTAATTAATAACAGCTGAGTTCTAACTTTTAATTCGAGAAGGAAATATCCCCAAAAACCAGCATTCTATTACTTACAATTCTAATAATATTTTTCGCCTAATTACAGAAAGCCGATTTACCAGGCGCCCAAATACGAGGCACCTAAGAAGGTCGAGCAGAAGAAGGACTACGGATCCTGGGGGCCTATCTACAAGGACAAGAAGACTTTCACAGACATGCACCTCTGCTGAACAACACCGCCGGCTCATCATCACTAACCTCGTCACATAGTTCTAGAGCTAAACTACCAAAAATGTAACGACGAAATAAATAATCAGTTAAATTCTATTGTGATTCTTTTGTGACGTGAATAGCTTCTCTCTTATTGTTTCCAATGGTGTAGGTTTACTTGCTTGCTAACATATCATGTATCATTATTAACAGATTAAACATCATCATCACATGATTAGATTTTTTGTTGTGGTCCTGATATCTTTTGAGTTTTGTAGGCAAACTAGCGAACTAGTACACGGCTTACAAGTAGCCTTCCTCTTAAAAAAAGTTTAAATCAGTCCAGTAGTTCCTGATATTAGCGCGTTCGAAGAAACAAATTCCTCAGCTATATAATATAAGTAAAGATTAGGGCGACGGGCGAATTGTGTGTGAAAAAAGTTTAAATACGAATTGGAATAAACTAAATAACATTTATTTTTGTTTTGACAAATGGCGGCTTAAACGAATGTATATTTTGAACGCAATTTAGTTGAAGCAAGATTGATTACATTTAGATGAATCACAAATGTTTGTAGTTTCAACAAATGCAAGTAAAAACAAACACACAACACCTACATTTAAATTTTAATATGGATTGGCGAAAAGCTAGATTTATGTAAATGGCTAACCAAATACAGCTCGAACTATCAGTGTGGCAATACAATTAAAATGTTACTGAAACTGTAATGAAAACTGCGCTTTGTTCTGGGATTAAAAGTTTTCCACGCCACGTCTAGCGATATTAAATCTAGAGAAACAATCTTACAAAAGTACATCCCCCAAGTACTTAGAAGCCAGGAAAAGTTTCAATCATTAGTTCCCAAAAGGACACTAACTTATGCAAAAACAGAAAATATATGTATGTAGTTAAAGAATATCATTTGGAAAACGTTTAAGTTGAACTGAATTTGGAACACTGCCAAAAAGTTTGCTAGGTCAGACTGTTACATGGTACGAAAAATTTTTAAGAGCCTTTGTCTAAACGTAAGGCCTAGATTCTGAGATTGATTAATTATGACGATAAAACTTTCAATTCATCGAGTTATGGAACAGTGTGATTTGATTTTCAGAAATTATCCCTGATATTTATATTAAGAGAATCTACACCAGATAATAGAAATCTACTAACGAACTACACGAGTATGAAAACATTCATTTGTATTCCATATTTTAATGAAAAATTCATCCATGGAGTAAGTATTTTAATATTGCATCGTAAATAGTATGTTTTGAAAACAGAACGTTATCCACGACAATGGTTGTGGGAATTATCAAAATAAAGCGCTTTACATTCGCTTGCAATTGAAGGGCATGTCGCGGTATCGTCTGAGGCCCTGGGGATACGAGAACATGTTCAGCTGCTGATGTCCGCTGAGACCGCTTGATTACCGAAAACATGGCATTCGTTTGTTTTTGACGAACTGTTGGATAGCTTATTGAATCAGGCGTTACTTTGCGGAAATCCATTACAATTAATGTTAGAAAATAATATCTAGTTTTAATTCCGCGAGACAAAAATCCAGCATTGGGTGCAGGATGCACATGCAATACCGCCCTCCCGCCCACTTACACAAGCACAAGCAAGGAAGGGAAGATACCACCCTCCCTCCCTCATGCACCTGGACACGGAGAAATGGCAGCAAGCCCTGCAACCAAGCCGACTCGACACGTGTTTCGACGACCGCTCGGGCGCGCTCGGGCGCCCGAGCGGTCGTCGAGTCAACACCTCCTGAAGATGCCCCGGGGAGGGGCGAAACACGTGTCGAGTCGGCTTGGTTGCAGGGCTTGCTGCCATTTCTCCGTGTCCAGGTGCATGAGGGAGGGAGGGTGGTATCTTCCCTTCCTTGCTTGTGCTTGTGTAAGTGGGCGGGAGGGCGGTATTGCATGTGCATCCTGCACCCAATGCTGGATTTTTGTCTCGCGGAATTAAAACTAGATATTATTTTCTAACATTAATTGAACTGTTGGAATGTCGTCGAGGCAGGAATAGAATTGTTGCCTTTAATTTCAATTTCCGATTTAAACGATAAATATGAGGTAGTAGAGGAAGTTTTATAAATAATTTGACAGGAAGATATAAACCATTAAGCAAAGTTGATGTAGGTAAACCAGTTCCCACTTTCCTGATACAACTGTATTAAAATCAGTGTTTATTATGACACAATGACGTCAAAGTATTAATGAATAAAATTAATAATTGTTTATTATTTCAATCACATAACAAATTAGTATAATTGAAGGCGTTCAAGATAACCTATTTTGTACTATTTCGTGTAAGTTATCGTTTTAGTTTTTAAAGAGTAAGTACGTTGTAGGCTAAATTAAGTAGGAATTTAGGGCATTCAACGAGCTAAGCACGTTAGCTTTTGTATACCCATAAACACGACGCCTAGGCTTAAAGAAATAAGGAAGTCAGTGAAGAAATGTCAAGTCTAGGTTCAGACATCAAGCTACTACAATCTGTCAAATTTTCTTAATAGATTTTCAACCTTATCGCTGAAGCGTATGGTTCAAAGTTGATTGGGAACATTTGACAGTTCGGGGAAGATGCGCTGGCGTCTGAACCATCTGAACTAAGAGACGTTGCAGGTAAGTTGTTATAGAAACGAATTGCTGCGGACTGACTAATATTGTTTTTTTTTTTATAGCAATTTGTGCTCCTGTTATTAATGGTAAAATAAATAAGTATCATCATCTCCCGAGCCTTTTCCCAACTATGTTAGGGTCGGCTACTACTGGATATAACCGAATTTAGCTGAGTACCAGTGTTTTACAAGGAACGACTGCTTATCGGACCTCCTCAACCCAGTTACCCGGGCAACCCAATACCCCTTGGTTAGACTGGCGTCAGACTTACTGGCTTCTTACTGGTTTACTGACATACATTAATGGTAAAATAAATATGTGAACGAATATGAAACCCTTACAGTATTTGTTAAAAAATTAAAACAGCTTCGTTACAGTTATTTTAAGTATTAAGTACCTAATTATTAAAGAAATTATTTTAATTAAGTGCGCAACGGAAAAATGCAAAGAGTATTCAGCGAGGTTGGTAATTAGTTAAGTTTTTACCTTTCAGTATTCTGCTAATTAGAATCGCTTGCCAAACTATTTTACTGTAGTGAAAAATATTAAAACATAAGTACCTTCCTATAATTATATTAAACTTCATCATTTTCAAGAAATTGTGTAACAAGTTTAATAAGCAAAAGTGTGTGGTGTCGCAGGTCTGAAACTGATTTAATAGCGTGTCTTTTTTTACTTTTTCTGTCATAATAGCTTCCGGCCAGCGGTTTCACCCGCTTTTGAGAGAACTATTTTCCTCTCCCAGATAAAGATATGTACATATACGTTACTCAGATGTTGTACATCTGGCAAGTTTTATCAAAGACCATTTGGTAGTTTTTATGTGAAAGAGCAAAACATATCATGAATATAACATCCAAATTTGCAAACTTTCGCATTTAAAACATAAGTAGGATTTTATATCGCCTACGCTGCCGGAACACCTAAAAAAAAATATATAAAATTTTATTAATATATTTGTTTTGTCACAGCACTCAGCATTTTAAATAAATACAGTGAAATTTGACTATTTGTGAGTTCAAAGTGGTTTTCCTACAAATTACATTGGCTAGATACTGTTATGTAAAGATACCTATTTTCTTTGACTCTATTGAATACCTATGCCATTATGCGGTCCAATGGATACTATACTTTTATTATTTTACTTTCAAGCTACAACAGAAAATATTTACAGGTACTTCTTCGATCTATATTGTCGTCACGTCATTCCAAACCGCGGTAAGTAACTTTCTACATATGCCTAGTTTTTCTGACTTTAAATTATTTCATTTAAAGTATAATATTTAAAAAGTACACACGGATAGAAACATACTTATACGAGTTTACACGCATTTTAATTTCCCCACATCATTACATTCCCATTACAGTCTGTCAAATTTCCTTGACGCGTTCAAATCTCCGGCAATATGGCCGCGAAAGGGCGCGAAACGGTTCCGCCATTACTTTATCTGTGTTAGGAAGTGACGTAATAACTTGCGGTAACGTTAAACAGCCGTTTGGCAACGGATGCCTCGCTCGATTAATTCGACGTTTAAGTTTGTTTCCAAAGTTTTGGTTCAGTTCAGTATTCAGTGTGCGATCGAAGAGATATTAGCTTTGAACAATGGTTTAGGATGTGTTATTTGGATAAAGTGCTTTCTTTGAAGAGATTATTGGAGTACATATTGTGATTAATTTAAGCTATTTGAAAGGTACAACAGTTACAAATATTAAGGGTTTGAGAGTTGAGTGAGATCCTTTTGGTGGATTAACACGATTACATTTTTGGATAGAGTAGGCTAGCATAAGTAGAAGGCAGAAAAAGTAATAGAATAAAGATAGAAGAGAGGAAGTCTTTATCCAATTATAACTAACTAGGTTGATAAATATCGACCCAATAGACGACTGAGTAATTACTGAATCCGCCTGTTACCCTGGAGGCTCTGGCCATCTCCAGCCGGGTTGGTTTTCTGTGTAAGTAGGACATTTGTAAGCATAGGTGTTTTATTCAATCTGAGTTTTCCACTTTTCAAATGTTTTCAAAAAAACAAGTATATTTTCATAAGCATCAGTTGTCTAGTACACATAGTACAATTTCTGCTTAGTTTGGGACTAGAGGACGTTTGTGAACGTGTGAGGAATATCATATTATATGGGATGCGAAAATGTGCAGATACACAGCTGAAATTCAAGCTATTTATTATTAAGGAAAACTTTATAGCTGATAACAGTTACCTACTAGATGAATCTGAAGAAAACGTCATCAATGAAGACGTAAAAGTTAATTTGCAGGTCACGATTTGTCGGAATGAGACGCACGAACGGCTTGATGCCTCCGTGCTGCGTGTCTCTGATTACAACAACATATTCTTCTTTTAAATCTGGGAGCGTACACGAGATTTTTCCGGCCAGATTGTTTTATTAGATTATAACAGTTATATACATAGTTTAATATTGTTGTAATGATTTTTTCTTCATCTGTAGAGTTTGATAGTGAAATTGGAAGTACTTTTTAAAGTGTTAGGTTTTTGTTGTGGGTTGTTACCTAGGTATAGCGTGGATTCTGCCATTGTGCATATCGCTATCGATTTTATGTAATGATTCTGGCATCATTAGTTGGATGCGCAATATTTTGACGGAATGTACTCTGGTTTTATGTCTTAAGTTATTGTTGGTGTTTTTTTTAATGATTTATTTTTTTGTGTTTGTAATATTGTATATATTTGTGTGACCTTACGAGGCTGACTTGGCACAGTAGTGCTCAAGCCTCATAAAATAAAGTTTAAAAGTGTTAGGTTTGCTAAAAAAAAGTTTTCCAATAAAATATAAACTTTGAGTATTCAAAAGAAAGTGACTGGCTAAGAGCTTATAATATTGTAATTAAAAAAAGTAAAAAAAATATATTAATAAAGTAAAAGTAATAAATGTGCAATGAAAAACCAGTGACGAGCTCTACCCAACCGCTTTAATCAACTGTGTTAATTTGCGACGGTAACGAGTTATTCAGAAACAAGGTCTGCTGAATATCCCTCGTAAAAACGTACAAATTTACGTAAATTAAACTTATTCAGCTGCAACATATGCTTTCGTACAAACAAGTTCACATTCAATACGGTTTTCGGGTATACAAGATCGTAAATCGAAGTAATTTTCAGTTGATTTCACATGTCCTTTATAATGGTAAGCCTCAATTTGTCGTAGGGTAATATTCCCCAGTGTGATGTTCCACTTCAGGATAAACTAAGTTTAAATCGTCAATGTTATCAATCAACAACAAGGTAATCCATTTGTTTCGCGATACCCAAGTGGTGTGACATTTAATATATATGTTTGGCAGCTTATATTCTAAGCATAACAGCATGTTGCTCCTTTTTTGCTTTGTTGCACTCGGATAAAAAATAGTATTAAAGAAGAAAATAAATATTTATAGGTACTAACAATTAAATCGCATTAATTACACGCGATTGCATGACAGAAATTTACATAATAATGCACTTCAGATATTACTATCAGTACTTCATCGAATCGTTGTAATATAAATTAGCATAATTGTTATGAAATTGAAAAAATAAATCAAAAAGCTTCGTAAATAATGTATAGAGAATAAAGGCTTTATTTTATTGCATTGTTTATACCAGCACTAGGCAGAAAAAAAATATGGAACACATAATTGACATGTAGAATTGTAGATACAATCTGACACTTCTACGTCTCTGTTCAAAGTCATTTAGTAAAAGCCTATCCCAATAAAAACTACTTACGTTTCATTTTTCAGCACAGAGCTATAAAGTTTATTTTAATACTGAAGTGTTCCAAATACATTTTATTAGATCTTTTACAAAATTGATTTATTCCGTTTGCTTATGAAATAAAAAGAATACCTCCTTTTTTTGATTCGCTTAAAGCACTAAAACCTTCTCCTGAATGTAGCAGATACTATTCTGAAGTGGAACGCGAGAAAATTGCGGACAATCATACATACATACTTACAGGTCAAACAGAGTAGCTTCTTTTTTTTAGAAGTCGCTTAAAAATACCCTGTATCTCAATGTAGGTTCTTCATCCCATGCTGGCTCTCTGCCGAGGTTACTGAATTAATAAGTGTGTACCTTCGTTCCAAACCTTCGTACAGTTTAATTGAACATCTCGTCTCACTATTGACTCTGAACTCATCAACTTTTAGTATGATTACTTTTTGGTAGATTCTATTTTTGGTAAGAGGGGCTTTGAATTTAATGTATATTTGTAAATTCAGTTTTCTTATAAATGAAAATCAAATTAAATAGTACTTCAAGAAGAAGTATTTCAAGAACAACGACACCTATATTTACAGGGGTCAGGGTCTACAGGGGCCTCAGTCTCATTTTCCCCTGCTAAGTAATTTAAAAATTACACATAAAACGTTAAAATAATACTACTTCTTAATGAAAAAATAATAATAATTGGTAACTTACGAAGACAAAATACTAAATAGTAGTATAGTAAATTCTTTATTTTCTGTTGTATTTCTCTATCGTGTGTGTACATAAATCCGTAAATAAATAAATATTATATTTTTACGCCTATTTATTTTTTATTCTTCTAAAAGTAATAAAGGCTAGAGAGAACCGTAAATCAGACCATAGTATAGCCAAAGAAATACAGCTTATGTTTTTCTTTGAAATGTTGTTTATGGAGGTAGAATTTTGTCAGATTACTTTGGGGCGTTTTGCCTCTTGACCTGACGAAAAGTACAGATGTTCTGATGTTGTATACTGTAAAAATTATACTTGTTATCTACAGATATAGCACCAGCACTCGCAAGCTCATGCTTTTAATGATAATATAAGCTGAGGATAAGCCTCTTGCATGTTTCAGATTTTAAATAATTCTACATTGCTTCGCCGTATGTGTGTATTAAACTCAGTTGTATTGAAAAACCAGAAACTTGGCGCTGAAACAATGGTTCGTTAGTGTTTTGTTTGGGCGCCTCGGAAACTGATTTTAGTTTCAAATTGTTTGTTCTGTAGCGAAGTTCTTCTTTACCTTTAGAGGTCACTTTATTTATATTTGGAAGGATATGTGGAGACCATATTAATTTGATTTTAAAAAGGTAAATGTGCTAAAGTGTTTTGTCTATGGCTGATAAGCTACATGAAAAGACACATTGTCGTCACAGCTGACATAATGTAATTTCGATTTATGCAAATAATGTATGAATTATTTTTAATTAAAATTCAAATCCATAAAATAACCAATAGGTATTTTATTTCACCGAGCATCGAAGTTCAAACGTCATAAGCACGTGCGTTTCACTTCGGAACTTAACCGCTGTCAAGTTGCTTTGTTATTATTATTGTGCAAGTGTCCGCATAGTGCAGCTCTCCCGCGGGCACGTGCTATCGACCGTAGTGCGGGACTCAGCACGCGGAACTGCGCGCGCATTATACCACGGACCACACATTTGGATTTGAAAATCGAATGCCTAAATTTCTCAGACCTTTGTTTTTTTAAGAATAATATAATTAAACAAAAAGTTTATATTATGTTTGCATAATTTTTGAATAGCTGGATAATATGTTTTATTTAACAGAAAAATTAAAATGTGCCACGAAATATGGAATTATTTACGCGTTCTAAAATTCTTAATCATACTACTAGGTTTTTAATTATTGTAGTTACACTACGTAAAAATATTGCTGCGGTTTGCCTGGTTTAATAATACAGTTTCACTCTTATGAGTTCTGAAGTTTATGAAAGCAAGCACTCTGTTTTATTGTGGAAGTAATTAAACTGCACAAGAGGAAGCGGGTCATAATAATTATTTTGATTTTTAGATTTATAGCAAGAAAGTTACATTGCGTTGATCATGGGACCGGATTAAAATCTAAAGATTCAAATTAAAAGTTGAAGAGAACCCAAAAATACAGAAAAGCTATTAAATTATAATCACCTTCGCCACAAATATCAACCTCAACAAAGAAACCACACAAATTCACATAAAAATTCTAATACTTACAATATCGTATAAAGCGTGCGTGACAAATCGCATGTCAGACAAGAACTGGCGCGCGAACTTATCATCGAACAAACTCGAGCAGTTTACGCACTAAATTAATATTTCCCGGTAGCAAACGGGCAGCTTTATCGATAAGGGGTCGGCACGCGGTTGCGGCACTCCGGCCGGAGCCGACCGCACGGCAGACGTCGGATGGCCGACCGGAGCAAACACCGCGTCGCGCCCCTGCCGGCGCCGACCAAAAAACAATACGCGTACATCCCGTGTCCAAGGTCCGAGGAAGTCGGCACCGAACTCGCCCTCCAACTCCTCAGAGGAACACCATACCATCACGAGGAACCAGAGACACCGCAAAAGTCGCCACCCGGTGAGTTTGACACTTGTGGCTGTTTGTGAGCTCCTTTGCAACTTTTTTGGCGGGAAAAAGTTTGTGCGTGCGTTTATAGCGGCAATATTTATTGCTTCGATTTTTGAATGCGAGAACACGGTAAAAAGTATGATGTCAATCGGAATATATTTTTAAAAATAACTTCCTGGTGATCAAAGATGTTTATGAAAGCATAAGTAGACTATTTATAAGCCGTAGACTAAATAACCTACGCTTTTAAAATAAATACTTGTAAAAGTTAATAATGTGTTATGAAAAAAAGTGTCACAAAAAGCTTACACAGTGAATTTGTAAACACAGAATATTTAGTCTGCTGATTCCAAATTTATTTACGACTTCATTTTATTGCGAATAAAAAACTCAATGAATGCTCCAACATTTGCATTTTAAATTAGCGAATTGTATCCTACAAAAAGTAGCGGGATGTCACATGAAAATGAAGCCATCATTCTTAATAGAAAAACTTCACGTACCTAATAATTTTTAAAAATAGAACCTAATTTTACGTTCCGTAAACAAAATAGCTCTACGATATTTGTACGAGTGTATCGCAATTCATAACCCGTTTATAATTAGTACATTGACGAAAATGCAAGGTGTTGGCGCTCATACGTTGTCATTGCGTTCTATGTATTTGTAATAAGAACATAACAACATCAGCTATTTCTGCACGCTCATTGATAAACTGCCGTTATGTGCAACTCGCCTTGCCAGTCAATGAAAGGGCTGAATATTTTGAAGGATTAACAGTAAATTTAGTTTAAGTACTTAATATACACAAATGCAAGTATATTTAGATCCCAAAACAAACACACACAATATTTAACTGAAATAAAAAAATAAAATGTTGAATAGAACACGAAAATGAACTTACAAAACAAATCAAATCACTTATTTTTTTGCAAACATTTGTTGTAGGTACAAACGCCATCATACCAAGTTACCCGAAACTGACAAATTTTCCCAATCAACTTTAAATCATATGCTTCATTCAACGATATACCTAGTTGAAAATCGATTAAGGAAATTTGACAGATTCGACAGTAGCTTGATGTGCTGGCATCTGTACATAGATGTTACAATAAAATAAAAGTTCTCCATATTTTGCTGTCACTAGGCAGGCAAATACGAAAAAAATATCACGAGGAACATAATATATATCCTCGTATAATTTTGAAAACACAGTATTGTAAGGTCTTCTGACCTCATGCATTCGTAAAACGATTGTCGAAAATGAGAATGTAAATTCTGACCCTGAACCGAGATTGCGCGATTCCTGCTACTTTTGGCTCCGGGGCTGGACCAATTGAGCCATCAATATTAAAAGAAAAGCGGATTGGTCCAGTGTCTATAGTAATTTTTAAATTTTATTCACAAGGAAAAAATATGTGCATTTATGATTCTGTGGATTTTCATTTTAACTTTCAAACTTTTTTTTTTATTTATCCATTTATTTCAGGCATCAAGGCCCATATAAATGTAATTAAAAGCTAGGTAGGGTTTTTTATACCCTTGTCTTAGACCCATGTAACATTTTTTTAGGAGCAGCTGAAGAGAAAATCTAGCGAAGGCTAAAGTGACTTAAGAGCTTAAGGAGACACTCGCGACATTCAATAATTTTCTTTTTATCATGATACTCCACAAATCAAAATTCATCTAAGCGCATATCATCTGACTCTTCTTTGTATATCACATCATAGCTGCACACTTTGACGTCCTAATTAAAATATATAATGCAAGCAACTAATCAGTACCGATGCCGACGTCACTTGCCTTATACCATTGGCCCTGTTAACACCTAAATTATATACCTCCTTTCACTAGAGTAATAATTCAGATTTATCCCTCAGACTTCATCATCATGACAGCCTTTTTATCGTTCCACTGCTGGGCACAGGTCTCCTCTCCCACGGAGAAGGATTGAGCGTTAATCACCAAGCTTGTTCAATGCGGGTTGGTGATTTCAGACTTTATATCCATGTTTCCTCGAGATGTTTTCCTTCACCTTTAATCTGTCATTGGTGTCCAAGATAACTTAGAAAGTACGTATAACTTAGAAAAGTTACATTGGTACTTGCCTGATCTGGAATCGAACCCGCACCCTCATACACGAAAGGCTGGTGCTTTTACCACTAGGCCACCACGACTTCATACTCCTCTATAATACCTTATAGATGTATTGCTAACACAAGTTATCTATAAGCCAAACTACCTAAAGCCCACCGATTATCTCTGCATTGACCCTGAAATAATTCATGACCAAACGTACGATTAATCGCACACATTACTATACATAATGGTAACTCACGTTTGCTGGTTCTCGCCATGATCTATAGTAAGCATCGGTTTTCTAACTTTATGGAGATAAAGCCAAGTTTACACAGATGTTAGCTCTTGACGCTTATGTTCAACGGAATTCCCTATAACATCTACATACTTACTTGTGGGGGTTACTTGAGGGAGTTTTTGTTCAAAAGGTCTTTTATTTGTTAGGAACCTTAATTTTGACACGTATTGAATTGATGTTGAAAGTGAAACTGTCTAACTTAGGATATGACATACATAAAGGGTGTGCGTACAAAATTTCATATCATTTAGGTATGCCGTTGACACTTCCATAGAGAGTTTTTTTGATGACCCTATCACATCTGTGTGATGCCTGATTTCCTGATCTGATTACTATAAAAAAGAAACATAAACCTCATAAAATAAACATTAAAAAAAACTGCCTGTTCACAATCAAACCTCTTTTCTTCATCCTGTTTACTGGGACTCAGTGTAATGTCTATTCTGACGTAGTGTAAACCTAGCGTAACATTTGCAGGTTCATGAATGACTGCGGCTCCGTGTAATATCACAGGAATAGTACAAATAAACAGACAAAGGGAGATATTAAAAGTGTAGTGTTTGTGCTTGGTTTTGTTGCGAAGTGGTCTTCACTGTCTTTTGTTTAGAAAGGAAGGTGCGGTGCTATTTTGGTTGCCTTTTCATAGAGTCAGGTCAGTATTTTCCCTATCTTTGTATTCTTCATGGAATTAATAACCTCCAAAAATCTAATAGTCAAGAAAAACAAAAGAAAATCTTTAAGTTTTGTACGATTTCCATTTTCAAATTCACTCACTTCCGTCATATTTGAAGTAGAATTTTTACATCAATAATATTGCCCATTACAAAAAAATATTTTAATATTATGAAACGAAGTCTGGTAAAAAATGAAAAAGTTATAAAATACACAAATATTTGTATTTGGCCTGTCGGAAAATCCTGGCCACAATATCTCCATGCGGTAATACGTGCGCGGCAGAACGGTGCGTTTTGGCGCAATTTCGATGAAGCACGTGCTGCTACGAATTGCGATAGGCCATGCTGATTGATGGCAACATTCAATACAATTGATACGTTTAGACCTCTAAGGTTTAGACGACACATTCGATGAATAAATTGTATCTGTTCTCTCTGTCATTGTTTATGTTAAATTTCTTAGTTTGAGGAAATTAGTCATTAAGAACGAAGAATTTTTTAAAGATTTACTTTTAAAAAGGTGAAAACCTTTAAATGGAGGAAAGGTAATGTGCTGTAATTATCTTAAAATTTGTACATAATAATCATTGATTGACTATCTTCACTTTTAGTTTTTTTTTACTTGAGTTGATAGAAAAAATATGTGTCATACACTCTACCTAAGTGATGTTGGGACCTTATCTTTTCAATACAAAAAAACCTTTTTTTTCTGGTCTGTTAACTCACACAATTGGTTACCCTCTCACCTTCAAATTTACTTAGTATTGGAGTAGGGTTCAATAGCTGCCTACACCTAGATATGTTTGGGCTTATTTGAAACTAGAAATAAATATTGGTAGGTGCCGTGAAATTTATTGTGAAGTTGGCGATTATGGATATCGTACAGAATTTATAGGTACCGTGATATGAAAGAAATAAGGCCGTAACATTTTATCTTAGAGAGGAAATTATAGTTAATACATTTTTTTGCATGTTGTTAATTGAATTTAAAAATAACTTTTCGCATACTTTACACGTATTAATTGTAGAGACGCCAGCACATCAAGCAGTCTGTCAAATTTCCTTAATAAATTTTCAACTTTATCGCTGAAGCATAAATATGGTTCAAAGTTGATTGAGTTGTCAGTTTCGGATAGTTCGATGTGCTAGCGTCTGTACAACTGATTAAGGCAATCATGCAAAGCATATGACGGAGAAAATTGATATCGTACTCGCATAAGGCATTAGTAGGTTAGTAGTTACCTACTTGTTACAAGGAAACTTTTAATATAATATATAATATAATATACCTCACACATTCACACAACGTCATCTAGTCCCAAACTAAGCAGATCTTGTACTACTTTACTTTTATTACTTTCATATTTTTTATTTGTGTTGGTGTCTTGAAGTAATTTACACTAAAACACGCGATCAGATTTATATTTATTTATTTCCCTAAGTTACAAGAAACGAAAGTTAACACTAAGACTTTACTTAATATTCCTTAAAACTATAGAAGCCAGACCTAAACTGCTAAATGTCTTCTAAAACACACATATGAGTACTTATACAAAATGTTATAAAAATATCCGCAATGCGACTGAGCGGGCACATCCCTGCCTTTGTTGCGGATACCGAAACAAACTGAATGTTTAATCGCAGCTCATAAACATTGAGGATCTTTTGTCCTAAATTAATTAGGGCACATGAATTTTGCTCTTAAAACGTAAGAGATAAAGTTTGAACTTCAATGTATTGTTTTGTAGTTTGAGGTTGGCGAAAACCGTTGCAGGATTTTGGTATTAAATCACTTTGTATTAAAATTAAATATAATAGTGTTAGTGTGATGGCCTAGCGGTTAAGACACCAGCTTCTCAAGTATGAGTGTGCGGGTTCATTTCTCGGTCAAGTTCCAAAGTTGTATGTATATACTTTTTAAACTGTTGTATTTTGAAAACCAAAGAGTGATTAAAGGTGAAAGGAAACATCTCGAGGAAACCTGAACGAAATTAAGACGTGGTGATTAATGTTCAACGTTGTTGTTGAAAGGATACCCGTGACCAGCAGTAGGATGATAAAAAAGTTGATAATGATATAAGTGTGATGTATGGTTTTGAACTTTTTTGGGTTTAAATATTACATTAAGATCTAGTTTTCTTCAGATAAAAAATCGACAGTGGATCTAGGCGTCTTGGAAAATGATAAATTTATAAACACACGGGGATTTTTATAGAAAATTTCTGTTCTTAATCTAAAGTTAACTTGTTTTCCCATAGTTTAAGTGAATTTTATATTCCTTTATGAAAAATAAATATTTTAAAGATAAAAGAAAATTAGATAAACGACGACTCCCAACATTGACGTAACGATGCTGAATCTGTGTTATGGCTTAAAGCCCGTAAAGCGTAAAGGCGTAGAAGTGTAACAGCCCATCAAGAATTCAAGCATGAATTAAGCAGCGATGCAGCGCTTGAAGCGCGAGTTCCAATTCCGAGTGACACGTGAATAACTGTCTGCGATTAAACCAAGTGAGCTTTTGTTCGAGGTCTGGTGGATGCAATGGCGGATATTCTCGGATCCTAATGGAAGGAAACTCAACCATTAAAGCCGAGATGCAGCCTGTGTAAGGCAGATTTTGGCGCAGTTGAATTGTAAGATGTTGGCGCGAAAATTGTCGCTGAGAACGCGTTTGGTTCCAAATAAATTGCCAATTCATTTGGAGACATTTTATACAACGACTAAAAGACGTACATTCCTACAATTTTGACGATATCAATACTTAATTGTTTAATTGCATTCCACAGTGAAGGCTTAGGTGGTAAGCATTTTTTGATCCTGTCTTGCTCAGCAAAGGTAATATAAATACATGTGGAGAAGAATTATCATTTAAGTAACTTATAACGATTCAAAATAACTTATAACAAATCACGTAAAAGAAAAACATAGTAATCTCCATTTTCATTTTTGAGATAATTTTCTTCTTTCTTCTTCTCTTGTATGTTTGGGATTATTGTCTTGCTGTTTAATGAGTTAAAGATGGATGACGCTCAAGATAAATTATGAATTACGACCTTTAAATATTCATCGGTTGTACGCAAATCCGGGTTCCATTATTCAGTAAGATGTTAGAGATACGGATTATGATTAAGTGAGTTACCTCTTAAGGAACGCGATGCTACTAAAGGATACTTCGAAAGAGTTGAAACACGTCGCTGGCAATTGAAAAGCTGGCAACACCAATCGAATTTGGCAATCCATTTCGTTCTAGAGAGATTGAGCATTTGATAGTCTTCTATGATTAAATATAGAACCAAGGAAGTTGTAATATACTGCTGAAATTAAGCCTGTACATTTGTAACTATTGAAATTGAATTTAAGTTCCCAGTTTTAGTTCCCAGCGATTTAGACGCGTTTTATACTGTTTAATGAGTAACTTCATTACAGTAAGCTCATCTACGAGCATTCGTACAATTTGACACAGTCTTAGGCAAGGCGCTTGGAATACGGTTATCAAGTTTGACAACAGTTAAAATGTTGAAGGCGATCAATGACTTGGAGGAAATGTAACATTTGGGAAAACAATTGAATGTCGCAAAAAACTAGAAACATTTAAATGTAGAATAGACAAAAGACAAATAACTACGCTATGAGTGTGACACAAAAATCATACCTACCTGCGGAAATTACCTATAAAAACTTTTTGTATTAAAACCCAGAATTTGTTTGGAGCAAATCTAAGGCTTTGAGTGTACGAAACGTAGCCATAATTAGCAGTGCTAATTATTATCTGGTCACGGTGAGTTTCCCGCCACAGCATCGACAATAGTGTCGCAGTAATGACCAGATTGTCGCAGTTTCATTAGCCGCGACCTCAAGTAATGGCCCGTTAACAATGGCTTGGCTTTAGATAAATTGATGCTGGGATAAGTATGTTTATAATGAGATTAAAACTAACCTTAGGCTTTAGGCCGGTCATTATTTAAGTGTAGTTTACCTCTGACATTTTTAAAATCTTGTTATATAAACAAAAAAATAAAGTCAATGTGTTCAATTGCATTTAATAAGTTATAGTTTTTTAAAACGTTATTTCTGCAAGTACGCTTTTGGTTTACCCAAAAATTCTCATAATATTGCGTTCATTATTCTTGACTGCTTTAGGCGATTAACAAACGTACACCGCCTGACCGCGCGTTCGAGCGGTGCTCTCACCGCCACCGCCCGGGGCGGCCACGGGGCGCCGCATAACCGCGCGAATCGAATAAGAATACCGCCACCGCCCTCCGCGGCGGCGCGCGGTGCCGTGTGATAATCGCCTTAGGGAGTTTCAAAGTTGTGTTATAATTCTTATAGTGCACTAGTGATAATAATAGATAATAGAGTGGCCAAGCGCACCCTCTACTAGATCATATACTAGCTAGATGGTCCGTCCATCTAGTCTTGTATTATTAAAGGTACAAAAGTTATTTGGATCTACAAAGAAAATCCGCATTGCACAACTTCTAAGCAATACCAATAAAGTGACAGTTGCCCGACACAAAAGAGTAATCTCTATTTGCCTCATAACTCAGTATTGTTTGGTCTGACAAAGGATGATTTATCCCCTCCTAGTGTTCACACACTCATCTATCTTGTTCAAAGACACTTTTATAGGCTATAGGTTCATAACTGCTGTTGTAATTAGTTTTGTTTAGTGTATGTTATGTTATAAATATATTGCGGTACTGTTTTATAGTCTGTTAATATTGCTTAACGCGTGTATCAGTTTGTATACTTGAAGTACATAGGTTTATGACCAATCAATATAAAAGGTAGCCTTAACTATAGGGTTTTTGGATGGAAATCTTTCAAATGTTTTTAAACTTTCTCCACTTGGCAACAATCAACTCTTACTCGCGATGTACGTTTATAATTACATACGGATGACCACGGTATTATAATAATTTTCACCACCAATGGGCGTTTTTCCACTCACCGGCCCGGCACCGGCACCGTGCCGGTGCCGGGGAAGCAAAAATGTACAGAAAAGTATGGCTCGTTTTTACACTTGCCGGCGCCGGCGCCGACCCGGCCGCCATACTTTTCTGTACATTTTTGCTTACACCGTGCCGGTGCCGGTGCCGGTGCCGGTGCCGGGCCGGTGAGTGGAAAAACGCCCAATGACTGTGTTTGACTCGAGGGATGATGACTCGTGGCTACGGTCAAAAAGGTATCGTATACCTTTATAATTACATCGCGAGGAATTACAAAACACGTTCGTTCTTTTGTTATAACACTAATTAAGAGCAAAAGGCATAAAATGGAGTGTAGGTACATGTATTCCCTTCGTCAAAGTTTCGTGAACGAGTTACTTGAATAGACGAAACCATTTGCTGGCATTTCGAATTTTTAGGGTCCGCGTCCGCTGCGCATTATAAAAGTCCCTAAATTTATAAAGAATAAGAAAAATCGAATTTCATTGTAAATACTTTTAAGTTGACTCTGTTTATGACACACATTTATTGTCATTAAACATTTTATAAAAAATATAATCCCTGCAGCTACTATAGTACTAGAAAAAGTTGTACTTGATCCGGGAGTCTTATTTAGGCCTTCGGTTCAGCAATCAGTATTATTTCACTGGATGAACGAATCACGAAACTGAAAAATTTCCTAATCAACTTTGAACCATATACTTCAGCGATAAAGCTAAAAAACTATTAAGGAAATTTGTCAAATTGTAGTAGCTTGATGTGCTAGCTTTTGATGATAGACAGACAAATAAAATATCAGTAATATAGTGATGAATGTGTTGGATAATGAATGCATCAGCCGCCATTATAATAATGTTACAGTTAGTGTCGCGTGTCGCTAACTGATGGATTGTCACCGCATTGCCGATGTAACGCAAGTAAATGCCGTGATGTAGGAACGTATGTATGTCTGTGTGTAGTTAAGCTAGTTTGTGATTACAAAGTAATAGATACATATTTACTAACATATGAAGGCTTGACTTTATACTAGCCGATGTCATTTTTGTTCTGGAAAAATAACTGGGGTGCCCTTGAAATTTTTACTAACATCATAAATGTAAACATAAGTTGGTCTGTTTAAAAATAAAATTGAATTTTCATTGGCTACTTTCATCTGGATGCAAGTAAATAGTTAGAAAAAAATATTTATGTGTTTCTACGCCATAATCTCAGGAATTACTAGACCAATTTGGAAAATTCTTTCAGTGTTAGATAGCTCATTTATCGCGAAAGGCTTTAGCTAGACTTTTCAACTAGCTGCGCTGAGTCGATACCGCTGTAAGCAGACAAACTGCTGGTAGAAGCCAGTTAACGATACAATTAACCAAATTATGAAGCCCTCGTATATTTTTGTAAGCAGTGAGAGAACTTTCATACAACCTGGGATACAAGAATTTACTAGATGTACCAAATACAAATCATGGCCAAATATCTCAGACCGACTACAAATATTTGTACAAGTCAGCCAAACAAATATTTGCTTTGAGTCTGACTCGGCGCTGGGTGCGAGATAATCGAATCTGTCAATCCACTGTATTTCAATACTTTCACTATTTCGCTATATGTAAAAGTCTAAACTCAACAGTTCAGTTTGTATGTTAAGCTCGACTTTTTGTAACGGGCTGGTAGCCGCTGCGATTGTGTTTTGTTTGTTACTATTGGTGACATTCAGATATTTTTATTTTTGTATATAGGTACTTCACTATTTTTTCATTTGTCTTACGTAGTTATTCTACCAATGGGTACTCAGAAGGAAAAATAATACCAAACTAATAAAACCATGGGTAAAGACAAAAATCAAGTTTTGAAAAATACCTTTCTCCATTATACATGGGCAACAGGAACAGAAAGGGGGTATGTATCTAAAGATATTCATCAGAAAAACCATCTAAACTCTAAGAAAAGTTGCACTTTTCATAGAAAATTTTAATTTGCCGTTAAACATTTTAGTCGATCCACGAGTCGCTTTCTTTTGTTTTTTTTTTTTTTTGTAATTTTTCAGTTCTTCGTGTTCACTTCGGATCCTTTCCGTTACTCTGTATTTATTACCGTACTATCTTATGGCATAGGTATAATTACTGAGAAATTAAGAGACTCCTGGAGGCCCTGGGGTCTCACACTGAATAAACTGGACTCATCACTGAAAAAACTCATCACATCTAACTGGGTGCATATGTGTTAGAAGTTATAATGCACGATTTATGTATCGTAGTAAAAGTTGTTAGAAGTTTGTCCGACCACCTGGTCTCCTAACTTTCCCGACGGTGTTGCCAGACACAACGTGTGTTAGGGGACCGATTTGTGTTGTTAGATGTATTTTGGAATTTAAAAATGGAACAGCCATTTTTTGTACTTCTTCTGTAAATGGATGTAAGTTCTTTATAATACAAGCAATATTCCAAAAAGGAAAGTGTTATCTTATGAATTTACTCCGTCAGCCATGGATGCAAATAACAGAGGAAGACAATCCATTTTCAGCGTCAAATATGCATCTTACCATGACATTGAAAATCCTGTTTACTTTATGTGTTTTTTTTTTACTGTTTCCTACTAATATTATAAGTGGCATAGTTTATAAGGATGTATTTCACGCAAAAAATTCTTGATGAAACTTGGCAGTACAATACCAGTATTTAGTACAGTCTACATTTTATCCATATGCGGGAAGTGGTTCCCTAACGCGGATATATATTTTAGTTGGTACATAGTTTTAGTTCTGTGTCATGCAATTTAGTGTATACTTTTTGTGTCTTACTAAATAAAAACTTCGAAACGTCTTACCGAAAAAAGATAAATTAAAAGAAACATGATTATCTTAAAAACATAATATACTGCAGTCAATTGGTCTAGAAATGTTTCAGTAATTCTACTGATGAAATTGTAGGTAGGTACCTCAATTTATAATTCGTTGAACATGAAATCCGTGCAAGAATATTTTATAATTACGAGGAACACACGATAGAATTGGAAAGTTCAAGGTGTTTTTTATTAAGTTCATTTTTTAATTGTAAAGTATAATTTAATTGATTATATAGCATAGTACTGTTATCTACGGATATATAACCGTCAAAAGATTTTGAAAAAAAAAAAGAAACATTTGAACATCGCTACTCCGCGTTAACCTCTTACTTTTTATACACTTTATAAGTCAAAGCAAGTAGATCCTTAACTTGTCTTTTTGAGTAACCTTAGGCACACCTTGAGATGAAGCCCTTTTCTACATCGAAGGGGCCACTTAGGACCAAAGTCTGCCGGGACTGCAGGTTGTTCGCGAAAGTTACCGCGACCCTGGAACACAGGTATCTCCAGAAGGAACAAGAGTTTACACTCTCAGGATGGAAGATACATTTGATGATTTCCCACGAAAAAAGCTCTTTCCTCGCGTGATACAAAAAATGTCGGATATAATTTAATATTTAAGCAATTTCATTATTAATTTCCCATTTGGATTGAAATAAGACTGTGGATATTCACATTATCCACCATTACCTTTTAAATGGTATAACATTTTGCTGTCCTAAGGTCAGAGGGTAAGGGCATAATACTAGTGTGTAAGTAAACCTAGCGACATAGACCAACCAGTTTATAAATAGTTAGAGTTACTCGCGAACAGCTGACTGCCAACACGGCTATATTTCACTCTAGATTTTAGACGTTCCAGCGTTTTTGTTTGCGGAAGGCGCCAAGGTTACGGGGAGACACGTGTATTTGTGTTTTTAGGCCATTTCTAAAAGCACTTAATGTAAGTAAGTGTTTTTTTTATGAATAATTCAAATTTTACTCGGAGGATTTGAGTCATTTGTATTGAAATAAATTTAATTCGATTGCTACAGAGTGCTATCTAATGACGTGACTTTTTTTTAAAAGCATCTCAAATATACAACTAAGTTGGCTTTCTTTTGATGAGAACTTACAAAACAACTGTATATGATCGGGTTTAAGAAGCAAAAAAATAAATCGTTTAAATTACCTTGGTATTTTCAAACTAGAAGAGCGGAGCCAAAACAATATTCTGAAGACCTCATTTCTTTACATTCTCGGCGAAAATAAAAAAAGAAATGAAAAGGAAACATCGCGAAAACATACATAATTTCGTACGATATTACGTTTCCGCTATTTGCTGGGAACAACTGTGAGAGGACATATGGCACGATTGGATCCTGTAAGCTTCCCGCCATAAAATGACAGGAACATGGCGCTGTCATAGCGATTAAGAATGACATACTCTCGTCACTAGTTGGCACAGGTTGAAGTTTTGATTCCAATTGTAATGAGGTTGTATAGTTTTCCTTGTCCGTACAAGCCTGGGCCAATATCTTTCTAGAAATTTCTAGAAGACATTTTTTTTCGTGGAATGTCATCAAATTACTCCTCCCGTTGAGGGGTGCAGCTGGACGGAGAATCTGACTCATACTAACTAAAACCCAGTATGTTCCTTCTGGAGGTCCCTGTGTGCCAGCCCGCAGCCCCGGCAGAAATTTCTAGAAGCCTGAAATGAAAAACTTCATTCGTAATCTAAACATTATGCTAAAATGGAATACACCGGCAAGACAGCGCTTAGCGTGTACATAAATTGAAAAGTTTTGTTCAAAAATAGCCAGCGCAATGCAAGCCTCAGGTGCTGGTAAATACGTTTATTATTCGCTTCTAGTAGTAGTTGTTTGATTTATAAGTGATCTTGAAGAATATATGGTTGCAATATCTCCTGTTGACGTTTTATTAATGGAATATATGTAGATAACGATAGCCTTATAGCCTCGTAGGAGTGTTTAGTGAATTATACAATTTTTATAAAGGAGCTCAAATTTTCCAAACTCGTTAGTATTAGAGTTCGATTCAGGTTAAGTCAATTAAGAAGAGAGAGGAATGCAAGAGACAAAGTCAGATAGAAAACCTTGTTCTTTCATGGAACACATTCTAACTTCGTGCTGACCAGTAGAGCTAATGTAATGGTTTTTTTTATGCCTATATTCCGAGGCATGTGAACTTTATAGTTGGGCTCAGCTGATTGCGTGCATCCTTGAAGGCATAAACATTAAATAGTTTTTTGTAGACAGTAAGAAAGGTTCTTATTATATTTGAAGAAAGAAACAAATATTTATCAGGTTTTCGCAACCCTTTTTTATGGGTTTAATTTCGATATCTTTATTACTATGGTACATGTGATTTGATGTGTTTGTAGCACGGCAGATGGCAATGCTTATTGATTGACACGATATGGTAAGTCTCACGGCCAGCAACAGTCGCGCAAATTGATCGTTCAAGGTTAAAGCATGGCTGTCTCGAACGGGGAACTGGTCTGTCTATGTCTATGTCTTTCAAATGCTTACCGCGGTTTGTATACGGATAGGTAACTGTGTATGAGAAAGCCAGCCTATTCAAATTATTATTTATTTTTTCCGTCTGAGGTCTTCTGTACGGAACTTGTGCCGGGGGCTGCGTGATTGATAAAAAGTAATTTATTCAAGGCAGGCTGAGTATCAGCACTTTTGAAGGTCCGTTTCACAAAAGACAGTCCTAAAAACGACCGCACTTCACCACTTCTTGTGTACTCGGAAGAAGAAATGGTGTAACAAACTCCCCAGATTTTTTTTCGCAATAGTTACCGTGGCCCTGGCACATAAAGGGCTCCAGAGACCAAAACTGAGTTTTAGTCAGTAAAAATTTGACATCTCAAAACTGCACCCACAGTTGGAAGAGTCATTTGATGATTTCCCCACTCAAAAAAGAACCTTCTACTATACGTTTTTTTCCTTAGTATACTCATATTAAATTCTCTCCGAAAATCAGGTCACAAAAACTTGCTCCATATAAAACAGGAAGGTTCACCGTTTCCTGGTATTAAGACACCTTTCTAATATATTAGGTACAAGGAGTTTTCTCACACGTGAAGCTGATGCTCCCAGAGGCTTACAGAGCTTAGTTCAGCTCCAAACAATACGTTGTACTGAAAATGGCTGGATATTTACGAATTACGAGTTTCACCTTTGGTAGTTAACGAATGCATTTATTTTTCAGGTTTTCTGATTGTAAAAGTATTTTTGGTACAGGATATTTTGAACACGAACACATGTGAATAACGTACTTTTTTAATATTTATGTAGCATACAATGTTTCCAAATAAATTGTATAAATAATTAATACATACATATTTGTAGTTAAATATGCGTTTTTTATTATTAAGCTTAAAACATAACCAAAATTATTTTCACAAACTAAAATGCAAGAACAAAATTTTTAGTCTACTCACGTAACTGGGTTTTCTGTTAAGTATTTTCTAAATAGCCCTACTTACAAGTACCAAAACATTGAGTCAAAATAACTTCATCCACAATGGAATCTTCTCACACAGAAACTAGGTTTCATCTTCCAAGGCTTCAGATAACCTAATACCTAGGCTTTCAGTTACAGTAGGAGGCAAAACTGGAACGATACCACCTCAAGCTTTGAAATACTCAGAATATTCATGAAATATCCTGTGGCTTCAAGATGTTCTGTCATTCATATGATAAATATAAATGATAAGGCCTAAAAATTGCGAGCTGGTATGACGGTAAAAAACAAGTGAACAATACCGAAGCGATTAAGAAGGCTCATTTTGCCTTTTCTTCGAAATTAAATACTAGTTATTAAGTTGAAGATGATGTAAATTATTATTAAATTATTCACTCTTTTCTAATTAGTCTTTGTCAATGCTGGCAATGTGCTATGATCAAAGGAAGACACAAAATTCGCTAGGTCCTATAGTTTCACTCCCTCATGGCTTTTGATCCCCCATACCACATTGCTTTTAAGATATTGTTTTTTTTTTTACATACAGGCATAACCGCCTGGGCTGCGGTTGTTCGCAAGAGTTACCGTGGCCCTGGCACACATAGACCTCATGAAGGAACATATTGGGTTTAAGTCAGTGAGAGTCTGGTATACCTTCCAACTGCACCCACAGCGAGATTTGATGATTTCCAACATAAAAAAAAACGCTTTATTGATTAGGAAACACATACGCAAGGTCTTTGAAATGTTCCGCTTTAGATAGACCTTTTGCCTATTTACCGGCAAGGTAACATAATTCAGCATAGTCAGTGGAAACTCTCGTCTCTAGGGTGGTCTCCATGTTGTAATGATTCATGTCTCCCCCGAGCGGCTCGAAAATGTTCCCGCCAACATTCTAACATTAATATTTTCTTCACAATTTTGGAAAAGTCACTTGAAACGATTTTCTTTTGTTTGTAGATGGTTGTGCCCTTTTCCTTGACGTGACATTTTGCGGTGTTCTCTCTTTGTATTTGTTATTGCTAACTTTAGTAGGTACTATAATATTTCTTTAAAACTAGCCTTTACAAAAGGGTCTTGCTTCCCGCAACCCGGTTAGAAAGTAGCCTAAGTTATGAATTGTTATTTGTCAGCTAACTTCCAATAAATGTCCCGTCAAAATTGTTCCAGCCAATTCAGAAATACGGAACAAACAAAGAGACAGAGAGAATCTTATAAATATAATAACAGGTTCTCTAATTTCAGGACTAAATCAGGACTCTAATTTTATTTTCTGTGGCTAGATTGTTACATTTTTTAAATAAAACAGTAAAAATGAATTCTTAACAGCTTATTACTTTTTAATGAATTTAATAGAATTTCAGGGAGCTTAAACCTCTTTTGAGACCGTTTGTATGAGTATAGCCTATACCTATAATGTAAAAAAATACTTAAAACTGGCTAAATAAGTTGTACTAAACTAGATAGCACTCGACCGTTACCTCGAGGGATTTACTTCAAAGATTCTACAGCCAGCGTAAATAAGATTAGAGTAGTAAAAAGTTTATACCGTAAACGCTGTATTAATTTAACTTAGATGCTTCTACTGAGTCTTTTGAACACCTTTTTATGGAGACACCTAGTTATGCGGACGAAAATCCGGTTGTGTTTGAGTTATACATCATCATCTTCCCGGGAAATGTTGCTCAGTTAATTTTGTATTACATAAAAAAATATTTTATAGATACGTGTCTTCATTATTTTTGGTCTTTTGTGCGGACGCCAGCCAACTTTAAACCATATGCTTCAGCTATAAAGTTGAAAATCTATTAAGGCAATTTGTCAGATTGTAGTAGCTTGATGTGCGTCTGTACATTTCTAGCTGTTCTAGCTTGTATGTGCGCGCGGTATTCACGTATAACCTATACGTATTGTAAGCCAGACAGCCACTCGTAGATGTATCAACTGTAGGGCCTGAAAATATTATTCCATTTTATGAATAAGATGGATTGCTTCGCCACCAAACTTAGTTGAAGGATTGGTAATCGGAGTATCATCTGTCTTTCGCAAGAAATATTACCTCTCCCTTACGATTTTGGTGAAATTAATCTATGCAGGTAAATACAAAAGTAAAGCCTATGTTTTAATTCATACAGAATCTTTCTCGAAGGGTTAGTAAAGACTAAGTTTAGGCATATTGAATACAAATAAAAATCCCAATTATACTTTTTCCAACTTGACGTTAAAACACACAGGCTTGATACTTTAATAAACCACGGATATCTTTCCTTCTTCCTAATCTAGTAATAACTCCTTTTCTACCTAATAACTCAGCTCCATTTCAACTTGAAACCTCTTTCTTGATTTACTCTATCCACTGCAGATGTTAAAAGGCCAATCCAAACTTTAAACCGTGCTGCAGCAAAACTTTTTAAAGTAAAAAAAAAACTTATTAGCCGACTAGTGTCGTGGTTCTTGCTGTCGCAGAAACAGATAAAACTTTCAAACTACAGTACATTGTTAACTTTAGTAAAGTTATTGGTCTAGTAAAGTGCTTAGTTGTAATGTGTATTTAATTGTTTTGGAGTGGATTTGGCAAAGCAAACAATATTATGGTAAACTTTTTATAAAAACTTAAGTGTAATACACACTGCAACATTCAACGCCTTGGCCCTTTACTTAATTTTTAAGTTTCTAGATAGAAAATTGAGAATTTTTATATTCGACGACCCCGATGGCGCAATGGTTACCATGCCGGACTGCCGAGCTAAGAGTCCCGGGTTCGATTCCCGGCATGGTCGATTTTTTGTGTGATGAGCATGATTGTTGGCTGTGGTCTGGATGTTATAATATGTATTTATTAATATATTTATGTATATGTAAAGTATATGTAGTTTATCAGTTGTATTGGCACCCATAACACAAGCTAATCAATAGCTTACCATGGGGCTAACCAACCGTGTGTGAAAAAGGTGTCCCGATATAATTATTATATTCTGTATTTTTTATTTAATTTACAATTTGAACGAAAATACTTTCTCACCAAAGATACATCTTTAATATTTGTACCACCTGGGGCACTATATCATTGGAAAGAGTCAGACATGTCAAATTTATGTGACCACATGTCATATGGATAAAAATATTAATCAAATCGTGTGAAAATTAATTCACATTCGGGTCCGATCATAAATCCCGATATTTTATTATCCTGCGACCTCCAAAACTCTGCGGTATTTCACGCGAACACCGTTTTTTATTCACAATGCATAGGGGTTTTGGAAATGTTGGTATTTTTTTGGCAACACTAGTTACGAAGTTATAAGGAAGGATTGTCTGAAGGAGGTAGGGGCAAGTCTAATGAGCATTTTTGGCAATATTTTTCCTTTTTTGATACATGCCATATTCATTTAGTATATACCTGAAAATATTTTCCAAAACAAAAATTGTAGTTCCGAGTACGCAGAGTCGAATATTTGTGATTTTTGTCAGTAATACTACTTGTATATCAGAATAACGTTGAAGGCTGGGCGTTTTGGGGGCTGTCTTTTGTTTTTTGACGTTTGAAATAACATATATACCTATAATATCAGCCTAATTTGAATAAATATTTTTGATTTTGATGGTACGTGAAATCTGTTAAGTAACGATGAGCGAAACCACGAGGAAGACAAATAGAAATAAAGAAAATAACTTTTAATACGTGCTTGTGACAAATATGTAGTTATAATCTATTAATTTTTTCATCTAAGAAATGAAATGAGTGGTTAATGAATGTTTTATTAAACATTACTAAATATTAATAAACACAAATAATTTCTTCTCTTTACAACAAGCAATTGTTTTTCAGCTTATTCGAGACTAAATGCCAATTTTCATTGCGGCAAAAAAATGCGATAACAGAGTGTTCTGAAGTTCAGTTCTGAAGTTTCTCTGAATATTTTTAACTTGAACAGTGCTCAGCGATTGTCGGCTTAAATCGCGATTTGAACACTCATTCATGTTTTAGCTTACATAAAAAAATGAGTTCATCTCAAATTCTCTTTTGAACATTTTTTTAGAACTTTGAATATAAAAAAGCGGTACTTCAGCGACCATTCTTGAATTTCATTAATTTATTTTGACTAACTGCGGTAGTTAGTTATATGTTGAAGTGGTGAGCTGTAGCAGTAAAGCATCCTTCTCTCAAATAACTACAATTTTGATGATGATGGTTCACGGATAATAAAGTTAAAAACCTAAATATTTATTATAATATACCAGTGTTTACTACAAATAGAAAAACCGCATTAAAGTATATAAAATTATTTTTCAGAAGGGTTTTTTTTTAATCAATGACTTTCCTAGGACTCAAGTCAAGTCATAGACAAAATTCTGATTTGACGTGAGATCTGATGATTATGTAAATATAGGCGAAATATCACGTTTTTGAGAATAATGTAAAAAGTACAAATTTATTTTAATAAGCCATTTATTTGTTTCCATTAAAATCGAAATGATCTGACACAGAGCGGCACTCGTAAAAAAAATTATAACAATAAACAGTGTTGAGCCAGAGTCGGATCGCAGATGGTATTCGGTCAATTATTACCGTTCAGGGACTCGTTTATATAATTAATTTAAAAGTATGTTCGTTGCGGCATACTGCAGACAAAATTGAGACCGCAGAAAAATAATACGACGTATTGGGAGGCATAAGTGTCTCATATTGCAGATAACGACACAGACTCTTTTTAAATAAAGTAATAAATTTTTGAATGAATTGATTTGACAATCGAAATCCATTCTCAATCTCCACTTTCGAATTTAGAACTCATCGATAACCGAACATTTAGCAATAAACGGAAAATTAACATACATAGCTGGCTGGAAATGGTTGCAAGCAGGCGTTAACGGCCAGCTATATCAAGTACATTCCACGTTTAAATTCAAATTTATTTCATGGATAGGATTTCTTGCTGCTCAGTAAGAGTTATGAGGTTGTATGTAATATTTTATGTGTATCGGGAGTGCAGGAAGCGTGAGATTGCTCTGCGGGTAATGTGGACAGTTTATGGCTATAGTAAATTGATTTTTAGTACCTAGCCTTAAAGCTGGGTATACACTGTTCAAGTTATTCTGTTAGTAAGATTATTAACTAGGAATAGGCACAAAAAATAAATTAAACATTAACGTAAATATACTCGAGTGCATAAAAACACATAATTCGAGTAAAAGATCAATTATTGATTGTAAGATGGTCGATAAAAAAAGAATAAGAGATAGTGAATAGCGGGTGATAGTGACGAATGGAAGAAAAATACACGTTCACCCATTCATTCCATGAATAAATGAATTCGAATAACCTTTAGTGGATCGAAGTTCATTGTGATTGGAAAAATAACTGTATTATATCTAAAGTACAGACGCTAGTTGGTCTATTTACCCAAATAATCGCTGATCTCAATAACGACTGAACTGATTTGAAAGAATCTTGTATTGTTGGATAGCCTATTTATCCAGGAAGGCTACAGCTACTATTTACCAAGGGGCAAGAGTGAAAGCGCTGGTGGAAGCTAGTTGTGTATATCTTTAAGATCAGCTACGAAATTAAAGTCTATATGCTTAGCGCTATGGATCCTGTTTCCTCACGATGATAGCAAAGGAAAACATGAATTCAATTTTTAAAAGACCATGAGCAAAGAGTGCGAGGATCGATAGATCTCATATTTTATTCAGAGCGACATTTACTGAAGGTGCACGTGAAAAGTGCACTACATTTGGAAGAAAACTAGATGTTTGTTTTTGGCACTGTTTTATGGAAGATGGGTATTTTTCTTTAAAATACTTGGGTCGGGTCGTCCTGAACAATTCACTGCAATCATAAACTGTATATCTCACTTGACTCATTCTTCGGAAATCGACGGCCCATAGATAACATTCAAATTTGGAATCTGATCGTTCTATTTTTTGTCATGAATTTTCAAACTGTTAAATAAAGAAATCAATGTAATTAAAGCTTATACCTAGTCGGTAAAGTTAGTAATTTCAGGATTTGCTTAAGAAATCACCATAGTATACAAAAGGTAAGGGCCAGTTCCACAGGTTACGGATAGCCACTACCTACCAGATAAATTAAAAAATGGAACAAATTTTGTATGAAATTATCTGCCAGATAAACTATCTAGAAGTTATCAGCAACCTGTGAAAATAGCCCTAAATTTTACTGTAATACCAACTACAATGAAAAATTGTTGACAAATCTCATTTCATTCGAACGCGTCCGTTGGCCACACCTACCCGAGCAGTCTATATTCAAATGTTTGTTTGAACGCAAAAACAAAAGCCAGTCGTTGGTGTTTCGAATTTCAAACTTCCGAAGCACAGTTGTATTTTGAATCCCACATCAACTGCATCGACTACATTTTCACATTTATAAAAAACTTAGTTCTAAGTTTCTAGAACAATTGAAAATTGAATATTTTTGCAACGAGCGTTTTGCATGTTTGAGCTATTAGTTTTTGTAGACACGAATATTTGATATACATATACTGCTTGGAATAAATATGCAATTTTGCATAGTAAAGTATAAATATGAAGCTGTTTACAGAAGGAGGTGTGAGGTTTTATAGCAATAACATGGGATAAAAATGATTTAGTGCTGGTGTAACCACCCAGGGCGGCGAAAATTTATAGCCTGCCTCAGGTCCAATATAGCTCGATTGTTTCAGTACAATGTATTGTAAAGGATACTAAAAAGGTTGGGCTCTTCAGTTATAGATATTTTGAGTTTCAAGTAGCAGAGAAATTTAAGCGATGATATAAATGTATCAACTCTCTATAATTCTTGTAGGTATTCAAAATACTTAGACGAATAAAGCTAAAAATAGCTAAGCTTTGTTAACAAATATTGTTATATGTACAGAAAAATACTTATATCTATATATATTTGTTTATACTGTGATCAGCAACTAAGCCAAATTAGTTGTGCCAAAATAAGTTTCTGATTATTATTCCGGATCAAAACGGATTATTTATCATGATTACCTATTCCTATTAAGATATTAGCCATATTAAATAGAACAAATATTATTACGTGTTATGTCAGTAGATAAAGAAATAAGTAGGTATTTTCTTCTCTCTTATGTTGAAACAAGTAATAAATCTATCTTGTAGGCGTAGTCATTACATTACACTTACAAAATTTGATATTAAGGCAAATATGCTGTAAACTGAACGGCTTCAATGACCCGAAATGACAATGTAATGACAAAATAATTTTTACAGCAGAGTTGTCAAACAACGCCAAAACTCTTCCATATTCAAAATGAAAGGATTCATTATACTAAGAGACATCCCACTCAGACTTGAAACAAAGATCTGCTTTTGTTCATGTCTTATCCAGTACTTCGGCTTTCACTTTAATTGATTCAAATGAATATTTGAAGGCTACTGTCGTAATACTGAGACGGAAGTTCCGTACCTGGCACTGGCAGGGCAAGGGCAATCCACTAACAATGCTGCTGTCATTAAATATACAAATTCGTTAACGTAAAAGTTTCCTTATTTACGCATTGCGTTAGAATTCAGGTGGTCCCACGTTGGGCGCCAACAGAACCAATGGTCCCACGGTGGGCGCCATTGAGAGTAAAGATATACGTTCTGTTATGCAATTTTTGGTGCTAAAAGTTGTCTTTGAGTCAAGGTTTTCTGTCGACGAGAAAATAATTGTGTTTAAAATATACGGTTGTTTCTGTAGCTTAATATACCCGCCTACGTACAAATTAAGTTTGAAGTGTTCAAAGCGTTGTTTCTAACTTATTAGTGTCTGCTTATTTGCCTTTTCATATTTCTTGCATATTCCTTTTCTTTATCAGAAGAGACCTGCGCCCTGTTGTGGGACAATAAAAAAGGTTATGATGATATGATGATGAAAATAGCTTCGGTGCTGAACAACTCAAGAAAATCATAATGAAATTCCCTTCAATTTCAATTGTCCAATCAATAATTCCTAACCAATAGTTACCACTATTAACTCAGGCAAAGGTAATAACGAAATCGGATGAAAAGCAACAGGTTCGCAAATTACACTAGTTTATAGCTTGTACGCTAATGGCTCACGTAAACTTACCTATAGGTTTATTACGAACTACCATTTAACTGCTAACTGGACTATTTGGCGCATTTACCTGGTTTCATGGTTAAGTTGTTTGGTTAATTAGACTGTAACTGTATGTATGTGAAATTACTATTTTGTTTAGAGCCTAATATTTTACTTGGTCACTAAAAACACGAACCCCGAAAACTACTTTGAAGGCATAAAATAATGTAATAAGATGTATAAATTGTTAATTATTTTTCTGTCAAGTGAAAAAATCACATTTTGTAATTTTTACAGAATCTCGCAGACAGATAATATTGATTCGTTGTATAAAAAGAGTCTGATTGCCAAAAAACTAATAAATAATCTGAAATAAATTGAGAAATCAAAAGGGGAACTTAAAATATACACAAATAAAGTGTATGACCAGTGTGATTTAGTGTATCGAATTAACACTTACTTACCTTTCATTTGTCACTGACATTCATTTAGTTTTAAATTCAGCGACTGCAGTCTTTTGGAGTGTCGCCAAAAAAACAATTTTGTTAAGTACATGTAGTAACCCAATTATATCTTCGTGGAAACTCAACAGAAAATCATTATTTAGAGTAAAACATTTAAAAACAGAAGACTTTCATATTTTTAAGAAGTTCATAATTTTTAAGACCTTCTACAGTATCCAAACCAACAACCAACAGAGGTCAACTTGGTCCATTTGATGTACCGTGTAGAAGTTGAGTAGGCAGACAACATATCATAGTCAAAAGACTGGACGGCCTTGGTCGGGAAAGTATCTATCGCGACAGGCTACGTCCGTGGTCGGCCCCAACCGTATGGAACGCTGTCGGCCAACGAGAGACGCGACCAAGGTCACCTCTATCGGCGGTCGGTTTAAATCGTATAGAACGCGAATTATTATTAAATATTTTTTAGTTATGTCAACACGTAGTGTTAACATGGCGGGCGGTCACGTGACGTTGACAAATGAATTGACCATAGAGTCGTAAAATGAAAGAGTTTATTATTGACTTTACGTTCGTTTCATGAGAGGCCGTAAAACAATCATACCTGAAATAATTACGTTGAAAGAATAAAATGCTAAGGTTGACAAGACTAACGGGAAAAATCCATTAAACTTAATTCCAAGTTTTGTTATTTTATATGGACTACTAAATCGAGATTTAAGTGCCCTTAACTCATCTATTTATTTTCAATTTGTATGCAAATTAAGTATCGTTTTCATAGAACTTTAGGCAACAGAAAGATTATCTGTCGTTTATGGTTTAGCAATAACACTTAGTCAAATGAGTAAGTGCTTTGTGAACAAATGTTTAGGGATTTTAACGCTAGCTAAAATGGTATTTTAGGTTGCACTTTAGGTAAGTCATAGTGTATACAGTACCTAAATTACTGTTTCACCATCTCTCGAGCCTTTTCCCAACTATGTGTCGGTGTCGGCTTCCAGTCTAACCGGATTTAGCTTAGTACTAGTGTTTTACAAGGAGCGACTGCCTATCTGACGTCCTCAACCTAGTTACCCGGGCTACCTAATACCCCTTGGTTAGACTGGTATCAGACTTACTGGCTTCTAACTACTCGTAACGACTGCCAAGCATGTTCAATGACAGCCGGGACCTAAATTACCGTTTGTTTGAATGACTATATATATATGCACATATATATATATATATGTGTCAGCGGCGTAGCGTGGGTATCCGCCGCCCGGGGCGGAAGACAATTTTGCCGCCCCCTGTTTTGGCTTTTCAATATGTATTTTATTTTTTTTTCATTAGAATTTAACTAAAAAATATCTACAACTTTTACAATCACATTAACGAAATTATCCTAAAAAAAAATCTTTTATAAAAAAAATAAACATCTAGGTAGGTACTTTTGTCCACATCACAACCGCTTATATATTTCACCATAAATGTCTATGTATATGTCTCATTATTTTATATGTACCTATAAATGAACAGACAGTAAACTTTCACTTATAGGTACCAAGTTTTTTTTTTATTTCTAGGAACAAATCTTTAAAAACAGGTTTTTTTTTTCATTGTAAATATGTATTCGATAGTTTCGTTTATGAGACTGATAAACGTGGACTCTTGCCATATTACTAGCTTTCGCCAACAGTTTTACCCGCGTCTCGAGGGAACTACTTCCCGTACTCGGGGAGGGGATAAAAAGTAGCATCTGTAGAGCATACATTTCAAATGTTAAGTCTCTTACTTAAAAAACAAAGGACTTCCATACAAACTTCCAACGCTAGCGAAACTATATTTAAAAAACTGCTCTCGTAGCTGGCAGTGCTTTCCAACTTAGTTCTTCTCTTATCGGGAGTAGAACGGTCCATAGCCCTTTACCGGTATGGGTTGACCCCGGTTTGGGCGCGTTCAATGAAGCTGCGACCCGCCCACTACCGGAACGTGCCCCGCAGGTCATTTCCATGAGGCCCGGGGTACCGCACAATCTCCCGCGAGGTGGCAGGTCTTCTTTGAGATGGAAGCGAGAACCGAGGGTTCTCTCGCGCCTGTATGATTGCTGCGCAGCGGGCGGACTTCCAGCGCGATCTCATGGTCGTATGGAGAGATCGGATGTCGCAGCCCCGTGCAGGGCACGCCACAATTGTAGCACACGGTAGAATAGTGCTCTGTTTGGGCGGCATTGTGCGGCAGCGACTTCTCGTGTCCGGCCCTGATGAAGGCCATGGTCCGGAACGAGGAAGAATGGGATGCCGTCGCCTCCTTCTACGAAGCTGTTGTGCTAGCGGAAGGAGCGGCTGAGAGACCGCACCGCTCATCCCAACCGCCGCGGCAAAGCTGAACCAGGTAGACGCCACGGGCGCAAGGTGTTGAGAACTGATTCCCGGCCGCCGTAGGCGGTTAGTGTTGGATGTTACGTTTTATGACGACAGGCTTGTGTCGGCGGCGCGTACTGTTCCACGCACTCCTCGATGAGCTCAAACTCAAAATCATTTATTTGAACTTGGCTGCAAAACAGCACTTTTTGAACGTCAAAAATTACAAAAGACAGCCCCCAAAACGCCCACCTGTCACCAGTCGGCAGTCAGCCATATGGATCAGGACTGCGGGATTGTTCGCATGAGTCACCTGGAACCTGAAGCGCTCCAGAAAGAACATAAGACAATTTAATCAGTAAGAGTTTGACACCAGTGACCCGCTGCACCCACAGCGGGAGGAGTGATCGGGAGTCATTAATTAATGATTTACCACTCAAAAAAAAATTAATGCAGGTCCTTTGTTTTTAGATGATGGAAGATAGTATGGAGGCGTACTAAATATTTTTTATCCGATATTTTCCCCCCGAGTACCAGTGCCGGATTTATATTTTTTATGAGAGTAGACCACTTTATTTCCGCCACCCCATGTCCAGTAGGCTATCTTTTTTCCAAGTTCAAGTAAGCATTATGGCTTCTCTGTATTTCAGCTCTCAGTTTATCAAGAATGACCAAAACGGTGTTCACTCTGAAATAATCTCTGGAACCGGAGGGTATTTCAGGTTCTTCATTCGTGGCTTCATCCGTCATTTTTTTTTATTTATGTAAAAAAACCATGAAAATACTAGTATTTTCATGGTTCTCTGAAATCTGCCGCCCCTAGGACGCTGCCGCCACTAGGACGCTGCCGCCCCTAGGCCGCGGCCCATACGGCCTATTTATAAATCCAGGACTACAGAGTACGGGAAGTAGTTCCGTCGGGACGCGGGTGAAGCTGATTGCGAAAGCTAAAATAGTAATATGGCAAAAGTCCACGTTTATGACTCTCATAAACGAAACGATCGAATATTTACAAAAAAAAAACGACAGAGCTTTACAGACATGCCTGTTTTTTTAAGACTTGTTCCTAAAAAGCAAAAAGAAACTTACCTTTAACGGAAAGTTACTGTCACCAACCATGTTGTTAAAAAAATATTTAAGATATCAACATGAAATTTGGCTAAAGGAACCTAGTTATATCTTACTGAAAACTGTGAATATTTGTAGAAAAGTACGTAACCCTGAGTAAGTATCTGAAAATCCTATTTTGTCCGTTTTTAATTATTTTAATAAATAAAATCTTATAGAACATCAACAGCGAGATGATACGCCGCGCACACGCGGTACGTTGCCTGGCGCTCGCATGCGCTGTTTTTATTTTTTTTTTATTTCAAAATGGTTTAAATTATTTTTACTAATTAATGTGAAATTTTGCCGCCCCCCAAAAAGTGCCGCCCGGGGCGGACCGCACCCCCCGCCCCCCCACGCTACGCCACTGATATGTGTCTTTTTATTGATAAGAATTTATTTGAAAATAAACAGTTATTCGAACTACTATAGGATAGGTAATTTCGCAAGTTCTGTGTGTTTTGTATGCCTTAGATTGTGCTGTGTGACATATAATTTATAGCTCAATAGAATAGTGCATCGTTTATTACGTGTAGTGTTTACAATGAACTAGAAGCGTCATTTATCAAAGCTACAAGTGTTACTGTGTATAGGTTCTCTTCAATAGATGGTGCACTTCTCTATTGAGCTTTAAATGACGTAACAGACAACAAAAAATAGGCATGGCATTTCTGAACTCTTACCCCCTCATTATAAAACATGGTTTTAAAAAGTACCGGGTTTAGTATCAGGTTAAATTAGTTCGAGATGGTGGTTTAAACCTAGTACTAAAGCTGTTACTTCTTTAAGACCATGTTTTATAATAAGGTGGCTAAAGTTTACATGTAAGATCATTTCTTCTACAAATAAAAAACTACGGACATTTTAGAATTAAACAAGATGCATTCGATATTCAAATGATTTATTTTTTAATGGCTTAGTTTAAAGACTTTAATGGCGAATTGCAAAACTGCTTAAAAAAATAAATATCGTGATTCCTCATTCTAGCGCTTGAAGTTACAATGACAGAAACATGCAGTGCCTACTTCGTGAGCACATGGCCTTATACATTAGCAACAGCAGGTATAAGAGTTTCATAGATATCGATTCCCCTCAAGAATGTGTCAGCTCGCAGACTCTCATTATGCTCGTGTAAGCCTGGTACAGTTTTAGACATGGGCGAGAAACCGATCGCAGGAATACCAAGTTCCCGTAAATACCGGCTGTCGGTTCCACCCGGGAAGGTGCAGCGTTTTAACGAGATTTTTCTGGAACAAAATAGGAAGGTTAATAGATTGTCAGCTTGTTGTCTTTTGGGAGTTAGAATTCGGGTTTTTTACGAATAAAAGATACGCTATAAATATGTTTGAGAGCATAAAGGAACCGTGGTGTAAATTGGTTAGATTAATTTTCAGTTGTAATTCAGTACATGGATGAGACACTATTATTTTATTAGACTTGATGAAACAATACCCATCTGGGCTTTGGTAGCAGGATAACAGTAACAATCGCGGTCAGATGTATTGCAGGAATTGTGGGAATCGAACCCGAAGCCCGAGAACTGATGCTCAGCAGTCGCGCTATGCGATGACTAGACCAAGGAGACATTGTAATATGGATTTGACGTTGAAGTAAAATTCTTGTAACAGGTGTGTTGATATATTCAACAGCACCTTTTATTTAAGACTTGATGCGGTGAAATGAAAGCAGCCAGCTATAAACTGCTTTGTATTCGGATACAACTAAACAGCAATTGTTCTAGTTTTTAAACGCCCCTACAAGTCGTATGCGCGAGTCGAACAATAGATGAATCCCAAGGAACTTTAAGTATGAATAAGAAACAGTATTGCAGAACTATTTTAGTTTAATGATATGTGTCTGTTCTAAATAGAACGTGAACTCTTTTAACATAACTTAAAGGTTATTTTTAATTGGGTCTTACATTTATTTGTGTTGATTTTCAAATGTAGATAGATGGATTTATTAGAATAGGTATCTAGTCGACTATGTAGATTCCAAAAGTAAAAATGTTTGGCGTTTTGTAAAACATAACAATACATTCCTTTAACTATTATTTTCAAAAACTAAATTAAGCACGAATGCTTTGGACGAATCCAACTCATTGTTTTTCGTGCGAAATAATCAAAGGACCCCGCTGTGGGTGCAGCTGGAGGGAGTGTCAGACTTTTACTGTCTAAAACCCACTATTTACCTTCTGGAGGTCCCTGTGTGCCATGGGCCACGGTAACTCTTGCGAACAACCCGCAGCTCAGACATACCTTGACATGTATCTTCCTCCTTCAATTGGCAATTTTACTTTATATCTTACCTATTAGCATTTCATTTGGTCCCCGTATCTTTTCTGTCTTTAAATATGTTCATTTGTTTCAAAATTACTTACAGTTCTTCAGCGGCGGCTTTGAACGCGAGCCAGTAAGCGTTGGTTTCTGTAGTAGGCGCTACGTAGGGGTCCTTCTGTGCATACTCGAAAGTCACCCCTTCACCAGCTTCTGCGCACCAGCGACGTATCTGCAGGAGACAAGTTCACCGTGTTTGTTCGTTATTTGAGAGAGGGAGAGAGAGAGAGAGACTAAGAGAAAGAGACGCTTTTCGAAGATAAATTTGGTCAATGATATTTGTTTCACACATGTTACCTATTTTATTTATTATACCTATTTACAAATAATAATTAAATATTCATAATAATTCCTCATCATCTCTGACCAACGGGATTATACCCAGTAGATTTGTTAATACAATATCTTCTGCGGTTCATCATCAGCCTTTTTATCGACCTATTGCTGGGCACAGGCATCCTCTCACACAGAGAAGGAATGAGCGTTAATCACTACGCTTGCTCAATGTGCGTTGGTGATTTCAGACTTTATACTCCAGGTTGCCTCGAGATGTTTTCCTTCACCTTTAATCAGTCATTGGTGTCCAAGATATACTTAGAAAGTACTTATTGAAAGGTTATTGTACAGATGTATTTGAAAGTAAGGCATGTCTAATGTTGAAGTCCAAAATATTATCATGTTCTTGTATATCGACTAAAGACTGCTAACCTTCTACCTTGTTGACGGTAAAAGGATTCTAAAATTTTGATCAGAACTTTACGTGCCTTAATATAAAACTGTAGTTAGGCATTCTAACCCAAAATTTATATTACCGAGCCGCGTCTCATCGTCTAAAAACTTAAGTGTTCTAAATTGTTCCTAAAAGTCTAGGTCCATTGGTTTAAAACGTGTTTTATTACTTTCTTACTTACTCGTGGGAAATCTACCAGCTCTAAAACTATATAAAAGGTAAATTAGTCTACTTTAGTTCGCAATAAATACAGATATTTTTACAATAATGAAGCTTCTTTCAACTTTATTAACATGTTCAGACAACGAATAGGTAGAGATAATGATTGAAATCAGTGTATTTCGATATACTAGCGATAAGACTGCCCAGTATCTATGTTGCCTTCATTAATTCGTTTGAAGATTGGTGTACCTTGTAAAGTAAATATCTATCCACCTGTAACCTGAAGCCTATAAGCTGAAGAATTTCGTTTTTTAAATTTTTTGTTAATGAAATATTTAGAACGAAAATTTTAGGGCAATAAATAAGGCTTAATAAAGCTGGAAGAGTCTGAAAAGACATAAGAAATCCGATTTGAAAAAAATGTTTTAGGAATCTCATATAATATATTGAGAAAGCCTTAGGACCAGTTTCACCGGTAACGGATAAGTTCCAGATAGTTTATCTGGTAGATAATTTAGTAGAAATTCTGTTCGATTTTTTAATTTATGTGGTAGATAGTGGCTATCCGTACCGTATGTGAAACTGGCCCTTAGTCTACTTATTATCAAGGTGAGCGAGATTGTTCCCAAAGAATGTGTATGAAATCTGGTGGAAGCCAGTAGTCAGATAATCAAAAACTCTTGTATATACCTCGTTCTCAAACTGTTTCTGGTCGACAGACAGCGCGATGCGTATGTCGAAGCTAGCGGTCAACTTTTCGGGCACCACATTGTTCTGAATTCCGCCCTGTGAATAAAACAGTGGATGTTCTGATGAATCAGAATATGTATGAGAAGTTAGAATACATTGTTAGCTTTCCTGCGTCTTTCTATATTTAAAGTACAAATAGGGTATTACGCCATTTTTTAAAAACTGTTTTAAATTAATCCTGTGATCGTAATGAACTAGTAGAAATTTTGTTAATTTTTTTTTAAACCGAAAATCGCCCTAAAATCTGTTTTTTATTTATGATTTTGAATTTTCGCGCGGAAACGCTAGCCGCCATGCTTTTTCATCTCGTGACGTCACTCGGTTAGTAAACAATACGACTGCGAAAGACCAAGTAATAAGATTCGTGAAAATAATGAGTTATCATTGGTGTCTTGTGCCTGAATGCAAAAATACAAGTGTAAAAACGCCACAAAAATTATGGATTCAAGTGCCAAGTGATGTAAAAATGAGAAATACTTGGTTGAAACATTAAAGTATTAACCATTGGCAGATTTGTACTTTCTGCTTTCACAAAACCGTCTTCCATAGTGAAATAAAGGCTACAAGTCTGCAAACGTGTTAATAACTCGTAAATTTATCAAAATAACAGCGCACAACTTATTTTCAGTAGATTGTTTACTATCGGAATGACGTCACGGCGGGATCCAATATGGCGAATGGCGTTTTAGACATTTGAAAAACAGATTAGAAAAGACGATTTTTAAAATGGAATTATAAAATTAAAATTGCAATTTTATGAATAAATATCGACGTTTCTTGTTTACTTTTTTCGAAATCTATTATGAACAAACATTTTTATATTTTTCCTTACATAGTGTAAAATACCCTATTGGGAATTAAGTTTTATAGTTAAAAAGTTAATAAGAATTTTGTTTAGATGCCAGCACATCAGGCTACAACCGTCTGCCAAATATCCTTAGTGGCTTTTCAACCTTATTGCCAAAACATAAAGTTCAAAGTTGATTGAAAAAGAAATTCAGTTTCGGTTAGCTTGATGTGCTGGCTACCTTTTTTTTTTTTTGGAGCTGGGAAAAAATGCTATTACGCATCCCCTCCCCATCGGGGGACGGGAGAGGGGTATGTGGGACTCCCCGGTAAAGTCACCGGTATACCCACTAAAAATACCCAGCGGCACTCCGACCTCGCCTGAGTGGAGGGGGCCTGGAGTCTATGGCGTCCAGTCCCCCGCCGGCGAAATGATGTGCTGGCTACCTACTGTTTAATTGATTAATGAAATGTGTAAAAAATATAATTTGTAAGTAAAACAAAAAAGATATTTTATATATTATATTGAATACGAGCAATAAAGTTTCCATTTAGGGTTAAGGAGCTTCATTAATAAAGGCGTAGGGCGTGAAATAAATTAGTTTTTCATGATAAAAACCTACAACAATATTAGCGAATAAAGTGTCAACTTACCGACAGCATGGTCAGATTGACAGTTGTAACATCACCAATAGTCAATTCTGGGTTCTCAGCCAGTTTCTTCTTCGACTCCTGGCGCAGGTCCATGAATTTATCTATCATATACCTAAGCTAAAACAATAACATAATTTGAAAAATCAGTAATTAGAAACAGCTACATTTATATTCATTTTTTTGAAATAATTAACCAGCAAAGAAAATACAAATTATTTTATTCTAAAAAGTATACGTGTCAGAAGTGGGATTCGAACCCACGCCCACAGAAGTGGACTGCGACCTGAACGCAGCGCCTTAGACCGCTCGGCCATCCTGACATATTCATGGTGCTCCAAATAACGCACTATATTAATAACCAACGTAAAATAACCTGATAAAAGACAAAATAACCATAAACCATCTTTTTCAATTTGTAAATATCAATTCATGAACATCTGCACCAACATTACGATTTACTAATTAATTACTTTTTTTATAATATATCGGGACACCTTTTTTTCACACGAGGTCGGTTAACCCTATTGTAAGCTATTGATTGCTTGTGTTATGAGTGCTAGCACAACTGATATACTACATATATACCTTACACATCACTACATAGTATAAAGCAAAGTCGCTTTCTCTGTCCCTATGTCCCTTTGTATGCTTAAATCTTTGAAACTACGCAACGGATTTTGATGCGGGTTTTTTTAATAGATAGAGTGATTCAAGAGGAAGGTTTATATGTATAATTTTAGTATCAGCTTGCACCCGTGCGAAGTAGGGGCGGGTCGCTAAAATTTGACAGTTTCGGGTAGCCTGATGTGCTGGCATCTGTACCTTTGTAACCAAGCACGTGAGTAGGTAAGGAAGGTGGGAAGCAAGTTATCTAGTTGCGGCTCGGTACTGCAGTGGGTAGTAAAGTTGCAGTGTTACTGCGAATAGAAGCACTTTCATTTCTTTAGTAGCTGGAGTTTCCGCAATCTTTAGACGTGTACCTATTTTTTTTAGAATTAATCAAGTGGTCAATTATCTTTGTGAATGGTTTGTACCTTTAGAGACTGAAAATAAAGAAGATTTGTCTCAATTAATAGATCTTCAATTTGAGAAAGTTTCAAGATTTTTCAATCCTATAAGTATATTATCGCGATTAAGTTGACCCTAATCTGAATTATTTATAAGATCTGGAGTTGACCAAAAGAATTGCCAAAATGTATGCAATTAAAGTTAAACAGACGTTTGACACGTGTTTAAAAAAAACAATTCAATATTTGTTTTAAACACGTCAAACGTCTATTTACCTTTTTTCTTCGATAAATAATAACAACTTATTATTAGTGATTTGTTATTATGATACCTATTATATTATTCTGATTTGTTATAAAGACTTAACTTATTATAACCATTCACAACACTTTTTTACACAGCAGTTAGTTGACCCTAATAAATAAATAAATAAATAAATAAAGATGTTGTTATTAATGACGGAAGCTTTTTTATAGTAACACGATATAAGTTTGAGAAACATTTACTCCACACATACTTAAAGCAAAAATGTCTTAAATAAACTACAACTTGAACAAAACGTTTGTCATCGAAATAGCATATAAGAAACTACTTTCTAGTCCTGTTATCTTTTCCAATTTTCTTTGGGCGGTGGGAGACGCCGGAACCTCAGTGTACTGTGATGTATAGTGTACATTTTTCAGTATAGATTGCAGTGAGTCGGATGTTTTTATAGCTCCTGCAGTATATGAGGTACATAAAGAGTTTTATGGGAACAAAGACTCCTGTATCTTATATGTAAGGTATGGCCTATAGATGCAATTTTATGAGTTCAAAATAGTAGATTTAATAAAACTGTGATCAATAATTCGACAGGTGAATTTTATATTATTTCTGTATGCATTCTTTGCTTAAGATATGATTTTTTCGGCAAGCAATCTACTTCTAAGTTTTTCATATGAATAAAATTAGACCAGTACACTACGCAGATCCAGACCAGTATACTATCGAGATTTTAAGAAATGAGATTAAACATGATAGAGTTTTGATAAGAAGAAATTAGTTCTTTATTAAACCATTAGAGAATCCGTAGAGCCCGATAAATATTAATTAATTTGGTACTGAGCTAACTAAAGTATGTAGGTATATATATCCTGAATTTCAGAGATTGTATATAATACGTTTATAAGGCCATTTAGTTTTACAAATGTTCGTCCATAACACGTAAATAGCAAGCATACATTAAACACCGCCATTTTAGGTAATTACGGGCACAATTTAAGTTTTCCAGGCTAACGTGGTAACATTTCTTCAATTTATTTGCCTTGATCTACTTTTGTCGTTGTAAGACTAGCTTTGGGCTTTGAGTCACATTATTATTTTGTTATTTACCAAGTTGTTACATTCATCAATCATTTTATTGTGTAAGAAACGGAAAGACTGCGTAAATTTATGTAATGCTTGAGTCCGGTTGGAATAAACGCACTGCAGGTTCAGCATGGCGATTCTATGTATTTATTCTATTTCATCAAGAAACGACCAACCTCTTTCTGTTAATGTCGACAATAACGCATATAATCACTTGTAGACTTATGTAGGTCAAAGAAAATAAAAAAATATAATACATCAATCTGTCACTTTTCTGTCATTACGTGCATTCTCCGATATACAAAACTTGTATCTACGGTTGTCATGCTGAGCCTGCTGGTATTCTGCTACATATGTTTAGGATCCTACATCAAATACTTTGGCAAGATTAGCGGGTTTTCCGCTCGGTTCGTAAGGATAACCACGAATTCAAACTAACAGTTGACACGTGTCAAGTCAAAAGCGTGCTAAAGGCGCAGGCTATGCAGAAAAATTTCAGTTTCAGTCTTTGGGTATAAGCTTCTCAGCTTTATTTAGCATGCAAGAACCAAAATGTTATTAAGATCTATTTCTGCAATTCAACACAACTCTAGTGTCTATTTTGATATCCTCTACTTCATTAAGGGCCAGTTTCACAATGTCCGAATAGCCACTACTTACCGAATAAATTCAAAAATGGAACAGAATTTGTATGAAATTGTCTACCAAATAAACTAACTGGAACTCCTTCGTAGGTACCTAGTGAAACTAAGCCTTGAAATTATTTGATCATGATTTTCCATCTTTTTATTGGTAAAAAATCTTAAGTACAACATTCTTTAACAAGTCTTGACTCTTGTAGAAAATATGGAGGATCTTTCTAACGATCGTTGAAGCAGTTGACCCAAGTGTCAAGTTAGCCAGATAGGGCATTAAAATTTCACACAAGGTCTCGTACAAACGTAAACTAACGCTATGTAATATGCTTGGTCCTGAATATTAATACGTGTAGTTATTCGTCAACCCTCTGACCCTTCTAATTCTCTTAGAGTTGGATTGTACTACAGCTTAATTATTTATTGAAGCGTATGTTAACTTAATTTTACTAATAAGTATTTCTGTGATGAGATTTCACTGTTAAATGTGGTATAGGTGGACGTATTAAAAATAGACGATCGTATTAAGAAAAATAATATGATCGTGGTTTGAACTTTTCTTGAATGAGGCTTAAGTTTTTATTTGTTTGCAGCAGGCTTAGCATGGCGATTCTACATGTCTTCTGTTGGCTCACATGTAGACTTATGTCGATCGAAGAAAAGAAAAATTACTTCAAAAGAAATCTTATTTCAATTTGTCACTTTTCTGTCATTATGTCCATTCTCCCGTAGACAAAACTTATTTCTACAGTTGCCATGTTAAGCCTGCTAGTCCGAGAGCTAAAAGATAGAGATAAAATATTTGCGTAGGTATTTGAGTCTGAGGTCTCCTATAATATATAGAGAGAACTACAGACCTGACCTGAGTTTGGCTTAATCGAACTTTTATATTATCAAAAATAAAAAAAAACAATCCACTCAATAATATCATACCAGCGCAACTCCTATATTTTTTTAATATACCAAAGAAACCACGGAAAATGTTGGCATTACGTGTGAATAATATCCTTCTAGTACCAAGTGATCTGCAAAACTTTTCTCCAGAATATTCTGGTGTTTGTTCTTAGAGGATAAAATAATTTCTCTTAAAAATACTCCGGATCTTGTTGAGGAATGACAAGGTTTATTCTGAAGACACTTAGGAAACGTAATTTATCGTCGACACTCGCCCTGAAGTGGACGAAGATATTTTGTCTGTTGAAATCGAAATCTGAGCTTTAAGTGTTAGGATATTTGAAATGAGGAATCTGTAATTATGGTCTAAATTACATCCAGTTTTGAAATAACGAAAAATTACGTTCTTGGTTTTTAAGGTCTTTAGGTAAATATTTTTTTTAACGCAAGGTATGTGGAAAAGTAATTACGGGCTGTGTACAACACGTATTTTAAAAGTGCGTCGGCGGTTTTTTCCTACAGCTACATAGCACACAGCAAGTCTACAGTCACGTTTCACTTGCGTGCGTCAATGGAGCGCTTAAAAAAGCGTGGTGTAAACAGACCCTTAAAATTATTTTTTAAGTTAAGTTTTGTTTACAAGGATTATACAAAGGATTTGAGTACTCAGCATACTACTCACATTTACAATTAGTTACAGTGTCTAAGTAAATATTTAGTTTCCATACTATGTTGCGTCAGAACTTAGGTACCTACACAATATAGGTGTTACAAAAAAATAAAGAAAGAAAACTCCTTGCTACTCTTATTAGCCATCGTCACTTGCTTGCCACTTACTTTTCCTCACGGGTTAACTTTGCAATTGTCCTTAAGAAAACTTTGTACGCTTATGTTCACAAACTTAATGTAATAGAAGTCGTAAGCTGAAACTATTTCCAGTTATATATTAAGCTTACTTGTATGCAGTACAAAACTCTTTAGTTAGGTCATGATGAGTGGTTGGAATTAGGTACAGTTATATGTATGTATAAGGGATAAGGGCCAGAGGTTAGTGGTTGATGGCTAACGTAGCCATGAGAACACAAAACATAAGTTATGAAATATAGCTTTATGCACTTATGCAGGCATTAGTAAAAGGATAGTTGATATACTAAACTTTCATAAAGTAGCCCGGAGTTTGGCAGTTGGTGATTGATACACCGGTGTATCGAAGAGCACGTACGGGTAAGTGTTAATCCTGCGCTCTCTACGGTCGTATCATACTATTTACCCATCGGACTATGAGAGTGAGGGAATAGAGAGTGCACCTGGGTCAATGCAAATACTTGCACTATAATAGGTATGTAGGTGCTGCGCAGCTGGCTGATCTTCTTCAAGAGAACGGCTGCCTTGGCCGGCAATCGGTCTGGCAAACGCCATTAGTCTTTATACGTAAACGAGTATCACTTTTTTTTACCGACATTCCAAAAATCTATGTATTTCTAAAAGTACTATCAGATGCCATCTCTAGATTTATCCAAAGTCGTTCTACCTGCATAATTATTCACATCGCCTAAGCTAAGCTTGTATCAGATGCATCATTATTCTCAATTCATGAGCATTGCTAGTTGGCTGGCATCCAGGTCCGCGCACAACAACTCGATTATTTGACACATAATTATTATAGACATACGTTTAAATGTTTGCAAACTGCTACCTTTATTGTGATAGGTGATGCTGGTTCTGGTGAAATTTATACAAAAGTTTATGCATTTTTTGTGCTAGGAGGAATGGGTAACCTTTAGAACAATATATTTAAACAACCTAGGAAGGCTGACCTAACAAGCCAACTAGTGTCAGAGTTTTCTTGAACCCGTCTGATGGTCCCTGAAATTGTAACAACGACTGCTACTGAATAGCATTCGGGGACGCCTGCTTTATGTGCCCTTCCTGACACTGATTGTACCACCGCTAACTACCAAACTCCGAGCTGCTTTATCTAAGTTTCTAACACTCACAAAGCCATTTCGGCTTGACCAGGTATCGAACCAGTGACCGTGCACGGTAGTCAGCTATTGATAATCTACTTGTTGGTCAGTAATAAATACCTGCCTGTCAAAACTTTGTCAAAACTGCATTCAAAACTTTGATATGACGAGTCTAATTCAATGCTAGGTTAAAAAAGGTCCTCGATTTTTATTGGTCTTATTGCAGCATTTCAGATCTCGCCTCTTTTAACATCACTTCAGTAAAAATAAACTAGTAAAAACACCTAAACGAGTGAATGTAACAAATTATAGGTACATTTTCTCACCTTTTCGCCACTGTTATCAGGCAGCAGCAGAGAGCCGTGACCTGACTTGCCCGGGCAGATGACGTTCATGTCTGAAACGAATCCAAATGGTTTCATTACCAAAATATCTTAGATTCTTCATATGAAATTTCGCTTTCGGATAAATGAAAACCGACGTTTTGTGTTTTGTTTTCCGACCGTCACCGAATTTTGAAAAAAGACGGGGTTGTTTCCAATCTTGAAGGTACATTTTCAATATTTGACTAAGTAATAAATATCTGATATAATAATAATTATAATATTCATAGGTTACGCCAGGTTTTATCGAATTCGATATTTCGGTTTTTTATATTAGAAATTTGAAAGTTCCTTTCCATTTATAAGGCCCACAATATTTCTCAGGAATTTTTGGATAATCCGTTCTACTACGGTCCGAAGAGATGTTTTTGTTTGTATACGTAGTTAGTACCAGTTTTTTGAGGAAATCCAATAATTATACAACACAATTTGTTACTAAGATGTTTTTTTTAACTGTATATATTAATTTATATTTTATTTGTCATAATATATACGTATACCTATACAATAATCCATTTGTTGGAATAAGGTTGTATGCATTTGTATCGACCTACTTGTGATTTAGAAAAAATGTAAGATGACAAATGTCAGAGTTGTGTCGCAATAAAGCAGCAGATGAAACAACACGTATTTTTCTTTCTCTAATAAGTCTAATTTTACTAGAAATAATCTTTGTAGTCGTAATTAAAAAACTGTGTATAAAGACATTACTGATGTTCGTAAGAAGAATAATCATAGTAACTACGTATTGTAATTGTGTTATTGTTTGCACTCAACCTGACAGATCGTGGCACGAAAAGAGAAAAGGGTCGGGATCTAATTAAGATTGGATTAGCTTGTCCTTTAACCTAATCTTTGTATATACCTTACCTACTCATTTTATTACATTAGAAGTAATATTAACTTATGAATTTTCGTGTTGTTTTATGCCCATATATTAAGATATATAAATTACGTACTATTATTATATGTCTCTTCTAGACCACGGGACTAAAGAGTCCCGGATTTTTAGAAGGCGAACGTGGGGCCGAAGCCAACACGCTGAAGCCCTTTTGAGACAACTTTAATATATGTAATGATAACACAAAACCGGCGATTATCCCTGTATATACTATAGAAACGTACCCAAGGACAACCCCCGGTTTGTGCTTATTATTACAAAAATCTTAGCCACAGCAACGGTTGATCGGGTCTGCTAATATAATTATTTCAAATTGTAATTGACTACCTATAAGTTTTTTTTTTTTTTTACTTTCCAAAGGGCCCTAAATTCTTGTGTGCCCAAATGCCCCAGCCTAGTTTAAGACGGCCCTAGACTTAAAATCTTCGTTTTATCAATAAAAGGAAAAGTGAAGTCTCCGAGTTCTAGAGCAAACAGGTCTTAAAATCAAACTTCACTAACTTTCTATCTATGTTAAGCTGCTTAATGAATCCTAGTACTACTGGTCATTAGAGTCTATTAAGTATTTAAAATAAAGGCAATTTTAAATTGTCTTACAAAATACTTACGCCAAATAGTCCGCTCGCCGTTGAAGATCAAGAATTCCTCAGTAGGGCTGGCTATGCCTTCGTCCATTGCGAATCCAATGTTAAGATTCTTAAACGCATCTGTTTTCACGAACTCGCCCATGCCCGCACCTCCGCCGATCTCCTCGTCTAGTGACGCAAATTACAAACATAATAATTAAGAAGTACCCAATTAGTTTCATAATATTTGTGCTTAGGGTGAGTGGTTGGTGGGTGGATGTTTGATACTCTTTGAAGCACCAACTATGAACGAATTTTGATGACACTTGACATTAATACTGGCAGGAGCTGGATGCGAGAAGCCGAAAATCGTTCTCAGTGGCGTGCACTCGGATAGGCCTATATCCAGCAGTGGGCTGCGATATGCTGATGATGACATTAATACTGCTTATACTTTTTATTCGCTTGCGGGAAGTACCTACTTCAGTCGGGACGCGTTGTTGTTATTCTTGTGCTTGTCCATGTATTGTCAAGTATGTCCAGTACATCAAACATATTTCGTTAAATGCTAATATTATAAAGCTAAATTGTCTGTTTGCTTCAACGCATTAATCTCAAGAAGTACTCAACCAATTATAAAAAAATCTTTAGAGTTTTAATTAGCGTTAGTTTTATTAGCATTCAACCATGCAGTTCAAGGTGCAGTTTTTCTTTCTGATGTAAAAAGTGCATCCGCATCATCATTTGGGCTAATGAGAGCGCTCGATAGATCGCTAACTCACTCGAAGCTGTAGAGTCTAGACCCAGATACGATACGACCTTTCCTCGTCTTGTTAGAAGCCGCCAAAGCATAAGTGTTGCTTGTTTCAAGGGACATTTAAAACAGCATATAAATGGCTACAAGAATGACCTATGTATAAATAATTATCAGTCCAAACAAAGATTAATATTTTTATAACCAAACGTTGGCGGACACCCTCCTACCTAAGTGATAATTTACAGGCGATTCTTCCCAGTGATTGGATAAAGAGAGGCTTGTAGCCATTTTAGAAATGAAAATTTGAGTAATAGCTCCTGAAAATATTCTGGAGTTAGCTCCTTGAACTACCACCACAGTCATGAAAAGAAACCAAGTCTTCAGCTATAGAATATAAGGTTTAGATAACAAAAAAACACTGCCTATACTAACCTGGTACGAAAGAAAGATGGAGAGTCCTCCTTAGCCTGATACCCTTAGCCTTCATCCGCTTCACAGCCTCAATGTACTGGATAGCCACGGACTTCATGTCCTGGACTCCCCGGCCGTAGATCACGCCTTCCTTCAAATGCGCCTCGAATGGAGGATACGTCCAGCTTTTCTGGTGAAGGAGTAGCAAGAGCAGGTGATGAATATAGAAGGGTTTAGCTTAGTAGTGAGCAGAGGCTATATAATATAATATCCCTCACACATTCACACAACGTCATCTAGTCCCAAACTAAGCAGAGCTTGTACTATGGGTACTAGACAACTGATAAACATACTTGTATACTTTTCTTTTGTAAATACATACATATTGTACATAGAAACACCCAGACCAAGTCAAACACCCATGTTCATGCACACAAATGTTTGACTTATGCGGGAATCGAACCCGCGACCTGTAGCGTGGCAGCCAGGTTCACTAACCACCAGGCCAGGGTCGTCAATGTATTTACTATTCACATTATAAAAGCTTATAGATGGATTCTTGATATCGAATAAAGGAGTTTTTGCGAAAGTGACAATAACTTCTTCGTCAATCCAGACCTTGGTCTTCATATCAGGTATATGTGGTGACTGGTCTAGTAGTTGCATGACACGACTGCTGTGTCTCAGGTCTCAGGTTTGATTCCCGGGTCAGGCTGAAATCGCTTCATGGGTTTTGAAACACATTCATATTAAAGCAGCCCTGAGTTTGGAAGTTGGTGACTGATTCACACGTGCATCGGAGAGCAAATGTCGGTCCTGCGCTTGATTTCTCTCCGGTCGTGTCGGATTAAAGTCCCATCGGACTACGACAGTGAGGGAATAGAGAGTGCACATGTATCTGCGCGGATGCTTGTATACTATAATGTGTCCTGCGCAGCTGGCTAATTAGAGAAAACGGCTGCCGTGGCCGACAATCGGCCCGGACGCCAGCACATCAAGCTACTTGAAACTGTCAAATTTTCCCAATCAACTTTGAACTATAAGCTTCGGCGATAAAGTTAAAAATCTATTAAAGAAATTTGACAGATTGTAGTAGCTTGATGTGCTGGCGTCTTTATAAAGCTAGATTAGCTTTTTCTCAATTTATCGATATCAGAGTAGCTCCGTTATACAGTAATAGGATTGGCTGGAGTTGGTTGCGGGAGAGTAATTAGGTTTTTCTGTTAGAGAAAACCTGATTTACTCGTACAGTCGAGATCTAATGTCGGAAATGTAAAAGGTGGGGACTAGTGATCGCATTAAGAAGTTTTTATTCTAAGTTAATATAAGTTGGTAAGTTAGGAATAGTGAAATATATTTCAAACATTAATTTTGTAGGTAATATTTCCGTGTTTCGGAAGGCACGTTAAATTGGTGGGTCCCAGCTGTCATTTGTATCTTTGGCATCGTTACGGGTAGCCAGAAGCCAGAAATAGTCTGACAACCAGTCTTACCAAGGGGTCTCGGGTTGCCTGTGTAACTGGGTTGAGGCGGTCAGACAGGCAGTCGCTCCCCGTAAAACACTGGTACTCAGCTGCATCCGGTTAAGACTGGAAGCCGACCACAACATAGCTTGGGAACGGGCTAGTCAGATGATGATTAATTTTATAATATATTTTTTTTTGGTAATACATATTCATTCGGTTCCTATGAATCTGTAAAAGTCCTAAGTTTGTTAAGGCTTTTAGCGACTTTATTTAAACTTGAACTTTTGGAAGACTACTTCGGTAACTCACTTCCTTTTTAGCAATGTCTAAGAGTGGCAACTCTTTTTGTTATGTGTGCATTGTACAGACACCGGCACATCAAGCTAATAAACTAACTACACAACAACTAATACATTTCTACTCAATCGCTGAAGCATTATGGTTCAAAGTTGATTGGGAAAATTTGATAGTTTCGGGTAGCTTGATGTTCTGGCATCTGTACACACAATTATCGTATGGGTATACCGGAAAGGTTTTTATTTATTTATCTTAAAAGGTTGTATAACAACAAATGTAAAAGCACCTTATATTAAAGTAAATAACGTATATTATCCAACAGGATTAAGTGAATATTACCAAAATTAATTACGTGGTTGGCAGGCAATGTCGTAGCTGCACTAACCACATACACAGTAGCGAGTGTGGATGTTGAAATTACTTCAAAGTAAAATTTAATTTAACTGGCCAAGATAGTTTAATGTATTGTAATTAAGTATGAATTATGAGCTCTTCTCAAATGCAAATTAGAGCAGTTCTTTATAACTTGAGTACTTATTCACTATACTTTGTAAGCTATTATTAAAGTTATGATGACACCGTTGGCGCAATGGTAACCACGCCGGACTGCCAAGCTGGGGGTCCAGAGTTCGATTCCCGGCACGGTCGACATTTGTGTGATGAGAATGCTTGTTAGCTGTGGTATGGGTATCTAAAAATATATATGTGTAGATATACAATTTATCAGTTGTGCTGGCACCCATAACACCTCATCAATAGTTCACCATGGGGCCGTGTGTGAAAAAGGTGTCCCGATATTATATTAAAGTTATGGAAGTGGCGCTTTGGGAAGGATTCTAATTTTCAATTATTTAATTTAAATTGTAAACATCTTGTATCAAAACTAATGTTAAAAAAAATACTTCATCACAGTAAAAAAAAATATTTGTGCATGAAATAACTTCTGCATAAATGTGAACCGAAATGCAATAAAGAGGTGTCTAAAAGAGCGCTCCGTGGCGTGGGCTCAAGCTAGTTAATAGCAAGATGTTTATTCATTACAACTGATCACCTGCCAACAGCAACATAAACAAAGTTAGACTAGAACTTGATAACTTAGCGAGGCGAAGAGCTGACATTGTAATATTAGGGTCACGTCTCATAAGTACAAACACGTTATGAAAGCGTCAACCAAGGGATTTTGATACTAAACATATTACAAACGTGCACACACTACAAAATTACTACCTACAAAATAGCTTACCTTGTGTATTTTTTAATAAAAAAAAAAGTACAATCATAATTCGATTTGCTCTAAAAAAATTGATAATACAATTTCAGAAACAAAAAAAGAACACGGACATTGAAAAATCAATAACAATTTACGTATTGGGTGAAAGGCGATAATGGTTTGAAAGAATGTGACTCGTGTGAGATGAAGTCAGGAAATCAAGTATGAAAGAGATAGACGTGCTGCGCCAAACCCAAATAAAATTGGGATAAAAGTATAAGGATGAATGAATTCAGCAAATACTTCTTATGATACTCAAAATCACTTATTCAATTTAGGCTCATAAATCAGCACTATTCGAACGTAAAAACAAAAGACGCCTCAAAACGCCAAATCTTCGTCACTTCCTATGTGTTTTTGCTGGGAAGAAGAAGTGGCGCAACAAATTCCCCAGCAATTCATGTCAGCCTGTTAGGTTTGAAGAACCAGGTTTAAACAAAAAAAGTGATACCTATATTTAAATACACCCCCCGGGATTTAAACCAATGAATTAATGGTTCAGCCACTATCCCAATCGTGTCATACGTACAGACCAGCAGATCAAGCCATCCATAATAGTAAAATTTTCCGAATCAACTATGAATCTGCTGCAGGGATAAAGTTGAAAATCTCTGAAGGAAATTTGACAGATTATAGTAGCTTGATGTGCTGCTATCTGTACTAAATGAGAAGCTCCTTTTTTAGTAATCGCTTAAAAAAGGTTATATTCACCAAGATTTATCAGCTATCACGAATAGGCACCTAATACATTTTAAGTTACAAAACCCGGGGTAACTTCAATAGAAACTAGGTTACTTTAAATTTAATTTTAACTGCGCTGGAAGCTCTCACTCCAGGAAGATCTAAATCTCTAGGAAAGTAGATTCTTTAAGAATTTATTCCTGTTGTATCTTTGGGAAGTATTGCGAACAAGTTATGTCTTATTTAAAATTAATAAAAAATTCTAAATTTTATTTCGTGTCCAGACCGACAATCGGCTACGGTGGCTGTTTTCTCTAAGGAGATCAGCCAGCTGCGAAGGACATATTATACTGGACAAGCATTTGCGCGTACAAAAGCGTAGGTACTCTCTATAGCCTCACTCTCATAGTTCTTTGAGACGCCGATCCGACACGACCGGAGATACACTAGGCGCAGGACCGATATTTACGTGCTCTCCAATGCACGGGTGTATTAATCGCCAACTTCCAGACTTCGGGCTGCTTTATAAAAGTCGTTTAAAACACACAAAGCCATTTTGGCCCGACCTGGGAATCTAACCCGAGACCCCGTGCACAGCAGTCATGCTATGCGATTACTAGACCAACGAGACAGACATTTTCATTAGAATAATACATGTCTAAGAAACCTTACCTCAAACACTGGTACGACATCCATATGTGAGTTCAGCAAGACAGACGGTAGTGTTGGCTCCGTGCCTTCCCAGGTCATCACGAGGATAGGCTTCTTGGGCAGAGGCTCGTGCACCTGTACCGGTAGACCCATCTCCGCAGCCTGTCCGCGGAGGTACGTCAGGCATTCATCTGGGTTTACGAGGAATGAGAGATCGAATTAATTTAATGGATATACCTAATATATTTCAAAATAACTCGCTGACATTTGTTGACTTCTCGTGACTCGTCTCCAAAGGCTGGCTTTTATTTTGGCCAACAGCTAAGCATTGACGTACAATGTGGAAATGCTGCCAGTCTACGGGAACTCAGCCGGTAGACAGCGATGAGGAGGAATTTTTTGATGCTATTTATTTTTATTTGTGAATATTTAATAATAACTTGTAAATATGTCTATTAAAAGTATATTTAAGGAATTAATAACCTTTTTAATCTAGGGTATAATTTGAGAAAATAGAGAAAATTTAATAAGGCCATCCAACGAGACAACGCTGCTAGCTTTGCCTTTGAAGAAGTTTTTGGCGCCATATTTGAAGTATTATTTTTATTTAATACTAGATTCAGTCGATCAAATAAACGAGAATAATATTGCACGGAACAACCAACGTAATTCATTAAAAACATCCACAATTCCCCATACAAACAAATTAAATTATCTTTTTTACTGCAATACGCTTGGGCCATGAATACACTGACGCAGTGACGTTCTAAAAACAGCTCCGAGGCACTATTGTATACACCGCCGTAATGCCTGCGCTGGTCTCGACGAGGCTTTATACCAAAATAACGGCTTCACACATCTAACAGAAAAAAAAGAATAAAGCCATATTGGAATTTGGAAGTGTCAAATTGGCTTTTAAAAATGGAAACTGTGGTTTTTTCTTTTATTTTAAGTGCTTGTTATGTGACATTTAACGTATATATAGGAAGGACATGAAGAGAGGTCATATAGACGATTGGGAATGTTGTTCTAATGAAGAACCGTAGGCCTAATAAGAGCTTAATATGATCGGAGTGTCCCAAGAGACATGCTCACGAATTAAAGCCGCTATACCCGATTGCGTAGATTTCATATTCATTACCTACCTAATTATTTATTGAAATTGGTCCAAATAATAAATAAATTCACGCGTACAAACCTCACCAACTTTACCTCGTGTAGGTATTTAGATCCAATTTGTATGAATATGCTCGGCAAAAAATGCAACCCGATCATTGTGGTAAAATAAATTAAATTAAATAGTAACCTGACAGAACTCAGGCCATTAATTACATTTAATAAAATGAGCGCGTTCATCGTTGCATAACATTTGTGGGGAAATAATAAATAAAATTATTTTAAACTGTAATAAATTAAAATAACAGAATTGCTCGGAACTATGAGTATTGTTAAATTCCATCAGAATACTGTTACCGTTTGTCTTATGTTTTTAATGTTGTACCTCAAAAAAACATAATTGTCAATTGAGCGACAAATTAAGCAATATAACGGGCAGTTTAAATTTAAATATCTAAAATAGAGAAGCATGAAAAATATCAATTGAACATTACATAAAGCCTCGTAAATTTGAATCAGGCGTTACTTTACGGAAATTCAGGACAATAAAAATGTTAGTAAGAATATTTAGTTTTAATTTTATTTAACATATTTTTAGTTATTTTTTTTTTAGTCCGGAATTAAAACTAAATATTCTTACTTACTTACAAGCTAGGTATGTACCTACATCTTAATTCGCATTTTCGAATCTCACTTTTGAGGGATCAATTACTTTAAATAAACAGAATCAACTATATATTTTCTATTTTTATACTACTATCTCAACTGCGATTTGTACCGTCCCATGCTAATACTGAATTCGATTCCTTTCAAAGTTGGACATCAGTCACTAATACACATATCTACGTACCATAATTAACGTTGGGATGAACACTACGGATCCTCAGGTAATTCCGTAAATTGCTCACTGCCGGATCCGACTCGTAATCACTCGGCATTTTTCGGAACCAATCGGTAAATTCGAAATTGGAATTTGACAAACGGTTTTTTCGTCAGTAATGGCGTTGGAAAATAGATATGGATACTTTTATAGATGATTTATCGTAATGGTTTGTACTTTGTAACCGCAAACAGTACTATCTGTGGGAGTTGAGGAGGCTGGGGGTAAATGGCACGGAACAATTAGATGAATGTGACTTTATAACTTATTTTGCATTTTTAAAAATTAATAATGCGAATAAATAATGAAGAGCATTCAGAAATTTTTAAACAGCTAAATCCGATTAAACTGGAAGCCGACCCCGACATAGTCGGGAAAAGGCTCGGGAGATGATGATGATTCAGAAATTTCTTGATTGACACCTACGTACTTAGATACTAAAAGTAAATAATCAAAATGAGGATAGTAGACTTACTTACAATAGACTTAGGGAACACCAGCGCATTTATCTGCTCGTAATTGATTGAATGTTCTATTTGTTTATATTGACAACCATAAACAATAATAGTTTCAATGTTACGCAATTACAACTGTTATTTCATACGCTATCAATACGTCAGGATGGCCGAGCGGTCTAAGGCGCTGCGTTCAGGTCGCAGTCCACTTCTGTGGGCGTGGGTTCGAATCCCACTTCTGACATATATTCTTTTTACTGGTATACTAAACTAGGACTATAACAGACTCGGCTTAAAATGAGGTTTAATATTATTTATTGTTTTATAATTTTTTAAAATAGAATTTCATATCTTAAGTTAATATCATTTTTTTTACAAAAACTAGTGATATATTAAAGTTGAACACCTTCTTTTCTTAATATATTTCCTCACCATTTGAAATTGCAATCGAAGATATTTTTATAAAATAATTTCTTTATAAGCTACTTAATTAATGTATTATTCCTAATAAGTATTTATTCTTGTTAGTTTTAATAGCAGTATTAATATCATCAACCAACTAATTAAATAATAAAAAAAATTACAATGTCCTATGGTCCCAAATTGACCATTCTCCCCAAATGAACTACACTACTATAACTAGTAGGTATACCTATCACCAATAACCACAACATATGTATGTCTATGTTATAATGTATCCAAGACAGGAAACAAATAGGTGTCATTGTACTGATAGTGATAACTGACCTACATTACTCCTGGGAACAATATAGTTATCGTTCATCGAAATAGGAAAAGTACTGCAGTAGGTATCATCATCAGCCTTTTTATTGGCTTACTGCAGGGCACAGGCTTCTTCTTATAAGGAGAAGGATCGAGAGTTATCATCATGCTCAGACTATAGTCATTAGTGTCTTGAATAATACACTAAGTACATCTAACTTAGGATAGTTACATTGGTATTTAGCTGACTAGGAATCGAACCCGCGTACTCCTAGTTAAGAGTTAAGCGCTTTAACCACTAGGCTGCTAACGTGTATAAGCAGTAGGTAATCATTTGCAATATGAAATATTAAAATTGTCTTCTCCAATTTTCTCCATTTTTAACCGACTTTCAAAAAGAAGCTTTTCTATTTCGATGGGGCTATTTTAAATAATACAAAATTAAATTATGGTTTTGAAGCTGAAGGAAGAAGTATAATATTGTGTATACTTAATACTAAATAAACACTTAATAAAAATTTAATTTACTAAAATAAGTTTAATTACCTATAGAATAAATGATATGATTTGATTTGAATATAAAGTATCAAACGGAGATGTCAAATTATCACATGTAGGTGAAAAAAATAAAATTTTTGGACATTCAATACGACTTTATAGTATGGAGGACTTTGAGAGCAATTTATCAATCTTATCATTTTGATATAATACCTACTTATAGTAAAACTAGTGTGAATGATCACGGTTATCTACTGTCTTATCTTTAACTGCTTATGAACTATTGGTGCTCATACGCTGTTTGCAGTGAAAAGTACTCTACGCTTTTAGGTACCTCAATTGACAGTTTCGGGTAGCTTGATGTGCTGGCGTTTGTACCTACAATGCACCTATCCACTTGCAACGAAAAAACGTTATTGCGCGAATTAATTCAAATTAGGTACCTACCATAACTTTGTCAGTATCAAGAATTTCAAATTTCGAATGTCACTTTAAAAGCATGGAATAATAAAAACCGTTATTTTATTTGAACGTGTTCCAATTTCAAATATGGTGGCGTTTCGTGACTACCCTCGTTTCACACGCGAGTTTAGATGTGAAGTAATCGTAAGCGCTATGTGAGGACATGTTTGTTAACTAAATTGTTAATTTTATTTATTTTCCTTAATTTCATGTTACGGTTATAGTGTTGTAACCGGGGGCGCTGACCTTAATGGTGATTGTGACGTAAGAGTTCAAGGCCGAGAGGAATTGGTCTTGAAATATTTATATGGCCTTTTTACGCCTGGTATGTAAACCTGCCTAAGTGTAGTCCCTTACCTCACATTTAAAAGCAAATAAGTAGGTATTCTAAAAGAACCCAAATATAAGATCTACTACAATCTTCTAGTCTTTCTCAGGAATTTCAATTTATTTATCATAATATATGTATAAAGTATTATAATAAATAAATTGTTATTAAAAAATATTTAATGCACGCCCCTAAACCGAAAACCCCGACAACCTGAAATTGACCAACTTTAGCAACCACGCCATCTATCGGTTGATTCCGACACTAGTATAAGCAACAAGTGGCCTGAAACCTTGTATAGAAAGCTTCGTGTTTCAGGGTCACTTTCAGCTGAAAGTAGACACTGTTTTTCTGTAGATGGCGCCACTGAAAGTCTCAAACTTCTGCTGCCAACTCTTCATTGAATTGTTTACTATGTTTACTTAGTGCTGTCACATCCTAAAGATGGCGCTAGTAACTTCAAAAATGTCATGAAGGTTGGATAGTATAAATATGCTGCGATTAGTACATATATAAAAGTTAGTCAAGGATTACGTTACGTTATAGTACGTTAATAACTTATGTTTGGTTTTAAGCTATTGATTAGCTTTTGTTATGGGTGCTAACACAACTGATAAACTACATATACTTTACACATATATTTATAAATACATATTATAACACCCAGACCACAGCCAAAAATCATGCTCATCACACAAATGTCGACCATGCCGGAAATCGAACCCGGGACCCTTAGCTCGGCAGTCCGGCGTAACCATTGCGCCATCGGGGTCGTCAAAATATATGCATCGGATTGACGAATGAATGATAAATTCTGAATTGGGCAATATGTATGTACATTCCCCGCAAGTCTAAGATTGTTCGATAAAAAAAAAATTTGGTGCACGCTCATTGTGTTGGTTCTGCGTTTGACAATGGACTAATACGATGACATTATTCCAAAATTCAACAGCATCCGCTAGCTAACTAGACTATTTATCTCCCTAATTAAATTTACACTAATTAAACATCCAATAACCTTCAATAATTTGATCGGTTATCTAACTAAAACTAAATAAAGCGCAGCAGGGCGCTGCATTTGCACTGAACTAGAAAATTGGCTCACTATCATTTGCATTAATGTTAAATCATGCAAAATGTGCAAGCTGCCCGAACATCGTCCAAACGTATTAACTAAATTCCATTTTGTATTGGCAACTGGTGATATCAATTTGATATTGTTTTTAAAAACTTTTATTTAACTTGCCGTGTATGTATGTTACGGTGATTTCTTTGAACTAAACTTTGAAGTAGATATCTTCAACCGATTGAGCTGAAATTTTGTATACACGTTCAGTCTGGATGACAATGCAAGATATGTTATGTGAAGTTATTCTAAATCCAACATGGGGGACTGACCAACATGGCGGAGTAGTTATTTTTAAAGAATTCTACAATATGGGTATATAACGGACCATAAAAGCTTTTTAAAAAAAGTTTATTCCTTTAATTTATTTAGTTTGTCTTGAAACAGCAATTGTATCACAACTAATGGTTGATTTCTTTGTTCTAAAGTTAAGGAAGAAAATAAGGGAAAAAACTTTCGACGTCGACGACGACGACTTACTAGCTTCTACCAGCGGATTCACCCGCGAAACAACTCCACGCAATCGGATAAAAAGTAGCCAATGACCTTCCTCAATAAATGAGCTATCTAACACTGAAACAGTTTTTTAAATCGGACCAGTAGTTCCTGAGATTCTGTCTTTTTTAGTGTAATCAACCGAACCGATTCATTATTTAATTTAGCTTCTGTAAATATACCTATCGAAAAATAAAAGACTTTTCTTGTTGATCAACATTGACCAAACCCATTTTCTCTTGACAAAAACAAAAGAACGTAAACGACTTATTAAGCTGACCGCAAATGAGACTCATTTGTGTATAGACGCCAGCACGTGAAGCTACATAGAAAATTTTCCCAATCAACTTGGAACCATAAGCTTCAGAGATAAAGTAGAAAATTTATCAAGGAAATTTGATAGACTGTAGTAGTTTGATATGCTGGCGTCTGCAATACCCTTCAAGGTAATATCATCTGCATACGACCTTTTGAGTCGCGGCCCACGCTGGCGCCAAGGTGTAAGATGTTCCAGGCGCCTCCCTGCTCGAATGGACTGCCAACAGACTATTGTACTCAAACTGCGCCCGTACATAAGGACCAGTTGCGAACACATTTTAAAAGCAATCATAATGTTTTATGCACAAGGTTGAAACTGTGTTGGTGGGAACACTGATGCTTTTTATTGGGATGATCATAAAAAATTTAAACGCAAGTTTGAAGTATCGCGGAATTTTTTCAGGTATAAAAATAATTTATTCCCAAAAATATATCAGTTTTTCGTGATTATTAGCTGGTAGTTAGCAGTGGTTCAAATATTAGGTATATATAATAGCAACCGCTGCCAAACTAGGTTAGGATTGTATTTCAGTAAATAAAGCGGTATATTTTGATAAAGGTTCTCTATTCAGTAGTAATTAATAATCCGTTATTTTTTTATTTCATTTTTTTTGCTAATTACATCGTTACCAATCTGTTTTCATAAAAGTACATTCTTCTAAATCCATTGTTTTCTGAGAGAAAATGTTAAAAGATTCGCAGTTACTCAGCATCAATAGGCCGCTTACGACAGCACATAACGTGAGAGATAAGCGTATGTAACTCCCCCCCCCCCCCACTTAACATTCGTCAAGTAATGTCACGAAATGTCAATAGGTATATTAACGCTCCCGAACCTCGACATTATTATGATATCATTACTCAATAGGTATTAATTTATCTCCGCGCATAACTCCGAACGAATGTTTTATTGAGATAAGATTTTCTAAATCCATTGGATTTTTCTTGTAATTGCAGTTCCATTAGCGAAGCCGACTATTAAATCTTGCTGATATTATTTTGTTCACTAAGCAGTTTTTAATGTTACTGAAAAATGCTTTTATAGTAAAAAAATCACATTGGTAGGTACAGTCAACCGCACATCAGTAGACACACTTTGACCTTGAGACCGCCTCTATTTCCTACGACATGAGAGCTGTTTTCGCAGTTCAAATGTTTCCACTGATGTGCGGGTGACTGTACTAGAATAAAATTCTTGGTCCTTTCTTATAAGGGATGAAAAGAGGAAAAATCAACACTATACAAACTTATTTTCGTAGGTACCTCAGAAAAGTCACAAAAGGGCGGAATACAAAGCAGCTTTCTCTTGGAGGCAAAGAATTACTCCTAAAACCACTATATGTGGGAAATAGGACCAAACAACTTTTGGTCCTTTTAGCCTGTCGGTCTGTAGAAGAAAATACCGGCTCACAAATAATGAAAAGCAATAGGTAGAGGTAAATTAATTGTTATAAGGATGACAAATAAAATTAAATTGAACAGACTTTTATGTATTACTAGCTGTTCCCCGCGATTACTAGTACACACGCCAGCACATGAAGCTACCCGAAACTATCAAATTTTCTGAATCAACTTTAAACCTTATGTTTTCAGCGATAAAGTTGATAATCTATTAAGAAAATTTGATATATTGTAGCTTGATGTGCTGACGTCTGTATTAGTACTTACCGCGCTCGGATAAAAAGTAGCCTATGTCATTTCTCAGACTCTAGACCTTGTGTCTTCCAGATTTTATTTAATTCGGATCAGCAGTATTAGCGTGAAAGCTTGACAAACAGACAGAGTTACTTTTGCATTTATAATAATAGTATGGACTATGTCGTGGTGGCCTAGTGGTTAAAGCACCAGCCTTTCGAGTATGAGGGTGCGGGTTCGATTCCAGGTCAGGCAAGTACCAATGTAAGTTTTCTAAATTATACGTACTTTACAAGTTTATCTTGGACACCTATGACTGATTAAAAGGTGAAGGAAAACATTTCGAGGAACCTGGACTATAAAGTCTGAAATAACCAACCCGCATTGAGCAAGCGCGGTGATTAACGCTCTATCCTTCTCCGTGGTAGAAGAGGCCTGTGCCCAGCAGTGGGACGGTAAAAAGGCTGTGATGATGATGATGGACTATGTGATGTATAAACAGTCTAAAACTATAGTTCCACGTCAACGAACTGTTACATCAATCATGCTTTTTATTTCAAGACTATAATCCAAAGGCTTTAATGCACCCTCTGTTGCACAGGTTTCATTTAATACTTGAGAACACGCTCCAAAGTAATTAAGTCCTGCATTTAATAGTTGTCATTGTGCGTAGAGAAATAAAGACTACATCTTACTTAAAGCGAGTCGTGGTCCTTTGTTCCACAACACTTACGTGGATGACTTTATTGTTATTTAACGACAGATGTTTCTAAATGACGAATAACGTCAACGTATGAGTAATAATCTCGGGGCCAATATGTAATGATAAGCACTCGTAATATTCATTTAATAATTTATCATCATCTCCCGAGCCTTTTCCCAACTATGTTGGGGTCGGCTTCCAGTCTAACCGGATTCAGCTGGGTACCAGTATTTTACAAGGAGCGACTGCCTATCTGACCTCCTCAACCCAGTTACCCGGGCAACCCAATACCACTTGGTTAGTCTGGCGTCAGACTTACCATCAGGCTTCTGACTACCTGTAACGACTGCCTAGGATGTTCAATGACAGCCGGAACCTACAGTTTAACGTGCCATCCGAAACACAGTCATTGGTGTCCAAGATATACTTAGAAAGTACATACCTGACCTGGAATCGAACCCACTCCCTCATACTTGAGAGGTTGGCTCTTTACCCACTAGGCCACCACGACTGCTGGTGCCAATATATGATAACTTATAATAATAAATTTCAAATATTAAAACAATATAAAAGAAACTTGATGAGTTGATGAACGGTTATCTTCAAAATATCAGATGATATAAATCAGTAAACATGGCGTTTTACAAATAAGTTTCTGTAATTAAGTAGTCACAATTGTTGTCAATGATAACAGAACGATGTTCAGCACTTAAACTTTAAGCAAAACAATCTACGAAATAAAATAAAAACAATTTATTATTCACAAAGCCATCAGCAGTTGTCACTTTATTTCAAAACGATAATTAGTCTACTGAGATTTTTGAATATATTACTAACTTATGAATACAAATGAAAAGCCCTCAAGTCAAGGTTGGCGAATTGTTTTAGCATTGCGTAAATTCATTAATTACATTGCTCTTCAAAAATATTGAATTCATGTCTTCAATCATTACATTATAAGTACGTAAGATGTTATGGTAAGAATTTATTAGTTGCGCTATGTTTTGTTAGTTATGACATACAGATATGTTTATTTTTGTTATTAGCGTAGATTACTTTATAGAATATTTTACATAAAAAAGATATATTGCTTTTGTTAATCAAAATAATTTTGTTTCCAATTACACTTATTCTGTATTGAATTGCCATTTGTTTTTAATTTAGTTCTCGGAGCGAATAATATATTATACTAATCGTAACAGCTTTAGTGCTAGGTTTAAACTACAGTCTTGAATAAAGTTAATGGTCCAAACCCGGTACTTTTTAAAACCACGTGTTTATAATAAGGTGGCTTGAGTTTAAGTAAATTAGGCGACCACATAAACACGTAGGGAAATTTTCCCGTACGCCGTTTATCTAGTACATACGTAGGTACTTATCCCGTAATACGGAAAAATCCCAAGCGAGATGAGAAAATGTACCGGTTGGGGAAGGTTAGGTCCCTTCCGCAAATCAGCCGAAAAGCGTTGACACTCCTGATAACGTCACTTAACCGTATTTAGACCTTAGTCATATCTGGCGATATAAAAGAATGCCACAGATTTTCCCCTGTTAACCCCTTGGGCAATTACTAGTGATGAGGTATGACAGTGTGATTGATGACATCGGATTATATGCACTAATAAATTTCCAAAATATGCATGCAAGTATGCACTATCAAAATACTGTTTCATTATTTTATTTCTTGACTTTTAAGACGACAGGTTTTAGTAGATATCCCGTTCAGTACTACTATAAAAATAGAACAGCATTTCTTTTTTTAAAAATTGAAAATGTTTTGTCTATACGCAATCAATGCGTTGGCAGAGTCGTCGTTTTTATTATCAGCTGTTTTACGCCATTTTCCAAAATATGCAAAAACGCTGTAAAGCTATGCACATGCAATCCGATATCTAGTGATTAGAAATGAAAGGAATAATTTTTATTCAATTTGTTGAAAACTTAATCATTTCCTATCTCCGTATAAAAGGACCAACTACGCCAAAAGGACCTCACTTCTTCATAGTGTTGACAGGACTATAAATCTCCGTCAACATCCTTACCGCTCTATTCTGACTGACAGCCGTTTACAATCTTCACTAGTTTTAGTATTTATACCGAAACCAGAAGGAAAATAGTCATAATAAAGTGTAAAATCTAAAATCATACGAGTGGTTATGAAACTATTTTACTATGAATATGGTATCATCTTTTTTTTGTTGATCAATCAATGTCAAAAACGTTTTGATTATGATTCCTTTCAATGATTAAGTAGACTCCTTGATTATTTTTATTTGACTGGTAAATGTAAAATGTTTATTACGCAATTAGTATAATATGTAAAACGGGATCAATTTTTTGAAATAAATGATTATTTAATTTAATATTTTTTTTGTAACAGCTACATTGTTTTATTATATAGCAAGTACTTATCATATTCATTGTGTATTCTAACTTATGGGTCTAAAATTCTAAGCGCTTTGGTGTCTTTTGGCCACAGATTTCTTTTAGCGTAGAAGTTGAGCAGTTAACTAATTACAGATTAGCTATATATATTGGAGTTTTCGTTGCTACCAGCCGAGTACACTCATTAAGAACTGATTTCCAAAAAAAAAAGTTGTAAAAATAATAATAAAAGTGCATTCCATTTCCTTAACAAATAATACTCATCGTAATCTGACAACTGTCTCGTTTAACATGAAACAGCCTAATTGCTTCTACTTTGAAGTTACCAGACCAAGGTTAGGTAACCTAAGTTCACTTATTATTTATCAGGGAGAAAATTTAATGAGAAATCGTCGAGAAACCTTGGTGCGTGTTTATTTTCACACATAGAAAAGGGTTGTAAACAATTTGTTTATGTACATTTTTACTTCAGGCTGAAGGGCTATGGATTTTTAGGGTCTTTGTTCACACATGTTATGTCGGGGATAAGTTTATCTGGCTTCCCCACTCATGTGGGCCATGTAATAACACTATCTCACGGAGTATCCTGAGATATCTTGTCTGACGATACCAGGACTAGAGGTGATGGCTTTTGGATACAATTTATGTTGTACAGTTTGCAAAAAACATATGCTTTCGAAGATTGGTTAATGTCGAGCTCTTTATTTTGCGATGGAATGATGGGTTGAAGTCATCAATTGTCACCTACCGTTGAAAGGGGTTTTCAGACTTTTACTGACTAAAACCCATCTTCGTTTCTATAAAGCCCTTTGCGTGCCAGGACCTTTCGAACATTCCTCAAGCCCTGGCAGGTGGCCCAAAGGGCGTCGTTAACTTTACTGACTGTTCTCTGAGAAGCGCGTGGAACAGAATCAACTCTGGGGTTCGCATTAGGTATGATAAAATGATCTTTCTGTACTCTTTATTAATTAGGTTTTCGATAACATTTATATTTGAATGATTCATTGAATGTTATGTACGTAGATGATAGGTGGCCAAGTAGCACAAGTCTTCAAAGCTTCCAATAGAAAAAAATGCAGGAGGGTGCTTCTTGTATGAAGGAGCACGTTACAACAAAATACCAACATTGTCCTTCGAAATGAAACCTTCTAAGTAGACCACGGGACGCTAAGTCGACAAAGTGTGCCATTGAAACAGGGTTAATTACAAACCTATAAAAACACAGACTTTACACCTTCGAGAGAACGGGGTCAAAATAACAATCGTATATCGTTTGATCTCCAGACGAATGCTTGGCTAAAATTAATGGCTATATTATACCCAGCCCTTGAATTTTCATACGCAAAGAATGTAGTGTTGAATAAATATTAATATTACATGCAATATTATTACCCTACAATATATTAATACCCTCAAATTGAAGGGTAAAATTTACAAATCCATTGTACGACCTGTCGTCATGTATGGATCAGAGTGTTGGGCATTGAAAAAGAGGGATGAGAAAAGATTGCATGTAACAGAAATGAGAATGTTGAGATGGATGTGTGGAGTAACCAGGATGGATAAAGTGAGGAATGAGTATATCAGAGGAAGCCTGAAAGTAGCACCAGTGACAGAAAAAATTAGAGGTAAGCGTTTGTCGTGGTATGGGCATGTCATGAGAAGATGTGAGACACATGTTACAAGGCGTGTCTTAAGTATGAATGTGAATGGATGGAGAGATAGAGGTAGACCAAGGAAGAGATGGATTGATTGCTTGAAAGAGGATATGATTAAGAAGGGAGTGGATAGTAGTATGACGTCTGATCGAAATGAGTGGAAGCGGAAAACATATTGCGCCGACCCCAAATAGAATTGGGAACAGGGCAGGAAGAAGAAGAAGACATGCAATATTATGTGAAAATGTTTTTTAACGCTACTGTCTGATATAACGTGATATTTTGAGTCTATTATAAATGATGAATGAATTCAACTACATTTGAAAAATACAAGGATCTTAAAAGCTAAAAATGAAATGAATATGAAAAATTCATGAGGCATATCTGGTTATCAACTAACGAACTGTTCCATTGTTTTGTTTGTAAAATTGAATTTACCTACTTACAGCTACATACATTTGAAGAGCCTAGGCTTTGAAGAAGTAAGTAATCATCAGAGGATATGAATGTTGATGCTGACTAAACCCATCTTGTTTCTTCAGCCGCTTTTGCGTTTCAGGCTTGGTGTCTTTCGAGCAATTGACGACCCGTTGGTGCAATTGTAACCATGCTGTACTGCCAAGCTGAGAATCCCGGGGCCCAATTTCGGAACAGTCGACATTTGTGTTATAAGCAAGCTTGTTGGCTGTGGTTTGGATGTTGTAATATATATGTATTTCAAAATATATTAGTGTAAAGTCAGTTCTTCAGTTGTGTTAGCACCCATGACACAAGCTTATCAATAGCTCACGTTGGAGCGAATAGACAGTGTGTGAAAAAGTGTCCCGATATTCCACTGAAGCTTTTAAAGCAAGTAATATAATTTTATGTCAATATCTTGATATAACTGGTTCCTTGAGTGTATTCGTATATTCAATTTCTCTCCGGTAGTGTCGGATTGCCGTCCCATCGGACTATGAGAGTGAGGGAATAGAGAGTGCACCTGTATCTGCGCGAATGCTTGTGCACTATAATATGTCCTGCGCAGCTGGCTGATCTCCATAAAAAGAGAAGGGCCGCCGTAGCCGACAATCGGTCTGGATGCCATCATATTCAATTAAATTGTCGGAACTACCATCTTTCATACTGTTTGTCCGTTTCACTCGGTTACCTTAGGTATATCAGTTAGCTAAATGATTTACAAGCCGCGCCCACATGTCGACGCGCGTGCCAAAATTATAACCTGCTATTATTTTGTTCACCTGTGATAGTACTGTTCTGTAGGAAGTACGCTAAAATACCTTTGTTAATACGAGTATTTAAATAGTACCAAGATATAGGTTCCTAGTTACAAAAATAAATTATTTTTGTGTTGGAATTAGTTTTTGTTTAAACATTTGAAATGTGTCCTCTTTCGCTTTTCACGCGTTTACGCGCGGATTCACTAAGAATTCGAAATCTATGACTAGGTACGGATTTGTCATGTAATAATTATCTTGTAGTGTAGTAGTAGTTGTGAGTTTCTTCTGAATTTAAATTCCAATGCATGTAATAGTCGAGAGAAATACGAAATCTGAGCCGCTATTTTTATATTATTTATTCTTTATTTTAAATTCATGTTCTTTTGTTCATAAGTTTAATTATTTTCTATAAAATACGAAAATTATAGTTATTAATTAAATGAATATAACAGCTTTAAATTGTTATTACTATGACGCCCAATTTACCCTCAATTACAAAGCCATTACATACCCCAAAATTAACAAGTAAACATAAATATCGGACCGTTAGTCCCACCGTCAAGATGACTGTGTGTCACGCGTGAAGGACATGGCGGGCTCTCAAGGTCATGACCTCGATAATGGCCTGGAAACGACGGATCCCTTCACCTTCTTCGTTGTGCGTCTATTCACGTATGCGTGACGTCATTAAGAATAGTGACAAAACTTTGGCAGGCTACCTTATTGAGCTTTCAAATGTAAGATAAAAAGTTCTTCAGCGATGATAGCGCAATGTTTATCGCAATACGGTAGTTGACAATTAGTCAATTTATCAATTTATTATTGAACTAAATAAGAGCTAAATACTTTGAATTGTCAAAAACTGTTAATTTCTATGCATTTTTTAATGGAAACAAGAAATATGACGTCACAGATTTTTCACATTAAGCTGGTTAGTTATTTTGTAAAATTCAAACAGCTTTTCTTTCAAAATCATAAATGATAGAGACATTATTTTGAGATGTTTTATCCAATAAACATAAAGGATTTTATTTTTTACCTACTTTAATTGATTATCATCACCTAAACTTGCTGTTTGCAATACTAAAAAAATCAATGATATTCGATGCGTACACTCATCATTTTTGTCCATCCATGGCAACACCGGCTTCTTTAATATTTTTTTCAACATACTATTTAGAATTACAATTTTAAATATTCTTTAATCTTTTAAAATATAAAACGGCGTCCGACGATATCGGAAAAATGCTACAATGTACAGGCTACCGGTGTAGATATCATCATTTTCTAATTTTAACAAAATAATCTCAAAAAAGTTCCATCTAAAGTGAAATAAAACCTATTTTCAGTAATAAATTTCCACAACAACAAAAGAGTCTGCAACTCTTGTAATTCAAGATAATAATTTATAGCAACTGCATGTAGGACAAACTCGGTCGACAACGGTTTATGGCGTCTTCGGGAACCGCTTCTTCATGACGTAAACATCATTTCTTATGCTTGGTAAAACGCTTTATATCGCTTGAAATGCTTTATTTCATCGGCTGTCTATTAATCAGAAGTTCAGCGCTGGAAAAGCGGTGAAGGAGGTTGAAAATGGTCCTTCCATAGCTACAAACATATCTCTGACATACATATGAAGGATTCTCTTAGGTCCAGTTGAAAACCTACGTCACTGGCATAATGCTGAACTGGACCTTTTTGGCACACACATATATTTTTTTTGTGTAAGTACCTATTTTATTTTTCTCTATATTCTTGTGTTGTGTCAATAATTGTTGTTTTTCTTCTGATATTAAGTAGTCTAATTTTAATTTAATCTGAAAATTGATTAAAAACCTAATTATAATATTGGGTGTACAACTTTAAAATAATTTTGCTTTTATGGAGGTTATTTAAACATTTAAGTCTTCTTCTAGCTAAGTATTTATTTACCTAGTGATGCGTATTTTGTACATCTTTGTATAAATTTCTTATTTCACGGTTACCTGGGAATCGACCACCCACTTAAGTGCGCTTGCTACAAACAAACTGTCGTCACGAATCATCTATTTCTTTGCACGAACACAATCGTTTGATATTTTAAGAACTGGTGTCTATTAGTAGATAATCTGTTCTTCTGTGTGTAAGACTATCATAAAATAATTTAATGAGCAGTATATCTTCATTACGTTGCCAAGTAATAAATGCGGCTTACACAGTTTATATTACGAGCACTTATGATTAAAAGCATGAATATTCACAGAAATAACTTATATGTACAAACTATTTAAATACACCTTTTAAATTTAATTGCTCACGTTTTGTAATTGCACGACGTTTTGCTTAAGCCATTTATTTGATAAAACGCCGGGCGTTTTTATGAATACAACTTTTAAACACGTGCATAAACTTTTTGAAGTAAAGTTTCCTTTGATAGAAGCACGTATGAAAGTAATTTCGTGACAACATTTTCTTATAGTAATACAGAAGATATAGGCAGGCCTAGCTAGGCATCTATATTAAATTCAGTTTTTTTTTCTTCTGTGAGAAAAAGTTTAGTTTTGCCACCAACTTTAAATCACGGTTTCGCGTCATCACCGATTCAAGTCGAACCCTGACCCCATTGTTCCGTAAGTTATCAAGATTGAAATCATCGATAATGCGCTAGTGACCAAGGAGTAAAATATTCGTCGGGCGGGCGGCAAAATCCTCAGTCGGCATAACGACCGCGAACCGTGAGCACCATCGCGTATCACATAAAAAAAGAAAACACGATAGAGTCCGAACATTAAAATGAAATAAACACTGGTTGCAAGGAAAAAAAATTGTCAGTGACGTATTGTGTTCTAAATTTGATTTTACGCGCGGAACGCAATGTGGACAGAAAATCGCGGCGCGCAGACCTGTATGATAGTTTGTTGACAGTTATCAAAAATAATTAAGTGTTAAGTGTTAAATAAATAATAAGTGTATAGTTGGTGTTGCTTAGTGTGTAGTTAAGTTGTAGGTAATAAGTGTTTACGTGTTAATAATATGGTAAGGTAAATAATGCGAGGTGAACAAGCATCATAAAAAATTTAAAAGAAGAATTCTAATTTGAAAAAGCTTTTAGCGAATCGGCGAAGGAAAGTACTTAAACAGCCAAGAAACAAATCAAATAACTATTAAAGTGTTGTATCGGAAATATCGATTAATTTAATTGGACCGTTCAATGTCACGTTTACTACTGACATGTCCATCGCGTGATATTTATGAAGACACAAATTAAGAATGTTTTACTATCAAAACAAGGAACATTTTAAAATGTCAAATAAATTAAACGAATCAATTAGATACACTCATTCGAAGAGTTTTGTCTACCTAAATATATATTGCCAGCTATAATCAAATTCGAGCGTCAATATCAATTAAATAATAAGATATAAACTTTTTAAAGCATATACTTTTTTATTTACAAGATATTCTATATAAAGAGAAAGTAGATGTTCTGTGTATGGTCAGGAATGGGAAATGCTAATGACGTTTTCAAAGGGATAGGTGCAGGGTATGCCAAAGTGGAATGTGTACCTCTGCCGACCCAAAATGATACGGGATAAGGGTAGAATGATAAATGTATTTCATGATTAATAAAGGGCAAGCAAATTTTACTACTTTATTTAAACTAAAACTTATAAGTCATTAGTCAAGTGTAACATTACAAGAATTAAATATCCGTGCATGTTTGAACCCGCCCTTAAATTCCGTGACAGAAATCATGGATTACCAGAACGGATTATTTTAAAGAGAAATGGAAAAAAATAAACGTAGGTACAGTCGCAGCACATCAAGCTAGTCGAAAGTGTCAAATTCTCCCAATCAATGCTGAACGCTATGCTTCAGCGATAAAGTTGAAAACCTATTAAGGAAATTTGACAGATTAGTAGTTACTATATGTGCTGGCGTCTGTACTTCTGAAAGGTTTAGGTCCATATTATAAGCAATTGCTACCTTATTATTAAATGTGGTTTTAAAATGTATCGGGTTTAGTAATAGATTTGGACCATTCAACTTTGTTCAAGATGATGGTTCAAACCCAGCACTAAAACTGCTACTTTTTTAAGACCCCGTTTTATGATAAGGTACCTCATAACTTTTTCTATGATATATCATAGTCCTTATGGTGTAAAACTACCATCCACACACAAAACAAATACTTCCTTTTAATAAGCGTTGGTCGGTAAAAATCCTCTCTTCGTCGTCAACGCTTATATTGAGGTGTGTCAGTATTATTTCTTAATCCAGATTAGACACTGCGCCCCAAACGTTGCCTAAAGCCGCTTAACCATCTCTGCGTAGTTGAGTAACAAACCTTCATGTGACGTCAATGTCCGTTACTGGACGTTGGCCTCCACAAACGCTTTTTACTATCTGACTAGCCTTTTCTCAAATATTTTGGGGTCGGCTTCTAGTCGAATCGGATGCCGCTGAGTTTAACATGGGGTGATCGTTTTTAATGTCGCTAATAAAAAAATATGTCCAAAGCATATCAAATGATATCTTCTCGTGCAAATGGCGGAAAGGATTTTGAAGAAACTTGATATAATGTAGCTTATACATCAGCAGGCTCAGCATGACGACCGTAGAAACAAATTTTGTCTACCGGACAATGGACATAATGACAGATAAGTGACAGATTGGCATAAGATTTCTTTTGACACGTAGACATAAGTCTACAAGTGATTATATGCGAGTTGACAGGTCGCGCCATGCTCGGGCAGAAGACATGCTGACATTGAAAGAAAGAGCTTTGTCTTTTCTTGATAGAATAGACATAGAGTCGCCATGCTGAGCCTGCAGAACAACATACATTATGTATATGCTATTCTTTAGTGTTAGCGGCATTTATTATTACAATTAATATTTGCCTGATCTGTAGTAATAAATTCGAAATTGAATTTCATAGCAATATCAAAACATTCAACAGTAAATCTTTCTTTGCTTTTAACATTTTGAATAAATTCACAGTATATTTCTCACACCTGTAATTGGGTGCACCGTTCACACGTTCACATATCTAGACGATATATATTTTCTGAGTTTACAGGCGGGGTCTATTCCTGTAGCATACCGGTAGCATTACCGCGAATAAATTGGGAAACAAACGCACGTTGACAACCATTTGGCGGCCATGCTGGTTTCATTAACATATTATAAACCACGGACTAAATGTCAGCGGAGTCAATAAGGAGACAATTTTTTTAAACCTATCACCTAACATTTTCGGATTTTCAAAAAAAACTAATCTATTTTAACTCTCAAGAATAGCATTAACCATCCGATCAAAACATATTATTGTTAAGAATCGGCAATTTACTTTTTATTTGTAAACCTTATAAAATGGTATAGATAGTCTGTCAACGACATGTGAGTGGATCCACAAATATTGTCTTAATACGTCACTTTTCGCAAATCAATAAATACTAGGAAAACTTGGCCGCAGTCGATAGCCGCGGCCTTAGTCGCCAATTAGAATAATAGACAAACGATTTAATATTATGAAATTCAGGTAGGTATATGGAAAAACAAAAGCAATAATGTCATGAGAAAAATAAAGCTTTGTTAAAAAAAGTCCCTAGACCACAATGTCAACACTGTTTTAAATCTAAATTACAAAAAAGAAAGAAGAAACGATTACAAATTCCTTACAAAGGTATGAGCTACGATAACACAAGAAAGTCTAATCTAGACCCCTCATTTAGAAGTCTACGTAAAAACAAAAGAAACTTTGAACCAGTCGAACTTTCATGTCAAAAGGTCAGCGTGGCTTATTAAAAACGTATAATATCATCAAATATTTTCAGCTCAATAAGCAACAAAGTTGGTGACCGTTGTTATTAAGTCAGAGATTCCAATCGGGACCCTTGACCTGTTCAATGAGGACACAGAGCGCCACAGAACCGAACAATACCCTCCTTTGTTGCATAAATATACAAAAATACAAGTCTACCTATCAAATATTCAAGGTACATACTGTGTAACAAAGGGTGAACTATTCGTTTCAACTTTCTTTCTTTCTGCAGACAATGGGAGGACAAACAGATTTTGTTTTCTGTTGCCCTACACTAAGACTAGTAGTAATAGTTAGACATTTCCGAATGCTAAGTGTTCTGAAAGAGGTCAGCCGACATCTAGTCTCAAAATAGCCTATCGGGAACAGCTTATCGATTTTATTATTTCTGTTCTTCCTCTTTCCTATTGTTTTGACCATATCCAGGTTTCCCTAAGGAATCGTCTCCAGGTTTCATTTCACCCCTCACCCATCTTTCTCAATTGATGAATTCTTAGATATGCGAATTTAAAAAAAACCCGCAACGCAGCACACACACATATATACACACTTGCAGATCAATTACATAAACAGATGCGAAATACATTAAGATTAATTGATAAATACAAAAGTACTTATAATTTTAGTAATAAGATTATTGTAAAACTCTAACTTATTTTAGCTGTCTGTCTGTATCTATTTTATAAAATGAAGCACCCACCACTTGAGTACTGAGTAAACCCAAAAAAAACTTGTTTATATTCGCAACAAAAGCATCACTAAAAGTTTTTCCTCATAATACCAGACAAAAGGGTTGTACAAGTTTCTAGACTTTTCCATGACCAGTAGAAAATCTAGTCTCATTTCATTCCTAAAACTTTGTAACCAAATATGTACAGTAAACCCTTTTCGCGCCGCATGTTTTCGATCAAACCTTTGCAAGACCTAGAAGTACAAACTTTGCCATCGCAAAAGGATTCCAACTCTACAAATTGTTTTGGAACTTTAATTGCGATTTAAGTACAACCTAAATGTATTCTCACGTAAAAGAATTCGTATTAATTGGAGTTTCTATTTGATACGAAGTATTTGTTACTTAGTTTAGCTTACGTTTACTTATACAGACACTAATTTCTGCCAGGGATTTCACGTGCATCACATGGCAATTACTTCAAGCCTTTCCTGGATTAACGGACTATCTGACACTGAAAGGATTTTTCAAATCAACGCCTCAGATAAACACGTTCAAGCAGCTCTTAAATGTTATAAAATATAAATTATCCTTCAGGTGATTTACGCTCAATCATTCAATTGGTCTGTGCCCAGCAGTGGGATGATAAAAATACTGATGATGATGATAATCCTTTAGGTTTCAAAAGACCAATTTTTACACCTACCTAAAGGACGAATATTACTTTTTTACTTTTAACATTTTAACAGTCACGAACTTTAACGTTTAACTCTTACAATTAAGCCGTGTCCTCAAAGTATCGTGATAACGATCTTGGCTTCTCGAATTCAGCAATAAAAAGGTGGAAGAGCTTCTAACAGGATGTTGGTCATTATGGCTTGATAAATTAGGGGAGGTGAGCGGAAAGGGGAAAACCAGCGTGAGACATGCGAAGGCGCTCGCGCCGATAATATCTCGCACCGTAGTAAATAAGTAAGCCAGGTAACAATTGCTGGTACTACAAAAGGGTACTCTTTATTACTTTTGAGTAACACTATCTACAAGGCTGATTTAAATTTAGATGGCAAGAAAACTAAGAATGATTTGAGTGTTAAGCACAAATCAACATGTTAAACAAAAATTAACAATGTAAAGGTGTGAGATTTAAAAGTAAGACCAAATTGAAAAGTCATTCAATTAAATTTAAAAGGGTGAACTATTGCTTACCTACATACTTATAATGACAACTAGAAATCAAAAAATGCAAAAGGTATACTCGTATAGCAAAAACCGCCAAACTGAACTAGTAGGAACAATGCTTGTCTCTCTATACTATGGGAAGAAGCCTCAATCTGAGACGAAGCCAAGAGGAGAGTAAGATTCTTATTTAATAAAACCTACGGAGGGGTCCAGAACGAATTGAATGATCCAGAGTCCCAGTTACCCTTTTGAGCGATTAAGCAGCCCTGGCAGGTTTATTACCAAGCCTAAGGTGACTTTTACCACAAAATAACACTTTCAAAGTAAAAAAGAAAACACATTTATATTCGTTATAAAGTTAAATCAAGTTTGATTCAAATATTTGTAGCTTTACTTAACTTTAAGATGTTAATATTTTAATTACTTTTAACTAAAAACTTTTGATAGATCTTCTGAAACAATTAAGCATTTTAATTCCAAAGTAATAATAATTGAGTAATTATATAGAATCAACTAAAACTTTGCAAACAAACTCAATTACGTTAAAGTTTGTTTTGAAGTAATCTGTAGTTTTTGGAAATAAATACTAATATCATACTTTTAATTACATAATTAATTGTATATCTTTGAATGACCAGCCATAAAAGAAACACTAAATATTGCTGTAATATACATATAATTAAAAAAAAATCCTCACTCATCACACAACGTCATCTAGTCCCAAACTAAGTGATAAATTTACTTATATACTTTTCTTTTGTAAATACATACATATTTAATTATACATAGGAACACCCAGACTGAGTCAAACACCCGTGTTCATGCACACAAATGTTTGACTTATATGGGAATCATGGTAGGTACAGACAGCTAAACATCAAGCTATACATAACCAGTTTGTCTTGGAACCGCTTTAAATCGTCTTTCTTCAAATTTAACGGTCAGCTTATACTAGTTTTGTATAGCTTCATCTGAGAGAAAGAAAGAGAGAAAAAGTGTTTTATTGCGAACATCTGTAGCCGAGTGTACACAAACCATTATCGGTCGTCAACTGTCTGTAAAATATACAATTTAATTACCATTATTAATCATTTTACTAATATCAAATAGCTTTAATATTACCTACACGTGTATTGAAAGACAATCATACGCATCACGTAGTGGCCAGGCATAAATCGTTTATTTTAGAAATTACATTGTAGATCTAATTTTAGATAACGAGTCGTTGACAAACAAATTATAGTTACCATTCACAAATATAGCTTAACCTTTTGATAAGGCATTTATTTGTTTCGTTTTCGAAGAAAACTTTCGTCTTTACATAGGTATTTATACTGTCTACACATAATGTAATTGATTCTTCTGAAGATACGGAGGCGATTCCAAGAACCAAAAATCCTCACTCAACATTTATATCGACATAAACTCAAATATAGGTAGGTACAGACGCCAGCACATCAGGCTACCCGAAACTGTCAAATTTTCCCAATTAACTTTGAACTTTATGCTTAAGCGATAAGGTTGAAAATCTATTAAGGAAATTTGACAGATTGATGTAGCCTGATGTGATCTGATCTTTACTCATAATAGTTTAAGTTTTTTTAATAGTTTTTAGTTTATAAGCTTTTTACAACAGATATATTTCACATTAAAATATCTTCGTCACGTATAGACGCCAGCACATCAAGCTACCAGAAATAATATAATTTTTCCAATCAACTTTGAAGCTTCCTGATTCAGGGATAAAGTCGAAAATCTATTATATTAAGAAAATTTGACAGCTTGTATGCCCGTTCAGTCTAAACCCACTCATATGTGAAAACATAAAAAAAACTTTTCTCTCCGAGATAAATAACAAACTCTCAATTTACGTAACATATCATATAAATAATATATCCCTCATAATATATATATCCCTCACACATTCACACAACGTCATCTAGTCCCAAACTAAGCAGAGCTTGTACTATGGGTACTAGACAACTGATAAACATACTTATATACTTTTCTTTTGTAAATACATACATATTATACATAGAAACACCCAGACCAAGTCAAACACCCATGTTCATACACACAAATGTTTGATTTATGCGGGAATCGAACCCGCGACCTATAGCGTAGCAGGCAGGTTCACTAACCACCACGCCATCTGGTCGTCAATAAATCTAACTTCAATTTATATGCTGAAAATTAAGCTCACTTAAAATCTATTTCTATTCAAATCATACCTAAAATTAATGCAAAACTTGCCTCTTCGAAACCTCTAATAAATGGTCCTCCTCTTTCCTGGTGCAACATTTGGTCCTTCCATCCGAGAATACCTAAAATTATACGTAGCTTGAAACTAGAACAGATATTTCAAGAGCTTTAGCTGCCATTCGTCATTACAGGTGCATCCCTAATGACAGTTGCGGTCAGTGCCTCGTTTCGGGGAAGTCAGAAGGTAATTGGCAGCAAATCCGAGCTCCATGTATCTAACTCCATGTAGCTAATGGTCCTTTTTTACTTTTTCGTGCAGTATATAATACTTTAAAGATTACGCATAGAAAAATCAAGTGAATACTTAAGAATCGCTGTCGTTAATACGGCATCATAATCTTTATTGCAAATCCACAATGTAAGATAAGATGGTAATATAAATAACATGGTAGCAATTATGGACCCTGATGGGCACAGCAAATAGTAAATTAGAAGAGAGGAAGGCATTGTTTTATACAGAATTATGCTCAAGTAATGATGGCATCAAGGCCGATTTTAGGCTACGGCGGCTCTTCTCTGTAAGGAGATCAGCCAGCTGCGGAGGACATATTATAGTGCACAAGAATTCGCGCAGACACAGGTGCACTCTCTATTCCCTCACTCTCATAGTTCGATGGGACGGCAATCCGACACGACCGGAGAGTGATCAGAATCGAACATTTACGTGCTATCCGATGCACGGGATTGCTCATCACTGGAGATGCTCAAATATTTCATATTCCATTCTAATGTATCTAATTAGTGCAAATCGTAGTTCGTATTTAAAATAGACTTGTAAATCTATTTGAATAAACAAAAGACTGACTTTGAACAACCCAGGTCGCTTCTCCAACTATCATTTTATAACTTAAATTATGAACATTGTAAGTACTCTTATTAATGCTACAGAACTCGTATTAAGTAGCAATGCTATACAACTGTCAAGTACGCTTATTGCGTCATTGTCCTTCATTCACGGCCGCCATCTTTGTTAGACCGCAAAGAAAGGCCTAGGTTCAGTTGACGGGAGAACAAAACGTGAAGCTATAGGTATTTGTTTATTGTTTCTTTGATTGTACGAGGGCTGGGCTGGGACGCTGTATGACGCTGTTCACGTTGGGAGTTATGAATTTTGCGGTTTGTTGACGTGGGTTGAGTTTGACCAGAAGCGCGCTTTACGTACGCTTAATATAAATAGGTACACTCCAATAGCAAAAACCGTTCTCGAAAACTGTCTTATATGTATATACCTGCTCTAAATTATGGTTCCTTAACGACCGTTCTCATTATTGTCCTGTAATATCTAGAGGGATTCTGTGACTGATTCATCGAGTGGGCGTTGTCCAAAGGTGGTCTTGTCTAAAAGAACGCGAAAATTTGCACGCGTATTGGAGTACATTGCTTCTTCATTATGAGTCCTTGTTTTATAAGGCGTGACAAACGCAGCAATGAATAGTAAAACGCGTACAAAATCTCGGCGAATTTGCCCATTCTGGATAGGACTTTAGTCTGTCACGCAGAGAGCGTGGGTTGCAACCCTTACGAGGTCTCGTGAATAACAATTAATAAATTTACATTATATTGAATGTCACAATGATAAAGTTATTTATACAGATTTAGCTCTTAATAACTAAGTCTTTAGTTGCGAAATTAGTGACATTCGGCAGCACTACTACTCCTGGAATTTAGGTTTTCCATCTACATATATCATTAGAACTTATCCAATAGCAATATAATAGATTGCGAGAAAGATCTCAGCTCCGGTTACTCCTTTACTATACAGTGAAACACGAGAGCTATTTCTCTTTAATAGTTCTAAGCGGTTAAGAAGTGTCCGAGTCACGTGGCCATTTAACGAGATTACGGCTTAAACGTCTTATTCGCTCGTCTTCTATACCAGTATTATAAAGGAGGAAGGATTTGTTAGTTTGAATTGACCAATTTGAATAATAATTTCGCTGTTGGGAGACTTACACTATCCCCGGTGGAAATTTTTCGTCTGAAATCATCAAATGACTGCTGTGGGTGAAGCAAGAGGGGGTGTTCTTAATGACTAAAGCTCACTATTTTCCTTCTGTAGACCCCTGTGAGGGAGGGCCATGGTAACTCTTGCGAATAACCCACAGTCCCAGTAGTGTGAAAATAGGCTATGCTTTTTCCGGGTACGGGAATAAGTACGGGGACGGGGAAAAAACAACTAATCAAGATTTTGTATAAGTTTTCCATTTTCGAAATAGGTTTCGGCTTAATCAAAGATAACACTCACTACACTACAGGAATTTATCTGTTACAGATTTTCTGGAAGTTCTGTTTTACTGTTTGCGTATTGTTTTCCTTAACCTTTAATATATAAGTAAAAGCAGGTACCTACATGATCTCAACGCCCACTCTTGCTTATTTATTACCATTTACATAAGGCTCGCTCCGGTCACGAGAACTAGCGAAGTGATAAGAATTATTGCTTCAAATAAAAATACGTTGTTTTTCTCAGAACAAGGACGATTCAAGTTTAACCTAAATTAGTTGTAACTAACATAAAGTAAACATAAAGGTCATGATAGAATTTAATAAAACATATATATTTGTTTTTATTGTGTAGGTTAAAAGAATTAGAAGAATCGACTCCAATGAAAGCTCGTTTAAGGCGAAATGGACTTAGTATTCTCGAAAAAGTCGAAGAGGCTAAAACACCTGCTTCTCAAGTACGAGAGAGCAGGTTCGATTTCAGGTCAGGCACTGTCGAGGTAACTTTTACAGAGATAAATAATTATCTTGTTGATACTTGGTACCGCCTTGAACAAGTGATAAATGCTCGTTCCTTCTCCGTCCGCGGCCTTACAGTGTGACAATAAAAGGCTGTTGATGATGATTCTTCATTTCATCACCATTTTTAGCTTAACAATGCACTGAACATCAGTAATTAGTAGTATGTAGTACTTAAGTCGGTACCATGAGACCAAAGACCGTTTGAAGATAAGATCGGTACTTGACAGCGAGTTTTGCGACATTATTTTTTATTTTATCAATCAGAATTTTAGAACTTTTTAAATATAGAAAAAAAAGATACCTATTTTAGTTTTTGATGTCTTTATGAAGATGTGACGTCATTTCGTACGAATTTGTCTGTGAAATAAATCGAATGCGTAACATGATTACATTTCAATATGTCGAGAGTGAGATGGATATACTGTCGTTACCCACTTTACAGAGATTTTTGTGGCGGCATATGACAAGCATTTTCTTTCAACGTCGCGTCGGCCTACTTGCGTTAGTTATTCGTCTATCGTTCTTGTCTTACCTACTTTCCACACTTTACTTACATTATTAAGATAGCAAAAAATATTATTAATAATATGTTCTAGTGATTTAAAGTTTAAAAATATGAGTGTGTTTAAAACAGTTTTTTTTACGAAATTGTTTTAACAAATAATTATCACATTATCTTTTCGCAATATATTCGCGGTAATAATAGTATCTCAAAGTAATATTACCTTTGTTCAACTCTGGAAGTCCTATCAATTTTAATGTTTCTCCTAAACTTTTTTTTAACATATTTTCAGCTTTAAATACGGTTCTTGACGTTTGTAAACCTTCCTAAATCGTAGTGGAGGCGAGTTTCTCAGCGATGTATTATAATTTCAAGTTCCTCTATAATTAGATGAATGGATAAATGAATGATCTGCATTTTTGTTTATTTTGGGAAAGCATACCCCCTATTTTTCCCAAATTAAAAAATGCAGACCACAGTTAAAAACACGTCCTTTTAAATCTTACTTAACTAAATGAAACACGAATAAAAAACAATGCTTTTGATCGAAGTTGAAAGCAACATAATACCATCGGAAAGTGTACCATCAGAGCGCAAGGACCGAGTCCGCACAAAGCATCGAGACGTGACTCGTGATGGGAAAACGGTCGCCTGGCTAGTCCTGCGACTTTTTGTCGCAACTGAATTTTTCGAAAAAGTTTTTTTACGTACAAATGCCTGCATATCAAAGTTCTTCAATCTGTCAAATTGCCTGAATAGATTTTCAATTTTGTTGCTGAAGCATGTGGTTCAAAGTTAATTGGGAAAATTTGACTGTTTCGGGTACTTTGCATCTTTAACAAAAAAAAAATGTTGTGTAAGGTTCTTAGGATTAAAAAAGCAGATTTTTATTTTAATATTTCGCCGTTCGCATTAATAATTTATAGGAATAACTAGCCCTAAAAACAAATAATAATAAGAAAAATATTTTCAACATTGAACTTTTCTTAACACTGTTATACCATAGAATTTTTCAAATAACACGATCGCTAACTAATCCCCATTAACATAATACATAATTTATACCAGCAAATACCAAAATAAGACACTAAACACATTTACCTACTAAAAACGCATTATTTAATATTAAAAAGTCGCAAAGTACAGCATCTCCGATCCACAATACGACAACGTTCGGATATCCCGATTGCGTACTTTAGACACGGTATCGGGACATGTACGCGCTAGGAAAACTGTGACGAACATCGAGTATGATGTGAAATATGCGATAAATGTTTTACTTTGAAGTAAAATGCTTCGAAGTAAACAAATTTATAGATCGTCAATGGTCGTAAGCATACTTATTTAATACATAATGCTGTTAATTCGACTATTTTTCTATGTATATTTAAGTATGCAATCAATTTGTTGATTTTTGGATATTTGATTACAATCTCAAAATATTTCGACGACTCCAGATAAGTATCACCCATAGTTGAACTGGTGATTTCCAGAATACCAATACCATCATAAAGCATTATCATACTAGTTTTACTAAGAGCACGATGTATCAAATTTTCAACTCATTACTAAGAGTATAGTCTCCATCGCATACAAAAAAACCTTATAAAAATCGGTTCAGTTGTTTAATAGCTCCTGTGCTACATACAGACACACAAACATACTTGTTAAGCTTATAAAACCTCTTTTTATGCTTCAGGTTTAAAAAAAATTGATAAGATTTCAATCTTCTGACTTTTTTGGTGAGCCACGAAGTCAAACGATATATTCGTGTATAACCGTTTATGTATGGATATAATAGAATAACATAAATAACGTTTGCGACATCTGGGCCGTGATATGAGTCTGTTGATGATGATTGATGGACCTCCTGCTTGGATACACTTGCAATTAGGAGTAATGCTTGGGCAGATTTTTTACTTTTTCTCGAGGTATCCTTGTAAATAAATATAAGAGATAGGTTTTAGCGGCAAAAATACCATATCAAAGTTTAATTTTTCCATTAAAACAAATATAGTCATAAAGCTCCTTTTTTTTAATGGCATCTCGCAGTTCAGCCTAGGAGGCTGTTTACTGCTTAACCGGACATATTCCCTGTGGATGCCTAGAATTTAAGGCTTCTAGCCAGGGGCAAAATTTCTTATATACTAAGCGGCTGCGCTAAGGGTACGAACCTCGGCTTAGGGCGTCGCTGACTACAGCAAGGGACAGGCTGGATCATATTTAGGCATAAAGCTCCTATCAATATCAATTATTTATACTAATATTACAAAGCTGAAGAATTTGTTTGCTTAAATACGCTTTCAGTGTAAGATATCCAATCAAGGAAGGCTATAGGATACTTTTTATCTCGATCCTACGAGACGCGATTGAAATCGCTGGAGAATGTTAGTAACATTATAAAAAAATACATGCAATAGTTTTTTTTCGTGGGAAATCATCAAATGACCCGTTACATCAAATGAGTGTCAGAGTCTTACTGACTAAAACCCACTATGTTCCTTCTGGATGTCTTTGTGTGCCAGGGCCACGGTAACTCTTGCGAACAAGTCTCAGCCCCGGCAGGCGTCGGATGCTATAGTTTCCAATAAATTAAATTGCTTATATAATCATGAAAGTTCAGGTCATTTACTGGTTTAAATAGTAACAACGGGAGCCAAATCACCGTCGAAACAGCGTTTGGCATTTTGTTAGACGTAGCTGGATAAAATTGCTCTTCGCTATTGCAGGTCACCAGTTCAGCGGGTCTATTGCTAACTTGGCTTATGTTACGGAGATAAGTGAAGCTGCCAATATGCTTAGTTTTTTTGTAATTTCGTTTAACATTTTAGTGGTATCGGCACGCCATAATGTTAGGCATTATTTAAGTATTCATTGAGATGATAAAAACATTTGGTAGTTAGGAATCTTTTAAATGGTAATGAATCTAAGGATTTAATTTACTATTTTATTATGTACTACCAGTTTACCTCGCGCTTTCTCCCGCGTCTCCGGGGAACTTGTTTCCGTACACGAATAAAACATAGCCTATCTTTAGCGTAGCTTCTCAATAGGGAAAGATTTTTTTTAATTGGTCAAGTAGTTTTGGAGCCTACTCAATTGAAACAAACAATCAAATCTATCCTCTTTATGGTATTATTATAGATGACAGGTGCTTAAAAGAATACACTTTTATGCATTAATCCTTACAGTCACGACTTCCTATAACTGCAAGGCGACTAACGACAAACTAGACTTTGTAACTCCCAATCCAAACTTTTACAATGTCAGTTTCTAAAGTAGTAATAGAGTTGTTATTGTAAACACGATGGAGGTCGCCAAGCCATCCGTAACAAATGGCGCCTCTCAGGAAAACAACTAGATTTACATAAGTACCTTTGTAATGAATACCTTCACTATTACACAGATATCAAGCTTGTCCCAATGGGAGAGATGAGGTACTCTATTGTAAGATGGTATAATGATTCACCCAAGCAAGCAGAGATAAGAACAGTGATTTTTAAAGACCAATGTCGCAATTTGAATATTAATTTTTCATAAATACATATATAAAGCAAAAGAGAATTTAAGTTTTTTTACGATGAATTGTCAATACGGAATTACGTTTATAGAATTTTTTTGTCTGAGGATTACGTTGGTTTCCTCCATCGTTTATCAATGGATTTGGAGTAAGACACTTTGGTCCTATGGTTCGCAGCCTTTCGGTCGTGCTTGAAAAGATGAGATTTTAACTTCCAGTTTATATATTTTCTTTGACCATCTTACTGGTGCGAGATAAATACATAGTTTAATAGTTAAAAATAGTTGTTTCAAAGTCAAAGTTGCACATAACGTCAGATATTCAACCCCAAAATAGCATTAAATTCTTATAATTTGATATTTTTATATTTACTTTTTACATTCCTTTATTTGACCTCCTTTCAATTTGGCATTTGTTCAGATTGCCTAAGATTTTAAATAGCTATATTATGCTAATGCCTTCGTTACGTGGTTAAGATTCTCGAAAGATAAAATAAAAGAGATCCATGTACAGACACCAGCACAAGCTACCCGAAACTGTCAAATTTTCCTAATCAATTTTGAACCATATGTTTCAGCGACAAAGTGGAAAATCTATCAAGAGATTGTAGTAGCTTGATGTGCTGGCATCAGTAGGTATTTATTTCCATTTGACCGTTCGCCAGCATGAATTGAAAACCGCAAGACAAACGAGTTTACTTATGAGAATACTTTAGAAAAATAAATAAAACAAACGCAGCCGATATTACACGCAAGCTTTTATCTAAAGTGGCCGAGTATTTAGCGGCGACTTCTATAAACCCTTTATAAACAGCAAATATTTTTCTTTTTGACTTTATTTTGTCCTACACGACTTTCACTTGGTCTCAGCAATATTAATACGGCCATCTGATTTTCAGCCTTATACGAGTGTATACATAACTGACCAACTTATTATATTATAGCTACTAACTTCTGAAAATGGTTTCGCTTGTGTATCGTGAGAAGTATACATATGTATATCCGAATATACTGACCAACCAATCAATTATCTAGCTACTAGGCAGCTTCTGATTCCGCATTCGCTTGCGTATCGCGAGAAGTTTATCCGAATATAAAGTAGTATAAAAAATGAATCCCTATTTCCCTTTGTCACGCCATCACGTGTGAACGCCTGGAACGATTTCACTTTTTTTGTTGTTGTGTTTGTTATAGTCAGGAGAAGGTTCTTTTAAAAGAACAAAAAATAAGATGACTTTAGCTTATTATTGAATAAATGAGCTATTTATTTATTTAAAGTTTTTATATACTAACAATTTTGTATAATATAATAGTCTTTAAGGTATATATTTTTGGCTAATATTAACGAAAATAAAGGTTATTGATGTGATTTATAATATACGAAGAACTAACATTCAAAGTTCTCATTTATCAAACGACATTTCTCAAATTAACCAGTGACAAGTTCAACAAGGTTGTAACGCGCAGTAACCGTACCGTGAAACCGTGGTATTTGGCGGCAGATGAAAGGAAACCTTGGTATTCAGCGGCTACCTTTCTGTGTAGGGGAAAAACGTTTAAGTATTAAAACCGCACCTTTGCGCCGCAAGCTTTATGTTGCCAAGCCTTTGTTTTTATTAATTAACGTAGTTTTATTGTTTGCGGGTTGTTCGCAAGAGTTTCCGTGGCCCTGGTACGCAGGGACCTTCAGAAGGAACATAGTGGGTTTTAGTCAGTAAGAATCTGACACTCTCTCCAGCTGCACCCATAGCGGGAGGGGCACTGTTTTTGAAGTCGCTCCGATTATGAAAATGTCCTCAATGATGGTACACATGAGGATACAGTCTAAGAATCTAATGTAGGCCGGTAAAGTATTTAGACCCAGTAGAAAATTTAGTTTTTCATTTTGATTTAATTTAAGATGTGATTCAATTACACGGTTCATGGAAAAAAAAAACCATCGATAAAATATAGGCTAATTTCTAAACTAGAGCTACATAGTTATACATAGTTATCTCAGGATACGGGTGAAACCAAGGGGACTAGCTAGTATATATATGTATATTGGAGGTAATCTTTCAGCCAAACACATAAATGTACGAATAATAACTTTCGGCTACTCGTTGCTAAGACGTTGAACATTGAATTTTCACAAATTAAGAAAAACTCGCGAACTAACTTCCAGGGCTGTTTTTTGTTATTGAAATCTTTGGTAAAAGGTTCGTTTATTTTAATGCTATTTCATTTTACATGCCTTTAAACGCAAAGTTAAGTATTAATTAGCTGAAAATGCTAGGTAGACTCAAAACTTTACTGAAAGAAATTCTTTTTACGTAGTTTCCAAGGATATAGATGGGCATTTTGTTTGATTATACCTTCAGACAAAAGGAATACTTATAAATAACTTCCATTTTCCCTGTTTCGTGGAACTAAGCATGATTGAAATTGATTTTGAAGCAGTACAAGTATTTATTTATATTCTGCTGGCGCTCTGCGCGGGTCTTTAGAGACGAATGTTGATTGTTGCCGACCGCGTTCAATCAGACTCTATACAAAATATATACAGACAGGTATATTATAGATGTGACGTATAGACACTTTTTATCGATTATACCTTGCTGTACTTCATTTTATTTGAAATCAACAGGTGCAAAAATAATTTATGAAAAAGTGCAGCTTTCAATACTGCAAGCCGTACCTACTTTAAAAATATTTTGAAGTACCATTTCAAAGAATACAAAGTAAATCGTATTTTCCTCAAAATCTCAACATTTCACGGTTGGTCAATTAAGAATTGACGTCATCAGAAACGAAAATAACAATGTGACAAACAGAAATAACAATAACGCGGCCACTGTAGCGTTTATATTATAAGCATTGAGATCCGCGCTTCTGTAGAATTGTCGTGGAAACACACAGAATACATTTCGTAATATCACCGAAGATTATTCGTACATTTTAGTTGTAGACTTAAAAGTGGGTCATAGAAGATAGATTACTTCAACAGAAATTTGCTTTTGACTGAGTTATTACTAACAATAATATCACAAAACAAACTCCTTCACATCTGTGAGTCTGCCCGTGATGAACGTAAATCTCATTCGATTTTCATGCGATTTCCACCAATGGATAAAGTAAGTAGTAAGGAACGGTTCGTAAAAAAAATTAGACAACATGTGACCAAATTATATTTTGAAAATGAATTGCATCAAGGTAATTGATGCAATTCATTGTTTGTGTATGTGTTTTTTTGGGACGGGTTGCTAGTGCTTCTATAAATATCAGCATGCATCTTGCAGGAGACCGGCTTCTCCTATAGAGAAGGTAATGAGTAAGGCGGGCGTCCCTAAATGGCACGGAACAGCACTTTTAAGCGACGAATAAAAATATAACTTTACTATAAAGAAATAAAGTTGAAATTCAATATTCCAAAAAACCCACGGTCGTATGTTTTTGGCCATAATATGACCATTGATTACGAAGTTTGCGTGGCGCGTTGGCCTTTACAAATCACTAATGTCATTTTGATTTTCCCGCGATAATTTTCTGACCGTGAAGCGGTAAGCCCCTAACAAAACGTAACGTCAATCTTAGGGAAAAATCTACGAATTTGACAAATAGTGCCACATTACTACCTCATGGGCACAAACATCGACACAAAACAAAATGAGTTTTTAATGCACTTAGGGCCTGTTTCACCACCTACGAATAAGTTCCAGTTAGATTTTTTTCCTTATCCTCTATGTCCCACTACTGGGCAAAGGCCTCCCCCACAGTCTTCCATCTATCTCTATGTGAAGCGTGCTGCGGCCAATCAGCGAGGTAAGTGTATAAATCGTCTCGCCAGCGCTTTCGTGGTCTACCTCTACGCTGACTTCCATCCAGGATTCCATCCAGTTAGTTTATATCATACAAATTCCTTTCCATTTTTTAATTTATTCTCTAGATAGTGGCTATTCGGACAATGTGAAACTAGCCCTTAATAACACTTATAAAATCTCCAAAAAATATTACGATCTAAGTCATAATACGAAGCTAAACAGATATCTATCGTTGCGTGAAATTGATATTGCTAGTCAGTTTCATTTTATGCGAGTTGCGGCCGGCGACCCGGTGTCCTACGTAAGCAATAAACGCTGACTAAACGACGCGGTGCGATATTATGACACTGATATTTTCTGCCCATTTATTTTGTTATTTATATAACTCATTAGAGGGTGTATAGTCGGTCGTAAGTTAGTTCGCAAATCTAGGAAAATTCTTGTTACATTTCCTGTGCTGAAATATGGTATAGATTGTCTTAATTATAGTTTATTCAGATATATACGAGTACAATTCCATAACTCACATGCTCATAACTTGCATGGAGGTGATCTGGAAATAAACAAAACAAAATGTTGGGAAACTCTGGCAAGAATTTGAGTCGTAAGCCAATTCTAAGCCAAATTCAAGCAGAATTTAAACTTGATATACTTTCCTAACATTTAAGCCAAATTTGTTTTAGTTTTTTTAATTAATCGCGATCCCATTCGCATAGCATCGCTATCCTACATAGGACATCAACCATAACAATGACTAACAAAATTTCAAATACCTACTACAATTTTATGAACACAAAACTGAAAACTACACGAATAGTTACGAATGCCTAATACTCACGAATGAAGTTGAGTCGACCGTGTCCTTGACCTCTGACCCCCCACTTAATGGATGGCCTAGTAGCTTGACGGAGGCAAGGTAAGAGGGCCCTGCGGCAGGGGTGGCAAACCATTGGTTGACGACATGATGGCAAACGGCAGAATATTTTTTACGCCCTTATTTTGTGTATAAGTTGCAATTGCTTAAATTAAATATTTAAAATCATTTTCAAATTGCATTGAAATTTAATAAATTACATTTAAATTCAAGTCCTTAAACTTATTTACGCCATTTTCACTTTAAAACACGCCTTGAAAAAATATAGAATTCGGCTCGTTATGTCAAAGGTTTGTCACCCCTGGAGTACCCGCTTGACGGAGGCACGGTAAGTGGGCCCTACGGTAATGTCCACTGGCCTTAGGGAATCGTTATAAAAAGAGATCTATTTAGCTTACGAATTACTCTATGGAATACCTATAATTTGTATATTAATATTTTATGTGGTTTTATGTCAACTTCCTGGTTGAAAACATGATCATTTATATTTTAATTAAATTTTATTCCGTTAATTATTGTAAATCTTAATTATGTACTCTATTTGAATAATAGGGGTGCACATTTTTACAATTGAAAATAATTTAATTTTATTAACATTTGAAATACATATATGTGCAATGTGCAAATGGCCCTTCAAATAGGGATGAAAAAGTCATTTCAATATTTATTTAGTATTTCTGCATAATTCATTTACGTGTAAAAAACAGTCGTCTAAATACCCCTATGGCTATATAACTGCACCCATAGCGGCAGGGACTGACACAGGCTCATTTAATGATTAACCACACAAATAAAAATAAAATATTCTGAATATATACCTACACAAACATATTAATTAATCTCTATATATCTACATATACATCTACGTTTATATGTACACTATAAAACGCACATAATATTATTTAACGTTCCAGTAACGTTGCAACGTTATTTGCGACGGAAAGCGCCGGTCATTTACCTCGATATGCAGCTCCGTGCATCCTGTTTACAGAACTCGAAGACATTCAATAACTAAATTTCAAACAACAACAATTTTATGGTTGGCGTTTATTTGAAAACATATAATAAACAGTAATAACACTATAGTTTTAGTAGTTTTGAAACTTGAATCATATGAAATATGATTACGTATGTCATAAAAATGGTGGTCTCAACTTGGTTGAAGTCCATTTTCAATTCAACTTTATGGTATTCTTAAAAGTATACTAGCTTCACCCGCATTCCGTGGGTACGACATTATACATACATACGTATAAAAACTATAGCCTTGTAGTTTTTGAGACTGGAGAGTTCAAGCTTACAAACAAACGAAATAGCCATTATATTTAGGTATATAGTTTTTTCTTCTTGGCATTTAATGTACAGACGCCAGCACATCAAGCTTTGCTACAATCTGTCAAATTTCCTTAAAGATTTTCAACATTATCGTTGAAGCATATGGTTGATAGTGAATTGGAAAATTTGTCAGTTTCGGGTAGCTTGATGTGCTTGCGTCTGTACATGTTATATATACTACAGTTATTTATGTCTTCAGCAAAACAAATAGGTATCTTGATGACGTACATAGAAATCCACATTTACATTTACAAAATAATACCAATAAAATAAAGCTATTTACTCTGTCTAACATGCATGAGATAGATAATTAATTTAATTTCTCATTTGTTCTCAGTTAATTTCATCATAAAGAGATGTGTAATTCAATCAGTGTCGAGCCGTCACAAGATTTCATTAGTCGCAAGAAATTGCTGTTTACTGCGTGGCCAAAATAAAGTTACCTTATTACATTAAATTTCTTTATGTGTGTGGGAAATTTCAGACAAGATAATGGATATATTCGTTGTATTATATCATCTGCCTAGCCTTTTCCCAAGCTATGTTGGGGTCAGCTTCCAATATTAAACGTAAACAGCTGAGTACCAGTGTTTTACGTGGAGCGACTGCCTCTCTGACCTCCTCAACTCAGTTACGCGGGCAACCCGATACCCCTTGGTAAGACTGGTTGTCAGACTCTCTGGCTACTGACTACACGTAACGACTGCCAAAGATGTACAAACGACAGCCGGGACCCACCAATTTAGCGTGCCTTCCGAAACACAGAGGAACGCGTTATGACCGCGCCAAGCGTTGCTTAACCTTATGATCGATTGAAATTGAAATCGACATTAATTCGTTGTATTATACAATGCTTAAATGTTTTTCTCTAAAGTAACTTTTAGACAAAAGATTTTCGTCTCTGAATTTAAATTGTAGAACAAATGAGATTCAATATTAATAACATTTTGAGTAACTTCACTAATTTGATGGCTGTCAAACTTTAAAATGTTATGTTTCAAGTAAACAGAATTTGACTTGTTGTTTGTCTAACACAATTACACTGTCTATCATTTGATGTGATTTTATATCGAAAAAATTTATAAAAAAGATATATTTTTTTTGTCTCTAATAATTTCTATAGTAACATTTAAAAAATTACCTACACATACTTATATATACAAAGTTATAAAATGTAAAAAAAATACAATATATGTTACAAGTATTTACATAAAAAAGTTCGTTGTTTATCAATACTATTGTTTGAAATTACAATATCGAGACTTCTTTTGTTTTACTAAACTAATAAGAATAATACAATAGTTTATCATGGTGTAGCAATAAATAAACATACTGTAGAAACAAGACAATTTTCTTACTCTGTAACACAAACACATAAACAGCCTAGCAGACAGAGTGTCGCCTTCTTTCAGACATAAAACGAAGGCCAAACCCTCATAAGGTAATTTTGTCAAGTCTCAGTTACCCCTTTCAAGGGATGATTTAAGTAAAATTAAGTATACACAGATACAAATGAAACATAAACATAAGTGGTTAAACAAAGTAGTTATTATGTGGATGATATAGCCGTACCAATTTTGATGTGCAAAATAGATTCTTAACAGCTGAAAAATAGAGTTTATTTTGTGTTGCACCAAACGAAATCAAAGATTATATGATTAAGTTCCAGACGGCTCAAATATCCCCTTCACAATTTTATTCCTAGACCCCAATGTAAGACCCAATAATCAATAAGTACCTATACATATACATAGCCTTTTCAAAGTCCCAAACAATACTAAAAATGGTAATCTATCTGGCGGCTACAATGTCTACAGACTAGACGTTAGGCAATAAACTCGACCCGACGTCTTGGCTTCTTCGCGTCTCGTAAATATTCGTCCTTGGCAAAATAGGCACAATCTCTTAACTCTAGTTTATAGTTTCCTATCTGCGAGAGATTGTCTTTGACCGTAATGATGACGTATGTATTTGGCTTTCGATATGATTTATTATGCTTTAGGTGAAGTTATGCCAATACTTTTAATAGTAATATTTTCCTGGTTCAATATATTAGTAGCTATGATTTATATACGTATTGTTGGAACAACACGTTGAACAATCCAAATATTAGTGGTATGTGGATTATGGTTTTTGTACTTTATTGTTTCCTAACGTTAATATGGCTTGTCAGTCATTTACATGTCTTTAGCGTGTACATTGTATATTGTTTTGATAAATTCGATCAATCAACTTGTACTATGAATAGGTACTTAGGTACTAATTGTTTACACATGCTTAATAAAAATAAAGTTCTTATATAGGCATTTCTTGTAAGTTGTATTTTAAAGTAAGTTGTATCTTCTACACTGAAGTCACATTTACATTAAGTACAGGCGCCAACACATCAAGCTACCCGAAACTGTTAAATTATCCCATTCACCTTTATATATGCGATAAATCTGAAAATCGTTTAAAGAATTTTAACAGATTGTAGTAGCGTGATGTGCTGGCGTCTGTACCATTTCATTCTCAGAAGAAATCAATAATCAAATTAAGAAATATTTAACGCTTTTGTTAGTTCGACTCTTGATGTTGAATATACTTCTCTTGTCAAGCTTGTGGTAAGATATTTCGCTCTCGTCTCGGTCTTTTCAGTCATGAAAGGCGTTGTATCACACCACCACATAATATGTCTGCAATAGACGAATAGGCCGTAGTAGTATACAAATTCGTTAGTAACACTGTCAAAGTAAAAACTGAAATTATTTATTTGCATCCTATGTATAAAGATCTGCATACAATGACCTCATCAGCTGAAAAACGTAGGTGGTAAATTATGGCTGCCGAAGTACCGCTAAATAATGATTGTGCAAGTACGGAAATGCCTTTCAGGCGCTTCTTAGCTATAATTAATGACTCTCTAATCATTAAGATTTAATTGACGTCATATGTTTACCTTTAATGAGTATTAAAACAAGGTTAATTATTTTCCGAATTGTATATTTTGCAAATTGAACTGCTTTATATATGAAGCCAGATTATTTTTTTTATGTTTATGCATTTTCCGCTGTTGATGCCAAAATACTGTAATGTGGATTGTCACTTAACATCCGATTTTTTACAAATGAAAACTTGGAATGACTTAAATATTATGTAATTATGTCGCCTGAGAGCTTGTCTCGCCATCTTTTTTTGTGTAAGAAATCATCAAATGACCCCTCCCGCTGAGGGTGCAGCTGGAGTGAGTGACAGTTTCTTACTGACTAAAACCCACATTTGTTCCTTAAGGCGCCCTTAGTGTGCCAAGACCGCGGTAACTTGCGAATCATCCCGTAGCTCCTGATTCACGATCAAAGATACTTTTCTTCCAACCTGCTTTATTGGACCGTTTTACGTATGGAATTATCAGAATATTCTTTAGCTTAAACAGTATCAACTAAAACCTATTCTAAATTCCAAAACCACTCAGATTAACTCACCTCGGCCTGCGCAAGGGACATATCACTTTTTACCTCATACACCAATCTGCCACTGGCGTTTGTCCAACAAGACAACATTAAACCCAGTGAACAATTATTGTAGGAGATTTATCACCTATCCCTTTCATTTCCTTATTGATAGATAGAGAGAAAATACAATATAAAATGGTGGAATGTAAGAAATATATACAAACATGTGTCGGCTATGAAATCATACCAGATGGCTGATGTTCGCTTTCTTTTGATACTGTTTTATAATAGCATTTTTTATACAAAGGAAATGCTAAAATAAACTGAGTATGTTTATTCAGCGAGATTTTTATAAATTCCGCTTCTCTTTTGATGATTTTTCGATCTGAAAGTCGGTCGGCATTCGATACAATAAAAGAGTAACGAATTATGATATGCATATTTTGAATATGGTGTTGTGATTGACACTGAGTACAATATCTAATGTGATTTTTAATATGGAAACTCCTAGCTAACTAGACTAGCTAAGCATAATAGTATAATGGATAAAGGTACATCAAAGAAAAGAAACAAACAAAATTGTTCAACCTCGGTAGGGAACCTTCAAAGCTCTTACAAAATGCTACATCAACATACATTTACATCAATCATCAGTAAAACTTCAATAAAACACAATTTAAATATTTAACAAAGCTAACACAAATAAAATTATAAGCACGTGTATTCCCCAGTTCAACTGACATGACAAAGATCGCGTGTCAGTTCCGATAGGCGGGTATTCATTGAGTGGCGCCCAACGTGGGACCGGCGTACGGCAGCCGTATGTATACACGCGGAAGGTTGCAAGACATTATATATTTAAGCGAGTTGCACGCAATGCAAGGTCATGTTATGCCCACTGTTGGACAAAGAAATGCTTTTATAAACAGAGTTCCAATGCTGCATTTTTTTTTTAATTTAAAGCCTAGTTTCCTAAAGAAGTTTTCCTTCACCTTCATACAGTCAAGGTGTCTTAGAAGGTATAACATATAAAAGTTACATAAGTACTTATCTATCTTGGACCAACTAACCACTAGAGAATCCAAGTTGATATCTATATCGATAAAACAGCTTACTACACTGTAAATCCTGATATATATTAACTTTTATGGTGTTGTTTTTTTTGTAAGGACAAAATATACAATCCAATTTTCCTGATAACATTTATTGGGCATATGTAGAAATTGTTTGATCTCGGTAATGTCTAACATTAGAGCAAGCCTTAATCGATCACTCTAGCTTACCAAGTTGTGGTGACCTAGTGGTTAGAGCACCAGCCTCTTAAATACGAGTGCTACTTCGACACCAGGTAAGGCAAGTACTAATGTAACTTTTCTAAGTTATGCTTCTATCTTGGACACCAATGAGTAAGTAAAGGTGAAGGAAAACATCTTTAAAAGAAACATGGATTTTAACATCTGAAATCGGCAATCTGCATTGACCAAGCGTAGTGATTAACGCTCATTCCTTCTCTGTATGGGAAGAGGCCTGTGCCCTGCAATAGGATAATAAAAAGGTCGATAATCACGACTAAATCTGTACAATTTTAAAATTCAAGGAGAATATAAGTAGGTATCTCTGTCAAAAGGCATATATCCAACCAATATTAAATATTATGGTCTCGAAGCTCCCCTTTTTATGCCATTGACAAGACATATCTCACCGATCAGACATCATATTAGGACCTACCGGTATACGTGTCTACCTCACACACGCGATTTGCATAAAAAACACAGGTGTACCCTGAAGATGGTGACGTAGATATCGCATTACGCCTTCGGCTCGTTTTGCCAAAAAACCGACGGTGAATAAGGATCATAATTTCTCATATATCATACACTAGCTTTTGCCAGCGGTTTCACCCTCGTACCTTTGAAACTTCTCCGCGGAGATATTTAAAAAGTTGCGTATTGCCTGTGTCGTTAAATGGGCTATCTAAGACTAAAGAATTTTGCAAATCGAACTAGTAGTTTTAAAGATTAGCGCGTTCAAGCAAACAAACAAACTCACTCACTCAAACAGTCTCAGAAATACTGGTCCGTTTTTAGAAATTCTTTCATTGTTAGAAAGCGCATTGATAGAGGAAGGCTATAGGCGTTCAACCAAACAAACAAACTCTTCTGCTTTATAATATTAGTATAGATTTGCCGTGCGCAGTCACATGAGTCAGCACGATTATGCTTTAAAAATGTTGAGGCCTTTATGGTGTCATTAATTACGCCTAGTATAAACGTTTCCTGGTTAGTTATTATAACTCACGCGTGTTTTATTATTGGCAATTACTTTTTTATATTGCTGCCTTTTTTATTAATGTAGGTGCAGCTGGAGGGAATGTCAGACTCTTACTAACTAAAATCCACTTTTGTTTCTTCTGGACGTCTTTGTGCTAAGCTTTTTGCTAAGGCCACGGTAACTTTGCATACACTCCCTAACCCTGGGGGTTTATATGGCTGCCTGAAACCTTATTTAATTGACAAGTGTCTGAAATTATTCCAACAACTAATGATGTACTTATATTTCCATATTTCGAAATGGCCTGACCCTATCCACACAAGTGCATCATCATCATCTCCCGAGCCTTTTCCCAACTATGTTGGGGTCGGCTTCCAGTCTAACCGGATTCAGCTGAGTACCATTGTTTTACAAGGAGCGACTGCCTATCTGACAAACTTAACCCAGTTACCCGGGTAATGCAATACCCTTTGGTTAGACTGGCGTCAGACTTACTGGCTTCCGACTACCCACACAAGCGCATATACTAAGTAATTCATTTAAAATATATTAAACCTATAATTTGTAGCTAATAGCATCAAATGTCACATGTCCACTTAAAATATTTACAGAATCGATCCACAGAAACGTTCACGTGTATTGAAGGCTTTAGTTACTGGAAAATGCTTTGATTTTGTGATTATGTTATAAAACCAGTTTAGAATTGCATAAAAACATAAACAGTCTTCAGGAAAATTACTTAATAAATACGAGCATAAAAATTTTTTTTAATATTAAATATTTACACTTTATTTACACAACAAAATTTAAATATTTACATAAAAAATATATACATATATATATAATTAAAAAAGTAATAGTATAACATTAATAAAGTATATATATATGTATAACTTAAAAACAGCACCCTACTATCCATACCTACTTTAAACATTTCGCGACAAATATCTCTGCATTACTGAAGTTAGCCATTTGACGTCTCACGAAAATTTCTTTTACGAGATAAAAAATCGATAAAAAAATACCGATTTTTTTTTTAAATTTTAATTAATATCACCTAATCAGTCCTTTGAATGATGATTCTAGATCGAAGTAGGGCAATATAATTCGGTAGATGACAACTAGTCAAATTCATTACTTTTATTGAACTCAAAAACGGTTACTTTGTATGCAATTTATATGAAAATACTAAGTTATGACGTCACAGATTTTTTACATCAAGCCGTATACTTATTTCGGTTATATTATTAATAACGAAATGTCTTTATTTTATAATGTTTTACAAATTGAATATGATCAAGTATCTTATTTTTGATGATGACTACATCCCAATTATCATTTTTACTTTTTTATTGACCAATTCATTGCGCAGTAGAATTTTGTTTATAATTTTTTGACTAATGAATAGCAATCACTAAATCCATGGTAGCCTACTTCGACCAAATAAGTCTTCTCGTCAAGTTCTGCGTGACAATTATGTAATGTCAAGAAATCAAATGGCCAATTTAAGATAGGCATAGTTATTTGGCGCGAGCTAAGCTTAAACAAAAATCAGGTTAATGTTCAAAATTACGGCCAAAAAACTGCGATTCCAAAACGCTGAAATATCTCCTAGAACTGTATTTGGCAAGGTGAAGTAAATTTTGTAAGTGATATTACTAAACGGCAGGTCGATATAAGAGCGTTGGTAACGAGGCGTCAGTCTGCAGACTGTTGGAGACTCTCCAAGATACGACTCGTAAACTAAGAGACGATATGGAATTTGCATGTAAACAATGAAATGTATAAAACATCGATGACAGACTCCGTAGGTTGTTAAAAACAAAAGCTACAAGAGAATTTTTAACCAGAATAAATTTAAAAGTGTTCTAAAAATTTGTTTGTAGATGCTTGAGTATGGTATGAATGTACAGACGCCAGCACACCGAGCTACTACGATGTATCAAATTGTCTTAACAGATTTTTTACTTTATATCTGAAGTATATGTTCAAAGTTGGTTGGGAAAATTTGTCAATTTTGGGTAGCTTGATGTGCCTGTACTGACGTTGGTACATGCTTTAGTATTTACTGGTAGGAATGGTTAGGAAGACATGGGCTAGCCAACATGGTTACATAAATTGACATTGATACTTTATGTATTATGTATAGATTTGGTTTGTGTACCGGTTCTTCAAGCAAGACAGACAGAATTGTGTTTCTGGGGAGTTCGTTTCACCATTTCTTCTTCCCAGCGATAACACGATAGTGGAACGTAGGAAGTGATGAAGATCGGGCGTTTTGGTGGTTATCTTTTTTAAAAGTGACCTTTAAAACTGTGTTGATTTTTAGCCTACTTTGAATAAATGACTTTTTATCTTAATGTACTCTTAAAATACAGATCATTATTTCGTTGTTCTCTTTATAAAAGGCTTTAATGGGTGGGGACTAGGGATATCATACTTTTTGATCATGTAGATTAAACGCACCCTAAAATAATGCTCGGATTCAAAGCAAAGAATTTACTTAGTCTTATTATTAAAAAACGAACAGCCTATATCCATCTCTATATTTTTTTAAGTAGAGAGCTGGCCAGCACATTACCGGTCGTTGTTATTCAATACAGATGTCTGCAAGAGTATCCTTTTCCACTTGAGGCGAAACGTGAGCGAAATCATAAATGGACGTCAATTTATTTTCAATCGCGTGAAAGCCGTGCTTTAAATTTTCCTACCTGTCCTAGAAAATCAATGTTTTATGAAATTCCTCTGATATCCCCATTTATTTTGTTTCTACCTTTATAATTTCTTGCCCAGTATCCAAATATTACATACTATTTGTTCATTCTCTCTTTAACTTAAGAGCTTTACTCCTGCCGGTGCAGCTCTTTCCATTTCTGTCTATCGTGTGACAACTCTTGAACTTACAACTTTCACCGTCACTTTAAAGTGACTGATGTAGCTACATCTCCCTGTTAATTGCTTAAATGTCACGATGAGTTCATTAGGTACAAACGGATACACATCAAGCTATACAAAACCAGTTTGTCTTGGACTCGCTTTATATGATTTTATACAAGACTTCTATAGCTTGATGTGTAGCCATGTGTACTATATAATAACATAATTATAACATACATCAGAATTTAAAAAAAAAACATAGTTTATTCCACATTATTTATCCCTATATGCCGATTGGGACACGTAAACATGAATACGACTGAACCTACTTGTCTCAACTTCAAAGTCAGATAAAAATAGACCTCACAAAATCGATTCATAAATCCAAACGAGATAAAGAGAACAATTCATAAAACAGATTCTCTTAAGCCTGATAAAGGGCTTAAGATTTCCACAGATTCAAAATCCACTTTCTTCAATCATACCACTAATGATAAAGTGGATTATGTAGGCTTTAAAAGCAATGAAGCTTGTTCCAAATGTCTTTTGTAGTGAGTAGTGGAGGATAGATAGATCATCATAGGATAGATCACGATTGTGTTTGAAGTCAGCTTTATAGGCAGAAACAATAAGACTAGACCTTTGAAAAGTCATAAGCAAAATGTGTGAACTTCGGAGTAATGGATTTCGGATTAAATACTTATTTTTTTTAACTATGTATAGGTTAATTTATTTTTCCATCAAAACGAAATGCAATACTATACGTAAATTATTTTATCTATAAAGTCGCAACTACAAATAATTATGAGGGGAAAAGAAACTATGCCTGCTAGAAGAGATTTCTTAAGAAATAAGCTGTGCCTTTGTACTCGATTGTTCTATTTTACCTCTTGTCTTATATACTGCGTACATAAACTGTTAAATAAATAAACTATTTACTTACATGCTCCTCTTATGGAAACTATATTATTAAGAAAATTGTATGTCTCTTTTAGACCACGGGTCTATAGAATCTAGACTAGTGGACTAGGGAAGGGGAAGTTACTTGGACTATAGCACATGCCGATAACATTCATAATCAGCCTTGTTTTTGTCCTACTGCTTGGCACAAGCCTCCTCTCACACCGAGAAGGATTGAGCGTTAATCACCACGCTTGCTCAATTCGGGTTGGTGATTTCATTTGCCGATAACCTTACATAATTAATATTCAATACATTAAGGATCAATTTCTTGAGTATCATTTATGTCAAATCGTAGGTACACGACGCGGCGACGTTTGCAAAGCTCGCAATCAAAACTGATCATTGTTACACCATGAAGGTTTCTCGACCGATATGGTAATTTTGTGATTTAGGCGTATCCTGCTTCCGAAGTAGCGAACTTCACAGCTCCTCCCATCGACCCTCAAATTAAATTCTATTTGCATTTTTTGCCCCTAAGTTACGATTTCATTATAAGTTTCGAAGATTTAGGCGAACTTTGCTTTTCACTTTGGAACAATGTTAAAGTATTCAGCTTAAGCAATCGACTTCTTGTCTTTGATAGATTAGAATCTTTATTGAGTGCGCATTTCAAACATATTAAAATTCAAGAACACTATCTTGAGATTATTATTTTATTTGTCATTTGTTGTATGACGCTGGATGCAGGTCGCTTCCAACCGGCATATGTAGAGATCTAAAGGGGAGGCCTATGTTCAGAAGTGGACGTCCTATGGCTGAGATGATGATGTCATCTATTTGAGAAGACCCTCAATAACAGAAAACAATAAATAAAAAAACTACGTTCCAAAAAAGTGTGTCTGTGTATCAAGTTAATACAATTAAGTAAAACAAAATTGTATAATACGTTCATTCTCACATAACTTCATTTCATATTCATAAGTACCTATTGAAATTAAAAAAAAATGCTTAACAATTTATGAAACCTATTTGGTCGATAACAGTAATCGTTATTTAAAACAAATGACAGCAATTGTTAACAGCAATAAAAAATATTAAGTGGAAATACGCAGAGCCTCGCAGGGCATTTAAACGCTGTGAATTATTAATATTACGATTGCAATCATCTATGCCCCATTATCGGCCCCATAATGACTGCCTCGTTGGTCTAGTGGTTGCAAGGCGCGACTGCTAAGCACGGGGTCTCGGCTTTGAATCCCGGGTGGGTTTTGATGAAGCAGCCTGGAGTTTGGAAGTTGGTGATTGATTCACCCGTGCATTGGAAAGCACGTAAATGTCGGTCCTGCGCCTGATCTTCTCCGGTCGCTTCGGATTGCCGTCCCATCGGACTGTGAGAGTGAGGGTGTAGAGAGTGCACCTGTATCTGCACGAATGCTTGTGCACTATAATATGTCCTGCGCAGCTGGCTGATCTCCATAAAAGAGAACGGCCGCCGCCGTAGCCGACAATCGGCCTGGATGCCATCATAAAATGAAAGTTTATTTAACGACCTATAATTATATTTTCCTTTATAATAAACGAAGGTTACAGGCACGACGCTCGCAAACGAAGGAAATATTTATTTATATTTTGTATTTGTCTTATATTTAGTAAAAAAAAAACAAAGTTCAAAGGCGTGTCATGTTTATCAATATCCGCTGGTGTTATTGAAATTTTAGACTTGACCTTTTTACTTTTAAAGTAGATTTTTTTTACTCAAACTCTAGAAAAATATTAACTTTTTGTAAGAAGGAATTCCTTGTCATTCTGATAAGAAATAGCAATGGGTTGAATTATTGAAAAAAAAATGTACACAACCGACAGCACATCAAGCTACCTTTCAAATTAAAACTTTCAAATTTTCCTCAATCAATTTTGAACTATATACTTCAGCAAAAGTGTTGAAAATCTATTAAGGAAATTTGACAGATTGTAGTAATTGATGTGCTGGCGTCTGTACCTACACTCGAACCGGTGTTGGCATTTAAGTATATTATCTTCGCTTAAAATATAATATAATAATAATATAATAATAATATCCCTCAGTGAATGCCTCGGGTAAGTGGCGAGTGGGCACAGAGATGCTGGACCCTGGCTTGATGCCGGTTTTAAGGCGCGTGATCTGGGTAGAAAGCCGGCCGGGGCAACCTCACCCTTCAGCCGCTCACGTCCCCGTTGCCCCCTTGTTGCGACTTAGCGACTAGTTCCCGGGGGCCCGGTAAGTGAGCTGGCGAGTCTCCTCCTGCCATTTTTACATGTATTTATTACATTGTTATCGGCAGGGGTCATAGTCCCCATAGTTTTCCCTTCCCTAGTCCACTAGCATCCCATCACAATAACCCAAGTAGATTTTCTTCCATACTTAGCAATAGTTTAGCACAAACCGGGGGTTGTCCTTGGGTACATTTCTATAGTGTATACAGGGATAATCGTCGGTTTTGTGTCACCATTACATATATTAAAGTTGTCTCAAAAGGGCTTCAGCGTGTTGGCTTCGGCCCCACGTTCGCCTTCTAAAAATCCGGGACTCTGTAGTCCCGTGGTCTAGTAGAGATATCCCTCACACATTCACACAACGTCATCTAGTCCCAAACTAAGCAGAGCTTGTACTATGGGTACTAGACAACTGATAAACATACTTATATACTTTTTTTTTGTAAATACATACATATTATACATAGTAACACCCAGACTAAGTCAAACACCCATGTTCATGCACACAAATGTTTGACTTATGTGGGAATCGAACCCGCGACCTATAGCGTGGCAGGCAGGTTCACTAACCACCACGCCATCTGGTCGTCTACATCTACGCGTCTGGTCTGGTCGTCGTCTAAAATAGATACCTTAAAGATTTTTTTAAGACAATGTATATGATATTTTTCTGAAAATATATAATTTTACGTTACCCTTATTTAAGTAGGTTAAGGCCAAACATGTCTTCGTAAATGTGGTTAAATATGAATATTTAACAAAGCTATTATGATTGACATCGGCAAACTACGGGGTGCGATGTATCCGTTCTGTAGTCCGTTACACGTAGTGTGTAATTCGGGTTTATTTACTTTGAATTAATTGTACTCAATGATAATAGAGGATTTGATGATAGTGGTGATTTACCCCCTTATTATAAAACGTGGTCTTTTCACCATCATCCATTATCATTTCATCCACAACCATCTTCTAGAACAAAGTTAATGGTCTAAATCTAGTACTAAAGCCGGTACTTGTAAATAACACGTTTTATAATATGGGGGAATGGGTTTGCGGTTCATCATCATCAGCCTTTTTTTTATCGTCCCACTGCAGGGCAGAGGCCTTCTCTCACACTGAGAAGGTTAATCACCACGCCTGCTCGGTGATTTGGTTTTTTGGTGATTTCAAAGTGTATAGTCCTTTTTCATACGGCAACCCTTATTTTACATGAAATGTTTTTGGTTGGATATACTTCTCTAGATAGGCCAGGTCTAAATATTTTTTGATGTTGTATTTACAACTTCTTTTATATAAAGGATACTAACTCATTAATTTTTAAGCCAATTTTCAGAACAGATGTCCCCAAAAACCGTCCACAATTTTTACAAACGTATGGTCAATCTTGCAAGGTTGTAGAACTCTCTATTTTACGGTTAGTAGGACTAGAACCAAGGTCAGCCCCTCCCCTTGCGCGATCCCCAAGGTTACACACTTAAGAACCACCCCTTAGTCCAAACTCAACCTTATTACAAATTTTCAAGGTTGAAAATTCAATGACGAAAGGCTCACAGAATGGACTATTTTAGGGGGATAACAGGGAGTTTTGATTTTAATCATTATGCAACAGGGATAAGGTTAAAAATTGATTGATAAAAAGGCTAAGGTTGATTATAATCAATCAAATTGACGTAACAAAAATAAAGTGTGTTGATGTTCTTCACAGTGTTTTGTTTACAGGTAAACATTTTGCATTCCTTCGAAAAACCTCGAAATACTCAAGTTTAATTTCTACTTAAGAGTATTTCTATCGCAGAAAATTACGTAGGTGTGACAGAGATGATGATTATGTTTTTTTAGCAGTCATTAAAATTGAGTGACGTTTCAGTATTTAGCTGTAAGTAACTTAAACTTTTTTTTTGTATATAACTGGCTTTAACGTTTTTTGGTATATATTTAGGCCGTCTTTCAAATGATATTCAAATCAATTTTCAGGTATAACATTAGTTGATTGGTTTTGAAATAATAGGATACCTACAAACAAAGGCCAGGCAATTTTACAACAATCATAAACCGGTATTCAAAAACATCATATAGCAATGCTACGAATCGTAGCATTCGTAGAAGGCTCAACGGCTACAAGGCTACGGCGTAGCAACACTCGTAGCAAACTCGACATTTAATACCTTCACTAAATTCCTCGGTGTCGTTATAAGCTACCATAATTTTAACTACCCTCAAATAGAGCCTAATAAAACAGAACTAACTACAATGCGTATTCATACTTTTACTACTGGAGTGAAGTAATTAATAGTAGCTACACATGCGACTCGAATATTAGCATATCACGAGCGAATGTTGCCACACCCAAATTCACCAGCATTTCAAAAGATATTTTTAGAAAGATTACATTTTATAGTAATGTATAAAAGTGAAAAGCTTTGTTTGACTTTATAGCTTTGTGGAATAAAATATAGACCCTTAGTGACATTTAACGAATTTGAACAATACATTTTTCTTAATGATATGATTTTTAACTTGAATGTTACTACTGCACAAAATATTATTTAGATATTTTATCTTATCAAACCATCTATTCATATTCATATTCTTTATTGCATTCCATAATGTACATAAGGTAAGTGTAATATCTAATAAACGTGTCGACATCACTACATAGTAAAATTCTTCTAAATTAAAAAGTTTATTTATTTTACAATCTACACAATCTTCGACCAGCGATTTCAGCCGCGTCCCTTATATCCCTGCACTTGGATAAAAATTACCCTCCTCGATATTTACGACTACAGCAGATTATACTTTCATTATTGAATTGAAAGTATAATTTAAAATTGAACAAAAGTTGTTTTTACAAAAACTTTACCGTTGATGTGACCGTTTAAGTTAACATCTATTGGCGAAACTTCGCGGTGACATCAGAAACGGTCGATCTTACTTATGTATGTGTGCCCCTTATAACATTTATTTACCTTTTTTTCTAACATTTTTTCATGTCTGTTCTATAAATCAATGATTATACATAACTGAAATATAAAATAAATCAATTCCAAGCTTAATAGATCACACAGGTAATTCATAAACACCCATAACCTTACCCAAGAACTCTGATCTGCCCGGTCGTAAATCGGACAAGTTAGCCGCTGCGCTATTGTCACGAGGTTGGCACGCCGCCAGCTCTTGTCGACACTGATTTGCGTTCTGGTGTAACGCTAACTGTTACCACCTCACTAACTAAGTACTAATATTATAGGGTACTATAGGGTATTATAGGGTATTGGTAGTAGGTATTTCCCCAGATTATATGTGTAAAACCCTCTTAGAGTCTTCAACTCTAAATTGAGTCTGGTCAAAATTAATATGAGATTTTCACCAGCCGTTTCAGCCGCTTTCCGAGGTAGCAACTTCGAGCATCCAGACGAAAAGTAGCCTATACATTAATCTGATGTATAAACTGTATTACTGTAAAGATCCATCAAAATCCGTTCAGCCGTTCGCACGTGAAGAAGTAACGAAAACACATATCCACACTCTCGTCTTTAAAATATTAGTGTGATTGGTTTAGCAAAATTGTTCCAAAAAAGATATCAAATACATTTTATTCCCAATTGCCAAGTAACAAAAAAAAAATTACTAAATTACTAGGAGGTAAACTATGTATTTTATAGTATTATATTTCAAACGGCATATAGGTACATACGATTTGCAGATACGCCGTTACATACTAAACTACTACTCTAAATTCTCCACTCACTCACACTCTTAATAGCTTTGAGCTATTAAAAACCCATCCATCCATTCATAACAGTTCTTCATAAGTTTAAAGAAGATAATATAATATAACAGAGTCGCGAGTTTGTCCTCATTAATATCAATCTTGCAATAGTTTGCGCCACAAATGAGGTCGTCTAATTTCCGAGCGACGAGGACGCGACGAATTGCTGCGAACTTCGCGCTTTTTGATAATAACTTTCCTAGTATGTATATTAAATAGGTGCTGTTTTTGTGAATTTTGTTATATTAAAAAAGGCAGGTGTGAGTTGGACTCAATGAGCGATTGTTCCGTGCATAGGATTGTTATAAATATGTATGTAGTTAAAAAATCGAATGAATTACATATGTTTTTTTGTTAAATTTCATAGGTGTAGTCAACGAGAAAAACTCTATGGGACGTTCGACACGTGTTTAAAATAATTTTGAATACAATTTTTTCTTTAAACACGTGTCAAACGTCTGTCTAACTTTTTTGTAGTTAGGCCCTATGAGTTTTGCTTCCATTGACAGTGTTAAAATATACGCTTTATGCTAAAAATATGAAAATATATGCCTTAACCTTTATGCTAATAGAAAAGACACTTAATCTTATGCTATGAAAATAGTTCTTAAACTAGCACACTATTCGAAATCTATGTGATTCATCAAGTTCAAATAGAGCATAGGCATCTTAAATATTTGCAATATACCACAGCAGGCAACACGCAACTATAAAGAAATTTCTGGAATTTACTCCAATATGAAAAGACTCCAATGGAATTTAATAAGTTGCGTTTCGTTACTGCTTTGATAAAGAAATCTTCTAACCAAAATCTTTGTTACTTTATTAGTTAGAAAAAATTATATAAATACAAGTAAAAAGATTTTTTAACTTATATTAATAAAAATGGCATTGAGACCGATTGTCTTGAAGCCAGCTGCGCAGGAGATATTAAAGTATACAAACAAGTATTTGCGAGAATACAGGCATACTCTCTATTCCCACACTCTTGTAGCCCGATGGGACGGCAATCCGAAACGACCGGACAGAGATCAGGAGCTGGACCGACATTGACGTGCTCTCCAATCCACGGATATATCTAAATCAGTCAAATCAATCGTCCATAACATTTGTGTCTTAAAACCCATGCTTAAAACTCACAAAGCTATTTTGGACCAGTCCGAGTATCGAACCTGAGACTCTGTGCACAGCAGTCGCGCTATGCGACTACTTGACCAACGAGGCTGTTAGTAGGCGCACGCAGTCTAAACTTCGATATTTTTTGTGTTAGTCTAATTACTGAAAGTAAAGATACAGTAAAAATTCGTTAGCTGTTTATTCTGTTACAGCTCCATAGGATTACGTAAAAAGTTTTAAGTTTCAGAGGACTTTTAAAACTTGAAAAGGTTCTTAAGTGATCCGATTATGAGCTAAATTGTAAATAAAAACATTTTGCTTTCGAAGGCAATTTTAGATGGATATTTAATTAAAGAGTTTTAATGTGAAAAGTTAATTTATGTTAATTGTAGCCGTTTTTAAATGAACAACACAAAAGCTGTTTTAGTGAAGTTTAGAATAACAATTTACTTACGTAATTTTGCAACTATTTACTTATAATAGGTACTATATCGATACTAATTTTTCTACGGCTGAATTAAATAATCATACAAATGATTCATGCAGTAAAGAAAGAGTATCGAGTTGAAATTGAAACCGTAAACTCGAGTCCTATGAAGTTATGTGCGAGTAGTTAAAATAAATATAACCGGTTTTTGTTTCAACACAGACAGACTCAAAGGAGGATTTTATTCTAGCACATGACTGACTTATATCAGAATTGTATTGCAGTGGCCTATTAACAAGCTACAATTGAGTAATCTATTTTGATACCAATCTCTGAGAGTGCGATTGCTTGTAACTAGCCTTCCGATTAAGTCATTTACATAGTAGCCCCGCCTTCTTTGTAAGTTACCTAATTCAGAGAGTCATATATATTTTTTTATATAGAAAGACAGGCTTCGTAACCGAAATTCCAATAATTTTGGGTTTCAAGTCTCTAGCTTAAAAATAACTATAAAAATGGAACAGTTTCTGAGTAGGATCGGAATAAGCAGGCCGATATTTGCAGCGACTACTGCAGTATTGAGACATGAACATATAAATCCCATATCTCTACGAGATTACTAACGTGTGTAGGTACAGACGCCAGCACATCAAGCTACAACTTTAAACCATATGCTTCAGCGATAAAGTCGAAAATCTTTTAAGTCTGTAGGTACCTACCTACTTATAGTAATTGATGAAAGATATTTGTAAATAAACAAATCTACAAGTACTAATTCGGTCGTTTAGTTGGTTATTATCGGAAGCAATCGATCGCTTTAAGATCAACAAAATCATAGTTATTACCAATCTGTTTTGCTGTTCATTGCCAAGAATTGCCATGAAACTATCAATTTAATGAACCGTGGGCTTCACGCACTTAATATTAACGAGTACTTCTCAGCTAAGATGCTAATTTAAAATGTTTTAATTTTCGAAGATATTTACAATTTCATTTATGAATAGGGCTTAATTGACAACTCGAGAAAGATAAAACCTTTATGTATATCTGTGGACTAGAATTCTTACGTCTAGTGGGACTATTCCGCGCACTCGGATAAAATAAACCATAATATCCTCGATATCTAACACTAACATATTTTTTGAAAAATGTAGATAATATAAATATATTTTTTTTATTCAAATCAGACCCGAAATAAGCGCTTTCAACCACCTAACAGACAAACACACTTTCCAGCTTATAATATAAATAATACGAACTATTTTTCTCTACATCCTCTATCTTCAAGGTAGACCCAACACCCATCAATTTAGTGTTTACAGCTAGTGTTAGTGTTCGACATTACTCGTTACTTCTAGTTGTTTATGGGGCCTTTGGATGCTTTCGACAAGATCTGGTGTCACGTGTTTTACGAGGCAAGCTTTCTTGATCTTTAGTAGGTGTACTGTGTGGCGCTACCCAAATGGAGTAGTCAGGAATATTTACGTGATAGGAAGTTTGAAAGTGTTAAAGTGGCTTGTTTCAAAACCACATAACCGATATTATGACAGCTGACTCTAGTTAGAATTCCTCAACGAATTTGTTACGTGCCTGTATCTTTTTTACAGATTACAATTGTTTCAATTAAGGAAGTATTAAGGCTTCATCGCCTTCCTTAGTGGCAAATTTGGCACATAGTAACTCGATAGCAAACTAACTAAACAGATTTTTATGAAACTCCTTATTATTATTGAACATAGAAGGAGAAACTAAGTCGATTTTTAAACGGGACCCCAATTTGAACTGCCCATATTTCCTAGGATTCATGTAGTCAACATCACGTCCAAAGAATAAAATAATACTAACCATAAAGTAACACAAAAAACAAAAACATGAAATTTGAAAAAAAAATCGTTCTTTATAAATAATTTTTATTACCACAATCATACGATTACCTGCACTTGAGGAACTATTCGATTTTCGATAAATTTTCTGCTTGAACATATCACACGCGTTGCTGAGCGTCGCAAAGTCCCTATCACCCTCTACAGATGCTTAAAAAAAAACAACAAAAATCCTCTAAAAACCTCTTTCATATATTTCATGAGGCGCTATCGCTCTTCCTTACATCCCAGGCCGTTAGCGATCAATTTCATAGAAAACTGCAGCAGCCGGGATGCACTTACTCTTATTGGTGCACGCCAGCCGCTAAATGTGGCCGACACTTAGAAATCAATTAAGATAGACCCATCTGTTTGGATCCGATCACTTAAGGCCAATGAAACTGATACTTCGTTATTGAGTAAGTTATTATAGGAAGTTGTTATTAAGGTTTTATAGCTCCAGTATACTACAAGCTGTCAAAAATCCTTGATAGATTTTCAACTTCACCGTTGAAGTATTTGATAATACAGTTTAACGTGCCATCCGAAACACAGTCATTGATGTCCAAGATATACTTAGAAAGTACATGCAGACTTAGAAAAGTTGTATTGCTATTTGCCTGACCTGGAATCGAAGCCACGCCACCACGAAATTACATACTACAGTCTGGATAACAAATGTAGGCATGTATATGTATCACAACAAACTTACTGCACTATTGATGTTAATGTTTGCACCTAAGTACACAATAGTAATAAACACATGTAAAGCAATTAACGCAAACAAAGTCGATAAAGGCATCATAAAATTGTTTACGACATCCCAACAGAACGGTCGTAATCTTTACTGTAACCGCCAAATTCGCACATAAAGTGACTAACCGAAAAGTTTGTTTGTTCGACCGTGAGAATCTCAGGAACTAAAAGTCCGATTTAAAAGATTTGTTCAGTGTTTGATAGCCCATTTATATAGGCTACTTCTAACACGGTGCACGGGGGAGTTTCTATGCACGCGGGAGAAACCGCTGGCTGGTAGACAATACATGACACATGGAAGTCGATGTGATATCGATGTGAGTGACTTTTGAAGTTGATAGAATTTAAAGTTTATAATCATGAATTATAAGCATAAAACAAAAAACTACTATATTTTTAAGGTCTACAGCAACTTCTGAGTACAGTAGAGATTTTGTGTAATATTTTATTGTTCACAAAATAAAATATCTTAATTATAATTACGTTAAATAGATTTTATACTAAAAGTTACCTATGTTATATTGGTGAAAATCGCTTTGTGGGTTTTGAGAAACTTTCATAAAGCAGCCTGGAGTCCGGGAGTTGGTGATTGATTCACCCATGCATCGTAGGTACAGCACGTAAATGTCGGTCCTGCGCCTGCCTGATCTCTCTCCGGTCGTGTCGGATTGCCGTCCCATCGGACTATGAGAGTGAGGGAATAGAGAGTGCACCTGTATCTGCGCGAATGCTTGTGCACTATAATATGTCCTGCGTAGCTGGCTGATAAAAGAGAACGGCCGCCGTAGCCGACACTCAGCCTTGATGCCATCATTGGTGGAGCAAAGCGAGATCTTAGGGTCCCGCCCTTTTAGAGACTTCGCTTCGCTTTTACCATTTGACAACAGAAATCTAAATTATGTACCTTGTGTAAAAATAATCTCATTTCTTTATCCCCGTCACACGTAACTAACTTTCTTGTGGTAAAGGACAGCTTGGTATTTACTGAACCAAATATGACGTGGGTAAATTATGTAGGTACCTAACTTCGTGGGCGTTGGCAGAATACTAATATTATATCGCACGTAGGTATAATGATTGAGTATAGAAAAGAGTAGGGAAAATGTTAGAAACTTAATGAAATATTCATAAATCTTTGTTTGTTTCTTTTGTTTAACTTATTCACTATAACAATGCTTTTTTCAAAAAGGTTTTTTATAACATTCAGATGGCTACACATCAAGGTATAATATTCCACATACATTCACACAACGTCATCTAGTCGCAAACTAAGCAGAGCTTGTACTATGGGTACTAGACAACTGATAAACATACTTATATACTTTTCTTTCGTAAAAACATGCATATTGTACATAGAAACACCCAAACTTAATCAAACACTCATGTTCATGGACACTAATATTAGACTTATGCGGGAATCGAACCCGCGACCTATAGCGTGGCAGGCAGGTTCACTAACCACCACGCCATCTGGTCGTCAAAACCAGTATTGGCTGACCGTTCATTGTGTGAAAATATCATACAAAATGATGCCAAGACCAACTGGTTTGGTATAGCTTGACGTGTAGACGCCTGCAGATCAAAGCTACCCAAGTCTGAATAATGTTACATATCGAATATGAACCTTCCAGTATTGTGTTAAGGTTAAAAATCTATTAAAGAAACGATAGATTGATTATAAGTATTTTCTAACTAAACCAATGATCATTTTTATTAAACAAACTATGAAAAGTTACAACAATAAGGGCCAGTAGCATTTACGGATTCGGTTACGGATAGCCACTACTATCTTCCAGATAAATTTAAAAAAATGGAACATTTGTGTGTACCTGTGAAACTGGCCTTAAGACATTCAGAAATAAAAAGAAAAAGGAATGTGAAAACAGAGAAAGGACTTACTTATAATTACGCGACAAGACACAAAACAGCGACGGTATTTTTTTATCAACCAAGAAATGTCGCCGCTAACCAAGTGTTCACACCGAGTTAAATGCCAGGCAATATTAGGGCACAGATGTAGGGCACAACCTTTTAAAAAAAAGAGCTATAACTCGCTCAAGAATACCACAAAATTTAAGGTACAGACGCCAGCACATCAACCTAACCTAATCTGTCAAATTTCTTTAGTAAATTTTCAAACTTATCACAATATCGGAAGGTTAAAATTCGATTGGTAAAATTTGACAGATTCGGGTAGGTTGACTTGCTGGCGTCTGCACCTATCTGTCTATACTTAATATTATGAAGCTGAAGAGCTGAATTATTAGTAAGAACGCACCTAAGTTATATTAGCGCATAACTTGTCTTAGGGTACGATGGGACTGACATACGCTGTGCGTTATAAAAGTCTCTAAATTTATAAAGTCCCTAAATAATAAAAAAAGCACCTGAGACAGAGGATAACGAAAAACTATTTTATTAATTGTAGTTATTTATTCGAACAGAGTTTCGGCTCAAGTTAGGTTCTAAATCAGAATCTACACAAAATGCGCTGCGCGACATATTTATAGGTTTACCCCCCACTCTGGATTGAGGGTCGATCGCTGCTCGGTTGACAAGTGGATGTGACGTGCTAGTCAATTGACTTCCTCTTTGTCGTGGCTGCCGGGCGTACTTGCTTGTTATGGCTGGCTTGGCTGAGACTGTGGCTTTGGCTGACGACACGGCACGGCATGGCATGGCTTTGACATGGCTGGCGATCAGGCGACCGTTACAGTCGGCCATCCTGAAACAATTGCTCCCGCAATGGGAAAGGAAACACAATTAGCTTTCCAGTAAATCAATTAGATCTTCTGTTTCTAACTGCTCATCAGAGCTGCTAGCACTGTCAGATACAGGAGCTACACTTCGATAGGGTCGCAAGGAGTCAGCAGATACTAAGCCCATGAAGCTCTTATATCCTCTCAACCCTTTTATACTCCTGATCCTGTATCTGTCCTTACCAATAACTTTGGTAACAATATAGGGCCCTGAATAGAGATCATCTAGTTTAGTACTGACTTTAGCCGCGCTACTTGTAGGAGCCTGTTTCCAAAGTACTAAATCACCTTTCTTATATGTGTGACATGGCTTACGACGCTTATCAAAATGGTGTTTCATTTTTGCGCTAGCTTTTTCAATGCGCTGCCTAGCCTTGGTGCGTTTCACGTGAGTCGATTCAACTACCCGCCCCGGAATAGAAACATCACATACCGGCCTACTACTCCTTGAAAACATCAAATCGTATGGTCTATATCCAGTTGTATCGTTTAAAGTGTTGTTTATACCCCAGATTACATCAGGTAAACTGTTAGACCAATTGTGCCCGGCTTCACTAGGGTCGGTAGTTCTTAATGCGTTCAAAATGGTTCTGTTGGTACGTTCAACTTGGCCGTTAGCTCGAGGACAAGCTATAGCAGTTAAAGTATGCTTGAACTGTTTGTCTGTAGCAAATTTCTTAAAATATCTACTAGTGAAGGCTTTTCCATGATCCGAAACTACTCTATCTGGGTATCCAAACAAAGCGAAAATTCGTTTTAATAACCTGACCGTCTCAATAGAGTTTACTGTCCGGGTTGGCTCCGCAATTACAAACTTTGTAAAAGAATCGGTTATCACTAACATGTACACATAGCCTTTCTTCGTCTTACAGAACGGTCCTAAGTGATCTATATGTATTGTTCTGAACGGTTCAGTTGGTTTGGGAATAGGGTGTAACATGCCCTCCTTTTTCCCATGCTCCCCTTTTCCGTAAGCACAATGTAAACACGCCGCAACATATTTCTGAATGAACCTCGTCATTTTGGGAAACCAATAAACATTTTTAATAAGCTCGATGCAGCGCTTAATTCCTACATGGCCTATTTCATCATGGTGCATTTGCACAATTTTCCACCTAGCTGGTCCCGGCACTACAAGCCGATTACCACACAGAGTTTTTCGGTACAACCTATCATCTATCAGTACAAAATCTTTTATTAAGTCGCGCTCTGCTGAACCAGATTTTAACCGATCGATTATGTTTTTGACTTTTTCATCTTGATACTGAACTGTAAAGAACCAATCGGATACCTCAAGACGATTAACGTTAAGCGCATCAACGGGATTTCGACTAAGTGCATCGACGTGTCTCATACGCTCACCGGGCCGATATTCTACACTTATGTCATAGTCTTGAATCATCAGCCACCATCTGGCTATCCGCGGAATAATGTCACGTTTTGTCAAAGTGGAACGCACTGCGGTACAATCCGTAACAATTTTTACATGTTTACCAATTACATAGACACGGAATTTTCTCAAGGATTCTACAACCGCCAGTGTTTCGAGTTCGTAGCTGTGATATACACTTTCTTGTTTAGAAGTTACCCGACTGAAATACATTATCGGTCTTAAAGTACCATCAATTTGTTTTTGAAATAATATACCTGCTATACCTAACTTACAAGCGTCCGTATGTATTTCTGTCGCTAGCTCGGGATTATATATCGCTAAAACCGGTTTAGAGCACAAACACTTTTTTAATTCGTTAAAACTCTCTAATTGTTCACTACCCCATTCCCAGTCAACGTTTTTCTTTGTTAAGTTGGTTAAGGCACGAGCAATATGAGCAAATTTATGAATGAACTTACGGAAATAGCTACATAATCCGATAAACTGTCGAACTTCGTGTACATTTTTGGGCACTGGAAACTGTGAAACGGCGGTTAATTTCGACTCTGCTGGTTGCACACCATTTTCAGAAATGTCATGTCCTAAATATGTTACTCGAGTTTGTAAGAACGTACATTTTTTCATATTTAATTTTAGATTCTCGGTTTCAAATTTATTTAACACAACCTCTAACATGTCAAGGCCAGATTGAACATCAACCGAGGGTACTAATATGTCATCTAGGAATGCTAATATTTCGCATGAATCGTTACTACCGCCATTTTGAGAAAAATGGATTGAGTTCACTATCTTGTTAATTAAACTCATGAAAACTGATGGAGAATTAGCTAAACCGAATGGAACACGAACATATTCAAATTGACCAGCCTGACAAATAAATGCGCTTTTATGAGTATCCTCGGGTTTTAGCGCTACTTGATGGTAGCCTTGAGACATATCTAAGCACGTAAAATATTTTTTACCAGCTAACTTAGAAATATGGTCTTCAATATTAGGTAGTGGATATCTATCTTTAACAGTTATGGCATTAAGTGCGCGATAATCTATGCACAATCTGCTATCCCCGTTCTTTTTTTTAACCAATATTACTGGAGAAGCATAGTTGGACTCTGATTCTTTAATAATACCGGCTTCTAATAATTCAGAGACTTTAGATTTTACTATTTCTTGTTCACAGTGCGATAGTCTGTATGGTTGTCGATATACTGGCTTATTGGTAGTCAAAGTAATTGGCATCTGAATTAAATTTGTGCAACCGAGATCTTTAGTACTAACCGCGAAACTTTGTTTGAATCTAATTAGTAGTTTCATTAAATCTTTACGTTCCGTTTCACTCAAATTACCTATTTTTATGTCGTCTAACAAAACTCCACCTATGCTCAGATTAGAATCTTTATCCACCGACAAAACAGAAGGCATATTTTCCGAAATAGACGTTTTAGGCAAGGCACATGACGTAGGTAAATTAGAAGATTTTAAAGGCAAGTATGGCTTGGCTTGGCTAACCTGGCTTATGATGGATGATGATGTGTCGCAGCTCTCGGCGCGTGTGAGGACCTGGCCAGCCTCCCACACGATGTCTTCAGCCCCGGTGTTGATAACCTTGATGTGTCCGCTGTCGCCTCGGAGGAGAGTAGCGGGTAGAGAATAGGAAACTCCCTGAAATTCGTAGAGGCGTGCAGCGGTACAGATATCATTGTTCTCACGGTTGCCCAGTACCCGGATTTTGATGATGGAAGCTCCTGGTGGCAATGTTTCTCGCATAGTTGTTACAATCTTGAACTTGTGGGGCTCTTCAACCACATCTTCTTTTCGCATGGAGTCAGATTCACGCATCAGTGTGGCCGTTCCGTTGCTTACGACGAGTGAAATGTCGCTGGCATTGATGACAGGCTGACCGACGAGTAAATGAATGTCACCCATCTCGATGTCTGTCAGATATGCATCGCAAGTAATATGAATACCGTCTATTTCCAGATTGAATTTTACTTCTCCACGCGATGTAATTAACCCGCCTGCAAAGCCTTTTAGGATCGTACTCGTAGGTATGACGTCGAGAGATAATAATTTGGAGATCTGACTAGTCATGACGTTCACCTGGCTTCCAGTATCGATGTAGGTCTTCACGTGGACTCCGTTAATCTTGGCTATTTTCTTATAGGTGTCATTGTAGTTTTGTATTAGTTTGATATCCTTGAAGCTGTTGTTCACATCGAGTGTAGATTTTTGAAGAGCGGTTGCAGATGAATTATTGCAGCGGGTAGCGATGTGGCCTTGTTTGCCACATTTAAAGCACACACGTTGATCGGGAAGCGTACAATTTCGCAACATGTGACCCGTCTTCTTACAACGTGGGCACGGATCGTTCTCCGTAAAAATCTTCTTTTCGGCAGACATTGGTCGAGGGTCCTTACTCGATGGACGAATTTCAGATGCGGGGCTGCGGTAGTCGTCGAGAGCACAGAGAAATGCTTCATAGAGCTCTTCAGGGCGTTCACATTGGAACGCACGTGCATTTGGTTGTAATGTTGAGGGTAGGCCTCGAATGATGCACGAGACACTGGCGCTGTCTGATAGCTTACAACGGGAGCACATGGATACTTTATCTTGATAATATTTGGTCATTGTTTCATTAGGCATCTTCCGTCTTTGCATCATCTCGTCTAATAATGCACTATAGTCCCGATGTCTTGGAAAAGCACGCAGTAGCATCTGTTTCCACTCGTCCCACGAATAATTATACTCTTCGAGTCGGTTGTACCATTTGCGAGCTTGACCCTGTAGTTTGTTTTGTAAATGGAATGATTTTATTTCGTCGCTCCAACGATGTATATCGCCGAGTTGATCGATTTTTCTTAACCATGCTGATACTGTGCTATCTTCACCCTCCGGGTCGAATTCAGGAATGAGAGACGCAGCACGATGATTTTTGGATATGCCGATGTCTGAATCCAATTCGCGGAAGGCCCTGTCGACTTCATTTTGCAGGAGGTGTTTCAGAATTTTTCTGGCGGGCGGTGGTGTACAATCGCCATCTTCATCTTGCTCGATGTCGCTCGAGGGGTCCCATCCGGGTGGACGCACCCCATGTCCGTGCAGGTCACTACGATTTCGCTTCATCCCACTTCTGAGTGAGACAGAGGATAACGAAAAACTATTTTATTAATTGTAGTTATTTATTCGAACAGAGTTTCGGCTCAAGTTAGGTTCTAAATCAGAATCTACACAAAATGCGCTGCGCGACATATTTATAGGTTTACCCCCCACTCTGGATTGAGGGTCGATCGCTGCTCGGTTGACAAGTGGATGTGACGTGCTAGTCAATTGACTTCCTCTTTGTCGTGGCTGCCGGGCGTACTTGCTTGTTATGGCTGGCTTGGCTGAGACTGTGGCTTTGGCTGACGACACGGCACGGCATGGCATGGCTTTGGCATGGCTGGCGATCAGGCGACCGTTACACACCTGAGTTCAGAAAACGATTGGTACGATTAGACAAATTCTTTTAATGTTAGATACCCTAGCATTGATTGAGGATGGCTGTAGGCTACTTTTCATCCTCAGACACGAGTGAAACCCCTGGCAGAAGGAAGTAGAAAATTTTGTAAATGTACAGACGCCAGCACATAGGTACACGATAGGTCAAATTTCCTTAAAAGATTTTCAACTTTATCACTGAAGCATAAGGTTCATAGTTGATTGGGAAATTTAGACAGTTTCGGTTAGCTTGATTCCTGGTGTCTGTAGGTATATTCGTAGACTCAATTTCTATAGACGTTGAATTGAAAGAGAAACACTGTACAGTAGCAGTATAATCTCCAGAGAATGTTTTGCTTTGGCATTTATATAATTCAAATGCTGTCTTTGATCTCCTAGACAAACTGCAGGTACGCATGTCACTCCGCCCAGATGTTAACGCCACAGACTTATTGGTTGTATAGACAGTTTATGCATTTATAATTCTTGATGTACAGAGCAACACATAAAGCTACTTCAATCTGTCTAATTTCCTCAATAGATTTTAATTTTATAGCTGAAGCATAAGGTTCAAAGTTGATTAGGAAAATTTAGTTTCGGGTAGCTTGATGTGCTGGCGTCTGTACCTATAAGTTGCTCAAGTTGTTTGAGCTTGCATACATCCGATTCCTTCCTTCTCCCTTCCCTAGTTCTCAAAACTGATCATTCTAGTGGTCTAGACGACCCACTGATATTGGTATAGGGCTTACGGCCAATAAAAGCGGCGTTCAAGTCACAGTCACAAGTTATAACTTGAAGTTATAAATTTCAATGAAATCTTATGGTAGGTCGCTTTTCGCGGGGAGAAGCTGAATGCTCAAGTTTATAAGACCCATGACTAATACCTATGAGTATTTGATTGTTATGACACACTACACGTTACAAAAGATAATTATCATCTAATAGCGAACTAACAATAAATAGATAGAAATTGATGAAATCTTACCGTTTGTAAAAACAAGAGAGGTACAGAACACTCTAGAATAATTGAAAACCAATATGTACTCCTGACAAACATCCAACAATACAAAGGATATGCAAAGATATAACGATCACAATATTTGTCTCTGTGAGCCTCACAGAAGATTGATAGGCAGTCTCGTTAGCAAGGGACTTCCCAAACGGAATATCTGTTATTCTAATTGTCCGTAAACCTGTGATCCAATCCATAATTTTGTCTGAAACTTTTACAAACAATCCAATACTTGGAAAGAAAATTACTTAAGTGACTTATTCAACAAAGTTTTTCTTTCAAATTATTTCTTAATTATAAGCGAAGTTTGTATCTACAGAAAATTAACCTTTTGACCGCCAAAGTCACGTATAGATGACAAGCCAAAAAGTGCCCAGCACGCCACGGTCACGATTACATGACAGACTTTTAAAGTTAAAATAATAGTCAGATTCAATCGATATAATTCGGAACTCACTACTATATTGAAGATATTTATGGATGAATTCTTAGCTGGCGCTAAGGGTACGTATTTCTTTTTTTGACGTGGCAGTCAAAAGGTAGATTAGAATTGAAAAGTAATTCATTTATATAAGTAGACACTCATAATACGGGCGAAAATAAAATCCTTGGTTTAGACGATACGTAATCATAATACGTTACGACTAAGCGGCACGTCGCGACCTAATCGGCTTACCACGCACAAAATACATGTCGAACAAATTGCAAAATCATACAGACAACAAAATAATAAGGTTTAACAAAACGATGACACACACAAGAGGAGCTCGTGGCTAAGTAAAAGCCACACGGGTCGATCGATCATAAGGATAAGCTATGCTTAGCACTGGCGGTCCATGGATGAGTTACCATCTTGTTATGGTGAGTTCCTCCGTGTTTCGGTAGGCACGATAAATTGGTGGGTCCCGGCTGTCATTTGTAAATTTTTGGCAGTCGTTACGGGTAGTCAGAAGACAGAAAATCTGAAAACCAGTCTTACCAAGGAGTTTCGGGTTGCCCAAAGTAACTGGGTTGAGGAGGTCAGACAAGCAGTCTCTCTCCACTCCACCCCACGTAAACACTGGTACTCAGCTGCATTCGATTAAGACTGGAAGCTGACCACGACGTGACTTGGGAAAAGACTAGGCAGATGATGAAAGCGATGATACATACAATAGTAAATTTCAACAAGTTTCTTGTCAAACTCAATAATGATTACTGAGAAATTGCAATTCAGTTAATAATATTATTCATGGGAAATTGAAGTTGAGTAATCAAAGAAAATGTTTAAAGGTCATTCAGTAAATTACTGGTTTGTTTATACTCGTCCATAATTCAAAAGTAACAGCATTTATTACTTGTTTTTATGTTCCTTTGATCTTAATAATTGATTTGTTATTCTGTTACTTCGAATTGAAAAAATAAAGCTAACCAATGACTCCGGTTTCTTTGGCAGATGTAAACAAAAGAATTGATTTATTTATCGACGTTGTTATAGGAACATTTTTAAGTCCCGTGAAAAAATATTTTGTACATAGTTACGTTTGGCCCAAATATTTTATCACCGACAACCACGTGTCTTCATATTGGACTTAGTCCAACGGTATAGTTATTAAACTGTTACGATGGAACATTATTATGACAGTTAACTCTGCAACAATAAAGCTTTCGAAATACAACAACAGTTTGAACAAAACGGTTTGTTTACTCGGCTGATTTTCAAAAGTAATGCGTCCTCCTGAAACTTTTATCGCGTTTCCAACTCTATTCACCTCGCATTAGTTAATCCTACCATGCGACCGTTCGCGTTCATTTTAAAGCGGAAATAAAACAAACTAAAACACGCCGAGCCAAACAGACGTTTGAATATAGCCGGGTTTAATCTTGGCGTGGTACACTGAACTAATTACTGCCAGAGACTTAGCGTGAGAGCGGTGTGCACGCATACCATTACACTATAGTGGGAAAGAGACGGAAGTGGGCAGTTTTCCAAGATGAATTTGATGTTTCGGAAGAACTTCAGCGGGGAGAAGACCCTCTCGTCGAGCGGGGGTGGGGGGAAGGCGCGGGGCGCGCTGGGTGCAGGGAGGAACGCGAAGCGCCGCGACCGCGAGCGATACTCCTGCATGGAGGAACACCACTATAAGACCCACATATTCTTCTCCGCGGCTCCGCGCGCCAGTGCTCAATACAACGACCTCACAGGTAAACGTGCGTGATCACCAGTGACAGTGAAACCGAAACTTGTATTTGTGTCTTAAGGCTCTTTAACAACTTTTCAAGTAAGTGTGAAGCTCTTACAAAGGATCCGTCCCTTAGTTCAAGTTTGCAATGCCCTCGTTAAATCTGTTCAAAACACAGCAGACGTGAAACGCTATCGTAACTATAAATATATACTTTTTGACAAGTGACGCGTGTGTAGATAGAGTTTATGAGACATGCTTGTTTGAAGCAGTTCATACGATTACGAGTGCTTTTGATGTAAACAAAGCTTACAGAAGTTTCGTGAGCTTTAGTGATACAAATGTGTTTCTCCAGTCGGATGGAACCGGCGTGGGGCGGTGCAAACTGGTTCATTTTTGGCGCTTAACGCAAAACATCTCGAGGTTATTTCCCGCGTAAGTGTTTGTGACACGCAGATTATACAATATTTATAATTGGCACGATTTAATTGACTATGTTTTATACTAACCTTCTGAGGGATAAATCATTTCGATATCTGTTCGAAGATCGCCAGTTAAATGTCCAAACGTAAAGGTATAATTACTTGTTGTGTGTGTAAATTATATGTTTGTAGACGTTTGAATAGTACTTAGTTGTTAGAATTAGTTGTAAAACGAAAATGTTTATAATTAAACCAACTGTTAGGTAAGTGTTTGTTTACTATTGTGTAATGTCGTTGTTCCAGGAAAAATTAAAGCATGGTCGCTCATTTCCGTGCTAAATAATGGTCATTAACAGCAAGCGAACCCGTGTTTTTCAACATCGCTAATAGTGCAGAGCAAATAACTTTACATCATTTGAGTTATTCGGTTTTTCTGTGGCCTTAACTCGAACCTTTTAATGTGATTCTAATGTTCATTTTAGTGACTTGAATCAAAAATAATTTCGTTTAAAAAAAAAAAACAATATAATATTACAGTGACATTACTACGTTTTGTTATTTACAAGCTTAGGTACTCATTATATAAATATGCTTGTTGCAATTATTAAACGCAATCTCCTAGACAAATTAACTTCAGTACAGTAAAATTGGAGACGTGATCTGCGATAGATTATTTCGCAACTATCCGTTGCAAACTCCAAGTCATTAAAACTTTGATCTTCAAACTTCGCAACTTTCTTAAACAATACAATTTTTTTTTTTCTTTTCATAAAACTTCGTTGTGAACTTGGAATTTCTCCTATCGTTTACTTATACATTACACGTGTATCTCTTAATACCCAAACTCCGGAACTATTTAAGCTCTCTCTCTTGATCAAACTTAATTTTTGTTTAAGGGCTAGTTTCACAGGTTACGGACAGCCATTATCTATCTACCAGATAAATTAAAAAATAGAACAGAATTTGTATGAAATTATCTACCAGATAAACTATCTGGAACTTATCAGCAACCGGTGAAACTGGCCCTTAATGTTACAAATGATGCTTAAAACGGAAAAGTTTTCCAACTAAATGAGTTCGGAGCTTTCTGTTTTGCTTTGGAACTCGAAACGTCGAAACTCTTTCAGAAGTCTGACAGAAAATTCATCAGAACCGAACTAAACAAATTTCAATGTAGTGCATTTACAACATACTTATGATTATTTCAGCAAACGAACCATATCCAAGTATCTACATATGTTTTCAAAAACTACCCACTCGAACCCCATTTTCATTAAGATGCGACACTGTCTATTTCATTCATTATACCTTCCATACAGACTACCTTCTCATACCAGATACCACCATAATCAAACATTCTCAATTTAAAACATCGAATCAGATGTCCAAAATGGTGTCCATGGATGTTTCCCCGTTCCTCTCCAACCTTTTAAACCAAGCATCAAAATTGTCATAAGAACCTGTAGTGTTTCAGAAATAAAAAAAGAACACCTCTGAATGTCCACAGAACGATGCGGGCCTGTACTGGGCGGTGGCACGGGGCCGGAGCCCGAGCCGCCGCAGCCGCTAGTGACCCGGGAGCCTTCAGTCTCCCTGTTACGCTGGGACAGGGGCCCTGCGACCACGACCACAGTACCGACGACCACGGACCGGCGCCGGACGGAACCCGTGTCGCTCGCTACGCTTCAGAAAGACTGCTTTGTTATTCCGGCGCACGCACTTGATCGGTTTTTGCCTGATGGAGTGCCTGTAAGTATTGTTTTTGTTACAAAAACGCATACACAAAATAGCAGAATGGTCTGAACTAGAATCGAGATTTGTTTTTCGGGGAAAGAAGATTATCTTTAGGCAAAAACAAAGCCTTTGCCTACGTAAAACTATAATCCTGAGGCCATTTTTGTGATAAACTAACAAAGTATGCGCGTTTAAAGTGGAAATTTCAACATATATCTGTTGGGAAACTTGACTTATTTTTGACGGCGAATAGAAAATCCCTACTTTTCTGCTGTTGTGCAACAATTAATCATAATTAGCGCTGATACAGCGACCGCCATTTACATAGTTGATAGCTACACTTAAGCGACCCGAGAATTAGAAATGGCCTAGACGAGAAAATATTCCAGAAAGACAATGATAAATGGTGGACAATTTTTATTATTGTCTCAACGAAGTCAAGAATTCGTGTAGACGAGAGACCTACTGCAAATTAGAAACGTTTAATTAAAAACAATCTAATTTCAAACGTTTTTGTTTGATAGCCTTGGATTTGTGTAGGTATATAGTCCTTTGCTAGTATCTTCGAATCAGTTTCAAAGTATAATAAAGATAAATCCGCGTGCAGTTTTTTTGAATCAGCACTGTGTCTGTGAGATGCAGTAGGCTCGTTTCTTACGAAAACCGATGTATGTTATAAATTCCATTTTTCTCAATTCCAGCTACCAGTTCCGCCTCCAACGCCAGAAAAAGGAATGACAACAAAGACTGCACAAAACTCCCTTAGCATCCTCGAAATAGCTGATCCCAAACTTTGTATATTGGCCCATCTGATGAGTCCACTGGAACCAATCGAGCCAATACTGGAATCCCCGCTTGCCAAACCTTTAATAAGACAGAAGGCAGCGGCAGGAGAACTGCTGAACGAAGTGGCCCAAGCCAACACAGCAGTTGGGGGGATGTTGTTAGCGAATATGGAGAAAAATGCGGAATTCCCTTTCATATCTTACTACGTGATAAATACCACGCAAACAGACCCTCTGCTTTTCTACAACAATATGAGATGTTCGTCTCTGAACAAGTTCGACCCGAAGACCATAAGGTACTCAGCAGCGCATACGTTAGACTTATACAGTGAAGTGGCGATGATCTGTAGACCGCCGTTCAACGACTTAGCTGGTGGACCCAAGAAGTCGCACACGCCTACAACTGGATTCATCATTAGTGTTTATAAGGTATGGAATATTTGATTTAGAATTTACTCTGTTTCATTCAAATGTTGTGGACAAGATTCGATTTTAAAGATCTTTTAGAAGTATTTGAGTAATTCCGTACTTAAACAAAGCCCTCTACATTCACAGGTATTCGAAGGTGACGATGGCGAGCGCTTCGAGCGGAACTGGCTGTACTGGACGGGCGCCAGAATGTTGTACCGTCATTTACCCCATACGGTGGGCATGAGGAAGATAGCTCTTCACAAGTCCGTGGCTGCCCACGGAGACAAGATGTACCTGCTGGTGTGCGAGTGTGCCAACTTAATGGACGACCTGTCAGGGGCTGCGATGCTGGTGACGGCCCTAAGGGCACGCCTGTGCGGGTACACGGGGTTGTACAGGCCTATACAGACGTTCTAGTAGAGGGACTTGGCCCTAGATGGCCTTGAGTGTGTTGTATTATAATTTGGGGACATCATAGGTTAGGTACCTAGTTTAGTTATGTTGGGTAATGAATTTGGGTGGTAAGTGTGACAATGAAAATTCAAGAATAAGTCAGTGAAGAGAAATCTAAAGTGTGGAATTGAGAACCAGAAAGTCTTAATTAAGGTTGAACACTCTTCGAATAACATTGCATCAACGCATCTTAAATAATGTTAAGATGGCTTTTCGTTGATGAAGCTTCTAGAAAAGCTCATAATTTGAAAAATTTTCATATACATAAGTTATTGAATCACTCATATGAAACTATGCTGAAATGCTTAACCCCCCAAAATCATTGCCCAAGTTTAGAAGTCGAACTAAAGATGTCTTGTCAAATTTGGTCACAAACAGCACACGTGAACAAAACGGACCAAAGTACCTATTTATATTACATTTAAGACTATCTTAAATGGTGGACGTTTGACTGGGTACAGGCGATTCGAGCCGAAGTGTTCTTCATTTAGATTTAAGAAGATTATTATAATATTAATAAAATCGAGTGAATCTTTTCTGTAGGCGCCATTTTTCTCAACCTCTCACTATACTTTTGATATGATCTACTACAAGACAATCGCCTCAAGTTAACAGTCGTTTAGATAAATGATAAATTACGTAGGTACATGACTTGACAATATTTTGTTATATTTGTGTAGTCTTCCAAATTACGGCGTACCTACTTAATTTAATGAACAGTTCGATTGATACCGAGATTAAGGATAGAAAGTTATAGCGACAGCTCAAAATCACACTCCCTTTTCTATTTTTGCCTAAAGATACAATTTATTTTTCGAATTTCTCAATTTTCTAACATATCTCGTGATACATATCATTACTAACACAAGATGTTCAATCGACAATGTTTATACCTGGTATTGCCAACTTCAGGTACTTCACTATTTCATATTCCTACTAAATTAGAAATAATGAAATTGTGATGCTCACATAATAAATAATAGTTTGCCTTAAATAAATAGACCTGTTGCTAATTTACTTAGAAACGCACAATAATATTAAAAATGCTAAATATTCATTAATAAAATTCACGAAATAAATAATTATATTCCTGTCTAAAAAATTATGTATCGGATTCGTAGAATATTTTTCTTACTTGTTTTTTTTTATTTTGTTACGATAAATTCTATAATATTGCAACGGCAAAAAAATACTATCAGATGCCTATATGAAGAAGCGTGGCCAATTTGTTCCATAAAATATTTAGATTTATTGTTCTTAATCTTTATGAAATAGCTAGTTTTTTAATAATAGCTTGTTGCACAGAGTAAGCTTAGTTTTAAATATGACAATTAACGATAGCGTGAGCAGCTAGATAAGTATTATACATTATTGTGGATTTGAAAAATATCTCAGCGTTCTTCGTTTTATTTCGTGTCATATGTATATAACACCTAAGCAATAACGCTAAATAAGATTTTGTATAAGAGTTTGTAGTTTCAAAAAACCAGTAACAATATTAAAATTACAAAATACCTGTACAAGCGTATATAAATGTCAAATGCAAAAGCCGTGTTCACACACTAATACTAAGATGTTTTTCTGAATTTGAGGAAATCATTTTGTTTAGTGCTGAAACTATTGAGATTCTAATTAAGACATACTTACTAACAAAAAGGGATATTCCCTATTCTCCATTAGAATTGTACAGGTTATTCTGTTCAGTTAGTCGTGACAAAGTTATGTTAATGTACAAACGCCAGCACATCAAGCTACTACAATCTGTCAATTTTCATTTTCAATCTTAGGGCTGAAGCATATGGTTTAAAATTGATTGGGAAAAATCGATTCTAAGTAACTTGTTAGCCTATAAGTAGCCTCTCGGTAGCTTGAGGTGCTGGCGTCTGCACCTACTTTTATTGCAATCTGTACTTAATATCAAACTACATAAAATTGACACAACAATATAAATACATATTTATGTAATACCTAATACCTACCAATTAAAGTTACAATAATTTAAAAGACCAAAAAGCCTACCCGATATTGTGATTCATTAATTAATAAATTAGGTGAAATGCACAGAGTATAAGCATAGTTATCGGCTTGAGAAGCGTCAATAAGATTGTATTAATATATTGTTCTAGCTCATAAATACATTGTAATTAATTTATGCTTTTTTAATGTACTTAGGATAATGTATATTACTTTCTAATATAAGTATGGTAATTAGGTATTAGAAACCGAATGAAATGATGTTCAAATAAATATTATTTATTGGGCTTAAAGTTATCAAAATGAGAAAAACCATGAATAATCATGTGTGAGGCTAAGTAAAAACAATTATTTTGCAAGAAATCCTAGCAGGTAATTACTCACACATCTATCTCAATCTTTGAAACAGTTGTCGAAGGATGCCAGAAACGGCTTGAAGCCCAGGCTCCACCAAAGCGGAGAGAAGCGTAGAAGTTAAAACATCCTATAGATTTTCTCCACTCTTCTATACTTACTACTGAGTGGTACAGACGCCAGCGCGTCAAGCTACTAAAATCTGTCAAATTTTCTCAGTAGATATTCAACTTTATCACTGAAGCATAAGGTTCAAAGTTGATTGGCAAAATATGACAGTTTCGGGTAGCTTGTACTACGAACTGTTTGAATAACGATGTTCTTTGGCCTTCTAAAAACATCTCAGCTCAGCTCTGCCTTGTAAAATCTGGGCCTATCCAACTTAACCTGCCTACTGACATACAATGAGATATATTTCTGCATGAAGGTTCAGCTATTGTGTTCTACCGATTGTAATTTAAACTCACAATGTAGTAAATATTTGATTCTATTAATTACATTTAAGTAAAACAATTCAATTTGAATATTTTTGTAAAACAAATCTGTTCTAAGTACTTATTTTTTGTCTGTTTTATTTCTAGTCAATACAAGATGTTATTTTGCTATGGTGCTAAGTCTAGTCAATTTGTAGTTAGCAATAAAACAAAGCTTGCATAAATAGGTTTTAAATAACACTGTATATTAACCACTCTTTTAATTTATTAGAAATTAAGTTATATTTTCGAATAAATAACGTACTTATCTATAGATTTTGCCAATTTAATCCTACCTACCTACGCAAATATTTTTCAAATAAAAGTTTAAAGTTTTGAAAACACCAATTCGTTAGATGTAGGTTATCTCATTTTAGAGTATTATAGATAGTGTTAAATGCAATTTTATAAGGCTTAATAAATTAAACTAATAATAATTAATAGGATTATTATAAGAAGTTGACACGTTCGGGTTGTGTGGTACCAAAAATCTAACTTTTGCAATTAATAAGAGTTCATAAATAAAAAAAAACATTTCATAAAATTTCTATTTTAAAATTAGTAAAATTTCAAATATGCTTAGGTACTTATTTTTGTAAGACATTCAGACAGAAAAAAAAACAACTTTGAAAAAAAAAAGTATCAATCAATATGCAGAAATAGTTTCCAACATTTATTTGTAAAATGCATATATACACAGTTATTCCATCGAAGGGCATTTTATTTATATTTTAACAGATATCTGCTAAAACCCCCTACTCACCTCTATCAATTAATAAATTATCTAGACACCATATTTTGACAAGTTAAGGGTGACTTAACCCAATAAAAAATTGGCATCACTATTTTTAAGAACAATATAAATTCTATGTTTAAAACAATTGTATTATTGTATTAAAAGCAATTTAAAATAATTAATGTTTGGCTTGAAAAGCTAGAGTGCTGGCTAAGCTCTGTAGAATGTATAGAGTATTTAATTAAATTTCAATTATTTTTATAATAAAATTTGAAATTAAATGTTGTTTATTTTTCTTTAATCTTCATACCTATAAACTAGTAGCAAAAATGGTACACCATTTCCTGGCAGTAGTATTAATATTGAATAATATGCAAGAAGAGACAAATTATTTGAATTTTAAAAGAATCTAGCAAGATTTTAAAATCTAGAAGATACATCATGTAATAAATGATAGAGTAGACAATGGCAGTACTTACATATTCTCAAAATGAAACACTAACTCTTCCTTTATGTTCAACTATTCCTGTATTATTTATACCTAAAGGCATCTGCCTAACCCTTTTCCAACTAGTTTTCTGCCTTCTACTACCTACCTGTAAAGACTGCCAAATATGTACATAGATTTAACAACCCTTCCTAAACATGGAGTAATTTGGTAAGACAAGATGGTCTCATCTAGACCGACCAAGCCACTCTTGTAATCAATTGAAAAGCTAAAGTAAGTAAGAACGAAAGTCAGAATTATGATGTAATCATTAAAAAATCTCAATTAACAGTCAAGTTTTATTAAACAAATTATTTTGTAATACTTTATACATTCATAAAATTAAACAAACTAATCTTCTCTATACAAGAATAACTAACAAAGTACATACATCAGTAGCCCTTGTGACCTCGAAACCTTCTTCTGTTGTCCAGCTGAAAAGAGACATTTAAATTTAAAAATAACTACTACACCTGCCCCCATGGTCATCCCTCCCAGCTTATCTAGTGACCCTTATATTCCAACATTGTATAAATGAATTCTGGTGTATAATTTAATTCGGAAAATCTTTGATCTTTAATTAAAAAAATATTAGCTGTAAAATGTCCAGACCCTACGGTCTGGACATTTTACAGCTATTTTACCCTACGGTAAAACCAGACTTCTAGTTCAGATTTATTGCTGACACTGTCCTGCAAATATTTGTTGCCTTACTACAGGTCCACTGTATTTGACAAGTTTTAAGTAAGTATAAAATACTATACAAAAGATGCTTGAAGTACTGAGTGGTCAAATAAGGATTGTACGGGATTTGAAAGACAGAGACATCTTATACAGTAACAATATAGAAGAAGAAAGCAAGATGATGATGGTGAAAACTAACTATAATTGAAATTATCAATTATCTTGAATACTAATAACTAGTGTAGGGACACATGTACACAAAAATGTATGAGAGTGCGAAGCATGCAGGGAATGGACAATTACTGTGCACTGGTCCAAGAGAACGGTTTTCTTTGATATAGAAATTATATTTTGAGTCAACTTACTAGAGATCTCTTACATTCAAAGAAACTTTGCCTAAGCTGAGCACATTCGTCTGGTATTGCTCCATCTCTTAGGCATTCTCTTGGTGTTTTCTTATCCTGAAAAGTAAATATATCATGGTCAGTTATAGTCCTCTAAGTAGTAGGTAGGCTAAGTATTTCGTGCAAATCACAATCAAAAAGTGATATTTTAAAGATTTTATATTTTTAGATAACCATTAAACTTGAATGATAGGTGATTGAATTATCCATGTCTGGTAGCGCTGACGGTTATTATCAATTACTGTATGCAATATATGATTAAGCTGTACTACACCTAATAATGAAATTTATTCAAATAATATGAGCGAAAGGTTATAAAGGAATATGTAAATATTGACCGGCACTTACTTAAAAAAAATTAAGATTTTATTTAAATAACAAATAACCTACCAAAGCTGGAAAATAATGTTTTTAATGGGACTAACCTTTTTGCAACAATCACTTGCGAGTAAACACAGCTTGAGATCAGCTCTGATTCCTGCGCACGGTGATTTGTCGGCTAAGCCGACTTCATCAGGTGCAAATGTAACCATTTTTATTAATTATTTCACTGATTTATATTAAAAGATTGATTTCTAAGTTTACCAATCAAGACCCTGTTGACATGACATAATTCAAACACGAAAGTCAAAGATAACGAATGACATATGGCATTCATGACATTTCATGATGTTCATGAGTCCAAATGTCCAAATCTGTCCAAATCTCTCCTAAATGATTTTCCATTCGCCCGAGGATGCATCAAGATTTTCTGTAGGTACGTAGTTCCGTTGAGTATAAATAAGTATTATTTTACCGACCAAATACAGAAACTTGAAATAATTGTATTTTATGTTTTTTTTTAGAAAAAACTACGGAACGAGTCAATTTTTTCTGGATTCTGTGGTGCAGAGAGGTTTAATGTAATCTGTGGTTCATTTTATTGACATTGATAAGAGCCATTAATGTTATCATTATCAGCTGTGTGTGTTGTTTGATCGAGTTCAACGCCCATTGCCCTCAGTGGAGTAACTATTTTCCATGAACTTTAAGTTTAATAAACATGAGGAAAGTGCTCCCTGTTATCTCAAGAAAACTTTCGCACGTGTGTAGTTTGAAACCGTATAAAGAGACGAAATGGTTGATGCCAAATGGGAATCCCACTGGAGCTTACATATACAACTGTGTAGCAGATCAAAAAGTTCCTGTGATTCTGAATGACCCTCACATCGCTACCTGGTACTCTTGTGGACCGACAGTATACGACTCTGCTCACGTAGGTCATGCCAGCTGCTATGTGAAACTAGATATCATCCAGCGAATCATAAAATCATTTTTAAACATAAAACTAGTGACGGCCATGGGAATCACCGATATCGATGACAAAATCATCAAAAGAGGCATCGAAAGGAAAACACACTTTCAAAACATCGCTAAAGAATACGAACACGAGTTTTGGCTGGATATGTCATCACTGAACATTGAGAAACCATTGATTATTACCAGAGTGTCGGAACATATGAACTCCATTTCAAGTTTCGTACAACAACTTATTGACAAAGATATGGCTTATGTAACTATGGATGGGTCAGTTTATTTTGACACAAACAAATTTCCCGCTTATGGCAAATTACAAAGGCCTCAAATTGAAGGTGAGGCAGCTAATGAAGAGAAAAGAAATAAAACTGATTTTGCTCTGTGGAAAGGTTATAAGCCTGGTGAACCTTCATGGGATGTGCCTTGGGGGAAAGGCAGGCCTGGATGGCACATTGAATGCTCTGCCATGGTCAGTAAAGTGTTTGGTTCTCAAATAGACTTCCATGCAGGAGGTATTGACCTGCAGTTCCCCCACCATGAGAATGAGGAAGCTCAGTCCTGTGCTTACCACAACACAAGGCAGTGGGCCAACTATTGGGTACACGTTGGCCACCTTCATGTGAAAGGAGACACAAAAATGTCCAAATCTCTAAAAAACACTACATCAATACCAGAATTATTGAAAGCACATAGTGCTGATGTGTTCAGAATGGCTTGCCTAACATCCAGTTACCGGTACCCAATGGAATACAGTCCAGAGGTTATGAAAACAGCCGAAGAAGTCCTTAACAAATTCAAATTCTTCCTAAAAGATGCATTTATTTATGTAAATAACAATGCTGTTAGCAATGGAGATTATAAAGATAAGATACTGAATGATTTACAGAGAATCGAGGAGGCAAATATTGAGTCTCTGAAATCCGATTTTAACACTGCAACTTGTATAAATAATCTCCTTACATTAGTTAGTGAAGCAAATAGAGTTATTAGGGCCGATACGTCAGAATATTATCCAGTACCTATTGTGTTAATAGCTGAGTACATAACCAGTATGTTGACGAGATTTGGTTTGAAGCTTCAAGACTCGGCACAAGATAGCATACTATCAAACTCGTTAATAGACACTCTGGTTGAATTTAGACATAGAGTGAGATTGAATGCTTTATCACGGAAGGATAAAGAGATATTGCAGGCTTGTGATGTCGTTAGAGATAAAATGAAGAAAATCAAAGTACAGATCAATGATAGCAATAAGACTTCTTCATGGGTTTCTACTCAATAAGTTATTAGTTTCTATGAAATTAAAGATTATTTAAAGAAAGTAAACTACTTTCGTCTCTTTGTTATTGACTACTGATTTATAAATGGGTTGTACCAGTTTTATTATTAGTCATGTGACCATATTGATGGCCTATAACTGTCAATTTAAGTCAATTAATATAATTGACCTTGAAATATTCTTATCAAGTGATTTTATTACTGGTTAATATTATCTTTTGTTATCAATAACTTTAATAAACTTTTACATAAATAACAACAACAAAAATCTGAAGATACATGTAACTGTTTCTAATATTAAAATAAAATATATCACCACTGTTCATCCAAGTTTTTATTCTCAATAATTAACTTACATTCAAGTCCATTGACTAGACGATGCTGAGAGATTTCAGGGGTCTATAAAAGTCGTAAGAATACAAATTAAAAATAAAACTTTCCTTAATGGCAAGTTGTTATAATTGTTCAGGGTAACATTGTGTCATATCTTGTTTTGGAATAGATAATTTTGGCGTTATTATTAATATTTAGTGCAAATTACGTCGCACGTCAACGTATATCGCACTTTACGCATGTAACCCATTGTCTTATGTTACCAGATATTTTATACAATGCATTAATATCCTAGAATATGATGGACAAAGCTACATATAGCACAAACCGCTCACCTAGGACAGGGTTCAAATGTTTCCAAACACAGAAATGGTCTAATTACCATCAGTCTTTTAATAATTTCACATTCAATGCTATGTAACAATGTTACTTTGTCCAAAAACAGAATCCTTATCATTATTATGAGCGCAGTTCTAAACAAACTTTAAGTACAATTGACACAACAATGATATATTCAACAAAATACAGGGTTTCGGTACGGCTTTTTTCATTATATTGGGCTCAAATATTTATTATGGAATGTACATAATTGATAGGCCAATATCCAAGATAATAAATAATAGTAATAGGTATTTCATTTTAAAGTAAAAAAATAAAATTTATGAACTGTAAAGATATAAAGATAAGGTGGCTATAATATGGAAGACTTATATGCTAAGACATAAAAAAAAGAAAATTAAATTAGAATCTGGCCTTAAAAAAAAGTAAAAGCATATCTACTGACTAAATTCTACTTTGGCTACTTCAATAAAGTATCTAATACAACAAAGTTTCTACTTTAAAAAAAGAATAAAAAATTCAAATATCGAACCCAACACATGAAGATCGCCGCACCAAGATTTAGAAAAAGAATTTTGTGCGCGGGCTACATTCACCTTAGGAATAAACAACTAAACTTAACTGGGGACTGGGTGTAACGAGCCGTTTTTGTCTTGTATCATATTTTCTGCTTTGTAGACTTTCCATGCGACGAGATAGTCCCGCACCATTTTGAATAATGTGTAGTAGTTTATAAAGAGCAGTATGACTATCGCTAAGAAATTATGCCACTGTATCGAACTGAAGAGTAGACACAGTTGGAGGACTATTAGGGATAGTTGTAGACACAGCGTCCCGCACAGCAGGAGGGAGGGGTTTGCGAACACCGTCTGTGGAAAATATTAAAGATCAGTAAATTATTGTGGCAAAAAAACATGGCTTTAGCTCGCAGCATCCCCACGGTCGAGTTTGTACTGATATAATATTATTACAATCACATAGCAAAGGTGAATATTTTTTAATTAAGTTTTTTTTTCTGTGCTCCCATGATCTACAATGCCATTTGTTTAGGTAAATTATAAAAAAGAAGTAAGCAGTAGCTACACTAAGGGCCAGTTTCACAGGTTGCTGATAAGTTCCAGACAGTTTATCTGGCACATAATTTTATACAAATTACCGGTAACTAGTAACTGGTGAAATTGGCCCTTTGTAACCTAGTACAAAAGAGGTTGTATAATATAGGGCCACTTTAATCATAGTAATATAGATACATACATGAAACCGGCCATGTACAACATTGGCCGGATCTGCGGATACGGTCGGCGTGACCGCGACGTAGTAACGGCCGTCCAACGTGACGCGCGCGCCGCGGGAAAACATGCGATCCGGGCACCACGGTTGTACTTCGCTTCCTTCTGTAAAAGAGGTTAAAATTCAATTATCTTATCTTATCTTTATTTTCTGTATGACAAGAGACATATTTATGTTTACAAATAAATTTAAAAATAAAATGTTGGTCATGTATTCGTAAGACATCATCTCCCGAGCCTTTTCCCAACTATGTTGGGGTCGGCTTCCAGTCTAACCGGGATTTGCTGAGAACCAGTGTTTTACAAGGAGCGACTGCCTACCTGACCTCCTCAACCCAGTAACCCGGGCAACCCAATACCCCTTGGTTAGACTGGCGTCAGACTTACTGGCTTCTGACTACCCGTAACGACTGCCAAGGATATTCCGGGACCTATAGTTTAACGTGCCATCCGAAACACAGTCATTGGTATCCAAGATATACTTAGAAAGGACATACAAACTTTAAGTCCTGGAATCGAACCCACGCACTCATACTTCAGAGGATGGCTCTTTACACTAGACCATCACGACTTTTTTCATCAATACGTGATTGTGGCGGTTTAAAGGTTAATACTTCCACAGAAAGCTGTGCTGTTGTGTCTAGCTGTGTAGTATTAGAGTAGTATACCTGTGCAGTTGTTGTCGAGACGCCAGCGGCCGAGGTGCGCGGCGGCGCGGTGCGGCACGTCGCAGTAGTGCGCGCTCACCAGCTGCGTCGCGTAGCGCGCGAACAGCCCCGCCCACACGAACGCCGTCTGCTGCGACGCCGCGTACACTTCGTAGTACAGGTACGACTGGAGGCAAGATAAACATTTGGTAATAAGATCATTTTTGTGGAAGGTAGATAAAAATGTTGAGAAGGCAAAATTGGTTGTGGACTCAAAAGTAGAACGTAATAATCTTAGGAAGTCCAAAAGTGAAAAATTCCAAATACGAGGAGGTCAGAAATAGAAAGTCTAGGAAATAAAAAGGGTTCATGACCGCTTGGGAAGATGAAATATAGAAGGTTAATGTGTAAATATTTGTCCCCTTATTTCTTTTAACAATGTAAGGGTCCGCTCAGACGGGCCCCCGACCACAGCCAACGGTGGATAGCAGTAGCCACTTAAAAAAGTAAGTTAAGTGGCTACTGCTATCCACCGTTGTAGATCATATATTTTGTATAGAGACGCCGCACACGAGTAGCCTTGTGTCGTCCACTCGCTACAGCAGTTTTCGCTAAGAAAAAAGTAGGTAAAGTGGCTCTGGTCGACGACCCATTTGCACTGAGCCTTACTATAAATTATTTTAATAATAAATTCCTCACCTGTGCAAAACAGCACGGTATAAAACTGGAATAGTAAGCTCCGACCACAGAGTTGAAGATAATCTTCTTCATCCGAACATTAAAGTCCTGTCGCAACGCTTCCACTTCGGTGCGGATCTGCGCCGCGTCGTGCGTGCAACAGTGAAGTGGCGGGTCTGCGTTGTTTAGCTCTAGGAACGGACTTGATTGAAGGCCGAAGAGGAGAAAGTAGATTACAGCTCTGGGGATGGAAAAATCATTGTTATTGTTTCGTGTTCGAATTATGGATCCATTTCATCTATCATTCAAAATCATGGATCTATTTTTCATGATCTATTCGTCAATCGCTAAATTTTTGACATCAGAATGTGCAAACATTTTTTATATACCCAAATTAAAAAAAAAATGAAATAAATTAAGGAAAAATTTAATTAATTTCTCATAGTGCTCGAAGTATGAGGAGTAATCATAACATTCGCAGAAATAATTTCCACGAAGTAAATATTAATGAATTTTTTAAACACAGAAGTTCTTTTAATACAATTTGTTTCAAGAACTACTTCAATATTTAAAATTTCCGCTCCAGTCGGATCACCCTTAAAGGTTTCCTTTTTTGTATAAAGCTAATTAAAAATTACATTACTCCTTATAACAACAAATTCACTTAGAAACCAATTTCGACACAATAACATTTTAAGTACCATGCAAAATATTAATTATTTCTTTCTTACGGATAGCACAGGTAGAATATTTTCACCATTGGATACTTGAGCATAATAAAGTAGGTGCACCAGGACAAAGCACCCAGCACCACACCCAGTATAAACATCCTGAAATCAGATTGATAAGATTTTACACTATAGTTTGACTTTTTCTGTTTTTTTGAGACGATTAACAGTTGTCGGCTGTCATTGAACATCCTTGGCAATCGTTACGGGGGTAGTCAAAGCCAGTAAGTCTGACGCCAGTCTAACCAAGAGGTATTGGGTTGCCTTGGTAACTGGGTTGAGGAGGTCAGATAGGCAGTCGCTCCTTGTAAAACACTGGTACTCAGTCAAATCCGGTTAGACTGGAAGTCGACCATAACATAGTTGGGAAAAGGCTCCAGGAATGATGATAAATGTTGTCGGGGAATTTCAACCATCACTTTTTCTTCACAACAAGAACTAAGATAATGCGTCACAACATCAGCCTTTTTATCGTCCCACTGTTGGGCACAGGCATACTCTCACACAGAGAAGGCATTAATGCATTAAGGCAGAATTAGCGTTAATTATAACAACATTTTTAAAACAGTTATTAAGCATTTTATTTTATATGAGCCTCAAATGCTCTATTTGGACCCTGAAGCAGGCATTGAAGTAAGTATTTTTTTTTATATAAGTACAGAATGAGTAACAATTTCGTTCTTACCTGGCAGCAATAGTAGCGTGAGGTATCAGTTTAGGTGCAATTACAAATCTGAGGATGGCTAGGCAGATACTGAGAAGTAGTTTGCGGGATATTATCGTCACTATAAATGCCACCAGGTGAGGATCTATCAAGTAGAAATTCTGAAAACAAAAAATAATATTTAATAGTTATTTTGAGTCATTATGACTTTTTTTTTAACTATTTGAGTTGTATTTGGGGGCTTTTACCCTATACATGTAAGTTGTAGTGATGTTACTTAACAATTATATTATAATGTTGACAGGCCAAATAATAATTGAAAAATTTGCAGACAGTTACAACTCCAGCCTTCAATTAAAAAAAAAAAACAATTATGGCACAAATTTTGTGCCCTGTTCTTTTTGAATTATATAATATGCTAATTAAACAATCATTTTTCTATCATACAGATAGTCGGACCAATCACAATATCAGTTTATTCATCCAAAACAGTATATTTGTATAATGGAGTTGGGTTTGTCAAGTTTTTGTTTAATAGAAAATGTCAGTTTAATATATCCTACCCATAATTTAACCTTGTAGATATTATCACAACTCAAATATAGCCCCAAGCTTTATTTCAGCTATTTTTGGAATCAATCAATGAGTCATACATTATTACTAGAGGCATGCTAAACAAGGAAACCAAGGATTTCTTAGAGATGTAAATTAATTGTGGGATAAAATATATGAGCAATATGAACCAGAGTAATACACATGAGTGAATAGTTTTTCTTTAATTGCTAAATATCTAAGCTGCCCTAAAGTAGTTCATGGTTGTATGTCAATGAAAAACTATCCTTAATCCTAAGCCTTAAAGCTTCAAATGGCCCATCAAAGTAACTATGACATAAAACCTAATTGATAAATTCTATTCTTACTACAATAAGTCTCAAAATTATGCATTAATAAAGAATACTTAAGGAGGAAAACAGATGAAATACAGTTGTATAGACCATAATGTGTACTTGAGGATAATAGGGAATATGCATGAAAAAAATATTTTCAATCTAACTAGTTTATCAATAAATATACAAAAATAGAATACTAACTGTGAAAAAAATATCGAAATCAGTAGAAAAACAAACGAGACATAACAATCTTAAACGAGTATACCTGTCCCTCTCACCAAAACGCTATATTCAATGACAGCCTTACGGACGTGTGTAGTTGTGACGTAAATTTTACCTCGGACTTCTCTTTCTTATTAGCAGTTTTGAAGCTTTATAACTTCTTGTTGATAAATAATATTTTAAAAATTCTTTCATATTTATTTATTACAGCTAAAAGTGTATTAATTTAGTGAATAAAAAAATTACATGCATATTCACTATTGATTCATTTTGTTTTAAGAAAAATTCTGGAGTTACCCTAGCAATTCTAGAGATTATAAATGGCATGCAAACTTAAGTGTAGGTCTTAATGTTCTTACCATAGCTTGATTTGTATAAGAATGTGGTAACCACCACGCGGTCCTGTACAAGTTCAAGAACTGAAGGCCGGTAGCTACCAGTGTGAAGACAAAAGTCATAGCTTCGAAGAGAAGAGTTCCATCCTGAGGGATGTAGGGGAAGGGGATATGTTTGGGGGCTACCGGCCCTTCTGTTAACTTCACATCTGTTACACCAACGGTGGGAGCAGTGGTAGGCGGGGTGCGTGCTGGGCGACCTATCCGCTTACCACCTCCATTCATTTCTTCATCGGGCACTGGGAGTGCACCCTGAAAAAAAAATATTTAAATTAAAAAATAAACAAGTTATTCAAATTATTTTTGACTAGGTATCAATAATGGTTATTGTTATTGTGTTTTTTATTGTTGTACATTATATATAGACAGATCAAGCTACAACAATCTGTAAAATTTTCATGCATATGGTCCAAAGTTAATTGAGAAAATTTAACAGTTTCGGTTAGCTTGATATGCTGGCATCTGTATAATGGAGAGGTTTCCGAATATTATCTTGTGTGATTGACTATACAAAAATATAATTAAAGCTCTAGTGATAATATTAAATGACCACACAATTTAATTCAAAAAGACCTAACAGACAAAGTTACTATTTACCTTCTTGTTTACACCAGAAGCCTTTTTAGATCCAGGCGGCATCATTTTACAGGCTATGGGCGGCAAGGGCCGCTTGATAAGCGGGTCTTTAATGATTTTTCGCCGCCTAGAGACGGCTGTAGACGAAGTATTGCTAACTTGCGAGTTCGCCCAGCGTCTAGCCAGGAGTATCGTCAGGCAGCCAACGACCGCTGGTAAGAAGAACACGACAAAAGGTCCACTTTCATTTTCCGTACAACTCATCACTCACATGTTAAAATGTTTTATAAATTGTCACAATATTGTTTTATTTCGATTATTTTCGATCAACACACACACTCCTGCACGATCGACGATCTATAATAGCTGTCAATGTCAACTGTCAAACAATGTTGCCTTATTGCTTAGGACTGTGGAAATAATATTATTCAGCCTGTCTACAGTATGAAGCAAAAAGCTTAGTATTCAGTCCTGAAATATTCATGTATTTGACGTTTACGGTATTGTATCTGTATTTTGACGCAATCGATTTCCGTTCTCAATATTTTCCAATTTCAATGCGAGTGCCGGCTTTTGCTTACATGGAAATAATGTAAAATGTTACCCATATTGATCACTGAATAGCTATAGAAAAATTACAGTGATGTCTTTTACAGTGCTCTGCTCATTTGTGATTACATTTTACGTCGTGATATGGTTCTTTGACTCCTTTTTCAAGGTATATTTCGCAATAGTTATGAAATAGTACTTCAAGTCAATGTGTTTATGTATTGATGGAAACGTTGTTTATTTCAGAGTTGTATGCACTACCCGTATTATGCTTTCTTGGAAGGGACCGGACTAAAGATAGGAATACTTAATTTCACATGGACAACAACTGCTTTCAACAGGTTTCTTTATAGATGGAGTAAGAACTTGACTAGAGTGCTTCAGAAATGGTACACCTGTGGCTACATAATCACAATCTGGATTTTCTTACCATTTGCACTGTGGACTCTACTCACATTCATTTTCGACCACTTTTATGAGACTATTCAAATCAGTAATGTGCCTGAAGTCAAGGCCATGTTGCCTGGTGTAAATATTCCGGCGTCAGACTTCTGGGTGTACTTCTTAGCTATAGGATTCAGCACTGTGTTCCATGAGCTGGGCCATGCAATGGCTGCAGCTCAAGAAGATGTACAACTTATATCTGTTGGTGTTTATGTGTTCACTATTATACCAATAGCATTTGTACAAATGAATTCTGATCACCTAAACAGCTTAGCTGTAACAAAAAGATTGAGAATATACTGTGCAGGAATCTGGCATAATATTGTCACTGCATTTGTTGCCTTATTATTATTCTTTTCAGCACCAATTTTGTTCAACATAGCTTATGAGACTGGGATTGGTGTTAAAATAACTGGATTTACTGATGACTCCCCATTGAAAGATATCAGGGGATTAGATAAAGGAGATATAGTAACAGCAATCACTAATTGTGAAATCAAAAGTGCTAGTGACTGGACATATTGCCTCCATATGGCACATGACCGGTTCGGAATATGCACCAGTGCCGAGTTTGTGGCCCAAAATGATGAAATCATGATGGAAACTATAAAAGAGAATGACGTGGTTGAATGTTGCCGTAAAGATGATTTGTACAGCTTCTGTTTTGAATACATGGAACCTAAAGTAGTAGCAGACTCAGTGTTGCCAGGTCAATACTCCTGTTTAAAACCAAGGGAGATGGTTAAAGAAAAGTTCATAAAATGCACAGAACCTGGTGGTTATTCTTGTCCTAGAGGAATGCATTGTTTGAAGCCTTCACTAAACAATCATACTCATTTGATAGTGATTGAGAGAAAGGATAAAAATGCTGTTCTGTATTTAGGGTTGCCATATGATTTACATAAAACTGTTTTCATTGACCAGTATTTTCCAAGACTGGGAGTATTCTCATTTTTCTCACCAGCACAGTTTGAAAAGCTGTTGAGATACATATTTATATTTTCAATGGGTATTGGGTTCATAAATGTCATACCATGTTACGGTATGGATGGCCATCACATAACAAGGAGTTTGATTCAGATTTTAGCAAAATTTTTGAACAAAAATGGTGATTTTGTGACATTTTTTACAGTGTTTACTATAGTTGTTGGCACTGGGGTCACGGGGCCTATTTTAATTTATTTATTCTATCAAGCTATTTATTCAGATCCATAAGTTATCATTCATTTATTAAGAGGCATCAAGTGCTTTGGCAATGTAAAGTCTGATACTTCAAGTGTATGTTTTAAGTACACTAGGAGGATATAACACATAGTGAAATAATATAGCCACATGTAGTTGCATAGCAGAAAAGAGATAGACAAAAAGACATGATCTCAACTTCACTTAAAGCTTTATGGTCATTTAAATTAAAATCTAAATTGATTATTAGAAAGTATATTTTGTAACACAATTTTGCCTGTCTGTTTAAAAAAAGTAATGTAGTGCTGAGCATCGGAGACTTATAACACACTAGACTGCATTTAAAAATATTTATATCTAGAATCATATAACTTGAAAGACCCGAGAAGAAAATGTTATTTAAGGAGAAATAGGCAAATTAGAGGGTAAGGGATACTTTTCAATGACCCAGAAAACATTCTTAAACTGTATATACAGTTTTATTGTACTAATTTTCCTTTGTAAATAGCTTTATGAATTAAGCTTTAGTGTAATCATAATTTTATTATTTACTTGGTACATTAATTTGAACAAGATGATTTAGTTCTAAACATGTATGGAAAAACTTAATAAAAGTTTTATACAATGACCCATTTGTATTATTGTATGAAGATGCAGTTACTTTATTTACAGGTAGGTATCTAATACTATTTTATTGTTTGAGGTCACAGGTAAAATATTTGCACTTCTATTATATTATGAACTAAATAAAACTAGATTACAAAACTTAAAAATATTCAACAGTGATTAAAATTCTATGTATTTCAACTTTTGCTTAAAGCCAATGATTTTTTCAAATCATTCAAGGATTTCTTTCCGTGTTGCAACATAGCTTTTATTGCGGTTTCGTCTGTATGGTGCATATTGTTCCTAAAATCTGCTCTGGCCCAATCTCTAAGGTCAGCCTTCGTTCTTTCGTCTTGCACGAGTCTGAGGGTACGGAATACTTCTCTGTATAGCTTTATCACTTCTTGTCTGAGCATAAACTGAAAAAATAAGAGACATAACTTAAAAGACTATAGCCAGTAAGTCTGACGCCAGTCTACCCAAGGAGTATTGGGTTGCCCGGGTACCTGGGTTGAGGAGGTCAGATAGGCAGTCGCTCCTTGTAAAACACTGGTACTCAGCTGAATCCAGTTACACTGGAAGCCGACCCCAAAATAGTTGGGAAAAGGCTCGGGAGATGATGATAACTTAAAAGACTTTGTAAATCCCACTAGCTGTGGTGAGTTTTTGGTAGGTAAGAATTTTTATATCATCCCGGCTGAATATGATGATGTATTGTACGAGGTGGCTCAGATAAAAATGTATTTATACTTTGGGTGCCAAAACACCTAACCAATATTTTCACTCACCTGCTTCAAACTCAAGGTAGCTTTCGGTAACTTGGAAGACATTCTTTGCCAGTATTGTTTTAGTCAATAACTAATTACGTAGTACTTTGTTTATGACATTTTATTCATCGTAAACTTATTTTTAGTACGTTCGTTGCTTCGTTGCAATACATAACATAACCTATCAAGATCAGCTGTGTTTGACAGTGACAATAAGTTTTAGAGTTGCCAATCCCAGTATTTGCAATTCACCTTAAAGTAAATGAATTTCCCCAAATTAAGGGATTAAGATCAGCCGAATAGCTACGAAATTATGATAAATACACGTTTTACTCTTTAGTAGTAAAGTGAAACTTAACTATAGAAACTACTATACTTTTAAAAAGGGCGTCAAAAAACTGGTCCTCAACGCTACCAGCCAATTTGATCGAGAAACATTTGAATAAAATTGTGCTTATTATAAAACGAGGACATAAAAAGTACCGCCTTAACTACTAGGTTTAAACCTAAACCATTTACTTTGTTCAAGAAGATGCCTTAAAGCTGGTATTAAAGGGGTAGGGGTAAAGTAGTAGGTAAATGTCTGATGTTTGACCAGCTTCTGCCAGTTGCTTTTCAGCATTTTATTAGGAATACAGATACAGCTTCAGGCACGCTCATAAAAAGGAGCTTTTCTCAATCAATGGCCTATCTAAAACTGAGAGTTCAAATCGGACTATTAATTCTTGAGATTAGCGAGTTCAAGCAAACAAACAAAATCTTTAGCTTTACAATATAAGTATTGTCTTCCTTCTACCAGTCGTCGTATTCACCTTAAGTCATGTTAATTTGTTACCGCTACACTACACCTGTCTCTATATTTTCGTACGCGTTTTGATAGGGCTAAGCGCAACTGTCACCCAAATTTTGATTCCCCATCTTGTCCTATTCGTGATAATACTGTAATAGACTTATCGGAAACTATAGGTAGGCTATTTGGGATTATTTGTTTATTTCTTGGTGAGCCTATATCTTTACTGTTTAACTCAGCAGAAAAATCGTTACAGAAACATTTGTTGCGGAGCCAAGCTCAGGCTTGCTAAGAGAAGATACCGCGTCCCGTCGTACCGCAGCCCTGAAGCACAAAGAGACATGACATTTTCCAGAAGTAACATAACTGGATTTAGGTTTTCTCTACATTTTGCTCGGGAGTGGAGAGAAACCGCTATCGGAATGATCTATTTAGTGATCGCAAGCGCGACCAACGTGCACGGTCTTTGACTGGGGTTGGATTGTCGGGTCTCTCTGAAATCGCGTTGTGGCTTTTCAAAAATCTAACACAAAGCAATCCCCGAGTCTATGAGATGAGTTGGTTGAACATTCTGTAAGCTTTGGATAAACAATCTGTCTTTCCTACTGTACCTATAAAATACAAAATACTGCTTATTAGGAATATCCTTCCAGTCTGTCCATCTATACAATTTCAACAATAAAAAACATGCTAATATGTCTGCATTAAACGTTCAAAAAGTGCAGATTTTGTATTGACCTTCCGCTAACATCCGATTTGAGAAACTAAAATTATTTTCTTAGGTAGAATGAATCAGCAGCTGCAGTTAATAGCCTCATGTGTTTGCAGACCTGAGAATCGAACCTAAGAAGATCATATCACACCAGACGTCATGCCTTGTACCTTGCACCTGGAATGGAAAGTATCCTCAGTGTTAAGTAACTCTTATATACACCTAGGGATAAATATTATTTAGATCTAGCCGTACACAAAATATTTTGTTCAGAGACAGGCCAATTATTAAGATAACCGAAGAAAAAAAATCGCTAATCTCTCCGCAGAATTTTTCCATCGAAGCCATGTTTATTACGGAACATAACAATATCATTAACACAAGAGAGGGGTAGCTTTACATGTAGCTCGAAAGTGGACGAAAGTTAACCGCCCATGCGTATGTCCGGTCCGTAAGCTCCGCCCTAGGTCCGGCAGTTCGCGGGAAAACGAGCTTTTTCCACGGCGCTCACCAAAGCGACCAATCACGGCCCGCTTCAGTCGCGCTGCGAACGCCGCGCGAAGCGTACGTGTCGGGACCCTCACGCCGCTGCGCGCAGCAAATAATGTTTACGCGAACGCTAAAGTTGGACAAGAAAAACTTTTGAAAATTCCTGTAAATATTTTCTCGTGTTATTATTATTTAATATTGGACATAGTGATTGTATATAATTTAAGATGGACAGTAAAACACCCGCCAATGCCACTTCTCCACCGAGGGCTCAAGTGAAAAAAGAAAATGAAGAAGAAATCAAGGTAAGGTGTAGTTACAAAATATTTTCGCCGACATTGACGTGGGTTTCCGTTGGAAAACCATCATCGTGTTACGGTTTCGTCTTATTGGCAAGCGGCCTGTTTCAGCCGGTCTCGTAATAGGAGACGACCGAATCGTATTTTTAAATTCGATATTTATTCATCTTGATCTGCGAGGGGACCTCCACAAAGGTTCGAGAGCCGGGGTTACGTTGAATAAATTATTCGGTGTTATATTTCAATATTAATTACATTTTGCGATACACAATAAAACGCGTGTAATATCACGTTTTCGAGGCCTTTTCCAGCCATTAAAGTGTGTAACGCGATATCCGAAGCGCGCTCGGATCGCTGTAACCAGAGTCGCTGGATGTTTTGATAATAGATATAGGCGGCGCTGCTGTATTGGTGTGTACTGACTGGCAGCACGGTAGGTGTGTGCGTGCGGGGTAATTTTAGACGTTCCTTTGCTCAAAACGTAACTCGAGACCGTCCCAGGCCACAAGCCGACGCTTCAATTTATTGTTTTCATCTGTTTATCGTAATTGTGGACATATGGTAGCGTCGCCTGTGTGCGATACTGTCGCCGATGGTCGCCCGCCTCCGTGGATTCGCGCGCTTTTATTTTGGCGCCACGGAAATAGTTTGACATGTCAATAACCCCATTGGCGGTGTCCACGCGTCGGTGACGTCATAGGACACACGCGACGATTAGTTACAAAATTTTGAGGTCGATTTAATTTATTGCATTAGTCGCCTCCCCGTCCTACTTACAAAGGTGTATATTTTTTGTATTTTTAGTTTTTTTATTGCACTGTTTAAAATAGTAGACTACATTTGCGCATTATATTTATGTCGTCTGGGTAACAGAATACAAAATTGTTATTGATGTAGTTTAACACTTTGTAAGTTTCCCAAGAGTCGTAAATTAGATGAACACTAAATGATAGGCCTTGCAACATAAAATCATTGAACGGTAGCAATAAACTGAATATAACGATCTGATAAGTAGTAAGTGCCCTCAACCCGTTATTAGTGAGCCATAAATAGCGAAATGCATTTCACTTGTGGATATGAATCAAGGTACACACATTATTAGGTGAGCAAGTACCTGCTCTGCTTCGTAATTTATCGAACAAAAAACAAAAGAATAACTCTGAATCACATTGTAATATTTTCGAAGCTTTACAAATGTTGGGTATTAGTTATTTATCGTATTAAAAATACAGAAAAATTATGGCAGAAACTGCTTAAGAATGATAGGTAAGCAATATAGTAATTGGTAAAACCTATTAGTGAAGAAAAAATACAAAATAGTTAATTTCTGGTTAAAATTAAGTACTGTATAAGCACTTTACCACAACCGCATAAAAAGTAGCCTATATCCTTTCTCCGACTCTAGACTGTGTGGCTACCAAATTTTATTTAAATCGGTTCAGTAGTTTAGGCGCGAAAGCGTGACAGATAGACAGAGTTACTTTCGCATTTATATTATAAGCAAGCTTTATCCCTGTTGTATAAGGAGTCCTAATATTAAAGAGCTGTTGTCTCACAGTAGCGTGTTTTAATAATCCCCATCAAGCTGGAGTTGGTACGATAAGTTGCGGTAGGACCGACCTAGCGACAGGGGACAGACCTAGGGACATGCGTATGATGTCATCATCATCATCTTCAGCAGAAATGTTCCACTGAAGGGATAATGCCTCTTTTAAGACATGGAAAATATTGCAAGATGACCAAACACTCTTCTTTTTTCCATGAACAGGCGCCAGCACATCAACCTACGTCAATCTGTAAAATTTCTTTAGTAGATTTTCAACCTTATCACAATAGCGGACGGCTAATATTTGATTGGTGAAATTTGACAGAGTCGCGTGGGGATCTGTACATTTTTCAGTACATATCCTGTCATTCTGTAAACGTCAAATAATATATCGTGATTGTAAAACGTTTCATTCAAAACGCCACAGATATCGAATACTGTTTTCTATCTAAATGCAAATGTAAAATGCATTGCTCTATTACATTATATCGTACGTCGAACTCCAATCGACCGTGTCATGTCATACTGTAATGGATGCGATTGTAAATTGACGGAAATGCCTCTGGAAAAGCCGAGGGAAACACGCAACATGGCGCAGATGTATGGATAATGAAAGCTTGGTACTCAGGCCCATAAGCAGCTAACCTTTTGACACGTATAGATGACAAGCCAAAACGTGCCCAGCAGGCCACGGTCACAACTAAAAAAACTTTTAAAGTTCAAAATTAATAGTCAGTTTAGTTTTTTTACTATAAGTAATATAGGTATTTATGGATGAATTCATAGCTTGGCGCTGAGGGCACGTCTTTCTTTTGATGACGGTGGAAAGGTTAATAGGGACTAATCTATATCTATACTTATAATAAATCTGTAGAGAAGTCAATTCTGTACATTGAATATATTTTCAAAATAACTATCAGGGGGAGATAAGTGATCGATACTGATGCCAAAAATGCAATCAGTAAAATTTTTGTCTGTCTGTCTGTCTGTCTACTTACTGAAAATTACTGGACGGATTTTAATGAAACTTGGTACAATTATTCTTCATACTCCTGGGCAGGTTATAGTATACTTTTCATCACGCTACAATCAATAGGAGCAGAACAGTGAAGGAAAATGTTGGGAAAACGGGAGAAGTTACACCATTTTTTAAGCTTTCGTCGCGTGTGCAGCTTTAATAGTTAAAGCTACATAGAAATCCTGTATGACGGAAATGTTCTACATAAAATTATCAAAAAAATAATAAACCTGGACTTTAAAGTCTGAAATCATCAACCCGCATTGAGCAAGCGTGGTGATTATCGTTCTACCCTACTCCGTGGGAGAGGAGGCCTGTGCCCAGCAGAGGCCTCCTCTCCCACGGAGGCTCCCACTAAAAAGGCTGATGATGATCTAAAATCTAAGTTGAAAGGAATTTCGTATGCCTATAATTTTTTCGTTTAATTTCGTTTCAGGATCGAATGATCTCAAATATTTAAAACAATTGAATGGTTTTGATTGTAATTGTTTCATATTGTTTTAGATAGGTATTTAGTTGCAATTAATATTGCTACTACTCTGATCATCACATCTGAACAGCCCCGTTAGACTTTGCCTCGTGGCAGAGTAATACGAAACGATGATTACTGCTTGACTAACGAAGTAAGCGTACCTACATTGTATTTTGTTTGGATAGCTCCAACATTTTTTAAAGTATAGACTTATGTTCTTTATTATGCAACGTGGTCTTGAAAAAATACTAGATTTAGTACCTAATTTAAACTATAATCTTGAACAAAGTTAATGGTCCAAACCTAGCACATAAACCCGGTATTTTTTAAAACCACGTTTTATGATAAGGTGGATAAAGTTTGTACTCAGACTACTCAATAGAAAGACCTGAGCAAACATTCTATGTTGCTGGCATAAACTTAGATAGTATCAATGCAGCTATATAGAGATAGGACTGATAAATGACTCCTGATATCGAAAGATGATACAGGCATGTTCGACAGCCCCTCTGTCTCAGATTTGAATCATAATATCTTCACACGAGCGAAAGTAATTGAGCCCTCATAATAAAACAATGTCCAAACAAAAATTAAACAAATTAATCATTAAACCAACACGCAGTCATGACACGATGCCCTAGAATCTTTTCCGCAAAACGCTTACGAAACGTCAGATCATAAATATTACACTTGCAACAAATGCGCATACGCACTTTATTGGGCCAAGGTCGGGAGTACCAGAGTTTTAATTTGACACCTTATCTCTTTGTATGTAAGGTTGATAATTACATGTTCTAATGTTTGTTGCATCTTATTTATGTATCGCGTGTGCATTTAGTAACGTGTCGTTTGATGTAGCAGTCGTGTGCACGGAGAGGTCAGGCGTGGCATGGTCAAGGAAGTGTTTTTGATGATGTATTAGCTCGGTAGCATAAAGGCGATGATTGTAGGCCACCTATAAACCTCTTTAGGTACATTGGGTATTGTATTACAGTTAAAATGTGAGCATAACATTATTTTACTCGTGTTGTTTAAGGTTAAGATGATGTTTCAAAATGAAAAAGATTACTTTACTGTATACGCTCTAGATTGAGTGGAAATAACAAAGGATTAAAATTGTACACTGAGATTTATTAGTAGTTTAAAACAGTTCACAAGAAAGCAGTTCATTATCACAGCCTTTTTATCGTCCCACTCCTGGGCACAGGCCTCCTCTCCCACGGAGAAGGATTGAGCGTTAATCACCACGCTTGCTCAATGCGGGTTGGTCAGTTCCGAAAGCAGTTTAATAAATAATATAGATAAATACATTTCTTTATTGGCATAAATATGTTTTACAAATTAATGAGGCCCTGGCTTCTGAGCTAGGTACAATACCTATGTTACAGGAGCCAGTGTCTACTCCCGACATTTATGTGAGTAAATATGCAATCACTTAAAAAACAAAAATAAGAATTACAGTTGACTCCAAAAGAAGGCATAGACAGATACAACCACGGAGTTTTTAGACTAGAGCAATACTCATTGTTTGGTTTATTATCTAGTTGTAACAATTCCTAATACATTCCTTTTGTAAATGAGACTTTTGGCTACTCTACGCACTTTTTTCGGTCTTTTTGAGTTCGGATACTTTTATAATGTTATAATGCTGAGGAGTTTTCTAGAACGCGCTAATCTAAGAAACTAATTGATCGATTTGAAAAATTATTTCAGTGTTAGATAGCCCTTACTGAGTGTCAGTATGCATTTATCGAGGAAAACTATACTCGTAGAGTGCATTACAGAAACATATTTCTTATTTTCATACAGTGAAACTGCCAAATCAGTTAAAACTTTTAAATGTTTGTCAGCTATTTGTGACGTTGCCAACTTTTGGAATACGCGCTCTTAACCTTTACCTTATATAACAGTCTCAATCAAGGTAAGGACCATCCCTTCGAAAACAAGACCTAGCTTATGACGTAAACTAAGATAATACAATAATTACAACAATATAAAGTAACGCTGAACATGGAAAGTCAACACGGGTGTGATGGAGACACGCGATAGCTAGCTGTAATCGACACCGAATGCGATGCCTCGCAGTGTTCATCTCTCATAGAATAGATGGTCTTGTCAGAGGGGTTCTATAAATGTGTATTTTAAATGGGGTTCTAATTGTTATTCAATTTCAAATTGATCAGTTTCTCATTTTTCTATTCATAGTCATTTTTTAAATCACTAAATTAATACACTTTTAGCTGTAATAAATAAATATGAAAGAATTTTTTAAATATATTTATCGACAAGAAATTATAAAGCTTCAAAACTACTAATAAGAAAGAGAAGTCCGAGTATAAAATTGACGTCACAACTACACACACCAGGCTGTCATTGAATATAGCGTTTTGGTAAGAGGGACAGGCATACTTGTTTAAAATTGTTATGTCTCGTTTGTTTTTCTACTGATTTCGATATTTTTTTTCACAGTTAGTATTCTATTTTTGTATATTTATTGATAAACTAGTTCAATTGCAAATATTTTTTTCATGCATATTCCCTATTGCTTATCACTTTGGCAGGCTTTAGTCCATATATCTCTGTGACGTGGTCCATAATTGTTTATTGTTGTATGGTACAGAGTACGTCTCCCATAGAATAGCTGGGATAGATACTAAAGGATTTGAGTAAATTGGCTTAAGAGATTTTGTATGGTTATCCGATTGAAATTGTTATGTTATTACAGTACTATGCGCCATGCGGGCTAGACTACTTATTCTTTTTTCAATTTTGTTTCGCTTTGGAATACAATGTCAAGAGTATTGGAGCAAGGAGTAAGAGTGAGGAGCTGGATGCGAGAAGCCGAAAATCGATCTCAGTGACGTGCACTTGGAGAGGCCTATGTCCAGCGGTAATAAAAATTATGAATACAAGCCATGCTTGAATTAATATGTGTGTTTACCTATAAGTAAGTTAAAAATTAAAAAAATATCCTTTTGTGATGTATTCATCTATCCCAGTATTATTTAAGTCAGCTTATAAATTGGTCGTAGGCGGGACCAAAAACTCATCTAAGAATTTGAGACAATATTATTAAAACACTATGAAAAAAAACTCGGATTTACCTACTATTCAACATCTTAAAATCACCACTTATAAACACACAAGAATAGCTCATGAAGAACATCTATAAATTAAAAGAAGTATATAATCGTTTACCATATAAAGTAATACCATATCTGTTTGATATTAAAATCTTTGTGAAAAGGGGGTGAATAAACACCACCTCGCACGGGAGGCGTGCGTGCGAGTATCAAGTGTTCGTCCACCATCAGCTCTAGATTCACCAAGCACGTACCACACACCTTAACTCGTAGGGATAAAGTACAAATTCCCTTAAAACAACTGCGCTTGGTTACTTTGGAGGGGTAAAGTCCGATAAATCTAGCTCAGAGCTTGGATTTCTGAATGTTGGTCTTATCTGTTTTATCATATGTGATGTATTCTGTGGTTGTGTTGTCCGTGGTTCGAATTATGAAATTGTTTGTTTTTTGGAAAAAGAACTATTAAGCCAGCTCTAGGAATTGTGCTTAGGTATGTTATGTAGGTATTACCATTATCTAAGTTTGTTTTTGTAGGTGTAGGACATAGATACCTTTTTTCCTAAAATCTCAGATATTCTTGTAAGTCAGAATAAGTACTAGACAATAGTTGACAGGTATTATAATCATTATGAGGCATTATTCGATTCTATTATCATCGAACAAAAATAAACCCTTCTTTCTAAACTTTGTGTTTAGGGTGACCATGATTTTACAGCTTACGAGATTCCCATTACAAGTTTTACTGAGTCAAAACTAATAAATCACCATTTGTAGTATAAATAAAGCATGTAAAACGTTCTTATAGATGTTTGCTTACCATCGGGCACATAAAAACTGCGCCATATTAAGTTACAGAGATATTTGAGTCCGTATATTCGATGTGAAATTCTCAAAATATTTAATATTTATTTCTTTATACGAGATAAAATTTAAGTACATACGTATTGTAATCTTTTATTACGAATATATTAATGAACTTTGAGATGTAGCTTTTTCATATTTTTTTGTAATTTTTTTTAATGTAAAATATTTAAAAGAATAACTAGTTTTTTTTTTTAAGATACTGATACAATTCATCACCCTTTACATAGAAATATGTAACCCAATACTGTTGAATGATGTGTCTAGTAAATTCGGACGGGTCGCTTTTAGTCGGGTGTCGGCTTACAGCCGCTCCTCACATTACTACTTGACCGGACACTACTGTACATTAGTGACGTTCACATTGCACATTTTTGAAATGCTCAAAACTTGTGTTTTGTGACGAGGTGATAGTTTGAAGTAAACAGGTTTTTTGGTTGATGGGAAAAAATAAGTAGCCGATTTTTTGTGATCGCCGTGTGACTTACAAAAAAATTGAAAAAATAAAGACTTTTTAGTAAGCACACGTTTGCGTTGGTCAGTTAAAGTTGAAAATCTTTTTTACTAGAGTTAATTAAAAAATACCTTGTCTTAAACCTATGTAGTTCTAACTTATCTTGTTTCCTCTTCCTCTAACCCGAAGGACTAATTTGAAACGCGATAGCAAGTAAAAAGACGAAATAAATACCCGTATTTTTCCGAAGCGCCATTAAAAATGGTACAAAAATGTTCACTGAAAAGTAAAATATTTTCGACGGCAGGGCCGTAAACATTTTTCAATAACTATTAAGTTTCACAAAATTAAAACGAAATATTATTATGATATCGATGAGGTATAATTAAAATATTTTTAATTATATAATTTGAGAACATCGCCGAAGGTTTCAATCGCTCGTTTTAATTATTGTAAGTTCTCGACTCGACACCCGACGCTCGGTATCGTCGTTAATTTTAGTGTAAAATGAGAAGCTGTGTGCCTCCGCTGCCTTCGGCGCTCTGCTATGCGAAAAATAACAATAACACTTTTTTGAATATTGGGAAAATAAATTCATAGTTTCATCTCAATTTTTTATATTTCTGTTATGATTCATTAATGGACGCACCCGTACGTTAACAGTACATACTCTTACATGCATATAGGTGAAACTTTCTGCTCTTTACCGCCTACAGGTTCCAGGGGTATAAAGAGGATAGATCTCCCTTCTAAGGTTCATTGAAATCGGTGTAGTCAATCTCTGACATAGAAACTTTTTTCAACTAACTCGACATGTGATGTATCTAAGTCCCTTTAAAATTGAACCTACAAACAAACATACAATAAAACACCCAATCAGGCACTTCCCAGCATTGAAAATCCTGTAAATCCAGTTCTGCGGGACAAAACAGTGCGTGAGCGGAACCCTAAGCGCAGTTGTTGAACATGATCCCGTATAATTAATGCTCGTCTCAGCTAAACCGGCCCTGGCGTCATTTGACTCCATTTTGCGTCACAGGCCCGGCCCGTCAGGCTGACGTTAATTTTCGTGAAACACGAACCGTCTGGCTTTACTACTTTTTACATCTACAATCTATGATGTGTGTATGGTATCGGTTGTATTGGATGTCGGTTTCGCCTAATAGCGGCTAGACATGGGATGAGGGCTAGATAAAGGGGTACATTTTGACAGCTATTCACAAAGGAATATCGTTGTACTTAAATATTTAAGGTAAGAGTTAAGTTTAATTCAAGATACTTAGTAGTTAGATATTATAATTGTCTACTCCGATTGGTATAGGGTTTCTATGAGCCGTAAATCGTAAAATATATTTCCGCTTTGGTAAAGCCGAGAATACGAATTGCTATGCCTTTATAGGCGACGCGGTAACTACAGAATAGAATATAGCTTAATTACTCACAAACAAAGCCTTTAGCGATGATCACGTGCCTACGGTCAGATCAAGCGATAACTAAACTCTTTTGAACAAAAAAAAAAAACTAAAAAAGATTACAAAAACAATCGAAAATCTTGATCTTGACACGGCTACACATCAATCTATACAAAACTATTATAAGCTGACCGTTCAATTAGTAGAAAGACCATATAAAGCGAATCCAACACATAGGTACTGGTTTTATATAGCTTTATGCGTAGCCGTGTGTACAGGCGCCAGCACATCGGGCTACTACAATCTGTCAAATTTTCTTAATAGATTTTTAACTTTATTACTGTAGGTTCAAAGTTGAATGGGAAATTTTGACAGATTCGGTTAGCCTGGTGTACTGGCGTCTGTACATCCAGCACTTTCATCATATCTCGAATCCATATAAAACAAACATTCGTCCGAAATCGTTTACGTTTTTTTTTCGGCCGCTTAAAAATACAGTGATGATGGCCATGTTGTCATATTGTAAGATGAAACCCAACGCCGCCACTTAATACCATCGCATCGCAGTAATATCTTGTAATCAGATACCACGGACTAACCGCTTTTTTTTTCTCGCGCCTCAAGAATGTTTCTTGAACTCCTTCGCCAAATATGAAAATAAAGTTTGGAATTCCCCTTTTACTTTTTGATGAATTCTTTTAATAGTTATCCTAATTCTTAATGAGTCATTCGTTTGTTATATCTTTTTTTTTGTGAAAAGGCTTGTTGTCTTAACTGTTGCAGCTTTATGTATGCCGCTTTTTGTTATGTCCTTTGTTGCATTAACCACGACAAAGATATTACACTAGACACTAGTTTTTTTATTCTAGTGGGAGTATTTATAACGTGCACATGTCGAATTAATATAATCTATGCTTTATTTTATCGATGGCATAAATATAATAAAAAAAAAACATTATTAAATTTTGTCCACCTTTGTCATGAATCTGCATTATGATTGGAAGAACCTCAATAAAAAATAATGTTTTTTTAAGTTTTTTTTTTAAACTTTTACAACTATTGTAAAATTTCTCAATAAAATTCGGGGAGACAGTCGAAACAAAATATTAAAAAAAAAAAATGTTTTTTCCATCGATAAAATTAAGCAACACATCCCTAATACCGATATGATCACGTTTTGAGACACACACCGACTTTAACGAAAGTATGAAGACAACATTGTAACATATCACCTACATAATGAACATAATAATATTGTGTATCTAAGCTGCAGTGCGTTCGCATTAACGGTAGCCATTATTATAATTTCCAATACCTGATATTATAGCAATGTAATATCCCAAACCCTAAATCCACGAGTCGTGTACTCGTGTATCACGATATGTAGGTACGTGTAATATGCAGTGATTAATGCAGTCAGCCAGACCCCTTATTGAACGAACGATGAGGCAGGCATATTATGTTCAGTAGTGGACGTTGCCTGACGGGGATATATTACATTCTAATTAAGTTTGAAGCCAAAATCACGCCCACGCACGTGTATGTACCTACCTACACTTTGAAGTTTAGCACATTATGTGGTAAACTAAAATATCTAGTACTTCTAACCTAACTAATATTCCATTTAAAGAATTCACATAAAAAAGTTTAATAACTGCATTGACATTTGTATATTATTTTAATTAGATTGAGAACACCTCTTCTAACCCTTTACTGCACTTTGATCAGGTGTTTCGAATTGTTCCCCTTTCAACACGTCAAGGGTGGAAGACTGATTAACCTATAGCTGATTTTTTAATTGCTGGTCAATCTTAGCTCCATGTATTTTGTACTTACGTATTTTGTGCTAATGCGTAATTATTTAAATGAAAAATATCTCATAAAAATATATTTTTTTTATTAGTTTAAAAAGTTTTTTTTTTTATCAAATTTTCTTTTTTTATGTTTAATCCATATTTCGAATTATATTTACGTGCGGAAATAAAAGCATGGCACAAAAATATAATGAGGTTTATACATTATAAAAAATCTTCAAATTTATCCCATATTTCAACCCCATTTTTGATAATGGTCACCCTACTTTACAACTACAACTTTTGCAACAAATAAAAAAGGTTTTAGTCGAGCGCGTTCGATTTATTGCAAAAACTTCAACACAGCACTAATCTTCGGTTTCATCGTGTGCATAATTTCTCAATAACTGTGAGATATTCGTCAAACGTATCAGGTGGCAATATAAACATAACATAAATACATCGTTTCATTTCGTCTCAGATATTGAGTGACAAAGAAAATAGCTGGATATGTCTGTGCTTGATACCCGTGCGAAATGCTATGCTCACTTACTGATGGCATATTAGTTCACTAGAAATTCAAGATGTCATGCATTTTAAATACTGAGAATAGATGTACACGTACGACGTACAGACGCCAGCAGATCAGGCTATTTCAATCTGTCAAATTTCCTTAATAGATTTTCAACTTTATCTCTGAAGCATTATAGTTCAAAGTTGAATGGAAAAATTGGTGGCCTCTTGTATACCACCTGCCTCTCAAGTAGTAAGAAGTAACTTCTACATCTGTTGTACAGTGTATCTTAGACAACAATGACTAAACGATGAAGGAAAAAATCGTGGAGTAAACCTGGAGAAGCCTGTACCCTGCAGTGGGTCAGTAAAAAGGCTGATGGATTGATGACTTACTATATTTTTTTGATACTCCTGTATTTTCTTTTAGGCTGCAGCTTATTTCCAATGTTTTTTCTTGACATAGATCACCCATCCGCGGACCGACCGCGGTAAGCGTTGTTTAAACTTTTGATCTATCGACTCGTGTGGTCGACCCTTAGCCACAAGTTCCTTTGATTGCATTTAATTAACGCATTATTATGTTTATGTTAACTATAGCAGCATATATGTATGCATAGAATTGACAAACCAATTAAAGAGAAATATCCAATATTTTCAGATATTTTGTGATTCCTGCGATGCAGGTTTTATTCATAGTTCTATTTTTAAAATCCACGCCCACAAACAAACAAACATACAGAAACAAATGGGCACACCTCGCCCTTGAGTAGTGAGTCGTAATGAGTGAAATCATCGCGGATATAATAAACGTACATTATTTGTGAGCTCTGAAGCTCGCTGCTAACGTTATAACACATGTTCGCTTGATCTGGCAACACTGAATGCAAAAATATGAAAATTAAATACATTGCAGTTCATTTTCTTCTAACCCTTCCCTTAAGCTTAGGTACCTAAGATTCTGCTTTTAGCTGACACAGCTTCAGCTCTGTAGGCTCATTTTCTCATTAGACCTCCGCGCCAATATTATTTATTACTTTACTTTTTGGGAAAAAAATGTTGAAGGATAGTTAAGTTAGTTGGATTAGTACATTAGATATTAGGTTTTTATAATAGTAGCGTCCAGACCGACTCTCGGCAATGGCGGCTGTTCTCTCTAAGGAGATCATCCAGCTGCGCAGGCCATATTATAGTGCAATAGCATCGGCGCGGACACAGGTTCTGTCTCTTTTCCGTCACTTTTCTCGCCCAATGATTCGGCAATCCGAACGACCGGAGAGGGATCAGGCGCAGGCCAACATCCAGACTCCGTGCTGCTTTTTGTGAAAGTTTCTAAAACCAACAAAACAATTTCGGCTCGACTCGGAGATAGACCACGTTTTCACCGTTTTCAAGAGCCCCGCTTTGCTACTACTAGACCAACTAGGCAGTTAAGTTTGTATGTAAATCAAGCTATGTTTACATAATATTGAATTTATATAACAAACAATAATATGATTATAGAAACAAGTTACGTTCATTGCACCATAGTATTCTGTGTTTAACCTTAGTGTTAACCAAGATTTCTTTCTACAATAGTAGATGGTGACAGAAACAATGTAATCACATTTTAGCTAAACCTGCAGATTTTTTGGCTAGCTTGCAATTTCTTTTACATAGTTAAATATTGCTTATTTTATTTTAAAAATATATTTAAACTGATACAGCAATTTTTTTTTAATATGGACTCAATTATTTGACATTACTAAGTAGTTTGACACCAATATTTTTGTTACATTGCTGCAAAAATGAAAAGTAAAATTAATAATGTGAGTTTTTCTGCGTGTCTACAGCACTTAGTAAATGATTACTATTATAAAATTAATTAAATGTGACTCAGTTCAAACCTTCATAAGTACTCCGATTCTGTCTTGAATTCGAGAAGGCGAAAAGTGCCTGCATAATTAGCATAAACGTTCAGTTTTGAAGTTCTGTTTTTGAAAATTTAGATATTTTAAACCTGCATTCCATGTCCAGACGCCAGCAAATCAAACTGCCCGAAACTGTAAAATTTTCCCAATTAACTTTGAACCATATGTTTCAGCGATAAAATTGAAAATCTATTAAAGAAATTTGACAAATTGTAGTAGCTTGGTGTGCAGGCTTCTGTACTAAAAGTTAAAGAAAACAATCATGTTGAGAAAAACTGGTCTAGAAATGAAGTCGCTAATCCGCTTTGAGCTAGTGTGATCCTCATTTGTTTATTATGTGAACTGGGAAGAAGAATATATTGCCCAGCCGGTACTAATACTCAGATTTGAGGAGAGCGGATATTTGAGAATTTTGTAAGTAGATACCTACTAAATATACTATGAACTATTTAAAGCAGTATTTCACCCCATGTGGCGCAGTAAAATGTTCTAAGAGTTCTACAGCCAACTGCGTATGTATTTTTGCATTCGTTCTGTATATATAAAACCATATACGTTTTGTTCAACTTTTTATCTTACAAGAGCAAAAATCGATATCGTGATCACTAGCATCGTAATGGACGAATGAAATGAAATACGAGAAAAGATATGGCGAAGAAAATATTCTATATTTACCGAGATGTTTACAAGTCTCGAAGGTAACCTTGTAAACAACATTTGTTATAAAAAACGTATCGTATATCAATTAATGCATGCTTCTGTTTGTTTAATATGATGTTTATAAGTGTATTTTATATTTTTGATAATTGGCAACACCTGTTAGAACTGTGTCCTTGCAGTTTACATGATGTATTGTCACCCTATGAGAAAAAAAATCACCCTATGAGTACAATTTACTCGAACAACTCATCAAAAGCAATATCTTATCATTGGTGGTTAATTAAAGCTAATTACCTCAACCATTTTTTTGATGTATTTTCATTATATTTATGAAACTTTTTGTTTTGTTTTAGTTGCTGAACGATAATATTAATAAGGTATGTCCAAAATATTATTATTTTTATATCCACAAATAAATATTGAAAAAATATCGCGAGCAGGAATGATACATGAAACTACAATAAACTCTAAGCTACTCTCAACAGTAATCAAACAAATTATGTCACAATTAGAAGTCTGTATTCAGAAGCATTATTTTACAAAGGAGCGTTCAGAATGCGCGGCTCGCGCTGCTACGCCCGGTGTTGCCAGCTAAAACAAGTTTTCCCCGAAAGTGTGGCGTTCCGTTCTCGCATGACCAAAACAGTCGGGTGCCATACTCTCCGGTTGCCAGAAGAGCATTGCACGGCAACCCGATACTCTCTTTGTTTCGTACCCAGACGTTATAATGAGAAACATGTGAAACATAATCGATCTACGGATATCGGAGACGTAATATTACGCCGCTGCTTTTGTTCAGGGCGCGTTCGTGTTCGCGCTTTGTGTTTTCTATTCGATGATAGGGTTTTATTTTGAGCTGCTGTGGGAAACTATTCGGTGCATGCGACTCGATTGATGATGTATCGAATGAGTGGAATATGAATCGTGTAACGTTAGAACTTTCTATTCACGGGAGTGTTTAATGAAAAATTACGTCTTGGGCAATTCAGCGTCGTTTTGAAATTGAAACTCATTTACGACCGGTTTCATTGTTCTCGGGTTAGGTGTGTGGGGAATGTTTACATCGTATGACACGTAATACAAGGCGGTCGCATGGGAAACACTATGTTGAACGTTTTAAGACAAACAGATGACCTCAATAAGGACCTACACGAAGATTTTTGGTCGAAATTTCCTCTCTTATGAATCCGGCACAAAAGTCGTCTACAAAAATATTGTGTATTTTCTAAACTCTAATACCAAGCTCTACTGAATTCTCCAAATGCTTAATCCTATTTAAAGGGCAGTGCTCAGTGCTTACGCATACTTAGATGACCAATTTTAGCCTTCGTTCTCGTTCTATTCCCGTTCGAAGCTACGGTAAGCAAGTGTGTGAAACCGTACCAGGGGCCTATCGGTATAAGAACGCGAGGATCATATTACTGCCAATGTAGAGGTGATCCTTACACATTGTGTACTGTTTTAAAACTTAAGATTAATGAGATTGTATGTAGCTGATATAATACTTTGTAATGAAGCTGCTACTACTACTGCTACGGCGTGAGTAAGTGATAATGACCGGGAAGTTGGCCGTTGATTTCAACTATGCATAGTCGTTCGTAGCCTCGAAAATAAGCTTAGCCAAGCCGTTACAGCTAAAACAGTTCATATGTATAATTAAGTTACATTAAATTCGAGACAAATCTTTATCAGCGGAATTTCGTTGGCCGGGGACTCCCATAGCTTGAAACCATACTTGGTATTACCTATAGGTAAGCGTAGACGCCAGCGCGTCAAGCTAATCAAACAATCTTTCAAGTTGCCTTAATAGATTTTCAACTTTATCGCTGAAGCATATAAGGTTCAAAGTTGATATGGAAAATTTTACCGTTTCGGGTAAATTGATGTACCGCCAGTACATGTCTGTACATTAGAACCTCCTCCTTTTTTGGAAGTCGGTTAAATATCAATGGTCATGCTGTGATTTATGAAAGTTACTGGGCTGTGTGACGATGGTCATAATAGTAAAATATTATTTTTAAAGCAAACTAGTTATTGAGAAAAGGATGTTACATAAATAACCGGATTATAGCCTATATATAGCTTTTATTTTATATCATGAATCAGCAGCTAACAACTTGGATATTTATATATCCTGTTGTAATTAGATAAAATTACCCAGTCTAGCCCGTTCATTTGATACCGACGTATCATTTGTTTGAAATGAGAGCAAAAATCTTGTAATAACTAATGAAGCAGACGAGCGCTGTAAGCAGTGATTAGATACCTACTTATTATAGGCTTCTAATAAGATTGATGGGTTCACAAACAAGATAGAGACCGAACAAGATAAATCTATAGTATTATAAGGATTTTGATGCAATTGAATGACTTATCAGATGGCAGGGCCAGCTTTAAACGTGGGGTGTTGTTGTAGGTTAACCGTATTTTCTTGACTGTTTTTAGAAAAGAATCTCAGATCCCTTCTCTTTTTTCTTCGAATGATCCCTTCCATTAAGGCAGCAGTTGCAGGGAGTATCAGGCTCTTACTGACACTTCCTTATGATCCTTCTGGAGGTCCCTGAGTGCCAGGGCCGCGGTAGCTCTTGCAAACAACCCGCAGCCCCGGCAGAAAGCCCGAAAGCGGACCCTGGGCCCGAAAGGTTGCAACCGGGATAACGCTCGGATGTATGAATATTTTCATTATGTATCTCTCTACAAATTCTAAATGAATAATAATATAATAGTTGTTTTCCATGTGTTGTAGTGACGTCCATATTTGTTTCCACGTACATTAGCACTGCGATCGTTTTACACGGCATTAGGTAAATTATAAGCTCCACTAGTCGCTGGAACTCGATATGTTTGCAGTCGGTGCCGTCTCGGCTTCACCCTCCTACAGAGTAGAGGAATACAGTAGGTCCATTTAGTTAATTCGATAATACTGTTATTTTATTTTTCATTTATTTATTTATACCTTTATTTCAGGTAACTTGGCCCCATAGAATCTTTTGCTATTGTAGGTAAAGCTGTTTTTAAATAAGACAATTATTTATAATTTTCAAGATATTTTATATGAAACAGAGTACAGACGCCAGCACATCAAAGCTATTGCAATCTGTCAAATTTCGTTAATAGATTTTCAACTTTATAGCTGAAGAATATGGTTCAAAGTTTATTGTTCAAAACTTTATTATTGCGGTCTTCTAGCGAACATTTTCTTCTTGTTTTTGTAAATAATATCATATTTTGTTTTTAATAATTTATCAAACGATAGTTTGGTAATCAATACCCTAACATAATATTAATTTATTTACGTCTTCCGACAATTTATTAACGCGTATGTTTATACGCATATTGTATGCATAATCAGGTACCGACTAACTGGTCAGCTGTCATTTACGAACACATTAATTAAAAACTTTTTGTTTTATTATACAAGGTGTAAACTTTTACGGCCATTCGCTGTGACTTCGTAAATCTTTAAGCGATTCTTGTTTATTTACTTACACATAATTATGTAAATTTACCCATTTTGATTTCTTGTACCATAAGCTGGAAATATGACATAGGTATGATATATAGATTTCGATTAGTATTATGTAGCTGTATTTTGGTATTTTATGTATTTGATGACTATCAATTTTACAAAATACACATAATAAGCGTCAGATAAACTACTAGAACTTCACCGTCACAGCCTTTTTATCATCCCAACTGGGTCCTCTCCCACGGAGAAGGATTCAGCGTTAAATACCAGTGTTCAACGCGGTTTGGTGATATCAGACTTTATAGTCCAGGTTTCCTCGAGATATTTTCCTTTAATCAGTCATTGGTGTCCAAGATTAACTTAGAAAGTACGTATAACTTAGAAAAGTTACATTGGTACTTGCCTGACCTGAAATCGAAACCGCACCCTCATACTCGAAAGGTGCTTTAACCACTATGCCACCACGACTTTTTTTGACTAGAACTTAGTGCCGCTAAAACATACGTAGGTACTCGGGTCGAGTTTTTCAAAGTCAAAGGATCTTATTTCAAATAGACTATTATATTACAGGTTGTTTTAAATCGTCAAAGTCTGTATATGCACGTATAATATATTTGATGCACGTATATGCGTCAAATATATGCACGAAATTTTTTAATTCTTTCTAGACAATGTCTATTAAATTCTTTGTCTCCCATAGCGGGCCTGTTGAAAGAGATTTCCTACGAAATAAGAAGTGCTAGCACATCAAGTTACGGCTACAATCAACTTTGAACCATATGCTGTAGCGATAAAGTTGAAAATCTATTAAAGAAATTTTGACAGATTGTAGTACCTTGATGCACTAGCGTCTGATCTTTGATTGTTCTAATTTTCTTCTTATCTCATCAACTGTGCGAATAAACTGTTAAATAGATACCTATATGAATACTGATTTCTGAATCTTCTAGATATCATAATATATACACGTGACCACAAAAAGGGCAAAATTTTGCTTACAAAATATAACCTTGATGACGCGTACGTACAAATAATCTCTCAAATAATTGTCGCTATTACAAAATACATTAAACCCATAAAATAGATAATTTACTCAACTACATTGATATTAATGATATTCTATAATATTTACGTAAACATTGGACATTGAAACTGATCCAAGTTCATTTTTCCTGATACGTTTGAGTCGGACAAACTACGATACGCATTTATTTATGTCGGATTCGAATTTCTTGGTGACTAAATACATTAATAATAATAATTTTCGCGCGTGTGTGTATATTATGTTATTATGTGGTGTGTATTGCACGATTTTGTGTTAAATTGTCTAAGACGTGTTATACAGACGCCAGCACATCAAGCTACCGAAACTGTCAAACTTTCCCAATCAACTTTCAAACATATGCTTCAGCGATATAGTTAAAATTCTATTAAGGAAATTTGACAGATTGATAGAAATCATAAGTCATACATAAAATCAGTTATAGAAACTACAATTAGGTAAGGTTATAATTTTAAAACACATGTAAAGAAAATGTAGGTATTTCATTCATTGCTTTAATTAAATTATGGGTAAGTCAGTGATTTAACTAATAAATAAGTTGCAGTAACTAGAGTGCAGTCCACGGAAAATTATAAACCGACTTAAAAAAAAGAGGTTCTCAGTTTGACCTGTAAGTATGTCCGCGATATTCTCGCGTTCGGCTGACCCGTTTTCGGTGCGATTTTCGGGAGAGTGTTTGTTACATTCAAGAGAAGTGCTCTAACCTTCTCATAAAAGGAGATTCTTATCTTGTCCTGTATGATTTTTTCTACCTGATAAAATCGTTGCAGAACAAAAATTTTACGTACGATCTTCAGTGATCATGTTACGTTTTTATTTCATCAAAATATATTAGTTAATAACTGTTTCTGCTTTCGTTTTATGTTTAAAAACTACATTACGATACGCATCGAAATTTTATACCCGCCATTATTAAAAACAGAGCTTTCATTTTGAGCATTAATATCGGATTTCTTAGCTTTAAAAGTAATATTCGTTTATATGTTTTGAATGCAAATAATCTCGGTGTATTAAGTGAAGTAACGTAACTACATTTTAAATTGCATTCGATAATACAAGCGATTAAAAAAATAACAAGTTTTTTTCTGTCTGGAAAAAAAGACAAGCTTTTCTTCTGTCTGAAAAAGAAACTAGTTTTAGAATCTGTAAAAAAGAATGAAGTTCTGCGTACAAAGAATGTATAATTGGTAAAAATAATAAAAAATCCTGAGAAAAACTCCCGTCAAATAAGATTCAAAACACGGAATAGGGAATTATTTTATTTTACTTTATATTATTACTTTATTCTCTATTCCGTGATTCAAAATAAGGAACTCAATGCCTATCAGTCTGCGGAGGGCTGTCCCTTACACCCAGTATAGGTAAATGTTATACACCAACAAAATCAAAATACCTATTAAACCATAGTAAAAAAAGTATGTCTTCAAACTAAAATAAATCAGAACATTAATTAAAAAAAAACCATGGTGTCATTTGATCACCGTATAATATTACTCTGTGTCGCCAGTAAGCTCCGCCCTAATGAATGACGTACGGTGGCATCGATGGCTACCCTGCTAGTGATTGCGTAGGTTTGATAAGTTCTTTTGTCGCCCCGGTCACTGGGTCAAGGAATTAATGGCTTTATACGAAAATAACTGAGCATTGTTCTCTGATTAGGGTTGAATGTGATCGGAGCGAGAGGGATAATATAAGCGGAGTAAGTTTTTCATAAGATGCACGTACATGTAGGTATGTATGCTATACTAGCTGTGCTCAGCGGTTTCACACGCATCTTTGGTTACTGCTCCGCTCCCGTATGTCTTAGCGTGATGGTATATAGCCTATAGCCTTCCTCGATAAATGGGCCATCTAACACTGAAAGAATTTTTCAAATCGAACCAGTAGTTTCGGAGATTAGCGCGTTCAAACAAACAAACAAACCCTTCAGCTTTATAATATTACTACTATGTACAGAGCTTTTTTATGTCACTTTCTCCTGATCTAGGGGTAATGCTCTCGACATTTGTACGACACCTCTATAATATAAATTATCCTTGGTGGAATTCCAGGCCATTTTGATTAACTTATCTTGTCTTCATAAGCTTAATCTGAAAGGGCGTTAAAAGAACTCATTTTTTTAATGGACTCGGGGTCCTATCATAGAATCCTACAAAAAAGATGTAGCTGCGTGCGCCTGCGCTTCCGATCTAACCTTTGGTAAATTCAATAACGTTAAGAAATCTAGCTGCATTTAATTAAAATTTAAAATATTGCCTACCTGAAAGATCTTTTGAAACAGCTGGTATTTAAGCCAAGAGAAAACTCCCCGTCTTTAAAAGCAGCCAAGTTTACGTTTCATAAAGAAACAAGATACTCACGAAGTCCTAGTACACATAAGAAAAATCTACGCTATTTCCAGGAAAAACATGTTCCTACAACACTCTAAAAAAATATCTTTCAAAAGCAATTTCCCTGCACAAGCTTGAATTTCAATCGCTAGGTATATACTATGCTCAAAGACTGCAACAGTTTAAAGCGTCAAGTTTTCTGCTCTGGCAACACCGTGCGTAGGTCGCCCGGTGTCCGATTACGAACGCTCCTAAATTTACCTTAGCCAAGCTACTGCCATTAAAAGCATTTATGTTATATTGGATATCACAATATTATCGAGAGTTGAGTTACCGCGCTTTGACCGTTCAGCTTTGTTGGGAACGCTTTTGTGAGTTGTCTGGCCAAACCTGTGAGCTGATTGACAAGGTCGAAAATCTAGGTTATTGCTATAGGATAATTAGTATATGAGAGCTATATATCGACGGGTATTTCAATAGTATCGAATTTCCGAACGGGTTGATTTCTTATGACGAGATTCCATATTTTCGAAAAATATATTACTTTAAGTTGTTATATTTTGCGTAGATTACTTGATTTGAGAAAAGGTTCTTTACTTTAACACAACTTCACTCTATTAGCTCGTGAGAATCTTGTGTCTAAGTAAAAGCCGCACGGGTCTGTCGTTCGAAGCTTAGGGCAGTCGCTCCACGTAAAACACTGGTACTCAGCTGGATCCGGATAAGACTGGAATCCCAGATTCACAGTTGAATTCCACTTGATTGGCCCTGTGACCAAAAAAATCTAATACAAGTAAATACTTGATGCAGAGACTAAAATTTTTCGGAGACAAACATGAATTACAATCGGCAATCCCACCCATAAATCTTGCAGTTGCAAGAATAATCAATAAAAAATTGCTTAACCTAATAATAAACAACACGAACAACATCAAAATACGTTAAAATTAATAAACAAAATTTGCCACGTATTAACAATGCATGCTCGTTAGTAATTGCATTATATTAATTAATCGTAGTGCAGTAAGCTTGCCTAATTAATATTACGCGGTAAAGATACGACATATTCGCAGTTTGGTGCATAAATGTTGAATAATGGACGTCCAGTTTTACATGTTCCTTCTGCACGTAGGTACGATGCGTTCGTGGTATCGTATTTTCACCGGTGATAATTATTACGCAACGCAACACTGGCAACACTGACGTCGGCCGTAAATTGAAACGCGAAAGCTCACGTACACGGTAGTGTGGTTAGATCATTATTAGAAATAGGATTTATTGATTTAATTGCACATTTGTTACGGTTTCATGTTTTGATTTTGGCTGTTGCTTTGTTTTTGGTTTGTAATGCAAATAATTAGATGTTAATTGGAGTAGTTGTTTTAGTAGGTAAATCATATTTAAAATTTTGTTCTTATAAGTAGGTGTTCAAGTTAGAGTAGACAATCATCCGTGGAGGCTCGTTTTTTTTTTTGCATGTATTCTTTTGGTAAATATTGGCTATAAATGGTTGAAGAGTTCCGTGAATCATCATCGAACCCAATGGCAATCAAAACTCATCCCAGTGTAAAGTTCTCATCAATACGAATAAAATAAGCCCAAACACGAAGTAGCTAGTACATACCGTCGAGGAGTTCCCTCGACTCTCTGTCATCTCCATTATCAGGTCAGATCTAACCCTACTCCTGAATGACGTAAAACTAGCTTAAACCGCCTCAGGAATGTAACAAATACTTTTCCGAAAACTGAAACTGAAAATCGCGGAAAAACATATGTAGATACATACTTTTTAGAATTCAAAACTAAATACAGCCCCCAAAACGTCCACCCTCCACCGCTCCTTATGGGTTTTCGCTGGGAAGAAGAAGTGGCGTAACAAACTCCTCAGCAACACATGTCAGTCTGTTTGGATTGAAGTTTTATATAAAACAAGTCCAATCTTAAATTTTTGTACATACCTGTCATTCCAATCAAGGATTTTTGAAGGAGAATACCTGCTTGGTCTATCTTCGTACGTACTTCTATTCACCGAGCGGCCACAGGCCATAACTTGCCAATGATTGGGTAAAGTGCGGCTATCTTGTAAGATCTGATGTAACCGGAGCCCCATGGGAACAGCCACGCTAAATAGTTTCATTATGAAGCTGGCTACCACTTACACAATCGTGCTTTACTGAATAAAGTTAACTAATAAGTATATACCTACGTACAATTTTGCATCTTAGTACCAACAATGTAGATAAGTAAGCGTTTTGAAAATAGACTTCAGAAAACGTTTTAGATCTCGCAAAGGTCGAAATCAGTCCAGTACTTCCTGAGATTAGCGCGTTCAAGCAAACAGACAAAACTCTTCAGCTTTGTAAAATAATTAGTAGGGATATTGTTTTCTCTAGCTCATTGACTTTAAGAGCGAAATCTATAAGAATCTACAAAGCAGACATGGGCTCATCAGACAACGTAAGCGCATGGGCGCATCTGCAGATAAATGAGTTTACCCATATTAAAAAAAAACTAACTTTTCATCAAGCTCCCTCAACATAAACATTTCCATCCATCGCGGATTTCTTTCTGTAACTAGAGTCCAATTATCTTTGCTGGCGACTGGTCATCTCGTTCTATGAAATATTAGCCGTCTCAGGACGCTCGTCGTCACTAAGGTTTGCGAGGCACAGATTAATTAAAACCAGGTTATTTTGATACTCGTGTGTCAAAGGGATATGGTTTCAATGTAATGAAGGCATCTTCGCAAGAGCTTTGAATGTTGCCGATATGTAGCGGTTAACGAGTTTCCATTTTGTCGGAATATCGGTGGACGTATTGTTGCTTTGAAGACTTACTTGGTGTTATGTTCGTGTTTTAGATAGGTGTAATGTATTGGTTTTAATCACGGGTATGTTAATCAAAAATTATTTAGGTAATTTTTGCAACTAATTTTTAGTATTTTACATTACGTGCAATTATTCTTAAATAACATTTCATAGTCATTGCAAAAGCAATTCGCCTTCTACTTCGAAATGACTTGTTTGCAGAAGTAGTTCGGCCCTAAATAGTCCTCTGAAATTCCAATAGCTTCCGTCAGCGATAAAATAAAACACAATATAACACGCTGCCAAATTACTACTAATAAACGAAAGTTGATGAATGACTAACTTTGTATTTTTATTAACCAAAATACGGTCCATGGGTTTTATGACACCATTTAAATGCGCTCTACACGATCCAAACTGATCGCTGACAGGCTGGAGGTGACTTTGGTCACGTCTCCCGTCGGCCGACAGCGTTTCACACAGTTGGGGCCAACCACGGACGCAGCCTGTCTCGATGCGCTCCCGATAAAGGTTGTCCAAATTCTTTGACTCCGCCCCCATCTGGTCGAGCGACCGTCTGCATGGTAGATTTTCACACCAACTGGACCACAGTGACCTGTGTCGGCGGTTGTATTGGATCTTGTAGTAGGCCTATTAGTGAGAGTACTCTTTGTTATCCTATTCTGTAGTCAAGTATTGTTGCTATGCCAAGTGTTCAGCATTCGAAGGATTTGAAAGAGGGTCCACGGACCGTGGTAAAAACTGTTGCTGGGCGTTCACTTGAAGAATATGAGTGCAGGCGTATGAGATACTAGCTTCCCCTAGCAGCTTCATCCCCTCATCGCAGATAAAGAGTACCCGTAGAATTTGTCAAATCAGACCAGTAGCTCCTGAGAAAGAGAGTCAGAAACTCTTCAGCTTTTAAATACTGGGTAGTACAGATTTGACCTCTAAGTTTGTCACTCATTCAATCAAACCTTCTCAAGGCATGACAGACACTTTCCAATGGATGGGTTACTGTAACGTTTAACCAATACTGTTGTTTTCAGCCGGCTGTTTAGTACTTACGGGTTCGTAAGTAAATCAACTCACTGAACCACTCAACTCACAAAATGATTAGGTATCGTACTAGATAAAAATATAAATGAAAAACTTTCCCAATCTAACTCACAAGTAATTTTATTGAACTAGGTACCAAGAAAATAAACAAGAATTACTAAGATTGTGTCAGATACAATGTAACTTAGGGAATGTTCGCAAGTCTGTGAGCGAAGGTTGTGTATTCCTTTAGGTGGGTGGATACTTCAAGCATTACTCCCAGATTCGCGGGAAAGAACTGATAAAAGTATAAACCAAGAAACAATACAAGAATAACATAACAATATGACACCACGATGTTTTTTAAAGTACAATATTTTTTTTAAGTGACACAGATACCTCTTGAGTTACGTGTTGTTGTAAAAACTGGACATTTCTGTATATCCATAAGAATTTATTGTCGCGATATCTGGCAGTCAGCTTGATTTTAAGGAGGTCATCAACGACAACATTTATTTTATATAAATCGTGTTTTATTTCTGATTTTGTATTCAAAATAGATGTTGTATTTGTGGACGATACGTGGGTTATCATTATGTTCCAAAAATTACATCAGACGTTAGTTAAAAATGAATATTTTTATCTTGATTGAACTTGTTAGGTTGTTGTCTATTTACTTCACTAATTTAGTCATTCTTTCGCGGATAATCTCGCTGGGAGTTAAATTATCAGAAAAAGCTATTCGCGCGAACTAATCTCAAACTACCTACTTGACCTTGTGTTATAGATTTAATTTCTAAGATTTCTGCGGTTTCAAGTTTTTCATTTATTTTCTTAACCTTTATAAGTTAGTTTATTACTTCATAAGTATTTTATAACCCGTAAACCTGCTCTATAAATCTAATTACCAGATAACAAGACACCTACCCCTTTATTCGATAAGACCGGTTGTCAGAATTCAAGGTTTCTGAACACGCATGCTGGTAGCTACCATCTGAGATCTACAAGTGACAGCTACTTAGGAGCCGTTTGGTCTTATCGCGTTCTACGAGACACGAAGGCGTCTCAACATGAAGTAAATACAGTTACTAACCCATAGACCAGCTCAAGCTGCGTCCTCTCACCAGGGTTTGACAATTTGATGAGACCCAAGATTCACTACCTACTTTATTTAGCGGACCGATGAAAACCTATACAATCAAGCTCCTTCTTGGGGATAGGTGCGTTAGTAGGTTTAGGTCCAGTTTCACGATGTCGGAATAGCCGCTGTCAACCGATAAAAAAAAAAAAACAAAAAATGGAATTGAATGTGTATGAAATTTTCAAATAAATTATAAAACTCATTCGTAGGCGGTGAAATAGGCCCAAATATAATTAAATCATATTTTTATTTCTGGAAATGCGACTTCATTGTCCTCGGGTATCCTAGAGATACAGAAAAAATAGTTTTCTAACAGATATTAATGATTTTTCCAGGATTTCGCAGAAACAGCGATGAACGAGCTACTTGGCTGGTACGGGTATGAAAGGCTAGAGCTGCGGAGATGGGCGGCGTCGCGAGCTCGAGACGCCTCCAGTCCTGAGCAGACCAGCGAGCAGAAAAATAAAGGTATGTACATGTACATACGCCACGATAATATTCACTCTTATTGTTATAGTGAGGGTTATCCAAAACGTGTTTACAAAGAAAAAGCACGTTGTAACTAAACTTATCACACTTAAAGGTAAAGCGAGCCTAATTGGCCACGTAAATCAAAATTATAGAAGTTGCTCACGTTGCTACCGGCTATTTAATACCCGCCTCTATTACGTATTAATATCATATCAAATAAATACGAATTAAATTTCTTAGAACACGTACCCTCTTCCCGGTGCAGCTGTTGTTCTACGAATAGACGTGTTTCCGAACGCAACCCTCACGCGCGCTTTCAAGATAAAAACGGCGGCAAAATGAAACTCGCTGCGTGATGCCACAGATAGTAATCTAATTCCTACATTCAGTAAATGAGTATAATAAACTCATTTTCTCGGAACTCCTTCTGTTTACGGGGTGTGATACGGATATTATATCGATAATTTTTAGTATACCACGAAACGCGATAAAGATCGCTGAGCAAGAAATAGTCGGAATATACAGAAAGCTTTGTACGTATTGTAGGTACATACATCGATGTTAGCAAACGTACATTATTTACAAATTTGATACCGCAAAGCCGGTTTACTATTCCTAATGAACGCCCCGCGAATACGTAGTACAAACAGGTACCGATGTAGGTGTGCCGCAAGTGAAAATGTAGAACTTTGTGGTTAAATTGTGATGATTAGGAGTGTATAACATTACAATATAGTGTTACATAGAACTAAACACGAGCGTCAAATTGGAACGGAATAGCACTATGTCGAGATATTCCAAGAAATTTAGGGCTAAGGCATAATTAAGAGAAGATAGGGTGCTTAGTACTAAGAATAAATCGTGTACCTAGATACTGCCCCATACTGCCCCTTAAGAAGACCTGTGGACAGATATATGTTTATTTGGTCTGAATTCAAAACATAGCAAAACATAATTTAAGGATACATAATAAAGCAAGATACTTTCTGTTAAGAAATATTCAAGCAAGTAAATGTTTGATAGACAATGTGTTGCCATATCAAAGCATTTATTTACCTTTTTTTTTACAAATATTTTTTTTATTTACCTAACGTCAATCCTTATAACCCAAGATTTAGCATCAACTTTCTGAAAGTAGGCTTCGTTATTGTGTGTAAACGTTTATTATAATTATTTGAACTGACCTGCATTGTCCATAATGACTCAATTACAAGGAAATCAATGTAAAACCATTAGTTTTCCATTTCATAATCGTAGGTTTGGAAAAAGGTAAATTAATAAGGCCAGTAAAGTATAACAAGCTATCATTTACCCGCCCTGTGTAAGGTTATAAACGAATCGCAGTAATGAGAAAGCCAGTGTACAGTTTCGCGCGTTTTTTCTATTCAATATCATTCGCAAATTAATAATAATTGGAGATGGATACCCGAGCCGCGCTTACTGAAAAGCAGTTTTTATTATTCACCGACAACATGATATTCACAGTTGCAACTTTTATTTCAATTAGCCCATTTTTCCGGTAATTTTTTATAGGATAATGGACGGCAGACTGTTGCGTTTCTTTTTTTTTGGCTACGATATTTTGTTGCGATTACCAGGAAATGTTCATTAGCAAGAAGGTACTTACATTTTGTGTATTTTATAAAACTTACTATTTAATTTAATTCCAAGAATTATTGCTACAGAATATTCGAGTTACACTGAACGCCTGATGAATTTTTTACAGCAACTTTTCAGTTTTTTTACGACTCTTATTTTGAAATTAAACAAATCAGTGGGGGTAATGACCCCTGTATAAAGATAACTTACTACTATCACGATTTATTTTTTATCAAGTAATTAACGTCCGTCTACACGATGAAGTAGCGGAACTAAATTTGTCTATGTGGACTTAGAATATTAGCCGTTCCCATTCACATTCCAATGCTTATAATATTAATTTTACTATATTCAGAAAGGAGCCTAAGAAAGTAAAATCCATGAACATCTAGCTCTTCTCGAGTTATTTATGTTAGATGGCAAGATAGAATCTTTGAATTCTATCAACTCATACAGTAAAATACATAGGTACTCGGAATATAATCGAAATACCATATAGACTATAAACTTATAAGCATCGATATAAGAAGTGTCTAGATGCCTAGTACGCGCTGTCAAAATGCATTATGATCAGAGACATCAATTTGGCTTAACCCCACCCACAGGCCGCCATTACGCGACAGACGTTTGCCTCGTGTTTACATTGTAAATTTTTCACAAAAAAATTCAAAAATGACGGTTTGTGTAGTGAAACTTTGTAATAACTACACTGCAAAAAAACATAAGGATACGAACATCTCTTTTCATAGGTAAGTTTGAAATTTTATGATAAATATGTATAGATATCTATGCATTTCTTTGAAAATATTACGACGGCAAAATAACAACAAAAGGACTCCATATTGTTTGAGTATTGCCAAGGTATGAAATATTTTTACCTTCTTTTTTGATGCTGCGATTAATATTGTAAAATGGTATTACGAAATCAACATTATTATTTTATTGTAATTTAGTAAGATACTTATCGATAATACATAAGTTTATTTCTTCAATAGATTTCCGACTGATCCTGTGACATCCAGTCATTATATTTATATTTATATTTATAAGATAATTTTATCACCTATGCCAATGTGAATAAAACTGCACAAATTTTAATTTTCCCACATTTTGGGGGTAATCACTTTGCGCTGGTATATTAGAATGACACGCACACAAATGCAGACGCGATAATCATACACTTTCGGCACTCACACGCGCATCAAACATGCTGTCAATATGAACGTTCCGTTTTGTACTAAACACTCCATCTAGTCTTTCCTATATCGATGCTTATAAGTTTCGTTTTTGTTTGAATCTGCGTTTACATAATACGGCTAGGCACATGAAGTTATGGGATATCATTGGTTCCTGGATGTAGTTTTTCTAAACGCTATGGGTTCGCCGGAAAAATGGGTAGGTACCTATCGACTAGAACCACTTCGTTCCAAGAGCAAGATTTTATTTTTAACTTTTATTCTAAGCTTACTTTTTTGTTAACGATTCGGCGTTGGCTTTCGTGTAGGTACAGTATAGGCACTGTAAAGAATGATCATTGTAAACAATGTAAAGATGATGGAGATGAAGCCTTTCACCTTTAGTTATATTTTTGTGACGTTTTTGGTACTCACTCCAAATAACAATAGGGTATAGGGAGACAAACTCATTAGCAAAAAGAAAATTCGCCTATTTAATAAAATTTAATTTCCTTTGCAGACGAATGCTCCTGGTGCAACAAGAGTCTCCCGAGTGAGGGATCGGCGCTGCAGCACGCGGGTGCCACATTTTGTTCTGAGCTGTGCTTCAGCCAATCACGGCGCGCCAACTTCAAGCGAGCGAAGACCTGCGATTGGTGCCGGCATGTCAGACACACTGTGGCTTACGTCGACTTCCAGGTGAGGATAGTTTTTTTTACTTCGTGATATATTTGAGAATATAATGGGATTGAACAACTTATTCAAGAATCTTCCTGCTTTGAATAAATACCTATTTGTTTTGTAGCCACACCCGGTGAAAATATTATTGAGTTACTTTTCAAAGATAATAAAATATTAAATTCTAATTTTTCAGGATGGCGCGACACAGCTTCAGTTCTGCTCAGACAAATGCCTAAACCAATACAAGATGCATATCTTCTGCCGCGAGACGCAAGCTCACCTTGATCTCAACCCGCATTTAGTCAACGCGTCATCGTCATCCAACCTCATCACCCCGGAACTCTGGCTCAAGAACTGCAAGAGCCGGTCAGCATCACCAACATCCGAACGCTCAGTATCACCAAACACAGAAAATGTGTCCACCAAAACCACGAACGTTGAAAAGACGGAAACTCAAAAGCCACAAAACAGATCTCCGCTCCCTCTGATTACTATTGCGCCAACTGCTAAGCTGATGAAGCAAAAACGGCCTTCAGATGAGGCAATATCAGTACAGAAATCACCAGAAGCAAAAAAAGACGCTAGGAACATCAAAATGAATTTACGGAAACGAAGAACGTCGAAGTGTTCAGCCACGGTCACATCCCAAACTGTGAGGCAAAGGACGTCTACCCCGAAAGCGCAAGATCTTCGGATGTGTAGCCCCTCCGACGGATCCTCACCGGCATCCACTGTAGGGAATGTTATACATTCACCGCCGCATCCAATCACACACCCACCGCCACCGCCGTTCCCGCAAAATCCGATGTTCAGTATGCCACCACCAATGTTTTTAGATAATCACGATCCGAGGCTTCCACATGGTATGTTCCCACCGCGATTAAACTTTATGCCCCGCCCAGGTTTCCCACTAGAGCGGCCCCGACTCCCTGGTCTCCCACCGCCGTTGAACTTCCCCACACCCATGGGCCAGGCTCCACCGGTCACGGTATTAGTCCCTTACCCGGTTATCTTACCAATACCGCTCCCCATTCCGATACCGATACCATTTTCGGCATTCGTGCAGGCTCACTGCGCGACGAAAGTCAAAACCGAAAGCAAACCAGACACTACAGAAGTAGAAGAACCTTTAGACTTCACAATGAATAGTGATAAAAACAAGAGAGATGAGGAAGTGTCGGGCTGTGCGAGTGAATCGGCCTCGGAGCCTGCTGCCGACAAGAGCCCGGTATGTGAACAAAACAACGACCGACTCGAGGAAGACAAAATGGAAACAGAAATTAATGAGACTGGAAATCCGGAACAGACTTTGCCAAAATTCAAAATAACTAGACTGGGAAATAAAATGGCGAAAATAGTTGCCAAGAGTAGAGAGCCATCAGAATCCACAAGGCCACTGCGGAAACGGCGGAGACTGGTGGAAGTGTCTACTGACGACGAAGCGCTCATTCCAAAGACGAGGAAAATAGTAGAAGTGTAAATAATTCAAATAATCTCACTATTCTCTGATACATATCACAATCGCATGATAATCCGAACAGAGTTCATTATACTTTCAGGTTGCTAGTCTTTAGTTGTAAGATGCTATTAAAATTTTGTCTTAGGTTTTAGGACGCACTGTAAATGTGATATTAGTAACTTATTACTTCAATGTATGTAAAATAAAAATTATTACTTACTACTCTATCTGTATATTTTATTGGACTGTCTATGATAATTATGATAACTAATAATCCGTGAACGAAAATTTTATGCTGTTATCGTGCAAGTATCAGCATTATTGTGAAGGTGTGAGGTCTTTCATTGAACAGATAGTGATCTGATAAACAATTGACGACCCCGTCGGCGTAATGGTTATCATGCCGGACTGCGAGTGAGCTGAGGGTCCTGGGTTCGATTCCCTGTGGCTTCCATTTGTTGTTCGTGGCTGTGGGTGTAAAAATATGTATGTTCACTCATAGGTATCGAAAGAGTAACAAAAGAAAATTCCTTAATTGTCAGTTTTGTGATAAGGAGCAGATGCGAAGAGAAAGCAACACCGCAGAAGCCGCGTTGTCTTTTTGGATACTCTCAAAGGTACACTATTGCTAAGCTACGAAGCCAACGAATGAATTGTCGATTTGTGACCGACATTTCTTAGTAAGTACCTTGGCAAGGCATACAAATTGCGTCGTCATATCAGACAATCTGAAAAACAGATGTTTAAATTCACAGAAAAACAATGAATCATTCATGAATGTAGATTCAGGTGTAAGAGGCATGACGAGATCCCTGCGACCTGCGAGTGTGAACCAATAGAAATAAAAGAAACTCGTAAAATTTCATGGGCTTTTAATGTCTTGACTTAAAATCATCGCTAAAAACCAATAATGGAAAATATTGATTGCTATACTTTAACAACATGTTCTTACTAACTAACAGCTAGGCCACACGATGCGAACTGCGCGCCTCTATACTCAGAAATTTGTACACTTTTGAGATCCAATTATAATTTACATTACATCATTAACATTATTGCATTCTATAAAAAATTATATCTTCAAATAATTAAAGCGTCTTCGGATGATTCACATTAAATGCGTCATATAACAATTAAAGGCAATACTGGCATTATTTCACTGATACTTGTGGAGAACTGGCATTTGGAACTTAGCGATTTGTCAACAAGGAATCCGTATCGCCGCGCTCAAACCAACCTGTCGCATCCTGGACTGTTGTATGAGTAGACCTTTATAAACGTTATTCTAAATAAGCAAAGTAAATTTATATATCTCTGTATATATTTGACTACATTTAAGCCTATTTATAATAGTGTACTCATGCGAGACCAGCAAGATTAACAGGCCAGATGCAGTAACACCCGAAAAAGTACTTTGGCCAATACATTCTAAGTTTGACTAGAATGCTTTTGTAAGTATACATATTTTCGACTTTACCGCAATCTGAGCTTGGGAATAATCTATAAACTACTATAAAAAAATTAAATGCTTTACTGCTTGTTGTTATACAAATCCCAGAGTGTAATAGCACCATCAAGTCCGCCAGCCGCCATTATCTTGGCATTCCAGAAAGAGACCTTCTCAGTTGAATAGACAACATCTTGAATAGCTTGCTTGTGCTCAGTGAGCACAACCAGAGGTCGAAGAGAGAACCAAGAGAAGATGCGGATGTGGCTGTCCCAACCCCCAGAAGCAAATACCTTGCCATCTGATCGGGACTGAACTTTATTTATACCTGGGTTTTTAATTGTTATATCCATTTTGTGGGCCAAGCTTAAGTCTTTTCTCCCTATACTAAAGATCTGTATCACATTTGAGGCATTGCCGATCATGCCTCGTTGCTGCTCCAGGTGGAAATCAACAGACATGGGACACTCTGCGGTCTTCAGTTTGCTGATACATTGACTAGTGTTGAGATCCCACAGGAGGAGCCATCCTGCTTCATAACCCGCTAGCAAGCAGGGCTGGTCACAAGGAAACTCCACATACTTTAAGCACATCGGATCTCCGAGCTTAAGTGATGCATCCGGCTCCAAACATCCTACTTTTTCACCGGAAAAGTTGTAAATGTGAATTTTTGAATCCTTGTCAGGTACATAGAGTGTTTCGAGTTTTGTGTTGGCGTCAAAACGGCAGAAACCAGGGTAATCATTGTCAATAAGTGCGTCTTCCTCATAGCCGCTGTTTGTTAAACTAAAAACTTTGAACTTGCCGCCCTTCTCCTGAGTGATGAGGTGGTTATTGGTGTGGATGAGGTGCAGAATGGGAGCTTGACCAACTTGAATCTTTTGTTGCACACGGTTGGTCTGGAATTACAAAATAATTTTATTATTACAAGCCCATTAGAACTAGAAAGAAGTATTTTAGTCAATAAAAAACACCTACCTACTCCCACAAAAAATAAATATGCTTAGATGTGGCACATGCTTACCAAGTACAATAAAAAGGTTACATTTCCTTTATTATATTTATCTTACTGATAATTAGATTTAGTTTTAACCAAATATATTATGCACTAGCTTCCGCCAGCGGTTTCACCCGCTTTCTGAGGGAAGTACTTTCCATGATGTATAAGCTATATTGTGGTAGTTTCATTCAAATCCATTCAGTAGTTTTTACGTGAAAGAGTAACAAACATCCATACATCCATACTTACAAACTTTCGCCTTTATAATAGTAGTAGGATAAACAAACTACCCCAGCGAAAAATTATAATACAAGTTAATTTGTTTATCATAGTGGCAAACAAAAAAAGATATTCAGTGACCTAATAAAATAGCACAAGTGCGTATGCGACTTGATTTGGCAGACGAACGTTCAATTCTAGGTCGCGAATCGAGGGTAGTAAACAAAAATGTCGCGCTCTTAATGGAAGCCATAGGACACGTCATTAACGCCTTCTGCGCAGTTGATATGGTGAATATTATGTTTGGAATATAAACATGATCTTACCTGAAGGTTATATGCATAAACATAGCCGTTTTTTGAGCCGGCCAGTAACCTCTCGAGACCACCAGGCAAAAAGCTAAATGCCAACGAATAAACAGGTACGTTATCCACGTTCCTGATCGTATAAACGGGGTCTGGAGGTAATAGAGCCATCTCTGGTCAAGCTCGGAACGAAATTATTTGTTGGAATTGGTAAAATAAAATAATAACAAAATTAATCAAGCCATCAGAAACTCAACCACAACTACGCACAACACAAAACTGACAGAAAAACAAAAAAGTTCACCTCGTAATAATTCGTTGCGTTCGAATTTTGTAAATAATTTGTGAAAAGTTGTAATTTACTAGGATTCTTTTGAATTACTATCTATATGTTGCACCAATCAACAATGCACTTATATTATTACGCTTTTTATATTATAGAGGGTTTCGCATATTAAATATAAGTAAAAACGCCATGTACAACTCACGTTATGAACGCACGTGTAGCAAAGTGACTGTTTTTAATCTATGGCCCCACTGAAACACTAGTGCTGTTCATACCGATTATGAAAATCGAATACGGGTTCGTATTATATTGTCTTATAACATTTTAGATTTTTTATAGTGCTTACTGAAATTTTTATGACCTATATTATATTATAAATTAATATATAACAGATATTCTGTGGCGGTTTATCTACTTAGTAACTCTCAAAATAAATAAATATAGGTACATACGAAAGATGAGCTCAGAAGCTCGCACTAAATTAATTTTCTTCACTGATTACGTTACTTATCAAAAATTATTAGTTAAAATCAGTCGAAACTTCTTGAGTGGTGTTTGTCGGGCTCCCCGTAGGGAACACAGCGTGGCTTTAATTTCCTTCGCTTTTTGGGTTTCAGGGTAATTTTCATGTGCACAATAACTACATTCAAAAACCAATAGGCACATTAAAACAGTTATCGTTTACATACTAGGGAATAAAATAATGAATTGAATATGATGAGAAATATCAAAGAAAACGAAATAAAAAAAAGAAAATTAAATGAGTATTAAGACAGTTTCATAGATTATGTGAAGCACTCAATATTTAATGGATAAAAGTTATGTAACGATTTAAAAGTCACAATTAAATGGAACACGATTAGTACATCGTATCTAATTATATCGATTACATGCACAACACTGGCAGTCTGCCAGCAGCCTGTCATGTCAATCACTTCACTCACTGCGTCAGTTTCTCTTCGCAAGCAGTATTATCGTGTTTTATACTTTGATGGATTTTTGAATGAGAATTAATTGATTTTACCTAATAATGGGTGCCATATATAAATTAAGGAGATTAATTTAATCCTCGAAATCACAAATGGCTGCGGAGTCGCTCCTGAAAACGGGCAAGCATTCGAAGTATACATCGTATAGGAAAATCTTGTATCATAGGTTTTTCGTCGGCCTACTCTTGTTTATAGTGATATCCTTAGTGTTTACTGTGGTGTTCAACGCGTTTTCCGGTAGTTCGCCGCGGATAGATGTGTATCAAGCTGTGAATTTAGATTCCACAAGTGTTGAAGTGGTGAAAATCAGCAGTAGCGCTCTGGGAGCCGAACCTCGTGTGGCCAACTGCACGTACTGGGACTGTGTCGATGTGTACAGATGCGGGAAAGGCGGGCACAACAAGATAACAATATACATATATCCATTAAAAGACTATCAGACTGAAAATGGGAATTCTATATCACAATTTTCTAAAGAATTTTATATGATATTAAATACTATAAAACGTAGTAAATATTACACGCCAAACCCTGAAGAGGCGTGCCTGTTAGTACCTAGCATAGATACTCTGAATCAGCACAGTTTCTCAAGTAAACATGTGTCTCAAGCACTGCAGTCGCTGCCGTTGTAAGTACACAGTAGATAAGCTTGTCTAGCTAACAACACACTTATTATACTCTATTTATAGACTATGAGGTTAAAAGTTACCATTTATGATCTACTCATCATCTATATTAATTATTTACTGTGACTGGTTATTATTATAACTGTAATTTATTGAGATGAATAATTTTCTAAACGTTTAGGGCCTAAATATAGTGTGTAAACAATAGTTTAGTCTGTTTTATAGCTTGGACCTAGTTTTCTTAATGGTCTCTAAACCAACCACAAGGCAACATAAAAGGCTATAATTAAACTTTAAATAAATACCTGAGAACAATGGTGTTCATCCCATTGTGGAACGAACCAGACTCATTCACTTGTTTCAAGGATAAACTGATTCTATTCACCCCACTGTAATTGAAAAGGAACCAAAAGTTTTACCTAAAGAAAGTTTTAATTATCACTCAAAAACTTTATTCGATACTTCCTATTTCTGTCTTAAAAAACATCCAGCAATTCACTGAATATTAAGTGTTTACTAATGAAATAAACATTAATGCTGTCACAATAAAACATGTTTTATTCAACAGTTGGCAACACGGTGAAAACCACCTCATATTCAACATGCTGCCCGGTTCCGCACCGAACTATAACCCGGTTGTGGACCTCAACACAAGCCGAGCCATTATAGCAGGAGCCGGCTTCAACACCTGGACTTTTAGACACAATTTCGATGTATCGATACCAGTTTACAGTTCCGTTGCAGAAAAAATTGACAGCACACAACCGGAACAAAAGAAATACCTTATTGTTTCTACCCAGCTCAATATCCCACACAATTATTTAGAAGAATTACAGAATATTGCGTCTTCGTCCAATGATCTCTTGTTATTGGATAAGTGTAAGACTGACAAAACGGATTACACTAAACGGTGTGAATACACAACGGGTAGAGAATTTGATTACCCGAATGTGTTGAAGGACGGAATGTTCTGTTTAGTTATAAGAAGTGCAAGATTGACTCAAGCTGTGCTAATGGATATTTTAGCTTCTCAGTGTATACCAATAGTGATTGCGGACTCCGTAGTGATGCCGTTCAACTCTCATGTTGATTGGAATAAATTAGCTCTGTTTGTATCAGAGGATAATATAAGGAATTTGGTTAAAATAGTGCATTCAGTGAGTAAAGAGCGCCGTGGGGAGTTGTTTTGGCAGCTTAGATGGGCATTTGATAGATATTTTGCTAGTATAGAGAAGATAACACTGACTGCGTTAGAGATAATAAATGAGAAAGTGTTCGCGTTGGCCGCCAGGACATATGAGGAGTGGAATATGCCTGAACATTTGGTAAGTATAACTTTTATACTATATCACACTTATCTACTCCATTTGTAACTCCATTATGTTAATGGTTTAATTGTACTGATGGTCAGTTAACTGTATTAGCATGACTCATTGTATGAATGTGCAACTTTAGACTTCGTGTTTAACGCCCTTTTGTGGCGGGATATATGAACTTCATTATTTTGTTTGGATTCATTAAAAAATAAGGCTCATAAATCCTATTTAATTCCGCTCCATTAGAAGTAAAAATGTACGAAAGAAATAAACCAACACTTTCACTTTTATAAAATTCGTAAGGATTGCTGAAATTAAGATCATGTCTCGTTGACTTTGTGGGCGCTCAACCAACCGCGTAAACCCGCGCCTCTGTGGACTTGAAAATATGATCAAAAAGTCCGCAACCGTGGAAAAAATGTAGCCGTAAAAGTTACTTATAAAATTGAGGCTATAATCCGCGAAAACTTCGGAATTCACAAGATGGAAACTTTACGTTAAAACCCATTACCGATTATTAAAAAACTACAGGGCCTACCCTGCGGGATGACTGCGCAAAATGTTCCGTTTCAATCCGTTCAGCGATCGCATTCAAAAAAAATATCGTCGAGTCAGCTCTATTTTAGTCGGTTACCTGTCCTACTGATGTACTAAAAACGTATTCTATAAATTTCAATGATGAATTTCGCGCAATTGTTCCATTCTTAAAAGCTTTTATTATTTTCTAAAGCTTCAGTTTTCATTGTGTTATCTATTTATCTCCACAAAATCAGTTAATGTTAGAATAGTCTGGTTTTCTGAATTTAATTTTGCGCAATAAAAACACGCAGTAAAAGACAAACATAAACTTATTTTTCATAAGAGCGTTATCTTCGATGAGAGCGTCAAGAAATATTTTTATCAACAACGTTCTTTGTATATGAAAAGCATTTCAACGTTACGTAAAAATAGCTTTACAATATGCATTGCACGTGGTATGTGACGTCATATGCAAATGCATTCAAGTCTGAAGGGAAGGAATGCAATCATCCCGATCTCCGCATTAAGTAAAGTTTCGATCAACGTGCACGCTGCAAAACTTCTCTTGCTTAAAGAGCGACAATTTCATCTGCCACCGTGATTGGGTTCAGGTACTTGATTTTGTCTGAGAGAAATATCGGAATATATGTATGTTACGTAAAGTTCAGATAAGGTTGAATGTCAGTTATTTTGCCAATCTCCGTGACATTTTATTTTTCAGCATGGCAATTAAAATTTTTGCATCAGTGACTCCTCAACTCACAAAAATAGCCCGTTCCTCGTGCGATGCCGATGAAAAGTCTAGTCAAATACATGAATATTCAATATTTGCGCTTACGACTTACCTTTTATTCGTACTTTGAAATCCTTGAAAAAGGTCAAGCGTCAACTAATTTGCATAGTGTGTGCTACGGACAGCTTTAATCTCACTTCAATTAAAATTTCTTCATACATTTATTCGGAGTTTGAAATAAAGCCGTTAATTTTTCGCAAATATAACGCAGGTGATGCTTTTTTAAATTTAAAATTTACTATCGCTGTCATTCGAGCATAATATGAATATTTGACTTCTGCTCCGAAAAGCATACTTAGATATTTACTCCATTTAAAATTTGAGCTTATGATGGTATTTTAACACTTTATAGGCGTCCGTGTGTGATAATATCGAAGGATTTCTTCGTATAAACACAAGCAAAGTTGCAAAAATCTCATTCCAATGGTAGAAGCACATTTTTCGGTCCATACCCCGAAGCTTGTCATCCATGGGTTAGTTGCTCGTTAGTATCGTGTATACCTACTGCAATATATGTACATACATACGTAAATATATGACGATCCGGTTTTTGCGAAGTGACTTCAGACTTTTGTCCTAATTCGTCTACAACGTACTGGGAATCCGGCCTGTCCGACCGTCCTCCGATTTTCGAATAGCGTTGTGGTTTTATTCATTTAAAAGTTTCTAGTCGTAAACAATAAGTTTCTATATCCGTTTCTATATATAGATTTTATAGCTTTATTGTATGAATAATTTGCATATCTTGTTCGTCTCGTCGATATGCATTCGCTAGCGAGATTCATTTCCATATTGCAACTTCGAGGCTTGTTCAAAACCTGATTTGTTTGACCTATTAATCTTGTCATCTGATAAAAAAACTCAACGCAGTACGTATCGGGTCTCAAAAGAAACATTATTTATCCGCAAAGGTTAGTCGAAAATACAGCTATAGTATTTTTATAAACCTTTTGCAATAAGTGGTTTCGTTCGGTTCAACTCCATAAGCCATCCATCATCGTTCTAGATCGGAAGACAGTTGCTACGGAACATTGGCTTTTAAAAACTTCGATCGGACTATTTTTCGGATGCGCTTGCAATACGTGGCTTAAGTTTGGAGTTTTGGACACAGATTTGTTACGACTTTGCTATGGTCCTATTTGGTTGTTCGGAGACACACGTTCGATTGTTGTCCGAAATGGTCCTTCTGATTTTATTTACATTTACTTTTGATCCGCGATCTCTATGGAGGTTACATGCAGGTATCAGTTGTAGTCCCCGTTAAAACCTGTTTCTGATGAGGTTCATTGGAAATATAGGTATTAAACAGGTCAATGCATGTTGAGTTAGGTCTCTCACGAGGTTGACTGGTGGAATAATTGAGGAATTTTAATGTAACAAAACGGTATTTTTCTTAAAGCTGGTCCCGTCTACTATCATTTGATGCTAAAAACATGTGCATAAACTTGCAACTCTGCCAAATAAATGGATCGAAAAAACACGAAAAAATACATTAAATAAAAGCTTCATTTTTTGGTTTCGGAAGTTCTTTTTAGTGATAATTGATATAGAATAGTAAGTAATAGCACTTAATAATTCACATAATTACTTAACAACTAACAACAATACATTTAAAAGGTTCGTTATTAGCTAAAATTTGCTAATTACGTATTACTTAAAAATATGGATGATTATCTATATTTTTTATTTGTTTGTTTAATGACTGTAATTAGCTTAACCTTTTACATTATAAAAAACTACTTTTTTTCACTTTTAGTCATTACTTTAATGTTAATGAGGGTAATTCGTTAATGAGGGTAGTAGAAAAATTTGTAAACATTTGTTTGTAACTGGTGGTATAAAATGACTATATTTATTATATATTTAATAGTTTTCGTTTATTCGTACTACTATTAACATCTAGTGATTGTGATCGTCCCTTTTCGTTATAATGGAGAATTTAGTTAACAATTTAGATTTATTTATGATTTTAAGAGAGCAGCTTAAGTCGCTGTCGGATAGTAAAAAACTCTTCCAATACCTACAAAATAAAATAAACGTGACCGAAGAGAACAGTGTTAAGCTCCAAAAATTCTGTACGCGCTTTTGTTCAAATATAAGTGCAAGATGGGAACGAAGTAGTCGCTCGTTAACACAGTTTTTAAGAAGAAATGGTGATTGGTTAGAAAGTGCGATAACCTGGCCCGAAGGAGTAATACCTGAAATTGTGAACACTGAACAGGAAAGGCTCGAGATTTGTAATAGTGAAGATGTTGAAAATCTGCCACCATCTACGACAGAAGCTTCAACATCTACATTTACACCTCGAAAACCTTTCGAAGAATTGGGCTCCAGGCAAAAACGAAGACGCGTTGATCAAATTAACCAATCGCTTTCGTTATCCCCGGATGAACTGAAAGCTTCTACAATCGCTTGTTTAAGAAACACTGGAAATGAGGATGTAGGAAAAATAATGAACTATTTGCTAAATCACCCCGAAGATCTAGAAAAAGTTAAGAAGTGTTTAAGTGCCAATAAAGAAAACAGTAGTACATATTCACCTGATAAGGCACTAGCTTTATTAGTTGCACTTAAATTAAGTAAGTGGCAATATATAAGCCTAAGAGAAGCAGCAATTGAAAATGGGTCTGAGCTATATCCTTCTTATTATAAAATTAAACAAGCAAAGTCCAAATGTTATCCAAGGAAAGAAGACATAACCATCACTGAAGAAGGAGCTGATATTAAACTGCAAGCATTACTCAACTTGACGGTTTCTAGGCTTTTAGATGTGATTGCTTTGGATTTGGACTCGGCAACAGAGTTATTGCTTATAAGCAAATGGGGCTTTGATGGAGCCTCAGGTCAAAGCAATTACAAACAAAAGACTGAGACAGATTTTGATGACTCTTCTATTTTGATGGCCAGTCTAGTTCCTATAAGACTTCAAAAATCGGATGGAACAATTATTTGGGAAAACGAACGACCCTCATCGACCTTCTATTGTCGTCCGATAATGTTTAAGTTTACAAAAGAAACCCAGACAACAGTGGCAACTATAAAGGGTATCATAACTGAAGAGATAGAAAGACGTCAGCCAACAAGAATCCTCCAAGTAGAAGTAAAGCATGAATTGCACCTGACAATGATAGATGGCAAAATATCGTCATATTTGTCAGACACATCTGCAGCTGTTTGTGATATTTGCAAAGCCAAGCCATCAGAGATGAACGATTTAGAAGCACTTTCTCAAAGAGAAAAAAACGAGGATATGTACCAGTACGGACTGTCATCCTTACATGCCTGGATAAGATGCATGGAGTGCTTACTACATATCGGTAAATATAATTTTATTGCTTCATAATTTCTTCACATTCGCAGTTTCCTGTGAGATTATTTTAAAGTGCTTTTTTTTGTTTGCAGCTTATCGTTTGGACTTTAAAAAATGGAGTTGCAGGGGCGAAGACAAAGAAAAACTGTCCCTTAGAAAAAGTGCTATACAGCAAGCATTTAAGAGGGAATGCGGTTTACTCATCGATATAGTTAAACAAGGAGTAGGCACAACTAATGATGGCAATACTGCCAGAAGATTTTTCAGGGATACAGCAACAACAGCCCGCATAACAGGGATTCGTGAAGATTTAATAGAAAGGTTTTACGTGATTCTTCAAACCGTTGCATCTGGAGAGCGCGTAGACCTTTCTAAATTTTCTGAATTTTGTAAAGATACGGCAGAACTGTATGTAAACTTGTATCCATGGTATTATATGCCTTCCAGTGTACATAAATTGTTAGTACATGGGAGTGATATAATAAAGAACTTTGGTGCCATACCTATAGGTAAACTGTCGGAAGAGGCAGCGGAAGCTCGCAATAAAGATTTTAGGAAATATAGAGAGAGTCATTCTAGAAAGGTAAGTAGAACAGCGACAAATGAGGATATTTTGCACAATCTTCTTTTGTCGTCTGATCCAAAGATCACAAGTCTACGGCCTCGATTGGCAAAACAAAGTAGAATGGTTCTCTCTCCAAAAGTCAAAGAGCTTCTGTTAAGTTTTCCTTCAGAATCCGATTTTGATTTTATTGATGTAGATAATTTACAAGATAGTCATAGCGATAGTGAATAAAATTATTGGTAGATAGTAGAAGGTAGGTAGTAGTTTCTTGCTTTTTTTTATTAGTTTGTATGTCATGATTGAAAGAAAATAGTTTTGTTGTTGTAAATATTTAGTTTTAAGTTTTTACCTTTAGTAAATGTGTCTTGCATGTATCTTTACTCACTATTTAGTATTAAATTTAGTTTAAAATATTTTATAAGTTCATTAAATAAACAAAGAGAAGTTATATACCTACATTTTATACGTGATTATTAAATTTAAGGAAATTAGGGACCTTTAAATGTATTGTTGTTAGTTGTTAAGTAATTATGTGAATTATTAAGTGCTATTACTTACTATTCTATATCAATTATCACTAAAAAGAACTTCCGAAACAAAAAAATGAAGCTTTTATTCAATGTATTTTTTCGTTTTTTTTCGATCCATTTATTTGGCAGAGTTGCAAGTTTATGCACATGTTTTTAGCATCAAATGATAGTAGACGGGACAAGCTTTAAGAAAAATACCGTTTCAAAGCGGGATCACACGGTATTTCGCCAGAATTTAATTTAATTTGATCCGCTCCATATAAAAAAATATCAAAATGCATTTTTCCACCCAAAGGAGCAAGTTTAGGAAAAAAAGCATCAGAACAATTATTATTGAGGTTAATGAGCTCTATCCATCCGCATAAAGAAAAATGCAAAAAAACGAAGTTGAACCCTAAGTCACTAAAATCATCGTTTCGACCCAATGTGTGCCAGTTCGCTTCCCTATTACCAGCAAATCATTTTTTAGTAGTCATTCAACTTTGAGCGGGAAAAGTTTTCAAATTGCTTTTAACGTTAACTTATAGTAGAAACAATTGTATAAAAGCTTAGCAGCTTAATTGTGTTATTCGACGCTGGAAAACGCGTTATACTACGTTTTCAAACTTGGAATGAAAGTCAATTATGTCAGAAGTAACGTAATTATGGTGTTTCCATTTATTCTGTTTTTAGACGAAGAAATGACGAATAATTAGCCGCATTAATTAGCTTTAGTTAGTTAGCTATTGTACTTAAATACCCGTAAAAAGTCCCTGTTAGAGATTTTCGTCAGCTGAAATCGATATTCAGTGGTTTTGAAAGATGTCGATCGTGATAAAATTTCAAGCTCCAGATACAGTTTCTGACCTAGATTTCATATCGGACAAGTATGAAACTTAATTAATTCTACGCGATCTAACCGCGTGTAAGAGCTGGTTTAAACTGCATTCCGTGACCAAACAAGGAATGCAATGCAAGGATCACAAGTGGAATTGATCCTCTCCGTTCTGAGAGATGCGTCACTGCTTGAACTTTAAACGAATAGATAAAATCGACTCACGCTTTGTTACTATCTTAAGACTTCCTTCCTCTTTGAGGAAAATACGAGTTTACGTCTCTGGTTCCTTATTTCTCGTTTTGTCAATTCACTAAAATGCCCCAACCATCTGACGTTCTGATGTAGTTAAAAGTTTGAACCAAATAAAGGAACATGACGAACAGATATTTGTTTCGAGTATGTGTGTTTGCTAAGATACCCCGAAAAGGCTTTGATACTGAATAAAATGAGCTCTCAGATCCACAGCTTTATTTGCCTTCAAACAAGTACCACACTGAAAATGTAATGCAAAAATGTATAAGTTCAAACAGAAAACGTTGCAATAAGTAATATCTCGTTCGGTCTCATATGGCAGTGTTTTATTAAAACATGTGGACTCTCTACGTCTGTATTGTAGCCTGTAGTGTTGCCAGATGTGCTCACTTCCGCGGGATGTCACGATTTTCTATGATTCAACACCATTCAATGTTATGTCAAAGGATTTCTTTTGCATAATATTCCCATCGCAGCAAATGGGCGTCATGTGTAAAATATATTTTCTCTAACATATTTTCGAAGTTTTAGGTCGTGGGTTTTATTAGCATAAGAAATGCTCCCAATAAATTGGGTCAAAAGGTACGACATACCCTTGATGCTCTCCTTGTCCTCTTAGCGGCTACGTCACGTATCGGAAATCAGTCAAAGAGCCGACGTATGTACGTCGATGTGTCGAAATATATGCCCACCTTCGTCACAAGAGAACCTCTTTCAGAAAAAAACCGCGTTCTTTTAATTTTCTAAATAGCTTTTTGCTTGTTTAAAACTTTGCAACTCGTTTCTTGAATAATGTAACGAAGCCGAGTGGAGACGTCGAGATTCAAGCTTTTATCGCAATGACTTACACTCGAATAAGGAAAAATCCTTAACGAGACAAAGCTTATTTTGCAAAGGAATATAACAGGCGTTGCTGTGCCTATTGTCTTCTTTATTATTCTCTACAAATATGTACCCTCAGATATTCTTATCTTGAAGTTGAAAAATTACGTGGTTTTGTTCTGTTTTAAACTAAGCATAGAGATTAAACGTACATTATACAACCGCTCTTTTATTCCCGTTGCTTAAAACCAGACTACATATATAAATGCTTTAGATCAAGAGGCGAAGTTTATATATGAACCAACTTTTCAAGCTAGGTAGCGATCTTAGTGTGTTACTATCACGCATTAAAGTCTTTATTACGACAACGATCGATCTTCGCTCGAGCCATTTAGTCCCGAGAGCTTCGAGATAAACATCATATAAACAAACTCACAATCCTCTTTGCAATATTGGCAATAGATACTATGGGACAACCAGCGAGTTAGTTCAGGGGCATAGCCGTTTGTATGTCGTGTACTAAGCTCCTTTATCCTCTACGATCCTGTATTGAGTCGGCCTCACGTTCACGTAATACCGACCTATCTATAGTTACATACTCTCAGGGACCTCGCAGAATGGCTCACATTAGGTATTAGCCATCACTAGCCCCATCATCTGGTGTGAGCGACAGCGCAATTTCCTCGTTTTTATTCAGGCTCGTGTACCGGTTTCATTTCGTACGCAGTTCCGTGCTTTCAGTTATTCATTTTGACGTAGGTTGCGATTAAAAATCGCTATGAAATTCCAATTTTCATGTGAGCATTGAAATTCCAAAACGGAATAGTCCGTTTGGAAGCTGAATTTGAGATTGGACTCATTTTACGGAGAGAAGCTAGCGTTTGCTTGTCACGGATTGAACATGTATGATAGAATATTTGCTTGCAATAGATCCTTTCGAAATGGCTCTTTGTCATAAATAAATAATTTTATTACTCGGCTCTCTGTTATTCGATCCTTTTTGGTGATCCGGGTATCCGATCAAGTGCGAAATTAGGAGTCAGTATAACATTGTAATGTATTTTTTTCGGATTGGGTATATTGATTTTCTTGCTATACTGATTTATGTCTTTAAAAGGCTTTATTCTCTCAAATATTCCGTATCTTAAGGGCCTCGAGGGCCTTGAGGACAAGCATATACATCAAAATCACGGGCTGTCGCGGCTTCATCGCGGGTTTTAGTGCATTGGCGCTTTAAGGATCTTTCCCAGCTGAACTCATGCTTTTATTTTCTTTTCGCAGTACGGGCCAGTGAACCCCCTGTTCCTGCCGGTGACGGCTTCCAAAGCGGCCGGCTTCACCGCGGTCATACTGACGTACGACCGGGTCGACAGCCTGTTCGCCCTGGTGACCAAGCTGGTGCGAACGCCGAGCCTTGCCAAGATACTAGTCATTTGGAACAACCAGAAGAAGGCGCCGCCTCCTTGTAAGTATTTATATTACGTAATTTTTTTTTGCTCATTAGAACAGGTGTGGACATCCTTCTGAACGCTCACCCTTCACTTGTTTGTGTACTGGGAAGAAGTCTACAAGTAAAAATCAACAACAATTTGCTTGATATGTTAGGTCATTAAATTGGCCACCAGAATGTGACATTTAACCGAATATTTTTCATCATCCATCAATCAGATCATTAGTGCTGCTTGTTATGAAATGGTGTTAATCGACTTGTGTTGCTTGTACTGACCATCAAGTTACCCGAAACTGTTAAATTTTCACTATCAACTTTGAACTATATGGTTCAGCGATAAAGTTGGAAATCTATTAAGGAAATTCGACAGATTGTAGTAGTTTGATGTGCTTGCGTCGGTACCTACTCTTGTGTTGTTGGTTATTTGAATCAGTATAAATCTTAGTACGTAGTCGATGAGCATATTTTAGTTATTTTTTTATATATTTGAGCCTAATTTGTGAATACTAAGCTAGTCACGACGAATATAAAGTGTTGTTCGTCATTGTTACCATCAATTCTGAGCGTGATTTACTTCATTTAGCTGAGTTTTAACTTTACGACTGTTGTTTACGGTGTCATTCAAAGTTTTTAGGTGTTATCCGTAGTATAGTAGAGCTTTGCTTTATTGCTGTTCTTCATAATGATATTTGTGGTGTACACGCGATGCGAACGTCCAAATTGGACTTACACAGATTTTGTTAAAGGTTAACTAGCAAATCTTTATTGTCATACTTTGTACCAACTTTTTCGCTTGACTTCTTATGACTCTCGGGAATTTACAGAAGATTGACATATGCTATTTTTTTATTGTCTCTTCTAAATTTAGAGGCTTTTGGTCCAATCATACCTATATGTTTTCTTCTTAAAGTATCATGTCGAAGATGCTTCTGGAATATTCTAGTAGAAAATGCCAATATACCATGACTTGGAGTCAGTAACGTTAGCAGTGTCTATAGATGTACCTTCATAATTTAAAAATAATTAGTGGTAATAATTGGTTGTCTGAAATATGTGCATAACCCACTTTTGTGATATTTTCTTTCTAAGAAGACTAGCCAATCATCATACCATTTTTTTCGTTTTCTCGTACGCGACGCACATTATTTTTACATTGTTTATAATTGATGGTTGTGTGGATGTGCGTCATCATGCCTGACAGAATAATTGTAGGTCTATCTTTGATTTACGATTACATGTTAGTAGATTGTCATGCAATTAAAAAATAACCTAACTCGAAGGAAATCATTTAGATGATTTTAATTGGATTTAATAGTTTTTTAGGTACGGTCATTTAAGTGGGTTCGGCGACATCCAAATTTATAGAATTGCTTAATTTTAACACTGTGAGTTCAAAAGTAGCTGAACACTCAATTGACAATAGTAGCTTAACAACAAGCAATACAGAGGGCGCTGAACACTCATAAATACAAAAGTATCTAGACACCAGACACCAGAATCAAAAACTTAACTTTCAGAATGTTAAGTTCTTACTGACGTTTTTTTTTAAAGCAACTTATGGACGGTAGGTTGTTCAGCAGTTTTGGACATTTGGATGTGTTCATCGACTTTTGGGGCTGACTGTACCTGCTATTTTAAAAATGGAAGAAGGACTGATTTTATCTTTACTTGTAGTCTTATTTTGCATTTTAAAGAATACTTATCCTTTGTCATACAGTTTGTTGACTGCCAAGTAGACTAATTAATTTTTAAAAATCAGTCATACGTGCCGATTACATTACGACGTCCGTGCTCAAGCGCGCAGTTAGCGAGTAATTTTTATTCAGTTACATTTTACTGCCGTTATGGACAGTGTCCATAAAGACGAGTTGTCTTGAATCGCTCATTAGGAAGTGCGTCCCTACCATGTTAAGGCCAATTTATACTTTTATAAGGAAATATATAGCTGTATACTCGAAGCTGCGGTATCACTCGTGTCCGGGAAGAAAGGAGCAGTATTTTTTATTAATTTACTTCAGGTAACTAAGGCCCGTAGAAAATACAATTACATGCATTTAATATAACAATAAATATTTAGTCTTAATTTTACTACCCTATAAACTTCCCTAAAGCTGTAAACTAAAACCATAAGGAATTTTATTTGTAAAGGTCTAGTTTTTGAAAAGCAAAGCCTGTTAACAAATAGAAGGAGTGAAAAAAAGCCAAATCTTCTGAAAACAATTTTTATTCTTTCGTGTCACTAAGAAATTGAAAAGCCGATATTTCACTTAAAAAGCAATGTCTGTGGCCAGTCAGTAGGCCACAAGGAGTTTGTATATCAAAAGTATACTTACTCGTATATAAAAATGTTAGATTAAAACGGTTATGTTATCTTAACCAACAAACCACTGACAGGCCTGATTAAGTTATTGGGATGGCACTCATTATCATACTCGACTTCTGTTTTACAACCTTGACCTCCACGCTTCAATATCTCAGTATTTAATTAAACACACTCAAATTAATATTTAAATTTATTCTTTAGCTGACTTATGTGTTTATTTATAAAAACGAAAACGTATCCATGAATACTTTAGCATATTTTATAATCTATGAGGGATTTAGGCTTTGTTTCATGTGTTCGTAAATACAAGGTTTACCTTGTTCAGCAATGACCATTCTTTGTAATACGGGTCACACAGGCTCCCCCGACCTGAAAACTGAAACATCACGTTGTCATAACGAAACATATCACGTAAACAAGTTCCGTCCGTTAATTTTCATATAACATTTGTACTGACCTCCGAAACGATTTCCTTAGCTTTGATGTTGTTATAGAATTTATTTATTTCAATACGTGTATCCGTGCCAACAAATAAATGTCACCTGTATTAGTTCACATCAATAAATTTGAAAATCAATAACTTTATATAAAACTTCACACCTTAACACTGTGAAACATGTTTCATTTCTGAACGCTTGTAAACGACCTCTAATTCATCCGGTTTTAACCCCTAGCAGTCTTAAAAAACCAAGAAAGTAATAGCTTAATCGTTTCACTATTAATCCCAACTTAATTGTTCAGCATTTTAATTGTAACGTAATTGTTCCAGCATTTCATTTTGGCGTGTATGCAAATTTAGGACTAGTTCACGCAAAATAAGTACCATTTTCGGATGTGTGTGAATAAGAGTTATAACCTATTGTGTTCTAGTTTCTGAAAACGTTTTCCACTTAGGCGTAACTTAATTATAATCCTTGATAAGACGGCTAATGAACCCATAATGACTTTCGTAAGTATGATGCAGTTAAGGGTCAAAATAAGGACGATATATTTAGGCAGGTAATTCTGGAATATTGCTCAAGCATAGATCGTATCTCATGCATAGAATCAGCGCCATTTGATAGGTATAATTTGATGTAGTGGATTGTGTAATACAACCTTAGTATCAACATGAAACTTGAATTGCTCTTAAGCACCCCGCTTTACAATCGCATCATCTAGGTTCAGAAAGCGATGAAATCGTTAATTCTCAAAGTATCGAGCTCGCTTTGGCTCTAAGGAGTTGTAACGTGTGCATGTGAGGTCTTAAATTTGCTCCAGTAGACAGATAAAGAGGATCCACTGGGAATTGTGGAGAGTTTGTTCGATATTATAATAGCATAATACACGGGGTAGATACGTAGAAGATATTGTATCTGCACTATAATAGAGGTCGCCCTCTAGCCTTTGGAGAACGCCAATCCCTTAACAGCAAACCCTTAGGTAAAAGGGAGGAAAACGCTTGTAAAACCTCGCCTTTATTAAGTTTTTTATATTCTCGTCTCAAGGGACTTTGCAAGAAATATAAAAGGAAAATTCCCTTTAGAATTTACGTTTACTGGATATTCAGAATTCCATAGAAACACCTAAACTGTTAAATTAGTTATACAGGCGCTAATAAAAACTCATTGAATATGTACACGTGCAAATTAGTAGATAAACCAGATATCAATACGCGTGCAGTGAAACAAAGCATAGACAGTTAAAAATGTGATGCAACCAATTTTCAACGTTATTGTTACGGCACAAAGTTGATTTTAATAAATTTTGTACGTACAGAATCTATAGCATTTGATGTATGATGGACTTTGAACTTAATTCTAATGGAAAAGGGCTAAATTTGCACTGTGCGTAATAAAACATTTGCATCATTTAGCGAATGGCTTCCAATAGTATGTAAATGTGATCTGTTTTTTTCACTAATATGGAAATTATTCTTCTGCAATATTACGAGTATTCACTAATTAATGTGCGTATAAGCTGACGTTACCATTTTTCGTATGAATTTTCTTTTTCGAAAATAGCAAACAACTTTGTTGAATTTCTACGTTGTGACGTGTAAAATGAGCTGTTTCCACCGTTGGATTTGAACAAGCTATTGGACGTAAGAAATAAATCGGGACCGATTTATTATCTGTATTAGAAAGGTCCGTATTGTGTTGTCGTCTAGAATGCGATGAGTTATGTCTGCAGTACATGACCAGCTCGCGACAAATCAACGTCCATTGCAGGATTACCTATTACGCTGACAGATTGCTGTTAAGTACCTGCAAAAAACAATATTGACCTATTTGCTATCGTACTGCTGGATTTAGAGGCCTCTTCCATTACAGAGGAGAATTGACCGTCGATCATATTGTCGTCTATTTGGTGTATCGCATTTCGTGCAAGTTTGGTTTTATCTGGATCTTTTCCTCAACCAATATCGAAAAGTTAAATATACATAGTATCGAATAATAAATAAGACAGAAAAGTTCCATTGGTATCAAGTTTCAAGCGTGCATAATTTAAATTGTGGACATCCTTAAATTCTGATCAAAAAACAAATAATACCCACTTAAAAGTTACATGACTTGGGCGCTTTAAAAATAGAACTTTAGATTTGTTCAGATGGTTTCTTTCTTCAAAAGGCCAAACGTTGCCCTACATTGTATCGCCGTATCACGAGTAAATAGTAACAAAGGCGTCTGTTTACCTGTTCTGTTGTATTAAAATAACTATTTTCTATTACGATATTAGGTACAACATACAAGACATGACATCATATATGTACTTATGTTAAACACTAGATAAAGGAACGTGTTGCCAAGGTCTTTATCGCCCCACTTCACAGCTATAACATAAGAACTCTCGTTTTAGGAAGCTGTCTTCCGAAATTTTTACTTTTATTAGCTGCTGCTTTTGAGACTTTTGAGAGTTTTTTTTACGCGTCTGTAATTATGTTAATATTTTTTTACTTCAACAAGGTGGTTTTGTCCTAGGTGAATTTCTTTGTCTTTTACCACCTCATGTATCCCCGTGCCAATTTATGTCAGTAGGTCCTATGTTCTATGCTTACCTATAGTATAGTATACCTATAGTAGACGTTAGGGTGTTACCAGACCAGTCAATCGACTGTCGATAATGGTCCATGTCGATCGATAGCTTCCACCATTCTTAGTACTTTGAGGTAGTGAAGTCCAGGAAGTAAAGGTCTTCATATCAGGATCCTCCGACCAGACGGTTGTTATGTCTGGCGGACTACTGCCCCGACAGTTTTTGTCGGGTTCTTCTTTATATTTTGAATGACGTTGTAAACTCTGCATGTGTGATGCAGGATACAATTAGTACTTCCACGTTGAACTAGATGGCGATGTATGTAGTGTCGTTACAATAGCATCCATCCGATCCATTCTACCATCGATCAAAGGCATTGATTGACGGCCTAGGTGTGGTAACACCCTTACGCCAACTGTGAATATGTCTCAATTCAAAACCATTTTTTTTTCTTTTTTTAAGTTACCTGAAATAAATAGATGTCTTTGTCCACAGCGTCCGAATGGCCAGTCATAAACAAGCCGTTGAAAGTGATTCGAACCAAAGAGAACAAACTATCTAACAGGTTCTTTCCTTACGACGACATTGAGACTGAGTGTCAGCTGACCATTGATGATGATATCCTCATGCTGACACCTGATGAGCTGGAGTTTGGGTAAGTCGATAAATTTCTGTCCATTCTTTTAAGGTTGATTGCTGGAGAGAGGTGGCAGAGATATCCCTTTTACAGTATCTAGGAAGTTTTAGCAAAATAAGTAAGATAAACAGAGTTGGTATCTTAAAAAAAAAACAAAAATATAATAAAACTATGCTATAAATGTTTCCTATAGAATATACCTCTTCTTTTCCTATTTCGAAAAAATAAAAATGTACAGACGCCAGACATCAAGCTACTCGAAACTGTCAAATTTTTCCAATTAACTTACAACATGTGCTTCAGCGATAAATTTGAAAATCTATTAAGGAAATTTGTCAGATTGCATTGATTTTATTACATAAACATCGTCTATTTATTGTACGCTTTTATTTTCAAATTCATACAAATCTTCATTTTTGATTCTATTACAGTGTAGACTAGTTTCTAGAAGTTTACCGTCGCCTCTCCAAGCCGTGGTTATAAAACAAATTGCACAAAGTAATGCGCCTGGTTTAGAACCCACTAACGAGGACTCTTAAGCTCGCGGTGTTACCAGTGCGCCATAAAACTTAGGCCGATCTTAGTAAAGTGCTCTTGTTTGTACGAATGTTCCCTTAATGTCTTCTAATTAATATGGACGTCATTTTTGCTTCTAGATTAATCAAGGTTAATTGTAGGCCGTTGCTCAATATATTTGTTAGATTTTCGGATATTATCCTGCAGTCCCGAACAAATATGTACAGACCAAGTAACCACATCAAGTAACCCGAAACTGTCAAATTTTCCCAATCAACTTTGAACTATACGCTTCAGCGATAAAGATGAAAATCTATTTCGTAAATTTGACAGATTGTAATAGCTTGATCTGTACTATATTGTTAAAAATTTTGGTTTCATATCTATGACGAATTTAGTGAAATTATGGTTTGATATTAGAGATGATACATTATGGTTATTTATTTCTTTTCGTCTCAATCCATCCAAAGGTAGTCTGTATGAGATCGCTTTTAGCGATAAGACCGCCCATTGTGTCACTGCTACTACCTTCTCTTAATGTTTTGTTTTCTTTGTAATTAAATTGGTGTTCATAATAAAGAATATCTATCTATATCTATGAAATACGATAGATAGATGTTAAAATATTTTAGGTAAGGTTAAAATATTCTGAACGCTACCAGTATTAATATCGTTACGACCGTTGATTGTGTAGTAAAAAAAGTCTCACCTAAATACATAAGTGCTTGAATACTGCACGTCACATAGGCACTCGAGTGCCATGAGCCGACAAAGCGAAGCGCTCATTTTGTTAATTACCCTGTATGAACAAGAAACTGCAAAAATATTATCTCCTTTCCGCCGAAATTTTCCGCCACAATATAGGGCAATTCCGTTCCACAAAATTTCTTTTCACCGAAGGTCGTATGCTACTCAGAACAAATAAACGTATTCCGAACGTTATAAGATTCGGAAAAAAAACCGCGTTATTTGTTTTTCGGATCTTACCCCACATACGTTCCTTGTAAGGGACTTGCAAAAATTAAATTCGCTTGAGGCTACGCGACTTCAAAAGGCAGTGCAGATTATATAATGTATAATACTTGACTTTTCATGTTTGCCGCTTAGCTGTAGCCACACGAGTAGCTATGTTTGCACAGAATTCCACGTGGAGTTGGTTACTTTGAGAAAGTCTTACTGGGAATACACGGTGAATGATATTTGTTGATCTATTAAAGGTTGATGAAGCCTTTCCTCTTCAAATACCGAAGAAACTCGACATTTTAAGAGCCCTCATTAGTCCCATACGTTAAGTGAAATTTCGATTTCTGAAGTTTCAATACTTTTGCTTGGAAACTTGCTATGTAACACTGAAGTTCCTCAGGCTAGCTGGTACTCGTTAGCGTGAGATGCATTTTACCTCCGGAAAGCAATTAGGAAAGCCTTCGTATAGATAGCAGAAGGTTAACAGGTTCACAGTTCAGAATACTTAAACTTTGATGCTTGAAATTAGCAGTGACGAGATTTTAAGGAAAAGTAAGTTAGGTTAGAAGAGAAGAGCGTGGAGAGATTTATTTTATTGAACACTCGTTTCGACCCAACAACATCCAAAAGATAAGAAGGTCACAAAAAAAAACTTTGATTTGTCAGAAATTGACCTGCCCCAGAATATAACCGAGTATCGTGTACGTATTCTACCTAAACACAATAACACATTCTACATAATAATCTGTGCCACTATTAACAAAGACTATAAACTGTATACGGCCAGTAAATTTTATTCCACTTTGAACTCAGTATATTTTCGAGGCCGGCCTTTGAAATACAAAACGGACTATAACTAGAATTAGGACGGCAATGTTTAGGAAACACTCGGAGCTGAATATTTCGCCCGCATTGGAGAATTTGAACTTCGTGAAGCGTAAACTCGGCTGAGTTTTGTAGTTTATTTAATAGGATTTAAATGGAATGGCCATTAAGTTAGGTGTTGACTGTATTAGTAAATATTGCCAACAGAAATGGATTGCGGTAATTTTGGTGTCAGGTTATACGTGTTGGTTAAGTTCTCGGAAACTGGAACCAGGGCTTGGATAATTTTCGAGAAAATTATGCGAATGTTTTCAGGAAATTCCTAATAATATTTGTTCAGTGAAATTACTGTGCGCTCATTAGGAGTTTTGTATTTTTTTTTATTTATGTGCAAAATTCATATCAGCGTAGTAAGCTCTGCTAAAATACAGGTCATCAATCATATGAAGAATTCTAATATATTCTGTACAAGATCACGCAATTTGCCTTTTGTTCGTCGTTTGTCACGAGTTACACCTAATAGTCATAAGTTGTTTTTTTTATCATGTCGTCGCATATGTTTTAGTCGCAAACATGCAATAATTGTTAGAGCGGAACTGTTTGTACCAAACTACACATTGTGCAATATATTGTGTATTTCTAATTTTATTTATGTAAATACTGTTTTCATGTGGTTAAAGCACCAGCCTTTCGAGTATGAGGGCGCGGGTTAGATTCCAGGTCAGGCAAGCACCAAAGTAACTTTTCTAAGTTATATGTACTTTCTAAGTTTATCTTGGACATCGATGACTAATTAAAGGTGAAGGAAACCATCTAGGAAACCTGGACTACAAAGTCTGAAATCGCCAACCCGCGTGGTGATAACCGCTCAATCCTGCTCCGTGTGAGAAGAGACCTGTGCCCAGCAGTGGGACAGTAAAAAGGCTGATGATTAAATACGGGTTTCATATAACATTGTACGCTGTAAAACAACAGCTGAAAAAAGTTGATTTATTAGAAAAATATTGTTATTATCATACGTATACGTATATTGTACTTTGGTTATTAATTTAAAGTTCAATTCACTACTAATTTATTTCATTTAAAGAAGACTAAGGGCCAGTTTCACAATGTCCAAATTGCCACTATCTACCGTATAAATTAAAAAATGGAACACAATTTGTATGAAATTATTTACCAAATAAGATATATCTATCTGGAACTTATTCGTAGGTGGCGAAACAGGCACTAAGAATTATAAAAAATGTTTTAGCTAATCATGATTTGTAATCAGTAGCTAATAAATAACAAGTATGAAAATCTGCCATTTTATATTCCTTTGCTTCTGTGAAACTCAAAAAAAGGCTGGGCATAAAAAGTTTTTATGAAGTACTCACAAAGTTCGACCGAATCGATCTCCATGTTAATACGATCGCTCCCTTTTGCATGCTAATCGAATGCAAATATCAACAATATGGGAAATGTACTATTACATAGTTCGTATCAGTTTGCATCCGATGTTTCTACGTGAAAAAAAAAATAAAAAAAAATACTAGTCAGGTTAGCATTGGACGGGTGCGCTAAGGGTTCCGTACTCTACGTCATCAGGACAGGTAATACTGATATTCAATATATTCAAGTATATGTCTTGTATTGATCATAAAGGACACATTAAATTACTTGAATGTAAATTTAAGTACAAACGCCAGTACCTCAAGCTACCCGAAAATGACAAATTTCCCTAAACAACTTTGAAACATATGCTTCTACGATAAAGTTGAAAATCTATTTAAGAAATTTTACAGATTGTAGTAGCTTGATGTGCTGGCGTCTGTACCTAGTACTCGATTTAGCTTCGGTTTTACAGGCCTCAGTGTTTAAACTCTAGGTCACACAGGTTAGAACCAAACAATGTTCAAATTAACAAACTTTGGCACTGCCTCTCGAACTGCAAATAGAAACTTCTCGTGACAGAATCTCTTGCATCATAATGTTTTTTTTGTTCGAACAATTCTACAAAATGCCACGATTTTTAAAATTATCAATTTGAATAAACACCACACAGATATACAGATATTAGAATTAAGAATTATGTAAAATGGTGCTATGCTTTTTTATAATTTTTTAATATTTAATTTATGAAGGAATTTCTGCTTTGTCTTTTGTTTAGGGAACCCAAAAAGTCGAAACAAAATGAACAAGTTAATTTAAATAAAATGTTACTATTCAACAAATGTGTTTCTATCTATCGCTTTGATGGATTGTCAGGGTTTGGGCAAAAATTTGTTGATAGTGAAACGAGTGCACCATCTACTAACGAAGGAGCCATAAACAAAAAGAAGAAGAAAAAGAAGAGTGCACCATCACAGCTGTCAAGTGAATATATACGAGTAGTTACGATTTGCGAATCATTGAAAGTAAGTGGATTATAGTATGCTGTCACGGCATATCATGCGTTGTAATAGGGTTGCCACTTAAAATATTTATTTAATTATTATTTAAAAAGAAACTGGAATAATTTTATCAGTTTGGGCATTTGATTTTTTAAATTTCAAGAGTTAGTTAAAATTTGCTATGAAAAAAGATTAAAATGATAAGAATGGTAATTTAACGAGCGTTGCCATGGAAAATTTTGATGCGAAAAGATAGCTATCGCTTTACATCTTAAAATATTTGATAAGACTCTTCATAATCTAACATATAAAACTTTAACTACTATCTTGAATAAATTCAAATTAAATAATAAATTAATTAATTTGATAAGTAAATGTCATCATTTGGAAACACGTCACCGAAATATATTTTATTTTGTGTAAAAATACAGTGATAATGGATTAATTGAAAACCAAATCCGGGTTTATTACATATATGTATAACTTAGAATAAAGATGACGAACAAACTACATTTGCGATTCCAGATGTCCAAAATTTTTGTATGCTAACTGATTTATATGATGCGTACCTCAAATACTAATGACAATTTTTGGCTCAAATAACAACATCAGGTCTGATCTCCAAGGAGATCAGCCAGCTGAGCAGAACATACTATAGAGCACATGCATTTGCGCAGACACAGGTGTACTCTCATATCCCGATGAGACGGTAAACTACCGACATTTACGTGTTCACCAATACACGGTTGTTATCAATCACCAACTTCCAGACATCTGGCTGTTTTGTGAAAGTATCTTAAAAACCACAAAACGATTTCGGTCTGACCTGGAAACCATGAACCTGTGGCACAGTAGTCGCGCTATTTTTGCTATAATGTTGTGATAACCCTACCCGTTATACATTGTAGCACTTTCTATGGCGTCAAATCGCGCTGGGCCGCATGACCGATTAGTAGTCTATAACTACAGACAACAGTCGTTACAAATACATTACTTACTTAGTTACAACTGTAATATTACAATGTCTAAAGAGAAAGTAAATGGATGTACGAATTCGCAGAATTCTCCCGCTCGGTAGTAATATGTCACGAGCACAGGTATCTACGATAGATGCCTCAGATTCTCTGGTTTTAGGACGTGTTATTTGGCCGACGATATTTTAAAGGATTCGTGTAAATGTCTCTACTGGTTCTTGGAAAATTGCTTATAAACCCTTTCTCCAGCTTGGCTTCCTCAAGCTCTTCAGCTTGGTTATTGAGATCCTTCATTACTAAAAAATTAAATTACTCTCGTGTGTTACTTTTTCGATTTTGTCTTCTCGTACTGTCATCCATCTATATTCAAACATAAAAGCCTAAGAATGAAAGCAGCTTACATTCGTAATCTTTTCCACATTCGGCATAGTTAAGTGTTCCGAATCATTAAAACCCATGAAATTGCTCTCGTAAAGGATGATATTGAGTGCGTCTTCAATAAACAGTACAAAACAAATCCTGTATTAAATAATTCCGTCTTCGTAACGTATGATTGTGACGTAAAAATTGATTATCCACTTCACATGAATGTTTTATGAGGCGCGCTCCGGAACGGCCTACAGATATGAGTCTCGTACGAATTATGATGAGGTCGTTGACTTATCGTTATCAGTGCGATTATCTGCAGATAGATGTGAGTTATGTTTACGGTTTCCGAGACTGGAACATTATGTTCGCTTAATGACGTGTCGGCGTTATCGTGTGTCTGCGTACGTTATCCAATGGGGTCTCTGGAGAACTCATTGTTTGGTTTTTGGAAGTCATCTATATCGAAAATCCTATTTTTCCTTAAATTATACGCATGACCGCTATAGCATATTTTAAATGTTATTCTTCGTTTTTTGTTAACGGATACAACCTTATTATGTAGCTATCAGTGTGGGTCATCGTCAACATAGTTACATATCGCGTCGGACTTATCTCAAGAAGTTACGTCTTCTTTGAGGAGGGACGTAGCGTAATTAACAAAACTTTTCTCTTTATTATTTTTCTCGGGTACGACTCGGAAAGCTGAGATCGAACCATATTTGAGACGGCAAATTGTAGAAATGTTTCATTTCTGTTCTGCTACTCATTTCTAACATCTCGAGAGGCTATTGGAAATATATTTTTGAAGTACACAATTTTCCTCGTTTACCAATTTTTATTTTGGAAGCGGAAATATCAAAATTCGCGACATAAAGATTTAGCTTGATGGCATTGGCTATTTCGTCCAATGGGCTTGAGTTGGTGACTCGAGATATGAAAGTAGAACAATGGAATTAATTTTTGCTATAATATAACTTTGTTCGGGGCTTTTGTTCGGTAAAAGTTGTTAAGGTTTCATAACGTCATTAGCATATAATAATGTTACCAGTTTTAGGATTCTATGAAAGAGAACGGTGTTCGGCCTAGATTCGCAATCGTTTATAGGCCCAGTCAGGTTTGTAGATTAACGCGGTACTTATCTTGACGATTCTAATAAATGCTTGTTCTCTCACGATCTTTGCATAGATAATAAAAAAAAATGAATAAATTAAACTGATTCTCGACATGTATAACCCAATAAATAATCATCGATTTCGGTTTATCTCATAATTTTAAAAGAAACGTCATCGTTATGTAGTCGATTTACGAGCTAATCTTGATTAAACAAATCCGGGATAAACACTACTAAAAATGCCACGATCTTTTTAAAACCACGTTAGCTGAGTAATCCGTTCCGGTCTTAGGAAACAAAGCCAGCGATGTGTGTTTATATAAAAGTTTTCCTGAATTTGGCTGTAATCCCTTCAATGTCAGTCACGGCACGGCTCACTTCTGGATCCCATAAACTTGATGTACGACCCGTGAGGAGTTTTGGGACAGGTTTAGATGCCAATCGGTCATTAAATCAATCGACCGAATGATATAGGTGTTATGTTGTCAATGATGAATAGCCTCGGCAGTTGGCGATCGAGGGATCGTATGAATTAGGGAAGGATAAACAACCTTTTTGCGAGCGATTAGACATGGCTCTCGGAGCTGATTATCCTGTATTATCTCACAGTTTCAGGTAGCAGGAACTTCAATATTATAATACATTTCTGTAATATTAAATACATACCAAAGGCGGAAAAGCCATTAGTTTGTTTGGCTTCACAAAAGGGTTATTCTCTACTACTTTGAATTCTTTCCCAAATCGCACGCTACACTGTTCCAGAGTGACATAGGTTACATTTAACATTCTTGCGACCGAAGAGGGTTTACTATTATAGAGCTTCAAGGCCGCAACAAAGAAACGGGAGTTTTCCAACTAACATGGCCGTAATTGTAGGGCAAAAGACAACATAAAAATAACATTAGGAAACTCCTAACTGCTGTTAAAATGGCCTTAGCCGTCAAGAGTCGTCGAAAGCACTTTGTTCGCAAAATGTACGAAGTTCGCCTGTAGTACTTACCTATGCTTCAGCTTTTCCGTGAATGTAAGCATCTTTACTGCGGCGCAAGTCATCCACGAAGGCAAACTTCAAGTTATGTAATAATGCCATGTCATATAACCTTCGCAGCCTGTCTATAGTACAACCCTTTCTCTCTGATGCTTTGCTTGCGCGGAATGTTAAGTAGATGAAATATTCCGCGTTTTTCCTCTTTTCCTCTTTGATCGGGACCTAATGCTGTTAAAATAGCGGTCTTTATAGCTATTATTTTTATATTTAGGGCGGGAGAAAATATATCCCTAACAGATAGTGTAAAATAGAAAGTAACTTTAAGACATTTGGTGAATAATTCAGTGTAAGGTTTGTCGTGTATTTGTATAGTTTCAACACGTACTTGACATCTTATGAAGTTTTAATTAGAGCACATACAATAAACAGACTCTCTTAGATGCAAGTGAAATAGCACTTTATGGATGTTGTTAACTATTGTTCCGAGGAAGTTGGTACCGAAATTTTGATAAGCCGTGCTTTATGCTGGAGTCTCCGACGATCGAGTCATTTGTCATCAATGTATGTTTAACTGTTATTGACTGTCCATTTTCTATCAAAAACAAACTGGAACATTTGTAAGCGTGTAACCAAAATAAGTAAATAATATTTCTTTTAGTAATATTGTGGTTGACGAGACACTTCATTTTGTTTTTATGAAAGGCTGTCACGCACAGTTTTCTGTTGGCTTACCATACATTTGGAAGGTAAACTATTATTACTCTATTAAGTACTTCTGCATATATTTTGTTTACTATTAGAAACTGTCTGGTTTGTTATTTGATTTAGTAGAAAAGTGAAACAATGGATTAACTTGATTTTAGGGGTAGAAAGTTTTAATTTTTGTCGTGGGAAATTAAAACCCCGCTTTGTTTCTTCTGGAGGTCCTGTGTGTCAGGGTAAAGGTAACTCTTGCGAACAACCCATAGCCCCCCCAGACCTTGGCCCTACGGGTCCCTCCGATGTTTTTTTAAAGCTTTTAATCCCTGAATCTCAAAAACAATGAGTTAATTTAGGCATTTTTTTATTTGCAGAAATAACTGTACCTACATTGCTAAAATATCCAATATCTAGCAAAATAAAAGTTACTTTATTGTAATTTTTGCAATTTTTCTGGCAATATAGTTTGTGCAATTCTGGAGTCAACAATATTACCTGGTGTAATAAAGTAACATTGTACGGTTTGTGAGAGTTATTTCGTCCCCTTGTTTAGATGAGGAGAGAACTTCGTGAATAAGTTGTTTTTGTCTTTGTTTGTTGTTATTGTGTTTTATATTATATAGCAAAAGCAAATCTACTGATACTTGCAGACCCTGCGACATTCGTACTACTTAGCTACAGAACTACAGAATTATCGATATCGGTTCAGCTGCTTTCGGGATTTGCGCTTAGCAACACATTCAGCAAATAATTTTTATTTTATAGATTATGAAGGTGATGAGTTTGTTGGCTTGAACGCCTTAATCTCAGGGACTACTAGTCTCATTTGGAAATATTTTGTGTGTTAGACAGCCCATTTATCGAGGAAAGCTATAGGTAATGTGTTATCTGGGTGCACGGAGTAGTTGCCATGACACGCGGCTGGCACCACTGGTGGATACATAACTAACAATGATAGCCAGAGATGAACCAAATGATTTAGAAGACAATTTTTTTCTGGGTTACACTGATCCCTGGATTTAGATGCCATGCTATGTGGTTTACGACTTGTCTCAAAAAGAGAAATTGCTATACGAAAGGCCGTATGTTGGGTCCGCTGTTACATAATATTTATTGTATGTATTTCAGTTTCGACGTGTGGCGCGAGTTCCCCGACCGAATAGTGGGGTTTCCGTCCAGACTGCACGTGTGGGATAACTCCACAAACTCGTGGCGATACCACAGCGAGTGGACCAATCAGATATCTATGGTAAGCCTATATTTCATATATTACCCCTAAGTACTGCCGCCAGCATATCAATCTGTCAAATTTCCTTAATAGACTTTATTGCTGAAGCATATGGTTAAAAGTTGATTGGCAAAATTTATCAGTTTTGGGTAGCTTGATGGCTGGCGCCTGTACTTTACATGTGTTGACGGAGACTTTGTTGCACCATTTCTTCCTCCCAGCAAAAACACTGGAAGTGGTGAAGGGTTGACTTTTTGGAGACTGTCTTTTGTTCCTACGTAAAGAAATGCTAATTTATCAGCTTTACTTTAATAAAAGAGTTCGTGCTTAAGTTTTGTTGCGGTCTGCGGCATGCGGCCGACATATTATCAAAGACCGTTGCTACCGCGTGCGTTTATTGGATGGATACTTTAAGAGCATCGCAGTCGGCAGACTAATCTGTTGGCTCATCGTCTTTAAGAAAGAGCCCGATCAGGCTAGTGACCGACTAAAAGTTTCTAATACCGAAGAATCGAACACCCTTATTATGTAACTAGCTGCTACCCGCGACGTCGTTCGCGTGTGCATTAGGGTAGTAAAAATGATAAACTCGTTTGATTATTTATTGAAAGCTACGACGATATTTATACTGAATTCCTTTGGGTAGGGTATGTCAATTGAATACCCGTTTTTAACGTGATTGGGGCGTTCAATAACTGAATGGGTTTTGACCAGTGTGTATTTTGAAATGTACAGAAGTGATTATGTCACAGGAATAAGTACCAGTATCTTTATCGTATTTGACTTCATTAGAATGTCAGACAGTGTCACGGTAGTATATTAACATTTTCATAGTCTAAAGCACTTATAAACATTAAAAAAATACGAAAGGCAATATATATTATATAAGTGTACCAATCCGTCGGCAAATAGGTCTAATTTTTGAGTGACCCATTTCAGAGATGCTATGAGTATAATCCGAACCTTTGGAGGTCTGTTGTTATTGTGATTATTTAAAGTTCGAATCCTTAGATTAGTCAAAAAAAGAAAAAAATGAGCAGTTTTATCTACAACCAGTTAACGTAATGTGTCAAACTGCATATTGCAAAACAAAATAGCTAGCAAAATTAAGGGAATAATTTCAAAACGACAAAATTATGCTAAACTTTGGAAACACGTACAATTTTAGTCATTATCAATTCGTGTGCTGATGAGGTCAGCTAATTACATAAAAACTGGACTTTTAATCAGTCGCCATTCGGTTTAATTAAAAAAATAACTGTGGTAATGGGTTTAATTATATTATCAGTTGATATGTGATATTTTGAAATGGTGTTTGTATTATTGGGAGGTCAATACGGGGCGTTATGTTAGTTATCGCTTGTAATCTGAGCAAGTTATCAATCATGGCCTGGATTACTGCAGGCGTTGTGAACTGTAGTTACTGACTGTAACTAGGTTTAACCTGTTGTATGTTCGTATGTATTTTGTGACAAGATTTCGGCTTGTCATTAGTTTTAAGATAAGCTATTCACATAAACAGAACTGCCGAAGGCCGTTTCGACAGTTTAGTGCAGTTACTTTTCGGAAGGGGTCTGAGAAGACGAAGTCTAAACTTGGACGAATCACAATTAACCTGTTTGACATTAGACATCGTAATAACATTATAGATAGATAGTAGATTATTCTTTATAGTACACGACAATAATAAAAAAAACTTAAGAAATAATAAACACAAAAATAGTACAATTGGCGGTTTTATCGCTAAAAAGCAATTTCTTCCAGACACCCTTGGAAGGAGTTTAACAGTAGAAGAATAGAATATTAATTATAATCAGTAGCTAAGCCATTTTTAATTACGAGAATATTCAAGTTGAACAGTACTTGTTGTATTAAAAATTTTATATTTTTATTTGATGACTAAGACAAACAGAAATATTCCTAACAAAAGACCCAGGCCTTAGCAACCGACCAATTGTCTCAATCATAACTGCATATAAATATTTATTTGAGCAATCAGCATTTGTTAGGTCCACTTACAACTGATGTGCTTCTTCGACATCAATCCTTGTCCAATAAAAACTGCACCCTTATTTTACATATGGTTTTACGTAGAACAATATTGCTTGATTGCAATTGTTAGGTATATTTTATTTTGATGCAACAATGATGTACCCACGGGGCGTATTTGAAAGAAATTTTATTTTTATATAGTTTTGCTTGTGAATAAGTATTAGCCGCACGGGTCGATCAATCACGCGCAGTCGGTCCATGGATGGGTCCATCTTGTCATGGCGATTTCTTCCGAGTTTCGTAAGCCACGTCTCTCAAGGCACGGGTTTCAGCTGTCATTTGTCGTTACGGGTAGTTAGAAAACAGACAGTCTGCCAAACAGTCTTACCAAGGGTTATCGGGTTGCCCAAGTAACTGGGTTGAGGAGATCAGATAGTCGCTCCATGTAAAAAAAGGGTAGACTCTAATATACAAGCTTGCGAATAGGCTGAGGAGATGATGATTCAAAAGTAAATATACTATTTGGAATATTAAGTCCTAAACCAATTTAATACCAAATTAATAATGAACAAAAACTAGGTTACACTGGAAAACTTACGCTTCGAAGTTTAAATAACCAACTATTGATGAAATTGGCCCCTAACCGCTTTGTGGGTAATAGCCAGTTTTTATGCGGGTCAGAAAAGCGGTTTCCCTAGCATTTGTTTGTATTTGGAATCATTATTAAGTATTGACTGACTGCTTTGGGAGTTTTTGCGATTGACGCGGTCATTTATGTATTCAGACGTAGCAAACATAAGGAAAATATTTTGAAGCGGCTGATTAATTAAGATTTGGGAAGGGATTGCCTAGGACAGACGTGTGTTAATCTGTAGTCCCTTGTGAAATTTCTTTGTATCCTTCCTGAATTTAAAACATCTAAAATTTGAGAAAGCTAGCGCATATTGGTACACTAAAGGACGCTTTAGTAGTCATTTTAAATTCCTCATTATCAATTACATGGCGTCGTATGTTTGCAAGCGGCCAGTCTGTTGACCCACTGGGCAGAGCTATGCGACCTTCGCGTGTTATTGTTGTAACGAGATGTAGTGGCCGGATGGTGTGGATGCAGTCATTCACGTGGGTTCTGGTGCCGGACCTCTATTGTTTTAGTGATTCAGATGAATTGGTGTTTTTCTTTCGTCACCTATTCAAAATCTTTCGATGTGGAATAGAGTCTTAAATTAACTTAAATAAACAAGTGAATATGGAAAAAAATAAGAGAAGAAACACTTTTGGCATATGTTTTTAGTAGGTATTTGTTGTTAAAGCGGCAACAATAATACATTTCTGTGAAAAATTAATTGCTAATACTTAGTTCATGAGATACAGCTTGGTGATAGAGGTACGGAAAGCGAAGGTTTAACAATAGGGTCCCGTTTTTACCCTCTCGGCACGGAACCCTAAGCAGCGTAAAAGAATTTCTCGAGCTTCGCTTATAAGCCAAAAGAATATTCAATGTTTCATAGAATGTATTAAAAATTTAGTAGCAATCAGTGAACCAAGCTCAGCGCAATCCCCTAATGGCTGTTAATTAGTAACCACATTGATTAATTAATTGGTTAGGTTAAAATTCAATAACCCTTCGGCATTACCCTCTCGGATTTGACACCACGGCACAATGGTATGCCAATGAAAGTTAATTTGAACGACTCGAAGCTGTTTATTATCCAGTTTTATGGGTAAGCAACCTTTTAGTGTTAGAACACCAATGTTAGATAAATTCATTAAAGAAAAGAGCCGTTTAAGTTGAATGTATTTTTCATGCGTGAACATTCTCGCATACTAGTTATATTGTATAGCTTATATGATAAATGCGTTTACATGTTTCACAAATAACAGCAGGCGCACAAAAAGCAGTTAACGGCAAATATTTTGGCGTGAAAACTGATTATTTCAATTCGATAGACGTTGACTTTGATTTCCAAATGACTTGTTCGCCTCATCATCGAACACGCGGCAACAACTAGGTGCATACCCGTCCAATTTAAGATTTTCCGAAAACTGAGACCCAGCATAAAATAGAGGTAACTGAAACCTTTGTGACCTTTATCTATCTTTGTTAATGATTCGTATAAAAAAATATGCTGTCAATCTGGCACGTCAAAGTCATTAAAGAATTTTATAAAAGTCACCTGGACGTCCTAAATATATTTTCTATAGAAAACACAAAAACAATAAAAAAAAATACAAAAATGGAAGATTTATTTCACAAACTCCAAGAAGACGGTAAAAATAACATCGAAAATCTTGTAAAATGGATGAGTGAATCACGACTAATTGATGTTGTTACTACGAATGAAGATGAGAATGAGGAGCGAGTTCGTACATTCTTCGACGGCACATCTGACGAGAAAAATGTCGAACTCGATCAGTTCAAAGCCGTCATCAAGAAGATAGCAAATGATCAAAAGAAGAATTTCGAGGAACTATCTCAGCAGCTGGCGGAAGGCGGCCCTAAAGTAATAAAAGCCGCTATCGCAGGCGTGAACGCTTTTAAGGATGAAATTATGAAAGACGACTAAATTGCTTGGATCGCTTCAAAACACAAACATTTAGATATTCTCAACGAAATATAGATTGTTGCTCATTCAATCTTTGCTTTTCATTTAGGCTGGCTCCGCTAATAACGAATTGAAAACAAGCCTAAATTTTAGTCGACTGCGACCTTCGCTTGAGGCTATAGAAACGTAGTTAAGATACGTACACTAGGTAAAAATATCATTCTTATTTTTTTTTTGAGAAATGAACAATGTAAGTACCTGGTTAATTTAATAAAAAATGATATCTAGAAAAAATTCTGTACAACATGTTCAGTTAACTTGAAATTGTATATTGTTCTCCCGCAACTTCGTCTGCGTTTATTTTTGGTTCATCTTGAGTTTTAATATTGGAGTTTTACTATAAGTCACATATCTTAAACACAACACACAGGTCTTAATCGCGATGAAAAATTATAAGGCGTGTACGCTACCTCTATTTCTCCCGACGTTTCGACTGAATTACACCGACCGTGGTCACGGGTGGACTGATAAAATTATATGCCTTTATAATTTTTCATTGCGAGTAAGACCACAGATGTGTTTAAAATGTGTAAAAATCGCGAAAGTTTAAAATCATTAAGCCAGGCCGCACACCAGCGCCACATGCTACACGTATCGAACATTTACGTCGCCACAATCGTTGCGCTACAATTCAGCTTACTACAAATGTATTGTATGTACGCACATCGGAAGCACAGTTGTAGCGTGGCACTGCTTTCAGCATGTCGACGTCATCTTCTGTTGACGACGATTTCTTGATGTGGCGAGACAAAAAACGAACAGGTTCGATCTTGAATTATTGTAGCGCGGATGACGTCTCGCCACAAAGTGCGCCCGCTACAAATGTGTCCTCGGTGTGCGTGCTCACGTGGGAATATATGGGGGCGTTAAATGTGTCGCATTTCAAATGTGGCGCGACAGTTGTGGAGAAACAATTGTATGCCTGGTGTGCGGCCTGCCTTAGTCACATATCGTGTAGGGATAGTGTGGCTTTCCAACAGTAAAATTATTTTTCAAATGGGTCAAGTACGGATTTGATTTTGGAGCCTAATTCAAACAAACAATCAAATCTTTCCTTTTTATAATATTAATGCTTATATATTAATATTTTAGTAGAAGCCTTAGTTTAAACTAATCATCTCGGCCAGCTAAACGACCTTCATGTTATTGTTTCAACGAGATGTAGGCTAGGGGAAGTACACTCGAACGCAAATTAAAGTTAGGTTCTTCATTTACTTTTTCGCCGCCGAATTATGCATCATATTTACGAACTTTATGTTTATTTTTTTAAACGCGAACATTTTTAAGGAATGTGTCCGTATGTTTTTTTACTCTACTACGCAAAAACTGCAATGAGTTTTGATGAAACTTGGTAGTATAGCTTAATATGTTGTTATGTATTCAATTCCCTTGTGAGCAATGCATTTTTGTGGGATAGAAAATGTTCCCTAAACTTCCTTAAGGAAAAATCGTGTTGATCGATTACCGTGTTTCTGTGTGCAATAATGGAAGAAAAGCCACAGACTTTATTTATATTTTAAGCCCCTGTAAATACAGTTGATGTTTTAATTTTTCGACTGCCTCATCTTCTAGTCACTAAATCTATCACAAACTAAAAGCGCTTCCGTCAAAAATTCCTATCTTAATTACTCGACTTCCATTAGAACACTTTACACTTGCGTACAGACACGTACATAAATTAGTGAGTGCTCACACTACGCTTGATTGTGATTTACGAGCGTGACTGTACCATCCCGTGTTAAGTAATTCAATGAGACAATTGACTAAACATTGTTTCACTGAGAGTTCATACCAATTTGGTGTGATAAGAACGAGTAAGATTTGATATGCAAAAAGGTCTAAACGATTGTGTAAGTAATAAGACCTTTTGTAATTAGGACTCGGTCTTAAATAGAATCATTCGCTTTTTCCTTGCTCTAGACGTATTATTTTCGCTTTCTTTATCATAAATACGCGTACCTATATGTTATATTAATGTGGTGAGTCATTCTTCATATAACAAGGGCGTCCATACCGATTCCCGGCCACGGCGGTGGTTCTCTCTAAAGAGAATAGCCAACTGCGAAAGACCAATTATATCGCACAAGCATTTGCGCAGACACGGGTGCACTCTCATAGGAAACGAAGGGACGGCAATCCGCCACGACCGGAGAGCGATCTGGCGCAGGATCGACATTTACGTGCTCTTCTATGCACGGGTGTATTAATCACCATCTTCTAGACTCCGATATACTTTACGAAAGTCTTAAAACCCATAGAGCGATTTCGGCCCGACCCGGGAATCGAACCCGAGACTCCGAGCACAGCAGTCGCGCCATGAGACTACTATACAAACGAGGCAGTCCTTCATTCAATCTAACCAAACTTAGAAAGTTCGTCGTATAATCGATATCGAATTCGCCACAATGAGCAGAGAAGCCAAGACTACCTGGTAGCCACTATTCCATCACGAATGAATCAGTGTCACAAAACTTAGAACGTAAGAAATTTCAAACGATTGTGACGCGTAGTTCGTCTTATTTCTTCAAAGTAAAACTGTGACTTTGAAAATCAAGAAGTTAGACAGCACCATGTCTGTTTGTTTGTGTCAGGTTTTTAATTTAGTGAACTACTCGTACTCGTGACGTTTCGTGGAATCAAGGAATTTTGTTTGAAATTACGTTTTTGTGGTCTCAAAGTTTTTCTATTGAAATCTTAATCGCTGAAGTTTCGTGTAGGCCTAAGTCTAGATTTACTAATGTAATAAAGCCGAAGAGTTTGTTTCTTTGTTGAACAATTAGACCGATTTGAGAAACTCTTTCAGTGTTACATAACAGCATTTATCGAGGCAGGCTATAGGTAACTTTTGATCTGGATGCGCGGAGCAGTTCCCACGGAGCGCGGGTGTAACCGCTGGCAAAACTAGTTCTATTATACATATGTATAAAGCAAGTGGGTGTATGCTAATAACAGATGGGGTGTTGAGAGGGGACAATGTCTTCAGTTTCAAATTTATTGTCTGTATTTGTCGATTCCGATTATATACCGAAATAATAGTTTTCAGTCACTGACTACATTAGGACGAATATAGATCATAGCTGAGGAGCTTGTGGCTAAGTAAAAGCCGCACGGGTTGATCGATCATAACGTTATGAAACTCTTGGCGCGGTAGGTCCGTGGATGGGTGGACATCTTGTCATAACAAGTTTCTCCTTGTTTCGGAAGGCACGCTAAATTGGTGGGTCGCGGCTGTCATTTGTACATCTTTAGTATAGTAAAGAAGCCAGAAAGTCTGACAACCAATCGTTCCAAGGGGTATCGGGTTGCCCATGTAACTGGTTAGAGGAGGTCAGACAGGCAGTCGCTCAACGTAAAACACTGGTACTCAACTGCATCCGATTAATGCTGGAAGCTTACCCCAACATAGCTTGGGAAAAAGCTAGGCAGATGATGTAGATCATACCTAGTGTAGAAAAGGGATGCCTTTATGTCATCATCATCTCAGCCATAAGACGTCCACTGCTGAACATAGGCCTCACCTTTATGTATATGTATAAATACTTTTAATCTTGTTAAGAGAAAAGGTGCCCAAAATTACATGAAAGCAATTATTTTCTATATATTCGTCCTAATTTAGCAAGTCACTGAGAATTGTGTTAATTCGGTACATAATCGGAATTGACAAATAAAGATGATGCCGTCACGAATATAGAAGCTTACAACTTCAGTTCGCCGAAGAAAATGATGAGTATAGAAAATGTTTATTACTTTAAATTGGATGTCGTCCAGTTTTTACGATGATGAACGTAATTTTTTTTTCATGGTATTTTTCCTTGTACCGTTGATTTGTTTTACGAGCTTAAGAATATATTTGATGTTTAAGGAATTTTAAGGAAAAGTGTCTTCATAAGGAATTCGGGGGAAATGACAAAATTAGAAGTCTTTACTAATTATCTTGAACTAGCTGACCCGACAGACGTTGTTCTGATTTTCGTTCTTTCATGAGAACCTTCTACTGACAATAACAAACACAACAAACAAAAAATGCCTTCTGGCCAGCTGTTTACGCGTATTGGCGTGACCAATGGAAATAGGGATTTCTTAATTAATTAGATACATTAATGAGTCTTCCTTGCAAAAACAAATAACTTATTTCGGATAAAGTATTCCTTAAAACCGATATCCTTGATACCTGACCGACCAGAGAGGATTTTGTGAAAGAATTGTAGTAGAATTTCCTTAATCTTTCTTCGAATTACCTACATAAGTTCCACGTGTTTCTTTTTCAAATGTATTATTAATCTTGAAGGAAAATGATCAGAAAATCTCGGAAACGATATAGGTAACTACAAAAAAAAAAATCGATGCTCTCATTTATTTTAATCCACTCAGTAGCTTTATTAATATTATAGTTCGTACAGACGCCAGGACATCTGTCAAATTCCTTTAGTATATTCAACCTTATCACAATACCGGTAGGTTAATATTCGATTAGTATTTACAGAATAGGGTAAGTTGACCTGCTGGCGTCTGTACCTAGACCATCAACAATATTGACAATTACTTACGCGCCTTTTTACATTCATTTATGTATTTCTATAGACCATGGCCCTTCCTGTATGTATAGTAATGCGCGTTTAAGATTCTCGTATATTTCAAGGTCGGGACGAATTCGCTAACAATTTTATTATCATTAAGTCCAAGCACCAAGGTTGTCGCTATTAATTCGTTTTGTTTTACCTCCACGTGGAACCTTCTTCTCTGTTACCTTAGCGGCAGCATTACATTGCATATCTTTCTCTAATACTAGGCCTTTTTTATTTACTTGTTTTTTTTTATTAGCGTCACTTGTATGTAAGTAAATCTTGGAAACTTAATTTGACCCACTTTCCGGTCTTCGATTAGGATGACATTTTACACACGCTCAGAGTTCTGATGACAATACATGACTAGCTGATAAACGTCATTAAAATTGCTTTCATAATAAACCATATTCTTCCTTATTATTTTTAAAGTTTAGTGCTGGGTTTGAACCATTACCTTTGTTCAGGATATTGGTTTAAATTTAGAACTAAAGCTGATACTTTTTTTGACCGGGTTTTGTAATAAGTTGGATTAAGTATTTAATAAAGATTACCTATTGATTAAGTATTTAATAAAGATTACCTATTGAGCCATAAACGATTTTTCATGCGTTCTAAAAGCGTGCTTCTTAGTTTTTTTTTTAATTTTTTGATAGATATGAAGAAAAACGCAATCACAAAAAGATTAAAAGCTACAGGAGAACCCAAAACTAATATCAAACATTTTCAAAATTCCAGGTACTGACGGGCGCAGCGTTTCACCACAAAATCTGGTCGTGGTACTATACGTACAAGATGCCGGCCGAGATCCGCAGCTGGGTGGACGATAACTTCAATTGCGAAGACATAGCCATGAACTTCTTAGTGGCTAATATCACCAGGAAGGCGCCTATCAAGGTATGTTGTTCTTTGTGTGATAATTAGAATAGTGTATTTGTTTACTGTGTGAATAAATTAGTCTCTAATTGTATGCAATACTAGATTATAAATGTAATAATAAAACAAATGTGTTGTGTTAAAGTCCAGCGTTTATTAATACGTTATTAAAATTTATTGAAATTGTTTGACGAATATAATAATATACTATCAACTATATCATATATTGAATCACTGCTTATCAGTGGGATCACAATTAAGCACTAGTTTATAGTAATTAAGAAAACTTTATAATAGGCAAGCCTATGTCAGTAATGAATGATTACTTTAGAATAACTTATCTTAATATAATATAGTACTAAATAGATCTTCTTGAATAAACTTACCTATATGGATAAAATGTTTTTTTTTATGTCGGTTGCTATGTTCTTATTTTTCAAAAATATTTATTATATTAACATGATACAACGGGTCTTACTCGCGATGAAAATTACTCTATTTCTCCCGACCTTTCGACCGATTTAAACTCACCGGTCACAGGTGATTAACATTAGCGGTTATTAAAATAAGTACTAAAACGAAACCCTCAATATTATAGGTGACGCCGCGTAAGAAATTCAAGTGTCCGGAGTGCACGAACACGGAGATGCTGTCGGCGGACGCGCGGCACATGTCGCAGCGCTCGGCGTGCGTGGCGCGGTTCGCGCGCGCGTACGGGCGCATGGCGCTGCGCACGGTCGAGTTCCGCGCCGACCCGCTGCAGTACCGCGAGCCCGCCGGCCTGCCGCACGCATACCCCGACATCGGCGCGCTATAAGGTAACGGGGGGGGGGGGACCTCTGTACATGATAGATATCTATTCCATTATTTGGATTAAAAAAATACACAAAAAAGGAAAATTTATTTCGATAAAACATTTGTCGAGATACTTTTAATAAAAGGCCAAATTGCTTCAATAAAATATGTCCTTCAGATATAATGTGATGAATGAACTATTAAATCTTATACCCCCTTATTATAAAACGTGAGATTTAGACCGTTAACTTTGTTCAAGATGACTTAAAGCCACCACTAAAGGCGGTACTTTATTAGACCAAGTTTTATAGTAAGGGGCATAAAAACTAGCAATTTCGAAACTAGAAAAAAAAAAACAATCATATCTCCCGGAAAATCTACCAAACAAAGAAAAACTAAAATATGAAAGTCGAAATGTGATGCCAATTTACCCGGGTAAAATTGTAAGAATAGAAAAAAAATTATAGTCGTTGTACTTTAGCTAGCCACTTTGGTAAACAATTGAGTCTATGACTGCCAAACGAAAATCAACTTTAATACAAGCAAATATAAATAAATATTTGGATGTTATAGTGTAATAGTTATTTTGTTTTAGACTGTACAGAGGGCCCCAAAAGATAGAATTAAAGGAATGTAGGTGGTACGGACAATAACAAATTGAATGAAGGCTGTAAGAGAAATTAAATGGGATTTCGTCCCCAATACCAGGGTATGTAGTGTAAAACTGCCATTATTTGATTAATCCCCCCACACAACCCTTTTGATATTTACGGTAGAAAGTTAATACATACTTTTTAAATATTGGTCTTCGAGTAAATACTTACTTGCTTAAATATTTATATAAAATACCTGCACAAATTATGTTCCAAATATTTTTGTTTTAAGAACTCATTTGTTTTGGTTTGTAAATCATATTTTTCAATAAGATAAATATAAAATAATCTGCATGTTTGCATACTTTAAATTTAAAAAATACGAAAAATCTATTTTATCCTTGGCGTACAATATTTATTTATTATCACCTTGTTATCACTTTATTTATGACATGATTTTAATATTCCTATAAACTATTCTACCGTAAATGTACAGTCCTCGCGAAAAGTGTTTACAATAAGTAAACATATTTCGTGGCCCAAAATCCCTTATTCTTATTTAAGGACACGTGTTGTGAGCTTACTGATGCCTTCGCATTTGTTTGACGTTTTACAATGTCAAATTATAGTTATACGGATATTATTTGTGATTATTTATTTGTTTATATTGTATGTATCTTGAACGGATTCGTTTATTCGCATTTTTAGAAATGTTGTCTGCAATTTTTCAAGTTTTTTTTTCCTTTTCGACGCATTGAAACATTTTTATAAAGATACAAAAACACTCGAGCTTTTAAAACACGGTCCCTGATATAAACGCGTATTAATAACACAAACATATCCGAATAAAAAAAAAAACAGTGCATTAGCGAGTATTGTGTGTGGTTTCAAATGATTTCATATCTTACGCCGATATTTATGTACGCAACTGTACTTTTTGCCAAATTAGTACTTGATTGATAAAATTTTCGTCAAAAATTTTTGAACAAAAAAAGCAAAAACAAAAAAAAAACAGGGATACTTTACTTTTCCATTTTTAAATATTATGTAGCGTTCATAAATATCGGTGTCAAAGATAACCTCGTAACTTGCCATTCCTTTTAACAGTATAAAATAATTTTGTCTATGACAATAAGTTTGTATGTAGTTAGTAAATATCCCCAATTGGTTTCATGTCAATTCTTACTATTAAATATTGATGTGTTTTTCCAGTTGTTTGCCAAATTCTTGGAAAATATTAAACTTTATAATTCAGTAGAATTTTCAATATTGAAAAGAACGCATTATTTTTGGTTTGAAATTTTTTTACCAAGTATTGGCATACAACTTGAAAATAAATATTTAAATGTAAAGCCATCTGTCCTTAGGTGAGTAAAGAAATGATATTCTAAAGAGTTAGTGAAGGTAAACTAGTAATATATAGACGTATAGCGAAATAGTCCATCTTGACATATCGGTGCTTGCGCGAGAAGTAATCTAATTCCTAATAATTTTAATTGTGTAGATATTATTATGTATTAATACAAATATGTATTTAAGAAACGCACGATATATAAGTAGTGAGATATAAATAGATTTTATTAGTGGATAATTTATGCGAAATTATATTATTATACGTGTATTTTATTATATTTTTTGTATTTACCCTTTTTTGAATAGGGTGTAAAAAATATAGAAAGACTCAAAATATATAATTATGTGACTTGGATCACTGATTCCGAATGGTAGATTGAAACTGACACTTACATGATAGAATTCTCTATTATTATTTTTATCACACTGTCATTATTTGTAGTTAGTGTCTTGTCTTGATGACACAAAGGAATTTGGCCATTAATGAGGAAAGAATAGCTTTCTTTATTATAAGTATCCGTGCTTCTATCGCTAAGATTTATACGAGTAGACAAAAGTATCGGTTGTACGTAACGCTATTATTAACGACTGTTAGGGCCAGTTTCACAGGTTGCTGATAAGTTCCAGATAGATTATCAGGTTGATAATTTCCATTTTTTAATTTATCTGGTAGATAGTGGCTATCCGTTACCTGTGAAACTGGCCATAAGGGTAATAAAATTATACTTTTACTACACCTAAACGTTATTGATTTTTAATTTTGTATATTTTATATTTTTTGTAATTATATTGTGTATTATGCATTATAATTGTGTACCAATGATTTTTTCCAATTCAATCATTTTTATTTATATGAGAAAACATAGTTTTCAAAAATAAAACAACAATAAGTACACATGTTTAACAAATTATATTCTAAATCATGCGATCATTTTTTTATTTTTTTTTATTAATGAACTTTAATTCTTCATTATAATTTGAAGTTTTTATTTGAAAACTCAATCAATTTATAATTTATATAATCAATATGTATCTAATGACTTAAACAATTTTATATTTCGTTATAAAAAAAATGAAAATTTTGTGAAATAACGAACAAAAGTAATATATAATTTAACAGACTGAATTACAAGCTGCTAGATGTGTAGCTATTAAATAAATACATTTTATATAATATGTTTTCTTTTAAATGTTAGCCAAAGACCTAAACGACTAGTCGCAGAAATGTATTTATTTGTTTTCGCATTTAATTAATTAAGTGAATGCTCTGTCGTTGTGTTGTTACCAAACTGTCAAGTGTCAGACTGAAGAATGTTTTATGTAGTAGAGTTATGCTAGATGCTAGGTAGACGGTGAGTTAGTGATTGCGACGACAATTTCAAGTGGCATTGACGAAATAACGTTTTATTTTAACTTAACTGTGCATTTTTATTTCAATTTATGACATGATTGACAGCTGTGTATATATTTTAAAAAATTTTGACTATATTGACAATGAATCCTCTATTCATTATGCAGATGCCAGCACATTAAGCTACTACAATTTAACAGATTTCCATAAAAAGATTTTCAACTTAATCGCTGTAACTTCTGGTTCAAAGTTGATTGGGATTTTTTTAGTTCAGTTTCGAAGATAGATGTGCTGATGTTAAGATAGCTTGATGTGCTGGTGTTTACGCAAAACTTTTTTTGAAAATGATAGATGAAAGTATTACAGTCATGTATTATTTTATTTCTGGGAAAAAGTGACATTGTATTCTATTCTATTTTGGTTTATGGCAAGCGTCGTCGATGTTGATAGCGACGATTCTGTCAATGTCAGAAGTGCTGTGAAAGCAAGTAGTTCGAAAATGTATTTTCATTTCAAATTGGTTTGTATTGCACGTTTGTCAGTGTCACTTTGAATTGACGTTTAATGCAAAATGTAGAAATATTAGATTGGCCTACATAAGTGTGACTAGTTAAAAAAAATAAAAATAATTGATTAACGATATATATTTCTGAAATCAAAAAAGTTATTTGTATAATAATTGAATTATACAAATAAGTCATATAAACATGTTTTAAAATATTATTCTTTCATTTTACAAGAAAAATACAAGAGTATGGGATCTTATTACAAAATAGTTTGATTTTTTGTCCACTTTTGCCTCAGTTTTTACCCGACTATGCTGATTTTTTTATGAATTCAGAGCGAAATAAAGCCGATAGAGTTGGTAATCCCTTTTTACGGTGGGAGAACATCAAGTGACCCTCCCGCTCATGTTGCAGCTAGAAGGAGTCAGATTTATACCGACTAAAACCCACTATGCTCCTCCTGCAAGTCCCTGTGTGCAATGGCCACGGTAACTCCTGCGAACAACCCATAGCCCCGAGTAATATTCCCATTGGCTTCACAGTGGATTAAAACCATTTTGTAATAAAAGCGTATACGTTTTTTATCATTTATATCGTCTCGCAGGTCCCAAGTACACTCGTGTATAAAAACATTGTAATTTTATGTAATATATTAAACTTAGGCAGAGGGTTATAGTTAGCTGTCATTTTAAACAAATGACATTAGAAAAAATAAGTAACAAAATATTTTAAAGTATGTTGTACATATTTTATTGTTGTGTTTCTGACATTTTTAATTTTTTTTTATAACCTGTGGGACTCCGTATTATCGAAACTGAAGCAGCTATTTTTGTATGTCGCTTTAGTTATGTACTGTTTAGATTGTAAGTAATAAATGTTTATTTGTTGCAAATAATATGGATGGATATTATATTTGTTTGTATAATTACATGCATAAATATAAGAAGAATGAGTTTTTTCAAACAGCATATACATTTTAAATAATTGACCAAATGATTTTCTTATTAATATTTATAAGCGACTATTTGCTTCTACCATGTCATAGAACAATATTTCTTACTTCAGCGGTAAATATTTTCAAATTGAAAGAATACTTTATTTAATAACAATACAAATACAACTTGAATATATATTATGCATGTGACTGTACCTCAATATTTGAAGTGTCCATAAGATGTTTGTTGACATTTTTGTAATATCTGTGTAGATAAATGTTCTAGAATAAATAATAATTAATGTAAGTACTTAATAGATGAATTTGTTGCGATCATGTACAGCATGTAAATAGTACACATATACTGTGAATAAAAGGAGACATATCAATTTGTAGAACATTTTTTATTTTACCTTATTGTTCCAAGACGTTTTCCTTCTAGCTTTCAAAATAGGAGAAATGCCTTATCTAGCGCGCTCTTAGGAGTCTTACGCGCCGATATTGGAGTTGGAAATAATTATTATATGAGTGCATAAATTATCAGGAATTGTATATAGATTTTCTCATGCGATACCTATATTCTATCGATAATGAACATGCGCGCATTAACTTAGTGTGGCTAAGAGCTTAGAGCTACTTTGTGTGGACCATGGAGGTCCGAACACTTGTTTTTTTAAAGTTATATTTCCTTTTATATTATTATTTTATACGATCGTTTTGTGTCTAAAAGGGACTAATGTTTTTTTTTTATTTTTTTTTTCATTTTTTATTTGTGCTCTGCGCTTGCGCAAAATAAATTAGTTTTCGTTCTTTATTGCCATTTTAAAAGTTGTAGTGGTCTAGAGGTTAATGCACTGGCTTCTTAAGTATGAGTGTGCAGGTTCGATTCCAGGTCAATGCAACTTTTGAAAGTTATATGTGGAGAATAACATAAGGTGAAGAAAAACATCTCGAAGAACATTATAAAGTTTGAAATCACCAGCCCGCATTTAGCAAGCGTGAGGATGATGCTAATTCCTATTTTCCAGTTAGTGACACGAATGGTCCTTGCAGTAAATATTTGTGTCATACGAAATGCATTTATTTCCTTTGAACGACAAATGGCAAGTATTATTTTAAGAAAGAATTTCAGTTTTATGTAGTTCTTCATTTATAAATTCACTTGTAGTATGGTTTAAAAGTATAGTGTTATTATCAGTATTAAAAGAAACTAGTATAATACCATATTTTATGTGACTTTTGTAACAGCAAATAATCGAACTGAACTGCGATCATTTCAAAAGCCCACAACGAAATAACATTTCAGTCTTACTGTAGACATCAGTAATTGCTCTTGCAGCAACTAGATCAACGAAGGATCCAAAAAAAGTGATTTCATAAATAGAAAAAATCAAGGCAAGTTTATTTCAATAAATAATTCTTGTCGTCTTAGCAAGATAGTCACCCATATTCTGCTCGTACGTAACTACCAACGGATGCAACTACTTGCCCACCGTATCGTTCCAACATGTTCAATAAAAAGAAATCTTAGACAAAAAGCACACAAAAGCCTGCCTTACTATCGAGCCAATAATTCTTCCAGCTCAATAATTTAAATTAGGCTCCAATTTTCCTTAAAAACAAAATAAAACTAAAAGTCCTACCGAGCGCGTACAACAACGTTGTACGTAGGGTTCTGCAGATAATATTTATTTTAATACCTCCTTCGTTTTGCGGTGTGCGTAAGCGAAAAGTAGTTAAAGTTTTTTTTTTCAGGCGTTATTTTACTAGAAATATATCTCTGCAATACGTCTTTATTTATATAGGCAAGTACCCAATCGGGAACCAAATACAAGTAGCTTGTAGCTGATTGGTTTCTAAATAACAACACATTATATAAAAGGACTAAAGGTATTGAACTGTCATGTCGTCATTTCAGCCGAAAGATGTCCACTGCTGGACAGAGTCCTCCCTCAAGCTTTGTGACTTTGAGCGGTTTTCAACAAATCGCATGTACCTACTGCTTTCTGGAGTCGTTATTTAAGTACCTCATACAAAAAGAGTGTCTTGAATCTACCCTCTTAAATAAATTATAAACTTTTTTATGTCCCTCTAAATATTTTCTTCTCTGACATATAAGTCTACGGAACCCCAACAAATAAAAACCTTACAAAATACGCGCGGACGACAGAAGAATGGAATCCGATGAACACGGGGAGTTAGCGTTGGGACGCGCGCGGCACGCCGCCCGAATAGTTACAGGCACCGCGGTCATTTTATGTGCAGTAATGTGTGCTAAGCTATTGTGAATAAGTTTCAGAGGACTGAATGCGGGGACACGTCAGTGGGGGACTGGAAAGTTTGTTCCATTGTTGTAAGGAGACTGATATGGGTAGGTTACGATAGATGGGTCAGCACAAGGAGTCGTGTATGTAGCAAAAAAAAGTAGATACCTAAGTAAGAAGGAATATTTTAACAGTTGTGGTCAAAGCTGGACTATAATTTACTATATTATATATGTAAGTTAGTAAAGAATTTCTAAGCTAAGTATCTTTTTACTTCCCTTTTCATTAAAATCACCAAGACGATTCTGTTCATCAAATTTTGAGGGGACGTTTCTACATGTTTCTATCACCCAATTGTTATTGCTTTATTGTCAATTTGCTAAGAAAGTTAGGTATAACTTAATGGTTATGAAGATCTTAGAACTAAGTCTATATAATCTTGAATATTAATTTGTTGCAATGGTCTTGAGTGCGTGCGATCCCGGGTCCGGCCAAAATAGCATGGGTTTTAAGAAACTTTCACAAAGCTGCCCAATATCTGGAAGTTGGTAACTGATACACCCGTGCCCAATTCTTCTCCGGTCTTGTCAAATTATCGTCCCATCGGACTATTGTACCTACTGAGGGAAGGGAATAGAGGATACACCTGTGTTTGTGCAAATGCTTGTGCACTATTTGATCTGGCTGATCTTCTTAGAGAGAACAGCCGTCGTCGCTATCACTCGGTCTGGAAACCATTACTTTCCTTTCCTCATCCTCATTTACACAACAGGTGTCTCCCGCGCGTGTAGATGTGTCACTCTCTTATCACACTCGAATGAGAATCGTGGATGTGAGCATTATTTGTTTATAAGGTTTCTCATATTATATCACAGTACATAACAATCCACTCCGCCTAAGAAACACTGCCATCTCCATGATCTGTAATTGGTGCATTAAATTTTACTATAATCAATTAACACAAGACCGTACCGAAACAAAGTGAATGTAATAAATTGAACGAATCCGCACTTAACATTCACCGAGTGCGAAACAAACGTATTCTATTAGGCGGAACCGATGCGATCTCCTGCGAACAAAGATCCCCGTCTTCCATATATCCATGCTAGTTTAGTTACGAGTGCGCTAAACGCATTGTCAGCCAACTCGATATATTTAAAGTGTTGGCCGCAAATCGATGCGCGCCTTTGTAGCCCCCGACAAGTCGCGCATTGTACGCACCAACCCGAAGGTGTTAATGTCAGACCCCCACAAATATGTAGCAAGTGAAAAACAAAGCAAAACGCGTACAAGCCACCCGAGGCCGGGCCGGGATTTATTCGCGCGTTACACCAACCAAACAATTTTAATTAGTTTGGCTCCGGTTTAATGAATAGAGACATAAAGTGCGTAGCTGGATTCCGAGAGTTTCGATACCCCATTGGAGCGTTCCTCAATAATTGGCTACTAGATGACGATATTCGTGCGATGTGCGGCATGCGTTCTGTTAGACATTGTTTCGATAAAGGGCCAACTTGTGGAAAGTTATGGGGACCACGTACGGGGAAGCGGCCTCTCTGTTCCCGGCTCGTAATAAGGTTCCTACCATAAAGTCGTGTCGTAATGAGGTTCTTAATTTTACACTAGCGGTAAGAGACAGCTGATTAACATTTTTTTATTGCTTAGATGCGCTAGTAAATTCTGTTGATAAGCATGATGGAACTTGCCATTTCCTTAACTATTACTGCTTGCAAATGGGATTAATTAAACTGAATAGTGTTGCAAATATTATAAGAATAGATATATCTTCCGAGGCCCAACTGAAATCCCAGCCATTCCCAGCATAGTTTTACCAAATGTAAACAATCAATGCGACAAATTATTGGCAGTAGAAGTCGGTGCCAGAACATATCTCAATGAATGAAATCACCGATTACTTTAGAACAACTACATAAATACATAGGACTGAAATAGTCCTATATGCATACGAGATAAACAATAAACGTACTCATTGAATGATATTGAATTTGACATTAAAATAATATGTCAGGATGGCCGAGCGGTCTAAGGCGCTGCGTTCAGGTCGCAGTCCACTTCTGTGGGCGTGGGTTCGAATCCCACTTCTGACAGACCGTTTTTGTTACTACACATTATGCTGTAAGCTACGTGTCTAGTCTAGCGTGAAAGTAAGAATGCGAACTTGAAATTGTTACATACTTATTAATTGCGTATTATATATTTTACTATTTATTACGGTTTTCTTCCTGTATCTTCTTGCCAATAAAAATATTGCGTTAAACTTGGTAGTACCCCGTAGTAGTGAAAAACATCGCCAAGTCCCAGTAAAATATCATGTCAGTGAAGAGGAGTTACTCGTATGATACTAGATTATTTGTAACAGAAGGGTCATACATGTTTTCATGGTTGAGTACCAATATGTTACAAAATTTAAACCCTTGAACCGTTCATGTAGGTTATGTATTTTTTAAAAAGTCATTTTAGATTACTATCTTGAAAATAAATCTTTATTCTCGTCTTAATTTGTAATCTACGTAAGTGAAATATTTACAATTGGTTATTATGACAAAGGTCAGATAGGTAAAAAATTTGCATCATGCGTAGTTTACTCCCTCTATGATTTTACTAAGCGCAAGGGCTAGCAAAAAATGTAAATTTAATGTTCTTTTTTCTTTGACCGTAAGAGTAAAGTAAGTGTAACACTGTAATGCAGTGTTATTACGATTTAAAAATATTGTTAATTGACTCTTTATAGGGGCAATTTAACCATTTCTCATATGTATCTGCTGGTATTAAGTAACACCCTGTATAATAAAAGGTTGTAAAGAGACATAGGTAATACATTACGTTGTAACCATATTAAAACGAAATTAGTCACTTCATCGATTTTCCAAACATCAATCTGCAATTAAAACGGAGAAGTCGTAACAATATTTTAATATATCTATACTAATATTATAAAGCTGAAGAGTTTGTTTGTTTGTTTGAACGCGCTAATCTCAGGAACTACTTTTTCAATTTGAAAAATTATTTCAGTAGATAGCCCATTTATCGAGGAAGGCTATAGGCTATATACCATCACGCTAAGACACACGGGAGCGGAGCAGTAACCAAAGATGCGGGTGAAACCGCTGGGGACAGCTAGTTAATAATAAAATCATTGATTAGCTGCATAAGGCTACATACATTTGCTGCACATATCGAACAATGACAATAGGTATTGACGCAAAGATTAGCATTATATACAACGCCATAATTCAACAGTGAATCAAGCGCAGGTCATCGACACACACATCTATGACAGCTACCCTGTGTGGGGTGACTAAGTCGCGTGGAAATGGTGGGACAAGTCCTGCTTTTTTGACCTTGGATTTATTGAGATAATTTATATTAATTTATAGATAATTTATATTTATAGAAATTATTGTGGAAGTTTTTTTTCGTTTTTTTTTTATAAATTTTCAAAACCATTTCTGCGTCGATTTAAAACGCTTGTCTTTTGAAATGCTATTTATATGTAGAATTTATTAAGATACATACTTTGTGCCTATGAAGTTTTCGGATCTTGAAGTACATTTTTGGTGAACGGAAAATTTAAACTTGCATACATTAATAGCATCATCATGTAAATTATTATTTTTTTAATTCAACAAATATGTCCGGGCTTTAGTGCTCATCATTTTGCCTGCTACCAATTAATATATTCTTATTTCAGTTGTATATTAAAGCTATTTCTTTTCTGTTTATTATAGGATAACGCTGCCTTAAAAAAGAAACTTGCAAACAAATATTTCCTTCAAAGATGCAGTGTTTTAAAAATAAAGTAAGCTTATTGCTTAAATACAAATTGCTATTTTTACCCAACTTATAAAATATAATGTTATCATTTTGATATCATTTAAACATGTCAGGATGGCCGAGCGGTCTAAGGCGCTGCGTTCAGGTCGCAGTCCACTTCTGTGGGCGTGGGTTCGAATCCCACTTCTGACAGACTCTTTTGTAGGAATAATTTTCCTTTAGGTCTTTTTGCGTTCATAATTCCAAAAGTTTTAGTTCAAAGGTAACCTGGTACTTCGGCACTTCTGGTTAAAATTATAATCTTAATTTGCGGGTAAGTTATGGATGTAGGTAGTGACTTGTTGTTGTGGATCTGTGATGGGGCAGCGATAATGAAAACGTTTTTCTTGAACTTTGTACTTTAATGACTATTTTCGTTATTGGTTTTTTATTATAGGTATTTTCTATTTTCGTATTCTGAAGGAGGAATGACACAAAAAATCAAATGCTAGCTACTGACTTTACGACATTATTTAAATTATGGTTCTATCAGCACCAAATTATAAAATCAAAAACATATTGTGGTAAAATCTTCACCATATTTAATATATTTGTCATGTCCCGCTGCAACCAGTTCGGGAAAATTTCGCGTAATCCTGAGTTTTTCTAATAACTAACTTCTAAAATATTTTTTAGTAAAAATGTTTGTTTAATTTATGGCCTACGCAATCAAAATAATTGTCAAAATAGTCTCGCATCCATCGCATCCAAGTATTGGTTAGGATGTCAAATAAATGAGCGCTAACTACACCTGCAAAGATTTTAAGTAATTGTTCAATTTTCTTTGGAATATTTCATATGTAATTAGACATTGGTAGAAATAATAAAATTGGTAGAATAATTCAAGCCCATGCATGAAACAAATTAAGTCCCTCATGGCGAAAGTATGTAATATATATATATATATATTTTTTGGGAAAGTGGTACACGTTAAAAATACAGTTTTACAGTAAAAAATTAAGAATCATAGATAGATATATTTAAATATTTTCCTTTATGAGACTAAAATAAAACACTCGAACATCGATGACCCGAACATATTTGAATTATCTGTCCACAGATGTCCTTATTGATTCAATTATTATTCCGTTATCTATTGCCTGCCCCTATAAACGAACTATTCTGGTATAGATATGCCTCAAAGAGATCATCTAACAATATATTTCATATACAATACATTTTGTTACCAAAAAAACCGAATAAATTACTAAAATCGGTAAATGATCTCATGCAAACCATAACTGCAAGTAATGTATACCAAAATAATATTTATTAAATTTTTAATCGAGAAAAAATTAGCAGTCCAGTTTTTAATAGGAATAATGGCGAGCCTATCATATGTGGCATATTGAATGGCGTGGCGTCAACATGACCATCCCGGGCGCTGGTGGTCGCCGGTTTTGGCAAGGAATGTGGCTGCCCCGTCCTTCGGCCCTCGGTCGCTCGTTTGTTTAGAAAGTTGACGGCGACCTGGCGACTTATGATGGAGGAACAGCTGGTAACATTGTAGACTGTCTACCAGACTGCTAGGCGGATTGGACCAACAATGGATACTTATATGGATCATTTCTTTTTATAACTCTTCTTCTTCCCTCTTCCCAGCAAAATATAGAAAGTGGTGAAGGGTGGGCGTATACCCTTGTATCCTCAGACTTTTCTTTCACGTGTCAGTCAGGAAAGCACATCACGCTATTTCAGCGACGTAAAACCAGGATATAAAAATCGGGATGTGCTTCGTACCTATTTCATTTTAAAACAATTTAGTACCTCCTAAATGAACTGTAAAAAGCTTTAGAAATACCAAATTTGTTCACATACAAATTTGGCAGTCCTAGATTTTTTTGAAAGCTTAAACTTCCATTGTCCTAGTACCTGAAAAAGCCTATTAAAAAATGTGGTTTTTACATTTACCCCCTTGTCTAATATTAAATATATTATATTTCTGTATAATTTGGCTATCGCTTATCGCTAATACCTAACGTGGACTGCGGAAGGAAATATGGAGTTAATTTGGAGGCTTCTATATAATGATAAAGTTGTACGTCAGTTTTAATTCGGTAATTACATACGTATGTTCAGGTTAATTAGGGTTTAGATAACAGTTTTAATCTATTACTCCATCCAAAGGGTCCCACTGACTTTACAGTGTTAGAACTTATCAAGCTCATAGACAGTTCTTCGTTGGATGCAGGATTTCAAATTTATGCTTTTAATTACAGTGGCTATGTGAATTGCACTGTGCGATTAAGGTTCTATATTTAAATCTTACGATTCGATTAGTCCAATAGACTCATACCATCTTATTATAAAAAGCCGTCTTAAAATGTGCCAGTAAAAACACCATCTCGAACAAAGTTAATGGCCGGCATCCTAGCACTAAGCCCGGTTCTTAAGTTACAAGGACCATCATCATCATCGTCATCAGCCTTTTTATTAACCCACCGCTGGGCACAGGCCGCCTCTCACACTGAGAAAGATTTGACAAGGACCAAAATTCCCCGAATATTATTGAATTCACTTAATTCTGAATTCCATTCATCATCTCTCATATCAGCTGAACAACTTTGACCTTAAAACGTCTGCGGTCGCCACAATCTAAAATTGCATAGCAACACTTATTGTAATACCTCATTAAAATTACGTGAGTTTAAAATAATTGTACCCACATGAGTACCTACGTAATTCTGATATCATACGTCACATAGTCAGGCTATCAGTTGCTACGAGCTATGTTACTGCATCAATTTCCTTAATTCAACAGGAAAATGCATAAATAATCTTCAAATCATTTACCGAATTAATTAATTAAATGGTGTATAATAATTAATATTTAAAGCTTGCATATCTGCGAGTTTCCGTGTGGTTTTCTGATAACCCTTGGTACGGGAGATGTATTAATACTTTAAAAGTCATTGGTACCTCAGTTAGTACGTAAGCACGTTGGATAAGTTAATAATTAACCAAAAGTAAGAAGGTAATTCTACCTGCGGTTTTCATTGATAACCTTATTAGTAAAATGTTCTTACTTTTGACCATATTAGGCGGGTTACGTTGAAGAAATGAACTTCAAGGAAAAATTTTCCCTGAAAATAATATAATTTCTCTAAGTATTAATCTTGTGGGTTCTCTTTTCGAATATTCTAATCAATTAAAGCGACTGCATCCGATAGCAGTTCACAAATGGTAATTAGGTACTAATATTATAAATGCGAAAGTGAGTGTTTTATTCATAGTTTTTTAACGACGAAATTTTTCATGACACCGAAGACGGAGATATTATTTTATTTAACTCAGTATGTGAAATTGCATTCACATGCATACGCCCATAAATAAGGAGCTTTTTCTAAGTACAGACGCCAGCACATCAAGCTACTACAATTTGCCAAATTTTCTAATAGATCCTCATCTTTATCACTGCAGCACATGGTTCAATGTTGATTGGGATAAATTTGACAGTTAAAAAGGATATATAGTAGCGAAATATTTGTCATGGTGGAACATGAAACCGTTCCCCAAGGAAGCAAGTAGAACTACGAAAAACATTGAGCGACAATAAAGCTGACACATCACAAAATATTCCTCACACACCACCCTGCTTATGGAAAAGTAGGTCCAATACAACGGGATTTGACACTATAGGATATCCGGCCATCGGACAATGCAGTCATAGACTTGTTTACTATTCAAGTCATTTCTATCGTCATTTGTTTACGAATTATATGTTTGAGTGCCATCAGTCACGTACCCTAGTTAATTTTATAATAGTTTATGGGAATAACGCTAGATGTTATGGGATGCGTTATTCCCCATGCATAAGTGTTTGCGCTTCTATGTAGGGAAACTCCGTTGATCTTTTTAAAGTTGCCAGTTACAGTCTAAGTAGTTAATGTAAAAAAATGCCAGCCTTGGAAGCTAACATTAAAGGCGGTGGCCATAGACAATATAAGAATGTCTTTCGTAAAGATATGTATATCTCTATATTATTTCTAATGTAGATAGGGTTGTCTTTCTTATATCTAATGGCGGTTGCGAGCAAGCTACTATAATCTGTCAAATTTCTTTAATAAAATTTCAACTTTATCGCTGAAGCATTACATGGTTAATAGAAGATTGGGAAAATTTGTCAGGTTCCGGTAGCTTGATGTGCTGGCGTGTGTACAGGACTGGGTTGGTTGTAACGCTAGGAGCAGGCCTAAATTTGTTAGAAGACAGCATAACTGTGATGAACAGATACATTTTTGAAAAACATATTTAATTAGGTACCTAATACAAAGTACTTACAATATATAGAAGCGACTTGGGAAAGGCCACAGTAATGATTAATTATATTAATAGTCCGTAGTAATTGTTGTTTTATTCATGGTTTTAGTTCATCGAGCTTCGAAGGAGTTGCTGCTATGGTAGGGGAAATACAGCAAAATACATGTTTGGAAATTACTTGTATTTTTATAAGTTACTTGATTCAGCGTCATTATTGCGTCTATGGATTACTATCTGTTTATGAGTAAGTTGAATCTGGCATAACACGTACGATGATAAAATGACGAGAGTGTTAGCTTAAGTTCCTTAAAGTGTAGGTTCAGACCTAGAAAATACGAATGTAAAGACGCCAGCACATCAAGCTATTACAATTTGTCAAATTTTCTTAATAGATTTTCATTTTTATCGCTGAAGCCTCAGAATTAATAGGGAAAATTTGACGGTTTCGAGTAGCTTGATGTCTGATAGAGTGATGATGACTATAATATAATAGACAATAATAGACATATCATAGTCCGCGGCTATTAATGCACTCGCCACTATTCCTATTTTTTTTGTAATACATTCTGTCGAAAAATCTCAAAGGCCAGCATTAAAAATCATAATTATTGAATAAACGTATGCATTTATCTGTGATAACATATTCGGATCAAATCTTGGATCCGCTGTTTTAGTACTATATTACTTTATATTCCGCTGTGTCGTAACCTACACCTTCCGAAGGTTTGAAAGTTGCTCGACCATTAATGTCCTCGACAGTACCTACTTAATATGCCTAACAAATAAATAATTGAAATTACGAAAACGAATTAAACAAGCGTCGTGAATCCCTTCTCTGTACGAGAAGAACCTGATAAAAAAAATAAGAAAAAAAATCGTAAAGAAAAAAACGTACAATAGAAATGTCATTTCCCTAGATAATGCGACTTGCCTACAATTTTTTTCTTAGCAAGGTGTGCTACGTGACTAAGAAAATTAAGTAGGGAAGTACTACATACCTACTTAAGTAAATACATACCTACTATAGGTAGTATACCTCTTTATTTCCTCTAATTTAATTGAATGATAACTATGAGGTAATAAGTTTAATAACTGGTTCTAGCAGGCTTTTTATCGCACAGCTAATGCTAATAAGCTATAACCTCAATAATTGAGGATACTTAATTAAATTAGAACATTTTATTAAAGAATTCTCGGAACTTTATTAGATTAAGTTTCAGTTATCCTTACGTTGGCAACATCATGTAGGTACCTACTTGCAAATTAACCGAGAGGTTTCAATATTTTACCTAAAATCTTGAAAATTCTTGAATTATGTATAATATAATAATATTCCTCACACATTCACACAATGTCATCTAGCCCGAAACTAAGCAGAGCTTGTACTATGGGTACTAGACAACTGATAAACATACTTATATACTTTTCTTTTGTAAATACATACATATTATAGTATGTACATATAGACACACCCAGACAAAGTCAAACACCTATGTTCATGCAACACAAATGTTTGACTTATGCGGGAATCGAATCCGCGACCTGTAGCGTGGCAGGCAGGTTCACTAACCACCACGCTATCTGTCCGTCGTATCCGGATATCCTGTAACTGCATCTGTAATCTTGGGAGTTTAGTTCACCATTTCTTCTTCCCAGCGATAAGTAGTGATTGTAAAATTCAAAAGCTAGTTTGAATAAATGACTTTTTATCTTTTTAACTGCGTCGTTGACTTAGTCGCTCCATAGCATGACCACTGTGCACGGGATTTCGATTCGGGCCTATATTGCTTAGTGGATTTTAAGACGCTTTCACAATAGCAGTCCGGAATCTGGAAGTTGGAGATTGATACACTTAATTAAGGAATATTGTGTTATTCTAAAAAAGGTGATAAAAAAACCATTTTAAAAGTTTTCCAATGTGGTTGGGTTTACTGAACTGTGAGTAAGCACAGTAAAATAATCTTAAAAAGGCGAAACATGGCAATTTGCGCGGAAAGTGGGCGGTCAGCTGGCGATCCTCGAGAAAACTTACAATTCCTGCTAATAACGCCATAAAACACGTATACATTTTATGTTTTGTTATAAAATGTAGAGGACCTTGGTGTCATCATCATACTCGTGTAATTTTTATTTAACTATCTATAACTAATTTTTATTTTATGAGGGTCATTCGCATGGCTATCTAAGAAGGCCTCTTAATACATTGACGAAAATCTGTTTCTTAGGTTCATCATTATATTCCCAGCCTATTGCAGTCCAGTCCTGAACGGAAACCTCCCCCAAAGACTGCTGACAATCCTAATTTATCTATTGTAGTCCGCGGCCACTATTCAAGGTGGTGAGCTTCAGATAGTCCGTCCAGCATTCGCACGTGCCTATTAATGTTTCTATCAAATTAATCTTATTGGAAAAGTAAGTTGGTAAAAAGCTGTATCTACCTATGTATGTATGGTATTGTGAATGGTACTAAAGAATACTTTAAGCAAGGAATCTGAAAATAAGTAAGAAGGGCTTCTATATATCGGGTAAAACCGGGAGGCGCAACCACCATCACATAAGAAGTATCAATTTAATACTTATTCATCATAATGAAACCAGATCGCAATATCGATTGCTGATACAGAATACTTAATATAACAATATTGGATAATTCATCACGTTTGATGTACCTACTATAGTTAGGTGATTAATCATAATTAGATATCTATCTACTTACCGTAGTCTGTCTACGTACCTTTTAGTAGAAAACAATTTTTTTTTTGTCATAGTTGGAGATTTTTTCGTGAAGACCTCTTTTTTCACTAGGCAAGTATCTGTTATTTTTAAGGTTTTGTGTCAATAAGGGCCAGTTTCACAGGTTAAGGATAGCCTGAAATGGAACAGAATTTGCATGAAATTATCTGCCAGATGAACTATCTGGAATTTATCAGCAACCGGTGAAACTGGCCTTAAATGTACTTTCTTTATTTCTTCTTTCTTTTTTTTCTAAGTATTAGATTTCTTCTTATCGCGTGACCTACAGGTTTAATAATTAACACTAACAAGCCCTAGTGTCAGAGTTTTCTCAAAACCCTCCTCACATCCTCTACCGTGGAATTGAAACAACGACTGCTGCTAAATCGCATTCAAGGAAGACGACGGTTTTGCGTGCCCTAAGGCACGGTGGTGGAACACCGCCGACTTTCAGACTCCGGGCTGCTTTGAGAGTTTCAAAATCCACAAAGCGATTTGGCCCCGTTTAAATCCGGTGTATGTACCCCATGTAAGTATTCCTTCAGTTATTTCATGACTTACTAGGTGGTTAATACCTAATAAATTTGTACGAATTTTACTAGCAAGAAACTGCGAATCGACAACACATTTTTTCTGTAACAAAAGAAATCGATATGTAGGTAGTGGACTTTACAGCACCTTTCTAAATTATCTAATGTTTTTGATTTAGCACCACTAATCTATGTAGGTATATCTAGCAGTTATAAAAAAATCTAACCATAATTTCCCATTCACATTTTTTCAGCTTTGGCAGTCCTAACCTACTAAGTATTCAGGAAGCTTATTCTGAAGGAAATTTTTCTCAGTCGCTATGGAATCATTGTAAGAAGGTTTAATCATAAATTAAATTAATTCTAAGTATTTTATGATGAACCTGTAACTTAAGCTAAAGAACCACATTTCAGTCGCAGCAGGCTACTGCTGGGAAAATTCTTTTTGGATCCCTGGAAAAGACTAACTTGGCAAACTGTTTAGAAAAAGCGTGTTATACTTGATAGGTAATGTCAAATAGATCTACAGAGCTACGTACGAGCAAGTAAGTACGACACTTACATATTAAGTAAATGTAATGAGCCACAGGTAGGTAAGTATGTATCGTTCAATACCTAAGTGACGTGACAAAGTTTTTAATTATTAGACGTGAAAATCGCCAGGTGCGAGTAGGAGGGATTTCAGTGGCCCCCATTTGACCGTCGATTGCCATATTTGGCACGGCTCGCGTCTAAATATGGCTCTGGCACTGCCCACCGCCCCGCCGCTGCGCCCGAGCCGCTCCACTTCCGACTCTATTATTTCTATTTACGAAATAAACTCAAAATAAAAGCTCTATTTTAATACGGATTTCGGGCACAGAAATGTTCGCGGGTTCCCGGCGAACGTTCGCTTTTCCTACGGATGTGTCGGGTTACGGCCGCGCTTTGCGTTTCCATCTCCTTCGAAACATATTGCACGCATCGCGCTAGACAGAGACAGATAGAGGTCGAGGTGCGCGGGACGCAGTCGCGCGAAGTCAGTCGCGGTCCGAGCGGCCGACTCGTCAGTCCCGCCCTCGGTTCTTTCGCGTTTTCGGTTAGAACTTAGTCTCCGTTCGTCGTTCGGACGGTGAGGTGTGCATAGCGCGTGCGCGCACCGGTTACTGTGGCGTACTGCGAGGTTATAATGGACGCGCCCGGCGGAGCGCGGGAGCCCCGCTTCGGGTCGCCGTATGGCATGGGACTCCTCGGCGAGATGCCGGACATGTACGGCACTGGACGGCCGCCCAGCGCACTCGGTGGCGGCGGCGGGCTGCGGCCCGGCATGCAGCCGTGTCCTATGCCGCGAGCCGGCGTCAAGAGGCCTTCGGACCAGTGCTACGACGAGCGACCCCCGCAGAACGTGGGTCTAGACCACTGCCCCATGCCCGACATCGCAGATGACGGCTATGCATCTCTCCAGCCCAAGAAATCGCCACCTTCCAATGGCAAAAAGACCAAGGGTCGTGTGAAGATCAAAATGGAATACATTGACAACAAACTGCGACGGTACACGACTTTCTCCAAACGGAAGACTGGGATAATGAAGAAGGTGGGTGGGTGAGACCGGTTTTGGCAATATTCCATATGGGTCGTCAGGGAGCGCTGGCTGCTTGCAACCAGCATGCGTGTCAGAGTGCATAACAATGTATAAGTTCATGGCAATCATGAGTGGACTGAGCTATATTTGTGCCTCTGTATAGCCCAGCTGATGAGAAATATTGTGACAAAAGTTTTGTTTATGTGCGGAGTCAATCACAACCAAATCGTTACAAGATCAGTATTACAATAATTTGATGAAATTAGAACTTTTAAACATTATTATATTGTTTACCACAATATACAGTTCTGGTATTATAGGTGGTAACTATAACTTATTGTATTGTTAAAAAATATATTTATTTAATAAGTAACAATACCAGTAACCAAATTAATTTTCACTAAGTTTGGTGTCATTTTGAAAGTATCTTTAAATTCATTTGATTTTATTGTAACATACATGTTATATTGAATATTCAATTCTGTATTGGGCCTTTATGCAATATAGAATCATTCTAATCAATTTGACTGTGATGAATTTTGGTACAAAGTGTAAACAGTGAGATGTCAAAGTTAATGTTCTCGAAATATGGCAAAACTAGTGTGTATGCCTGTAAATCTCTTCGCAGCATAGACAGATACTGTAGAATTGATGGTCTGAGGTAAAATATTTCCAAATAACAAGCCGTAAAACATAAAAATAGCTTAGTGATTTGGGCTATGAGGTTATAATCGTCCCGACGCTTAAAAACCATGGAATATTGCTAAAAACGTGTCTAAATGCATTTTTTCTATCGATATTTAATAATTTCTGTGTTATAGACACCGTAAAGTCGTGTTTTACGTTTATTTACAGTGTTTTTGTGAACATTTGTGATGAAAGTTTTGACAGATGTCAGATGTTACAAGGTTATGTTTCGTGAGTATTTTATTGTTATTTGCAAGTTTATCGTTCTCAAGCGGCATAAAGTAAAATGTATTACAACATAAATTATTATTTATAAGTAGTTTTGTAGCATGAACACGTAATTATTTAGTTAAATTTTCTGTAAACAGAAGGTAACTGTCATAAATTATTTTTTGTGGTGCCAAGAGATGGCGCCACTTGTTCCATTTTCTAAACACGCATGAATTTCAAATGCTTCATCCTTTGGAGTAATTTTGTTTTCAAGAAATAGAACAATACGCGTTTTTTCATAATATTCAAGATAGTGTTATTTAACAATTAAGACTGGGCTATTGCGTATATTTAAAATGTACGCATGTAAATATTTTATGGCGAGCTCATATTATTTGATAAGAAACATTTAGATGCAAAATTGCAAATATTATCCAATTCGATTAGGATTTGTTACTATATCGCGTCTTGTTGGTTGGGCGCCCCGCTGTGTCCCGGATTACGCCTGGACTACTTGCATGCATTTAGCGATTATTGCCCAGAGTCCCGATGGCTGACTTCGAGACATTAAACGGGAAAAGCAGTACTTTATTTGGAAACATGAAAAAAGTTCGAATATATTTTGTTTCTATCTTTTGTCTGTCTAGCTGTTAATAACAAAGATTTATTTTTTATATTTTAGCAAAATTTAATCAACGAAATGCCTCAATTATTTTTCAATAATCTATCAGCATTATCTTTCAGAGCTCACGAAGTATACGCAATATTCTTGGTAAAGTATTGCTCCTCCTTATTTTTATTTCGTTTTTAATTAAAAAATAGGGGGAGTGATACTGTAGCCATACATAATATTGTTTATACCTACTTCGTTAGCTCTCTAGGATACTACTGGTTCATTAGTTTTATATATACTTAGGAAATTCGTTTCATATCGCAACACATTCAGTCATGCCGTCCTAACCCTCGCGTACGCCGATTGCAGTGTAAATGGGACAATACAGACACAAAGTTCTACCTCCGATGTCGTACTTCAGTTTTCGAACATTAGACACACCTAATTCAAAATATATTCTTTTCTCAAATGCAAAAATATATAACGTTCTCGAAAATTTTATTTTTCACATCATCATCTCCCGAGCCTTTTCCCAACTATGTTGGGGTCGGCTTCCAGTCTAACCGGATTCAGCTGAGTACCAGTGTTTTACAAGGAGCGACTGCCTATCGGACCCCCTCAACCCAGTTACCCGGGCAACCCAATACCCCTTGGTTAGACTGGTTTTATTTTTCACCTACATAGCAAAAATAAAAACGACTGCTAAGCCTCTGATTTACTGACCATAGATTTGATTTAAGATGTCCTCAGACCGAAAAAAATCTTCCGTTAAATGATTTTGTAGAAAACTTTAAAACGACGCGACGTATGTAGATGTCTATTAACTCACATTATTTTTTTAATCTGTGGATTTTTATTTGAAGGTGTAAAACAAAACCTTCTGCACAGGATAGACAGTTAAAGTAGCAAGTACTATTGAAACGGAATTCAATCTTGTTTATCTAGAATACGCATTACGAATACAAACTAACAAATAGATCAATTAGTATAATTAGCGCACACAACAGGAATTTAAATTATACTCAGCTGCTTCTTGTAAAAAATAAACAGAAAACCCTTAAATTAACGAGGAACTTTTCAATATAAAAGTGCCACTTATTTCCTATATTCCTCCAGCGAAATATAGTACGGTAGCTTCATTAAACGGGTAGACATTGTCAATCTATGCGTCCGCGCAGGCCGTGTAGTGATGTCCGTCAAAATCCTCCATTGAACTGTGATGCAAATGGTGAGCGATGGCGAAGGCATGCGCTAATGCAACCTCGACAAGCTTCAGTATGCATGTTAGAAGAAAAACTCGGTTTAGAGAATTTCGCTTTTCTACATTGGCAAAAAAGTTGCTTTTTTGTATCTATGAGACTTATTCTGCTAACATTTGATGCACCCAACTTAGCATAGGCTATAGCTGTAGTTACATAGTGAATCAGTTGTACAAAAAAATATAATTGTCTTCGTTGAAAAAAATATGGATCGATTCGATACTCGTTAAATACCTACCTATGATACATTACGATTACAAGATATAATTTAAAATGTAGTATCCAGTGCATTTTTTTTTTGTTAAATATTGTGAATATAAATTATAAACATACCGAAAATTTTGTCAGTCTAAAAGTACGGCAATCGCTCTATATTGTTCCTAACTATAAGATTGAAAACTTTAACGATTTTCGGTGTATGCGGCTACGCTAAATCGCCTCAATCTTGCGCCGCATCGGGGTCGCGCGCACGCAAGCGATCCTGTCGCGCAGCGGGTATCAAAGTCGCCGGCGTGCCCTGTTGTTACTTGTTAGGCGTGCGCCCGCGCATCCGCCCTCGTTATGCGATGTAATGCCCCTTAAAACGTGCATCCTTACTTGCCTTTGCAATTAAACGTACTTTATTGAATGACGGTGTTGAGAATTTTAGAAAGTGGCCTGTGGGCGGGTAGTTCGGGGGTTAGTCAGGTTTTGGACAGTCCATATTAAAGTGAATGGACAATCCATATTAAAGTGAAATTTAATTGAAATAGTGCCAACTAAAGTATAGAATTTGATTTTTTTAAATTTGAATATTACTTGATATTCCAATGATATCATCCATAATTTGGACGTTTTCTTACGATGACTTAGTTAATTTTCATATCCCAACAAAATTATTTCTCACTTCATTCTAAGTTATCATTCCAGTTTGGTTATAAATTTTCTTTACTCCGCAAAAGGGAAAGCGGTCTGATCACGTAAATAAGTAATTGTACACATTTTAAGCTAATCAATGTTAAGGCCTGCTCATCAATTCGGTGCACCTATCACCTCGTGCAACCGGGACTTTAATTGCGACGCCCCAGGGGCCGTCAGGCCGACACGACGGCATTTTGTTGTCGGCATGCCGTTGTATTGTGCCGACTTTGTCATGAAAATTGCCGACAATATGTTGTTTAGATTCTAACCGCCCCGATCAACTAGCAACTTGCTGTTATTGTTAAAAGCATCACTGTGTTTCAGTGTAACCCATAAAATAAACATTGACTCATTCCTGATTAGTTTGAACAGAGCTCAGTGCTTTCCGCTTGCTTATTACGGATACTATTATTTAAGAATGGTTCTCTTAATCGTTAACAACCAATATCATAATTCATAAAACTATTTGACAAATAAAATAACAAAGCTAGTTTTTCAGCAAGGATGATATTGCAGCGCATTTATAAATCAAAACGTGCTCTTCTAGAAATGATAATAGCCCTCATTGTTTAGCGCGTTCCTCCAATGCAAGAATAAATTATACAGTCCGATATAGGCGTTCCGATATAGTCCTTAAAGAGGACATTTTAATAAATTTAAAATAACGATTATCGTTGTCTGGCGGAGTCGTGATTTCGTTAGGTTCGTGGTTGGGTCTAGGGCCGGAATAAGTCGTCACGAACGATTACTAAATTAATTAGGACCTAGCTCGGATGTAGATTGCGCTTGAGATTATTTTCCCACACGACTTGACGACGTTTAGATCTTGAGATTTTGTGAAGTATTGTTTAATGTTAGTTCACGGACGTAGATATCAGTTAATTGTGGGGCGACAGCTCCTGGTGGGCCCAAAATTGCTAGAATGTTTTATCAAGGCGTACTTGCAATTTTTGCTAGATTCTTCATGGGGTGATTAAGGCCATTTATCTTGGTGAACAATTCGCGCAGCAGTGAGAGGGACAGGCGTTACTGAAATGAAACAATTATATATTGCGCCTACACTAATTACTGCGGCGGCGCGGGCGCGCATCTGCGACCCATATCTCACGGCCCGCAACCGTTTTGTAATGCTAATGCTACGACCTGTGTGGCGGTCTTTGTGTTTTGTTGGGTTCTTAAAAGCTCCCAAATTAGTTGGGGTAATTGTTGATGAATAAAAACAGGAGCACAGATTTGTTTTTATGCCTAATTATACTCTTTGGGAAAAATTGCAATTTCATAGTTCTACTGAGATCTAAATTCAAAGGTTGATCAACAAAAGCTACTGCGCCCACCACAATTCCTGTATGAATTGATTTAAGCGTGGCTTTATATTTAGTTAAATCTATGATCAGGTACCTAATCTATAGATGGACTAACAATCGTCTGGATCTTGTCTTTTTTTTTTTTTCAATTAAATCTTTTTGTGCAACTGTAAAATCTAAGATTTTCTTAATTTGCAATTAAATTATGTTTAACTTGCCAATTTTCAGTGCTTATAAAAAAATCATATACTTAAATCCCTAAACTGTATATTTAAACCTAAATATCGTATATTTTTTTATGCGACATTTACTAACTTCAACATCAAGCAAGAACGAACATCTCTCCATTCATTATTATTCAATTCTTACCCTACGCTGCTTATCGTGAAGGAAATGAAAGCGCCAAATATGGATTCAAAAATACCAGGAGTGCATTAAGTACGAAGACGTCGCTCATTCCCGGCTGTTCGGCTTCGGGTGCCATCTCGTGATCAAATGTATCACTATCAAACTGATAAAACATTAGGCAGGTGGCGCTTAATACGAATTTGTATTCTTATAATGAATGCAATGTAATGTTGTTAGACAATTTTATTAGCTATCTTAAAAAATGCCTTTTTCTACTTATCGCCTAATACCTTTTTATTTGCATATAATTCTTAGAAAAAATATGCACTACCTTTAGGAAAAAACAACAAACAATGAGGACTTTTTTGCTATGCCTATTCGCCAGAAGGGGCGCCTCCTGCCATATTACGGTTCGTTAGCACCAAGCGCGACCGCGTAACCAACTCACTTACCAGGCGTCCACGAGTACGAGAGAGGTTGTCAAACGCGTCCATATTATAATGGTCCCCAGTTAACTAACGCGTTACTCCCTGTTAGCTAGAAAACGGGCGTCGAGCGGGGGACGGGATGGATCAATAGCGATTGGGCGGTGGAAAGGGAATGTCTGGCGCGTCGGCCCGCCTCCCAACGACACCTAGCGTGAACGCCTTGTTGTTATGCGCGCCTGGTACACTGGGACTATTGCGATGCCTTGCTATGTTCTGCCACCAGTTGATTGATACACATGAACCCTTGCGGAATTTCTTTATTACGAAATTATTATCTTCTGGCTGTTATCTTAAATTCAAATTGTTTAATTTATTGAATAAAGATATGGTTACAGTTCTGATAGGCAAAACAATATTCGAAGCTTGTTTAGCGATCGAGGTACAAGTTGTCATTGTAAACAGTTACGCTGATTAGTCTAGGAGACGACATCTGTCGGCATGTTGAACCGACTAATAGTGGGTCTTATCGGTCGGCATAGTTCGTTAGTAGTCGGGCACACATCAAAGGGTTTTTCGAGACTCACGACTGAAACGATCACGATGCGAGTTTTCGAGAAAACCGAGTTATGTGCACGAATATGTGGTAAGTTTTGTCATTAATGTCGGTCAAGATGTTAACACAAGCGATTGTATTCAATTCACATAGAATAATCGCACTGTTAGAATTTAGAATTATTTAGGATTTATGATGTGGTACGAATACTTCATGTGACCGCGGTGGTGGTGTTATATTGGATGCGAATTGAAGAGCAAATAATATACTTTTCTTCCACTATACAAAAATACAAAATAGTTTATTTCGTTAACAATATTCATACAGTAGTATTGTGATTGAAGCCTTCTTTTAAGCAGATAAGAGCTTGTAGTAGAAGAATACCATCTTGGTTTTTTAGGTGCACAGCAATTTTGAGGATGTCTGAATTGGAGTTGTGAAAGTATACGGTTGTATTTGATCGTGATAGGTTAGTCGTGTACCCCTCGGCACTCCATTCCTTCCAATTTTCGATTTGATCTGTATCTAGTTTCATAATTTTATTTTGTACTAACTTCACGCCAGCGGTTTTACCCGCTTTCTGAAGAAACTACTTGTTGCACTCGGATAAAAATTAGCCTATATATTATTCTGATGTATAAGCTTTATCACTGTCAAGTTTCATCAACATCTATTCAGTAGTTTTTACATGAAAGGGTAAAAACATATCTGATGAAGTTTCACGTTTATGGTATTAAGAAGGAGAACAGAAAGCGGCTAAAGCCCAAAGCCAAGATTAAAAAAGTCCTTTTATAATTTGTTTGCTTCCTATACATGACTAAACGAGGCTTCACATATTATTTAGATCATTAGGACAATAATTACGAAGAACCGTTTCAATTCTTCTTGTTAATTCGAGGCATTTTTATGCGAATAACCCAAGGCGCCAAGCTCAACGTGCAAACCGTTCTACAAAGTGGTAAATAAGTGTTCCTTTTAACCAAATGAATTTTTAATAACAGTGAAGAGTACTCGTTGCAATTTGTTTAAAACTAATTGAAAACTTAAGGTGTGTTAATTTTGTACAGGTGTGAAGCGATAGGAATGGATAGCTAAGAATTTGAAGCAGAAATTCTTTTTGGTGTAGGAATAAATAATGTACTGTAATCCGTCTCGCTAGAAATTCTTTTCTCAACTGGCGCATAATTAAAAAGTGTGTAACAGTGATAAATACAAGAAGACATTTAACGACGGCATAAATTCGAAAACTGTTGCAATTTTATTTTCAAGCACATTAGAAAGTTATTCCGATTTCACACTTATATAGTCACCACTTATAGTATTAATTAAAACCAAATGTGTAAAAACAAACAAAAACAAAAAGGAAAAAACGTTAAAATTCTTTAAAACGCTAACAGACCAGACGTTTCGCTTTACATTAATTTATTAAATACAGAACAAATAATGGTTAATCATTCCTGCGATGCACTTGATTAGTTCGTAAGATATCATCTGGTCGTGACTGAAGTACTAAAAGATAAAGTATTGTTTCCTGTCGATTGTATTTTTAAGCCCACAATGGCCGCGATATCGTATTACACTTGCAGATAGATCTAGTCATTATCGCGTGTAATGAGCGCCCTGTGGACAAACAAACGGACTGGGATCAAGTCATAGGCGATCGCGGAGATTTTTTTTTTAGACTCGCTAATGCTTCCTTGCCCTTTGTCGCGGATATCACCATATCATATTCTATAATAGGCGAATAAAGGTAAAAGTAGGAAAGTAGCGTAAATACATTTTTTTTTGCGGAACAAAGCCTGATTGACGCTTTTCGGGCAATTAAAAAGGATTAGTAACATATTGGCTATAGTAACTGTCGTTTTGGGAAATTTTATTTGGACGATATCGTAAGCTATCTTTAAATTGTGATTTTATACAAGAAGTTGAATTATACAAGCTGCCTTCAAAATTTTCGATGTTCGGTGAAATACATATATATGTATGTATGTATATTCTTTTTTAGTTTAAGATTCACAGTAGCAATATCTAATTAATTTTGGTGCTCTAAGTTTATACCTTACGGATATGCCATTGAGTAAGGAGTTAGTGTGACGCTCGATCCGGTTCTTTCAAGTGACGTCCCGTGGGATATTCAGATAACTGTTCTCTGCATACTTTGTACACCGTCGATATGATTTTAACTATGGTGTTTAAGTTTTATGGCGTTTTGGTAATCATATACTGTTGGCTCTTGCTTTTGTATTTAAACCAGCAGTAGTGCTTAATATCATAGCAGTATTTTACACTTTGAATTTGCTTTCTTTTTTGTATTTGCAGCTAAAGGTAGCTGCTATTATACGTATAAGTAATACCGTTAAAATATTTACATCATTTTGAATGTAAAACGTTTGGAATAGATATACCCTTTGTACCTTACCTAACTCAAGTTGACTGGCCAATGTTTATAGATCAAGAAATGTAAAATGTTAGTATCTATAGATCAATGCTGGAATGTCAGGAAACTTCATATTTATTTTATCCAGGTAAAGGTCCTTAATCGTACGGTAAAAGATAAAATTAAATGGATCCAAGAGACACAAGAAGCTGCTTAATTTTAATTAATTCTTTAATAAGAGTTATGTAAATCTATTATTATTATTTTATAAATGATATAGCAAATATTGTCCAATTAAAATAAAGGACTTGAATTTCCATACTTATAGTAATTGTTAATAAATAATGTCTAACGCTAGCGTGTTGGCCACCCTACACACTAACACCTGCGCGGTAACGATGCGCCCGCGCAACTGGTTTGACCGAAATAGTTCTTCAGGTGTCCCATCTAAACATGTCGCGGTGGTCACCGTAATAAATTGTGATTGTTTACTAAATGCATCCCTATTTGTAAACGTCTTATTGCGTTGTGCAAAGATAATTATTTACGCAATTTGTTGGCCGGTAATTTGTTGAAATTGAGCCGTTTTTTCTACTATATTAACGGTGACATGGAAACTCCATTCGCGCGGCTGCCATCTCACGACTAATTGACACATAATTTTCTTATGATCTGTCGAAGTAACGTATAATATTTCAGCCTGTTTTATAACGATGCAAAATAATGTTTGTTGATGCATTATTTACATGGTAAGTAAGTTCGGGCAAGTGCTTCGTCCACTCCTTTCCACCAATATTCGAAGTCAGATATTATCGGTCGTCAGAGTTGCGTTAAAACGTCGAAGGAGATCTGTAGCTTCCATAGAGATCGACGATATCTGTCGTTCTGTCAAAATTTCCGAACGCGCCAAGCCAGCAGGACTCCATCCATAATGTATCGGCCTCGGGAATTTCATACATAAAACATTAACGAGTAAGGTTTTTATTTGATTGCGGTTCGAGAGCACGACCACATGATTTTTTACCAGATTAATTAAAAAAATTGACAAACATCCAGATTTCGGTGGGAAACTGCACGTTTTGCAGTCGTTATCGTGAAATTGAACAATACCAAAAGTTTTTACCCGCAAAGTCGATTTTGAAGGAATTCAAAATATTTAAGAATACTGGATCTTGTCGCGCGCTACGAACGAGTTTGAAACCGTTTTTGCCAGGTAACCTCAATCGATAAATTGAAGGGTGACTGACAGCTTCAACGCTGAAGTTTTCAATGAGTTTATTGTAAGGAAAACTTTTGTATAGGTTGCTTTCAAAGTTTTCGTTCTGAGTGTGACACGCTGTCAAAATACTATAAGGCAAATTGTCCGGTTGAAGGTATCGAACGCGCCCATCGGTGTCAGTGTTGCGGCTGCCGCCCACGCGAGCGGTCGTGCGGTGGCAAGCCACAAAATCACATCGTCGTCACGTGCGCGCCCACGTGACGCCTACCGACGCATAACATTGCGAAAAAAACTAAATCTCTTAGCGTAATTCCAGCTTTAACCTTGAGATTTAAAGCCTTCGTTAAATTGCTGCATGTGGGCTAGTTAGGACGTCTCATAAGTTCCTTTACGATTCTTTTGTTCATTGTATTCGAAGGAATTTAAGGCTTTTGAATTTTCCTACGAAGAGAATTAAATGGATTACAATGGAGAACTACTTCCAAGATCAGTTTTCTCTTTTGAATGTGTTGAAAGTTAAGTAAAAAGCGCATAATCTGTGATTCTGAAATAAATGAGGATAGTTTGAAAAAAAATCTGGTGACAAGCTTCTGGGGTGAACGATTCGGATGGTCTCAATAATTCTCGTGTCGCGTGTTATCCGTTAATTAAGCTATTTGTCAGGTGGCGGGTCAATTTACATTTCTCCGGGAGTCTTGAGGATTCTCCGTGGCTCGGGAGCTTCGCAACGACGTATTATTATCCTTTTAGGGAGGGCGGCATCCTCACACAGGCGCTTGGCGTCCTCCGAACCTTTTATTGGGACCACCTGTGTTTGTTTGCTTGGACGTATGAATTGTCCAGTAAATAAGGTTAGCGGAATATTTGCCCGTAGCTGCCTTAATGCTATTTAGTGGCACTGTGGTTCATTTGCATAAGGCCGAGACAGAAATTAGCATTTAACACGGGGTGCATTCTTCGCGATCTAAATCTTCGATTGCATTGAATCGACGTTCGTTCCGAATTAGAAATTCTATCGGGCATCTTAACAAACAGAACGAGATCATCCACATAAAGCTCCGAGCGATAGCAAATACATTAACATGGAAGCCATCGGTCGCTGGTACACGTTGTCGTACAGAAGTATAAAAATGTCTCGCACGCAACACAATTCATGGGAACTCGTTCTGGACTCAGACAGGCCATCAAGTTAGTTCAGTTCGCAGGTGAAATGTATTGACAACTGGTCTTCCTTGATGCGTATCGGCGTGATGGTATCGTGGTGGCGGCGCTTCAGTCGGCTCCTGTTACCCTCGGACCCGTTGCATTGTGGAGATCACAGATAAAGCTTGTTTATTTAGCGCTAAAATTTATTCAGCCATGAGAGGCCATTAAGAAAAGAATTATTAACAGTTGGACAGGTTTACGTTCATAAGCTCGGGTAATAGCGTGTTGAGTTATGTTTGTTTTTTCGCGTGTTCCAGTAATGAATTGAATGTTAATACATTTAATAAATTCATCTCGTATATCGCTACACAATGTATGCCATTGACTACATTGGTTGCAGCGCGGCGCACTCGATATAATTGGACTAAGATTAGTGCTCGTGCTATATATGAATGAAGTTCATTAATCAAGGTCGAGTTAGCGTCTACAAAATTACATAGCACACGAACAACATTCGATAAATGGTAATAATCAAACAGGAAACTTATGGAAGTGTATTGCGCGACACAATAAATTAAGGACCAGACCGTCTACCATTCATAAAGCAATCTCGCATGTTTATGAATGAAACTGGCAACGAGACTGTACGTGTAATTACCGACGCCATTGCCGTCGATATCGACGCCTGGCCACATTTGCATACGGCTCTAAGCTCAATCTTAATATCTATAGAACACCCAGCCTGCTTATATTGATTCAAGGATTGCCCATTGTTCTGTGGATTGTGTATTGTTAGCTATAGCTCCTATTGTCGCTTGAGATTTGGTCGTTTAATTGAATCTTCCTTATATTGTTCGTTGGATAATAGTTCTCAAATTGCTCAGTGGCTTTTGGTATCTATTTAACTAGCTTCCCTTGCTTTGTCTCTGAATATTCTGCAATAACTTAATATATCGAGCTGCAATAACGGAATGTGTTGACAAGTCAAGAAACAGCCTTCACGGGTCTGTATACAAATTCATTTAACCGGTCATCTTCAATGGCGGTTGTAGATTATCTCTTGCGTTCGAGTCCGGTGACAAATTGAAACGTTGCGTTATTGGAAATTTTTGCACGGTCTCGGTATTAATCTTGATCGCAATAGTCGCAGCAATACCCGAGTTATACCGCCGATAACACACCGGTTCTCCGTAATCGGTAATTATTGTTTAAGCGTCGTTTAAACTAATCGCCGTAGACGCCGCTAAACCACCGGCGAGTGCCACTTTGACGCCGTCCAACGGGCAATCTCTTGCTTGAGCTGAATGACAATTTCAATATTGCCGATACAGATTTTTGCTTAATGAACAAGACTAACAACATTCACTTTGTAATTACCGTGATACGTTTTCATTAACAGCTGATTTAAGCCTGCTTTGCGCAATTTGCTCCTGTTTTTTACGGCTTATATTTTTCTGAACGGTTTGATCAGCGTGTGTTTCAGTTTTTTTTGTTTATAAAGGCAATATTTATATAATCATAAAATATATTGCTTCTATATTCCGGTTACCCGTGTAAATTATTCTCAGATATATTATTGCACTGTGTTATCTTTAATAAGACATTCTCTGTATGCGTAGGATTTTCGTATCAAAATTCTTCTCTGTATCATCTCCTCTCCAATGTAATTTACATACTGTACCGCTATACAAGGAAACATCCGAACGACTGGTCCGTTCTGAATTGTTGTTTTTTCTTTAATCAACTTTACGGTCACATCTGACGACCTCACAAAACAAACAAGCCGAAACTCATTCGCGTACTTACATTTCCTGTAGATCTATTTTTTTTTAAATTCCGATCGAATCTGGGTTTTGGTAAGGTTTAGGAAATAAAGTTACAATTGTTGTGGAAGTCTTGATCGTGATAGGACGTGTAGCTTCCGATTGGATTGCTCGAAGAGATAATGAAGCTTCAAACTTTCACTTTTCGATCATTACGGCGCTGTCGCTGGTTACACTGAACTCTGAATTGGCAACCCCCTGCCGATCTTCATGATTTATTGTAATGCACGGTATTGGAATACGAATCATCCTTTTATATTATTGACTGTACGGCCGTTTATTAGTGTCGTATAACTGACCGCTTGTTAATTTAATTACTGGAAGAACTAAAGCGATACAACCTTATGAATTATAAATGATTTCTGTATGATACTACGGAAAAAGTACGAATGCACCAAGCAAAATATTGCAAGTTTAATAACAGTATGATCATAACTGTGATCCCGTCAGAGGTGAATCAACTCCACGTCCTTAATGCAATGGCATCATCCTTGCCTTAAAGGGTGGACGATGACGTAGAGCTGCAGACAAATACAGCCACGTGGCGTGGTACGCTTTGGTAGGCAAAAGACGAACACGGCCCGTTTAAACCTTTTACGACTAATCCAGTCGAGTGCTGCCCACAAATGGCAACCTGGCCTTTCATAACCTGTTTTTGGGGTTTCCTTAGCCCCTTGTAAAGGCTACGTTATTTTTTATTATAGAAAACGCACGTGGCGTGTGACGTACCAGTACGGTTAAGAGATTGAAACGGTGTTTGTCAGAGCTTTTTATTGTCAGTTGAAAGTGGGTCTTCTTCATCGTCGCGCGTAATCCTATCATTTGCTTTTCATATTTTCGCGTTCTATTTGACTTGATTTAATGCTCGTTTCGCATCTTTAATTTTGTGTGTTATTCCAAGATCTATCTCTTTGAGTCTCATGAGTTTGCGATTCTGTTTAAATACTGATTTGTGAAATGTAATAATTAATAAAAGAAATTGTTTGCACTTAAAAATAATGGAAAAAAAGCATTGCGGTCTCTCTACACGTAAGCATCTTAACATAGCAAATTTAGTTTGACCACTAATCATATTGACTTTTGATGACAACCTGCCTTACTTTACAACTACCGTCTTTATTATTCAGAATATTAATATACCAATAGTTTCCTGTAAACTAATTAAAGTTAATGTTCAGCGTTTAGCCTTGCCGTCACCGAGTGAACCTGTCCGCCAGTTCATTTCCATATGAATTGCCGTCTAGCCACCGTAAGATGATAATAGGTTAACACCTTAGGCTCTAGTGAAAGTGGATCAGGACAGGCCTAAGTGGCCAGCGGGAATTCATGGAATTTTATGGACAAGCTAAGGGTGGGCTTGAACGGAGCTCGCGATAAATATTCTATAGAAATTGATAGTGTTGGAGTTTTTGTTGTTAAAAAGATTTGCATGATGAAGTATTCACTATTCAGGTTTTTTGTTTCTTAGTGAAAATTAATTGCCGTTACAAATGTGAAGTAACAAACGGTATTAGTTTGCACACTGTTAAACTCTGAACAGTTTTTCTGGTCACAGTAAATGGTTGGTAATAGATACTTCAATTACTTAAATTGAAGAGCGATTCAAAGCATTGTCAGGCAAACGATTGGCAAGTGTATGAATAAACGTAAGAGTTCTTTTTTTAAGTACCAAGTGGTATTAATAATTTCTGTTGTTTGCAACCTTTCACTATACACGGTGCAAAGTAACTAACGTAATTAACGTTTAAGAGAAAATAGCATCCTATAATTTGTCATCATTTACTGGCTTTTAAGTCCCTTTTTAATTGCCACCTGTTCAGTTTCCTAGCTTCTTTACTTAGCTGAAATAATCAATATTAATGATGTACATGTTGTTAACGTGCTAGATCCAAAGAAATAACTTCTTCTCGGTAATATTCAATAGTTTTAATAGTATTTGCATTTCATTATTGCAAGCTGCATCTGTTTTTGCACTTCCTATGGAAATTATGGATGCTTCAAAATGGAATCTTTAAATTTTGTCGAACAAAATGTCAATATCTGCCTGGTAGCTATAAAGTTGTTAAGCAAAATTGCACAATGATCCAACAGAATGGGCAAAAGTGCATTAACCAATAAAATTAAAATGTCATAAAACGACGATTGTGCACCAAAAATCGACACAAGAATCACAGGGTATTCGTAATGTTACGTTATTATTAGTCAGTTATTGCAAGTTTTATGTGTATTCTGGTTTTTCTTTTCCCAGAAATGTAACTTTTGGTGTGACGGGCGGTTTTACCGACGCTGATTTTAACAAGACTGGCTTGCAATTAAGGACTGTTTACCGGGCATTAATTTTTGGCAATAAAAGAGGAGCACGCATGAAATGATCGGTACGCATGAGCGGTCGGATGCTCCGTGGGAAAAGCGGCCGCTTTGTACTCCATTGTAGTCGCAATTAGCTGGTTTTTTGGCCCACGTTGTCGCGGGTCGCACTTGTCACAGTAATGTCGTATCGCTATGCCCCGTCCCGAATGCTTTCTCCGGTTAATTCGCGAATTTACCACAACTCTTACATCGGCGTAGGATTTTTTATTATTAAAAACAAGGAGGGACAAAAATTCGTGACGATCAAATGTGTTTTTTGCAATTCATAAGTGGTTATTCACGTGTGAACGGTTTGACTGACGTTTTTCATCGTCAGTTGTCCGTTTTAAATTTCTTGCTTTTTTTTTCTGTATTTATTTTAATTTAACCTTTTATTTCTTGGGCCTTCACTTTTTCTTTGCAATTAATTGTGAGGATCTTCAGTTTATCTTTCACAAATTTATTCCTCGTTTCCCCGTACGACTTGCCATAAGCAGTTTGACGGTATAAAATTATTTGACTATTAAATTAAAAACTGCAGTAAGGTGCTTAATTTGCTCGACCATTTCAAGTTAATGCTCCAAATAAAAAACTAGTTTTCGGTCACTTATATTCATATATGTATTAGCCGCTATCACGAAATCTCGTACCGCACTGAACTTTCATATTTTTTAAAGTATTTCATAAATCGCCGGCACGACATCTTTCCCAGCACTAACTGGCCGATTATCTTGTTTATAGAGCTATTAGCTGGCATGCTATCGGATTCTGTATCTGATCTCGGCAAAAAGTGTAGTTTTCATCGCCCAGAGTTGGGGACGACAGCTAGGATAGTACACCGCAAAATTACAGGGCTGCCGCTCAACCAAAAATATTATAATGTATGCTTTTGTGTTCAGCCTATGCATAGTCGGTAGCTGATAGCATTTTTGTTTGATGATAGCTTAAATGATTTTATGAACTCGATTAAAAATGTTGATGTGTTAACAGAATCTCATTAAAAAGAGCAGCTGATTTCATTACTTTCAATTTTGACACCTATCAGCCAGCTACCATCTCATAAAACTATCGCGAAGTCCAATTAAGTTAAAGTAATTACTGTTATAATAGTGATATAGAAAAAAAAACTAACTCATATCTCGTTATACTCGTGTTATGATAAGTGGCGAGCGTAATCATCATTTACTTAGCTGGATTGCCGGGCTCTTAATGACTGCCTTTATTATACACATCAGAGACGAAGGTGTGGAGCTACGCTTAAATGAGCTGCACGGTTAAATCGTTAGCTAAAGGATATAAAATTTTGTTGAGGAAGTTTTGTGGCCTTTCGAGAATATTCTTCGTGCAATAAAGTGCTTCGGGAAGGGTTTATTCTTCAGATATCTCTATGGTCCTCCACTCAATTGATCGGCTTACGTCTTAAGAGCGCCTCGAGTCCTGGGATGCGAGTCTCGAAACCTATTGTTGTTACAAAAATTGCGTCGTAGTATCCTTTTTGGAAAGCTCTACTTCGCTGATTTCAAATTGAGAATAGGTTTATTGAAAATATCTTGATGTTCCCTTTTTCTTGTGCATAACAAACTTATATGTCCAGTAGATATTACCAGAAGATCCTCGATTTTCTTTTTTCGCACCCCACAGGTAACTTTGAAATGAAATCTTAATGAAGTCTCAAATGTCTTGATACCTCTCCAAGACTTTCTAAAACCCATAAAATTTAACATTGCAGTAACAAATAGCCAATTTGTTTAAGAAATATATTTGATGCCATATGAAAGGAGTTTTCAAACAAATCCTCGTTATTTAGCATGTTGATATTGTTCAGGACATAGCCGTAACTCCTCACGAACTATTTATACAGCCAATTGTTTGGACAGGTTGCTAAACCGTCGCCTACGCACGCGTAATACGCAGGATAAGTGCACCCTTCAGTCCTAAATTAGCAAGAAAACAATGGAACATGGAATGGTGGAACGGGAACCATTGCTTTCTTTTAATAGCCTTCCGTAATATAAGGTCCAACTTGACATAATCGCACGTTAATTCTTAGTTGTCAATTAACGAGAACACACGCCCCACACATCACGTATCATTACGATCAGCTTTGACAAGCTAATTGGCTTTCGGTTTTCGAATTTACCTTCGGGTACTTTCGGCTTGTTTCGGGCCTATGACTCGTGCGCACCGGTTCTGCAGATTTTAGTTGCACCTTACTACAATCACTTGTGACTTAACTGGAGCACTTATCCGGGCGTTTTTTGCAACATCGGTTTGTATAAATCAAAGAGCGGATCTGTCAATCTGGCTAATGTTGTCTCTTTTTAATTTTAAGGATTATGTCGTGTCGTTGGTCTGTGCTTTTAAGGGATTATAGAAAGTTGTTAATTTGAACTATTTGGAATGTTAGGGCATCCGTCTTATGAAAAGCAACTGACAGTGATGTATCGAGGGAGTGGCACTTAGTTTGAACAAGATTGTGGATTTACTTTCTATTGTAGATATTAGAGTAACGCTCTATTTCATTCAATATTTTATCATTTTCTCACTTAAATGTATCAGGCAAATATGATGTATTTATTTAGTCCGTGGCAGCCCTATTGTGGGTCACCGATGGAGTCAAACAGAGGTTAACCAATTGTTTGCCGGCTAATCATGTTTCAAACTAAGCTATTGGTTTAAACTTCGACAGCGTAATTTGAACTTAACTGTAAATTGACGTGATAAACTTATTGAGAAAGTATTGGTTTCAGTAAACAATAGGAAAGCTATCGAGATTTTCACATAGGAGTTGATTTTTTTTTTCATAATATGTGTGTATGTGGGTTATGTCAAATAATACTTACTTAAATTGGATATTTGGAGATCCACAGAAATCGTAGTTAATTCAATTTATATCTTGATAAACTTGATTATTTAGATTTGGCCGAGGAAATATATTTATTTTCGATTTTATCAATGTTAATTCACTTTGCGAAAATTTATGTACACATGAAAACGATCATAAAAACCAATTGCGGCTATAAAGTCGGATCTTTTAATGCAACTCGTTTGTATCGATAATCGTTTTTATATTACGTTGACTTTGATATTCTTTGCCAGATAACGACATCTGGATTGGTTACAAAATGTGTCAAGACGAAAATATAAAATATCATTGAAGGAGCTACCTATCCCAGGACAGTCCTGTTACATAAAACCTTATGAAATAAAATATTCGTAACTTTTGTTCCTTTTCAATAACCAAAGTACCAAACCCCTGATTAATGACGTAAAGTAAAAACATGAATCTCCTTATACAAAAGAAATTTACGACTTTTTGAGATCGACCTCAGTACCAATAATTTCAAGTCCTGAAATTTCACTGAAGCCTCATTAATCATGTATAACAACAAAGCTCATTAAAGGTGCATTTGTAATTGTCAATTTCGGCAGTGTTTTATACCGGTACACACTAAACTGCCCTGTCAGGAAGAACCTTAGCACGAAGTTAATAAGGACCATTTTACAATGACCTAGATTTGAGATTAAGGGTGTCGATGTCAAAGATGCAGGCAGTAGGTTCGCTAATTACAGCTTTATCATCAATCACTTCAATGAATGGAGAAGGGAAGTGCAAGTTTTAAGAAAAGAGTGATCACTCAGCGCTTTACAATTCAAATACAACCTTAAAGCAGTATAAACTAAGTTGGAAGTTCTAAATCACATGATTCAATTAACTACAGCTTTGGTTGTCAGACCCCATTTCCGAGGCTTATTGTCATTGTAATGATACTGTCCAAGTCCATTGATTCTCTTTGATATTTTGAAACACTGGAGCTTCAATTAAGAACAAGGATATGCTTAAGGATATTGTGATCGTTTTGTATCATAAGTATAGATCTTCATTGAAATCTCAATGACCTGTGTGACCTCTGAACTTTGAATATTATAGAAAATCCAAGATTGAAATATTGTAATATATATTTACAGTATTAAACATTCGTGAAAGTAGAATGTGGATTATTTTATTTAGAGCACAAATGAGAACAGTGAGGGTTTCAATGCTATGCAAACTTTTTATAATTCTGCATAATGTAAACGAAGATTCAAAGGAGTTTATAATAAAAGCCAAACAACCAAAACAAACTAAAATCAATATGTGGTAAATAAAATGGTTTACAAACAAAACCGTTACCACGTAACCGATAACTCAAGTGGGCGAGACCGCAGACCAATATTATGCAATGGAAAAACCAAATTAGACGCCAGACAACAATCAAACTGCATGCAATCAAAAATCACAAAAATCCTTCAAACAATCCTCTATTGCTATCGTACTAAAGCATACAGTGTATTTAGCGTCACTTTGAGAGATGAACATAATACGAGCTACCTGACTTTTGTCAATTGTGCGTGTCAAATGGGTGTTTTAACAATTCGTTGTCACATGGCTCTTAATGCGGAGTACTGGAGTTGAAATTAGAATGTGCCGTTGGTAAATAGACGGTGGTGTAAGTAGGTGTGGGTGGATGGGCGCCAGTGGGTGTGATAATTCGTCTCGCATACACAAAGAGTGCCGTGAGAGAGTGATATTGCTCCCGAAAACGAACGCGTAGTGGTTTACATACAAATTAGAGGCGTGGGATAGGTGAAAGGTCGGCGGGAAACTTTTAGGATCCGATAACACTGGTCGAGTAAACTTTGAAGTACCGAGCGTCAAATTGACCTGAGTACGGGAACTGTTATCGCATTGTTGACTGAACGAAACAAACATTGTTCTAGACCTGTGTGATGGTCAACATACCAATGTGCCTGAACGTTTGAAATCTCAAAAAGTACTATCATTGTAACGGTCTAGAAACATTCAAGGCTTATATAGCTTCGGTTTTTAGGTCGAGCTAAGTGTTGAGATTTTCTAAATGCTTCATGCTGACATAAATAAGATTACGTAAAGCCACTTGTAGTCTTAGCAAATACGGCCTATGTTGTATTTGAGCGAAATATGCTGAAGTTTTGAATGGAGCATAATAGCATTCGTCAAGCTTATTGAATACTGTAAACTTTTAAAACAAATGTTCACAATACAGAATACAAATAGGTAAACTGAAACTGTTTAGTCCTTTATGGGTAAGTAGTATTAACTGGTTTGTTTCTCTTTTATAGGCATACGAGCTGTCGACCCTGACGGGGACACAAGTGATGTTGCTAGTCGCGTCAGAGACGGGCCACGTGTACACGTTCGCGACGCGGAAGCTGCAGCCGATGATCACGTCAGACTCCGGCAAACGGCTGATCCAGACGTGCCTCAACTCTCCGGACCCGCCTACCACCAGCGAGCAACGCATGGCTGCGACGGGCTACGAGGAAACTGAGCTCACGTATAACGTAGTAGACGAGGATATGAAGGTGAGGCAATTGGCGTACGCGGGCTCCACGCAGTACCAGCTGGAACACCACCCCGGGCTGGCGCCGTCACCGCTGCAGCAGTACCACCAACACCCCCCGTGCCCGTCGCCGCTGCCGCTCGGCTCGCTGGGCCAGCCCTACTCGCACGCTCACCTCTCACACCCGCACATGTCCCATCACCCACAACGGTAGTTCCGATGGCACTTAGGCTAAATCCCAGACATCGATGCGCCCCTGTGGCAGGTTACGACTGTTTAACGAGATAGTCACGTTCTAGATTAGCTTTTTTTAGATAAGAGAAAGAATAATATACAAGCAATTAACTGTTTTGTTAATATATTTTGTAAATATTTTGACGAGTAGATTGTTTTCGCTGATCACGTCGCTCCAGGTTTGAGTTACGGACGTGTTTATGAAAGTTATTTTTTTGCGTAACATAATAAAAATGTTCAGTGTATGCTGATGAGCGAACGTCTCATAACCGATTGCGATTCAAGATTGACGTATTCATTCAGATCGTTAAAGATAAGAAGAGCCGTGGACGCAAGAAATGAATTATCACGTGGTGGAATTTTACGCTTCCGTTGACGGCGACTTCATCATTTATCACGATTATTTTCTCAGTAATTTTCTACTCGGTTTTTTAATAGATTTGTGAAACGTATAAATTATAAAATTTCACTGTGGCTGAAGCTTAAAATTCAATTTAAGTATGATGATTCAATTAAAATCTATCCAAAATCCTATCAATGAAATTGATGATCTGAGCCGCAGAGACGTCGAATCGGATAGATCGGTGTTCAGTAGCGAAATAATCTGATTTAAAATCGTTTTATAATTAACGCCGCGGACCGGTTTATCGTTTAGAGTGACGACTCGGAAGTGGGAGCGGTCGCGCTGCTATTGATTCATTATTGTGAATGAATCGGCCTTTCATTCTAACTCTTTGTAAAGTTCATCTATTCGGAACGGCGCTTAATAATATTGATTATAGACCAAATCGTGGAGAGACGCTTTAACGACCATTCTATTAGCATACGTTGTCAAGTTAAATGGGGCCAAAGAAAAAAGAACTGAAAAACTAGACTTAAAGTATCGGTGGCGGTGAATATTTATGAAATACCAAAGAAAATAATGAAAGAACTAATAACAAAGTAGATAGCAGGTGTTATTTGTAACTAGAGACAGTTTCCAATTATGAAGGCAGCGCGCTGCCGCCTCAGGTTCTAAGTCCACCCGGCCCCGTGATCCGGATTATCAAGAAACTTAATTGAAAATTACTTTTGGTGGTACCGCTAGTGATTATTATAAATTCTCCTGTCAAACTCGACGGCGGCCATCGAGTTACGGGGAAAATCAATCCCGAGTAACGCAGTAGCTTTCACCCCGCCTCGTGTACGTCGCGGTGCAATCCAGCAGACGCAACGCACCACACGTGGACTGTATTCTATTCCGATGACTATGGCACCTAATTTGAGTTCCGTATCGTCTTGTTCGCGCGAATGGATAATCAATGAAGCCCGCGACTGATCAAATACACCCAAATACGGCGCGTTCGACGTGTGGATTCATTGAGCCGCTCGGATTCGATTCGATTCATCCATTAAGCGTTGAACACACCTTGCGCGGCTAATCGGACACTATTTATTCATCGATTTGTACCCAGTAGCTGCTCTCGCTGCCGTCGCGTCGATTGCACCCGACGATTAATTCTCGTACCTAATTTGCATATCGTTTTAATTTCGAACCCATCCGGCGCCCACTGAGCCTTCGCCCCCGACCTCGAATATCGCTTGTCAGCCCTGATATGTTGAAATCGATTACGTCGATTCGTTCTTTTCGCGGGCGGATCGATAAAAATCTCTCGTCTTCAGGTGGGTCGTTCTCACCGAGTTCACATTTGACGTACGGAAATAATACGTCCGGACTGATATCGATCGTTATTGTTCGCGCATCATCGATAAGTCGAATCGATTGAAATATTCACGCGGTAATTACGATTCCGAAAGATAAGCTCGTCTCGCGATGAGCGCGCTTTGAGATCTCTATCGCGCAGTGTTCTATTCGCTGTACATGTTTTCGTGACTTTGTTATGTGTTGGACATACCGTATCTCGTTTTATATGTCTTAATATTCAAAGGCGGCATTTTTCTCTCCCGCTAGGAACAGTTTCACCTGTCATCACTGTGAAGTCGTTTACATAAATATAATTCTTTACGTATTCTCCGCGTGTAATATGCGTCGTCTGGTGTGTTTGTTCCGTGAATATAAACTGTATTAGCCGCGCGAGTGTTTGGCGTTACGCTGCCTCGTGGGATGCAGATGCTCTTGTGCATGAATTAGCGGTATAAATGTGGAAGTCGGTCAGTGCCCTCGCTCCACCCGTATCCCCTAATCGAGAATACGCGTGTTTCGTAACATCTCGCGAACTCTTGAGATTTCGCTTTCGACGTGCGCGTGCGTCGTAACATTCCTGTGCCGATGGTTTCTTTCTGTTTCGCATCACGTTCGCATCTCCCGACTAAGACTGGTAAAAAAACGCAGTGGTGACTACAGGAGTTGTCGACACGAATCGTAAATTGTTAATGTTTTTTAGTTGCACAGCTTTCGTGCAACGAGGCTTAGGGCGCGTTTCCAACGGCGGCAGTGAGTCACGCGTCCATAACGTATTCCGCACGCGGCCTGCTCGAGACGCGTGGTGTCTATTCTCCACATCGCTCAGTAATCGCTCGTTAGGCGTCTCGCACCTCGCTTTATTAACTTATCAATACTATTGTTTTGATAAACGCTCGGGACGCAATTTCTGTTGACTCATCGTATTGTACCGGCTAATGTGCCTACATAATTGTCTGAGTGTAAGCCGATTGGTCGCCTTGTGCAACTCAAAGGCAACAATAAAGCTAATTTGACTAATAGGTGCCTTGTAATCATCGCCGCGTGTGGTTCTAGGATTACAAGATTGCGGTGCCGACTTTCTTCACTGTTCCGTATCATCGGTTAATGAACGTCGTTCTGCGCCTATTGTTTCAGTTTCAGCTTTATTTGTTCTTTTGTTTGAGCCGGTTTGATTATCCCGCTGGGGACATACGCGCGTGTAGGTATATTATAAGGAAGCGGTGACCATAATCCTGTCGGTGCCTGTGTCTCTGTTGGTGCAATCAATAATTTATATTCCACGCGTGAACGCATCGCCGGTTCAATATTTTAAAAAATATTTAATGTTTGCGAAATTTACGTTAAATGATCGGTTCTGCCCTGTAATTAACGTGGTGCCGCCCGACCACCCGGACGCAAGATCGATGGACTTACAGTCGATCAGCCATAAGGCTAATATTCGTAAACCGCCTTTGCCATGTCCTCGGTCGGCGGACAAATGAAGAGATCCGTCCAGCGGCGTCCAAACAGGAGGCACTCTCAATTTGGTGAAATTTTGACAAGAGCAATGACCGTAATACCATTTGCGCCGTCATATAGGTAATGGATCGGTGTATCATGTGCAAGGCAAGTCTCCGGCCTGCCGAGGGCTTCCCCCTCGTCTGACGGTCCCACATTTAGTGCTGTAACTCCGGTTGGTTAGGATTTGGGCAGCGCGTTATTTCGAGAGCTTCTGGTTCAGTTATCCACATTCGCGGTACGTATTATTTTAGGAGTTGCGTTGGGCGAGCACTCCGTGCACTATTACGGCAGCCTGCGCCCGCGCCGCTCTGTTGCATAATTCAGACACGAGCCCCGCCGTTTGCATTCCGATACTTGATATGTGCTTTCACATGTATTTATGGACAAGATTTTGTGTCTCCGTAATGTTTGGCGAATAAATAAATTGTGTTTAAGGCATAAATACAATGGGCGAGCCGGCGGCTCCCCTCGTTACGTCGGCGAATGTAAAGTCCGAGTAGCTTCTTGTGTTGTCGACATGTCAGCCGCTGAGATATATCCGCGGGTCGCTTGATGCTCGCTTATTTCGTTGTTTAGGTGCTTCGTTACACCGCGGTTTATGTCGGCGCTTACAAATTGGCGTGCCGAGACGCCCCAGCGTAGGGCGTCACAAATCCTCGACGAAATTATGCCCCGACGTTTACATTGTACATCATTCTTGTGTGGCGACGTACCACTGACACGTTTATTAATTCCGCTCTCACATTTATTATCTCCTCAACAAACAACCTGCCCGTTTTGACGAACGACTTATTGTAATAAATAGCCAGTTGCCTCGCGGTCACCAACAGCGTTGACACTAAATCCTTAAAGCTACGTTCTATATGTCAGGTAAACATTCTAGGGGCCGGTGCCAGCTAATCCGAAGTCAACGTCATTATCTAGGAGCTGCATCGGGTCTAACAATTCCGCTCACATCTCACTTACCGCAATCCTAATGATTTGCGGCGGAGGTCCCCCTTTGTATGCGTCGGACACGGTCATTCGTATGCACGTTGTTGTGCTGCTATCCCGGGCTGCATCTCCGCAGGCTTCCGCGAGACGCTCCGATTGCTCTAATTGAAATTTATCCGTGGTCACAGGACGCGTCCGGATTACTTCTACCTAGCTTTTTAATTCGCTTCGATTAATGAGTGCAGCTCGCATTGTCTTTCTGTTATGTATGCGTCCGATTATGCGATCTCGTTTACTGGATTGACGCGGGACGCGCCTCATCCATTATAGATTTAACCGGGAGTGTATCGTCCGACTGGATATGCCAGACGGCTGTGTCATTTCGATAATTGGACCCTCGATTATATGCCACTTGCGCAATTTACAAACATCTGTGCTAGATCCTTTGATTGGCAGCTATTGCGTCATCTGGATTTATATAAGTCCAATTAAGTGTTTTGTTTTTAATTAAATACAATGTACTATGGTTGGCTGGAAGCATTTATAACATTGAGGAGTTCATTGGCCCGTACGAATTAGAAGTAAAACTCAAACTAATCGCGTTTACGTCACCGATTATGTTTGAAATGAACAGTCGGACGTTACGTATCGAGATCCGAGTCGATTAATTCGACGAATCTGAGGCGGCCCACTTCCTAAAACTAGACTGGGAGACGCAGATGGTTAAAATTAGGCCCGCGCCGAGAATAGCGTAAACTGCGAGCGCGCCGCGTCACCGCGCGAGCCGACCTGCTTTAGATATTGTGTTACAGTACATCAAATCAAATCGATCTGTTTCTCAGCCATCACTTTACAGTATTTACTATACACATGATTTAAGCCGTGATTCATACCAATGAAAACAGAGAATGCACGTTTTTAAACCGACCGCGTGTTGGGAAATAGGTGGAGATAATCCAATTTTTATAATAGTTGAACTGTACATAGACTGATGGCGATGTTTTTATGAAGGTCATTAAACTGATTGAAATTGAAAATAATTCAGTTCAACTAACAACGTCAGATCAGTTGTCCACGTGCTCGGATAAAAATAAATTTGGTTATTTCTAATGTTCGGCGTACTGTTCACACAATGATCGGAACCATCAGGCTATAAAACAAATCCAATGACTCAAAATATTCGCTAAAGAACATCGGTCATAGCTCTTTATCGTAACATGACAGCATTTTTTTGAAATTATTGTTCAAACAATGTTACCTCCTGTTATTGAAAGAACACAGCTTATCGGTTAGCTTTTGTATCGCGATCTGTGCGCTGTTTTGGCTTCATCACTGAGCAAGCTAATATCTGTTGTGTGTTGTACATCTCTGGTTTATCTAGTAATGTCTTCACTAGTGGTCATCTTGAAATGGTATTGGATATGGTGCGGGGCGATGGTTCCGCGTCCATAAATTCAAACTAGCGTCCCAGTTGAGGTCCGACCGTTACCGCGTGGGAAATGATTGGGTCCCGGCCTCGGTCGGTAAGGCTTTGTTAGGACGATTGTCCACCGGAGTGGTGTAGATGCTCCGATAGGCTGTGTATAGTGCGCCTTCGCCCGCGGTGACAGCTACGTGGGAACGTCGACCGGGATTGTGTGTAAACGCCATAGTTATTTGGATGCAATTGTCATTTTTGTTTTTGAAGATTTATACTGGCAATTTCATGGCCTCTTGTATGATTTAACTCTCATCTGTTGGCTTTCTATGGCTTTTTGATGTAGTGCCTTGCGTAAATGTTTCAGTGACATAAATTAGTTTTCCAGTAGGTACATCAGATATGTATTAACGGTTGATTTTCAAAAGGCAAACGATTTCAATTTTGAACGCCATGTACGGCATCCGATGCAGCTTCGTTTATTCTATACATATTGTTATATTCTCCTTACTACGGACACTTGTGCACACAGAGTGGAATTGTACTTCCAGATATAATGTATTCAACACGCGTCTGGCGCTAACTCGACGACCATTCAGTACTAAAAACAAATCCTTAGCTTTTGTGACCGCCGATCCATCATAACAGTTTTTCTATAGGCCAGTATCATCGAGCTTTACACAAACAAAACCCTTTCAAATGCAAATCGCCAGTACGTGCGGATTAGTTCCGCTCACACTCGTGGGAAATGTCCTAAACATAATATAACAAGACCGCTCAAAAGAGACTAATTGTCGTTTTAAACATTAACCTTATAAGGCCACCTACATAAACGGTGATATAATCGTTGTATTGGCTCATGGTTGCATTAGAATGAGGCGTAGGCGACGTCCTTCCACTTCGAGCGTCGATCGTGTAATGCCCGCGTTTGCTACACATACGGGCGCGTGCACTCCTGCGCATGATTTATGTATAACCACTGGAGTTGGTTCATTTAACTAGATATGTTCCGGAATTATTGTGTTGCGGACAACTATCGTACCGTTGTGATCGTGTCGTGAATCTCAACTAGTTGATGCGCCTAGAGCGAAGGTGATTTTCCACCAGCCAGCATGTGTTTATCTGTCACCTTTCTGTTCTCATCTAATGCCGAAATGATGGTAAATTTAGAGTTCAAAACGCCATGTCGTTTGCAAAAAAAAAATATTTCAAATTAATATAGTCAGTAGACTTGATATGAGTTCTACATATCGAAGCCTTGTTTATGGGTCTCTTAATGCGTAATCAATGCCTGTCACCGTCTCTTTAATCAGCCCAGTCACCAAAATTACCTTCATTAACAAAGCCGGCCTTTCTTTAAAAACTGTATCAAAAAACCTGTTGCTTTTTTCTCTAGAATCGAATGTCCCTTTTAAAATCTGTAGCAAATTAAATTGGTTGCGTTAAAAGGAAAGTAAATTTTGAAACCTGAATAAACTACTGTATATGTGAGTGTCCGGCCCACATCAGCAATGTTTTTGATTAAATCGAAATACTTTATCCAGAAATGGGTTATTACCAATCGATTAAGGGATGGTCGTGCCGGTTTGGTTTGTTCAATTTGCCGCGTGTTAGAGAAAACTGGTGTTATAAATAGTGCAGCGACAGATGTAGGAAGTGTCGGATGCCATTCATAGTTCGGTGCGCCGCGTCGCAGGCTCTGTTCCAGAGATTGGATCGTAAAATCGTGCCGATGTTTCTCCGCTTTTGAAACTGCACACTAAGTTATAAGAAATCAGCGGAAAAGTTGAAGGTATTAAATATCTTGTTGAATGTAGGAGGCTGTTATATAACGATTCGCAGAATAATAAACCACTAGAAATATGGTAATTAGTTGAGGAGGCCGGTGAGTCACATAGAGGATAAAACAATTCCGCTTAATTACGAAATTCTCTGATTTCAATCAGATAATTTAAAGTGTTAATTATGTCAAAATCTAAATTTTTAATCTCAAATTCATTTATTTTTAAGTGTAAAGACGATGAGGAGGATTTCTGCGATTTCTTCCGCGACTTGCGCCACAGTTTAATCGTAGATAAACCGATGAAATCGCGTTGGATTCGCCGCTGATCCCGCAAATTTGACAGGCTCCGGCCAATTTTATTGCTATAAGTAATCCTTTTGTCTGGCTGCACTTAAGTGTGACTGTAAAAGTGTCGGCGATTACTTTACACTTTTCCTAAAAGTAATTTAGCGTTTAGCGATTTATCTTCTGTTGCAAGCTATTCATTTCGGTATGTTCGCTCCGATATATTGTGTTACTAACACGCGTGCGCTCACATAATGCTCGGTAATATAACTTTTATTAAGTTATGTCGATAAAATCTAACTAGTTTTTACGTTATCTTGGCAAAAGTCATTCCATTTTCTCACCCATTTATACTTATTAATGTTTACGAGGGGCTTTTATGTCAAAGTAACTTTTACGCGTCAAGGCAGTGCGCAGCTTTTACTTGGCTGTGTTACTTTAAGTGTCATTATTTAAAAAAGTTCCAACCTTGTGAAATGTTGGCTAACTGTATCAAATTAATGTGTAGGTATGTAATCGAGCCCCGGTGGGCTGCCGGCCGGTTGATCGATAACACGCCTGTTTATTTGAACCGTATCAATTCCGAACCGATTCGCCGTTAAACCAATATTTATTGTAATTTTTTAAAAGAACATTCACGTCGGTACGTGACTTGAATATTGTAATTTTTGCAATGAGCACTCGCACGATAATGACCATATTTTTCTCAATGAAAGGCCCGCTTGGCTACGTAAACTTGAGATTTCAAGATCCGATCGGTTGCATCACAATGTGCACCGAAAGTGGTCATAAACTGACGAGCCTTGACAGCCTAGTATCGGGTTTTGTGATCTGTGACATTGCGGAATTGTCTATCTACCGTCCTTTTTGCTCTAACTTGTGTTAATTGTTGTTAGATAAGGATGCAAAAGTCTCCACGTTGACGCTCTCACTTCCGCCCGCCCACGACTGCGCGAGCGCAACCTACGCGACCTAACTTACTTTTTAAATCGCAAGACGGTGGTCTCGTCGCCACAATTGTTAGTGACTGTTGCCAGATTTAAATCAAAATGAATTCGAATGTTAAAATTTGGATTTTTTAAAGTTTGGTGCCTTCGCGAGTGAGTGACGTCATTGAGTAGGTGGTGCGCGCGATAAAAAGCGTTCGCGGTACACTCGGCGTTACACAACCTTTCGAAATGGCCATCCTCCTTAAATTATGACTTAATTCTGTTCTCTCTTTTGTGCTGTTATACGATATTATGTTTTGTAATAACGGTACCTTCTGTAATATCTACGGTGTCATTCGGGCCGTCACTATCGCTCTCAACTTTATAGTTACGGATGTAAAATTCTACATTAAGCCGTGTCCGAATATTTTTTTTATAAAGTTTGCTTCACAAAATTACTCGGTAAATATCGAATTTTATTTGCTTTTCGATTACACGCTCATAGTCCGGCACTGAACATTTGTTGTTACATGAAATGTGCTCGAATTCCCTCAATAAATAATAGTTTACAACGCAATTCTGTTAGTCTAATAAAGTTAGTAGCAAATGTAGTCGGAGACGTATACACGGGCCGTAACTCAGTTCCTCGCAGATCGAATCATACAAATCAACAAGTCATTAACATAAAACCATCATAAATAGCTGATATATCAAAACGGAATGACGCATAGAATGTAGCGAGACAAGAGGAAAGACAAACAAACAAACTTACGTGACTCGCTTTACCAAATCACACGAGACGCGAGCCTTAGCATAATAAAACGTTTATGTTCGCTATGTACATTTTGTTCATATATTTTCGCGTTATTTAACTGTAAGGAAGGTACGGAATCGCAGAAATAAATTTTGAATACCGCCTGATAAGTACAAGCAGTTTAAAAAAAGAAGCGACATTCAAAATTTAAATTTGTGACACAAATCGATTACTGTAAGGTTTACTCTAATGCATTTTACTCATTAATTCTCAGGCCATTTAACGAGTGCCATCCTCTTTGTAGTTTTAAGTTCAACGATTACTGAATTTGAATGCATCGAATTAATTTTAAGGACCATACCTAGATCATTCATTCCGTCACAAGATATCTCCCCTCCATATTCAAATTGGTGCTAAATGTTGGTGCTGCTGCAGCGAAACGGTTACATTAATGGGTGATCTCTTAAAAATTGTTTCATAATAATTTTAATGGTAAAATTTCTAATATATATTTTTATAATGTAGTTAGTTAGTGACGTGTCCTTAAGGACAAAGTCCTGTTATTGATACCTGTATGTACGTAACATTCCCAGTGTGCGCTTCAGTGTATATTTTTAACATTGTTTGTGATCCATCCAGAGTAACGAGTTTAATGTAAGGCATGATGTGTGTTTGAGCGACTTCTGGAACGTTTGGCTGATACTTTGTTATAATATTTTTGGACTTTGTAACACCTGGGTTGGCGTGGGCGCTGCCATAACCAATTTACAGATTTTACAATGAATATTGAATTAACTATCTAGCTAATTTAGACAAACTATGTCAAGACCAATTTTTACCATTTATTTTCGAACATAATGATTTAGTTGTTTAATTATTTATTTCTATTTAGTTCTTGTATTACTCGTGTTTATATTATAACGAAGCATCAGTCAACACATAGTTCAATTTTACTAGTATCCAAATTTTTATAAATGGCTAAGTATAGTATAGTAAGAAAGTGCTAGTAAAATTGGATCTCGCGATTTTGACGTTGATACAATAATAATAATAAATTAATATATTAAGTGTTAAGTAACGTATGTATCCTAACAAGTGATGCGGTTGCACACTCAGCCACATAAATTGCTATATTGGCGTTAGCTTGTAAATATTCAAGAGTACTTAAATTAATAAAGTTTAATGCAAGTTCGTCAACATTTTTGAAAGTTTGTTGTTGCTGACTGTACTTATGAAGACTTATCGAAGTGTCTAATCAGTGCCTTATGAACGACCAAGTGAGAAGCCGAAGATTGTACTTAAATTAAACTTAATGACTGTTCCTCAGTATTATATTACGGAATCTCTGAATGTCAGGCCTCTGCAACTGTGGTCGCGATATTTCTATAATTGGTACTTAATTAATGTTTGAGCACTAAGTTAACCAGACGCTAGTCTAGAATTTTGTTAGAAATGTCTTGAAGATTGATTTTCGAAATACTTGAAATTTTAGTTGAAATATTAAGACATACGTTGACACTTCACTTGTATTCCTATCACATGTTTCATAATTCATGTTAAGAGGTCAGTATTAATTTGAATGTACTTAATAAGTAAAAAGTTATGAATTCATTCCCTTATTCAAATTTCATAACAGCACAAAAAGTGCTATTACAGTTGAATGATATCGTAATTTCCATACGTCTTGTTCCCGAATCTCATTCGACAAGCGAAGTGTCAATCATGAAATTAGGCACGCCGTTGACAGAAACATTAGCCGAACGGCGAAAAACAAAGGCAAAAACATCGAAAACATATATTTAAATATGAAATTAAGTTTTTCGACGGGCGCTCATTGCTTTCCAAGACGATTATTCATGTTTCGCTGATAAATGTGCGACGTGCAATAATTCCATTCTCGTTTAAGAGCTTGTTCGTGTTAAGGCCTTTACACACACGCGGTAGCTACGTGTATATTTTTGTAAGAAATTTATAGCTCTCATTATAATATTTATACTAACTTTTGACGTGCGACTTTATTGTGTCCCGCGTGTGTGTAATCGCCTGATATACTTCATTGTAACGATGACTACAGAAAATTGTTTGCAAGCTGTAAATGGAAATTAATGAGCTGGCCACTGCCATGTGGAAGTCACGTCGATGTTCGTAAATTATTTATGCGTGTATTAAGCTGTCGCTAAAATTTACAGAACCTATTAAAACGTTAATGTTGAAAATGTTAATTAATTCATTTACACCTTGTTATATATTTTGGTCGATTTCTACAATATATTTCAATGGATATTACTCAGTGTTATGACAATATTTGTGGAACATTTACTCCGATGGTTGTGAAATGGCCGACTGTATTTCATGTAGAAAGGAAATTACTCGATGGTTGAGTTTTACTATGAGGTCACGCAGGGACAGCCCGGCGTGACACCGGTAATGACAATGTGATAAAAACAATACCTTAAGACGCTAGATCATTGTTACTGTAAAATACATTTTTTTTGTAAATATGTACAATAAATAACATAATAAGCGAGGTCTTGTAATACTAGATGCAATGTTGTACAAGTTTTTCTATTTAAATATTTTTTTTGAAAGATTTAATCTACTCTATTTTTAATAAACTTATTTTATCGTTTCGAGTAATTTATATAATGTGGTTGTACAATGTCGTAGATGAAATCAGAAGAGACATTACAAAAAATATATATATAAAAAATAATAAAACGTTGAAAAATCTTATCAGGTTTTGTATTGTAACTAAGATCTTCCTACCTCCCCATCCACTGTCGGATTTTCCCTGGGAACTTGGTCCATTATGATGTCCCGTGCCGGAACTTGAAGTTTCACTCCAGTGTTACTTTACAAACTTCCCGAACCAAGTATTTTTTTCTTCCTAATTTTAGAAGGTGAAACTTTAACGAAGGCACCGTGAATCGGAAAATGTAAATAGGGGCGGCGACCAAGGGGCCCCAATTAGGGTACAACACTATTTTATCGACATTCGGCACATCATTTAAAGGCCTAAAGTGATGTGTACGCATTCGATGGAATTTTGTTGTACTTTAATTTCTGGTTGCCGCCAACCGGACCATAAGGATCAACCTCCCTTCGCGTTTTGAAATTAACTTTATTGCAAACATTGTCGTAAAGCATCCAATTTGACGTTTTTAATTACGTTGCATTATTAATATCGATGTATTAAGGGGTGTGTCCGATAGTGTTTGGCTTTATCGCAGCTAAAACCCGACAGAATCGAGAGGCTCACTGGTCAGCGCGTGCGGCCATGAGTGAAGTCATTTTCGATTTTGTCGGCTGATAGTTTTTACTGTGTCGAAGCCAAAAGCTGTATCGCTGTCCCCATAATTACTTTCGCCGTTCAGACGCGAATATTACAATCATAAACATGCAATAATTGCTCAATGATCCACCTTCGGGTCTGTGAACACCGGCCGTGGAAAGGCGTTATGGACAGCTTTCTTTTGCCTTCGACAAAGTTACGTTTTAATTATAGAATTTAAGATTGGCCAATCGTTTGCGTCTTGTGAACATTGAAGAAAGATAACGAAGACTGCAGTAAGGTACGTGGACTTTTCTATTATCCATTAGATGTAAGTTAATTTATTAACGACTAACAATTTGACATTTGCATTTTGTGTGTATTTTGATGTGCTTTTCAGGTATGCCGTGTACAGGTATCAATATTGTTGTGTTTTAGAAATTTTTATTTTTTGACAAACAAAAATATCCAATTAGAACAAAAGGAACAAAGAATAATAATACATTGAAAACTTATTCTAGAAATCATTTCAATAGGTAATATGCCATAAATCAGTGTTGCCAAAACACCATAAACATTACACTCTCAACGTACAAGATAAACAACACGAAACATATTAGTTTTTTCGCTTTCTCGCCGACATACTTGTAACTCATGGCTTTATGCACGTTCTGCATAAAGTAACACCTTATTTTTCCACATTCATTAAATAATATATTAAACTGGACACCAATATTATCTGTGAGGGGTCAGGGCTTAATGCATCTGTTTAAAATATTGTGACGTACCATGAATAATCTTTGGTACGCGAGCCGCTTACTACATAGCCCTGACCACTTACATTTGAACCAACACTTTCGTCTTACGCTTCCCCGTATTGATGAGATTCTTATTTCCGTACGAGGATTAGAGTGTCTTTTTATACTGGTCGGGTAATTTCGCAAGTTGATCGTCATTTCAATGGGGTAAATTTATATAGGATTCTAGTGGCGTTCGTCTGCTTGCAGACTTTATTTGACCGTCAATCTGCTTGTCCAAATGATTGTAGTATGGAGATTATCCGACTTATAATAGTACAATGGGCGATTGAGACCGTGTGTATTGATAATTGTGTGTGGTCTTTGATTATTACTTTGATATGTTAATAGGAGCTTAAAGTTATTACAATGAAATCGAAAAAAATGTAGGTACTCACTAGTTATTTCATCCGTGGTTGGCTCCTATACAGCTAGATAGCTACATACCAAATACCTATGTAATTTTTAATCTACAGTATTTTATTCATTATAGGAAAAATATTTACTATTTCTGCGATTCTTTCTGAATATATTACAATAAGTACTCATACTACACATTTCATAAGTTTCTTATGGGACATCTAAACTTTTTCCATCAACCTAAGCTAACAGTTCCCCTTATTTCGCAAAGTTATCCTAGATTTGGCTCAGTAGACGTACAAGTTACAAACTCATTTCAAAAACCGTTTTCGTTTATTCCTATTGACGCCATCTTATTTTTATTGTGTGTGTGCTTTATTGTATTAGAACCCAAAGAAGGTATATTTTTGTATGGTAGGTACAGACGCCAGCACATCACCTGAAACTGTCAAATTATCCCAATCAACTTTGAACCATATGCTTCAGCGATAAAGTTGAAAATCTATTAAGAATATTTGACAGATTGTAGTAGCTTGATACGCTGGCTTCTGTACTAATTGAATAAAAGTTACAAATATTCAATTAAATCAGCAACAGTTTCTACTTGCGGTTTCATGCGCGAAAAAAAACGAATCGATTTCAATTTCACATACAAATGTTGGTTGCGCTGTAACGCTCCATAAGTGTTGCGTTATGCTGATATATGACTGTTGATTGTCACATTATGCAGATACTGGTCAGTGAGAGCTGTGATGGACGCTTGTAGTAATTACTGAGATTCCTACTTAATCATATGTAGGTATTTGAAGGCGAGTCGGTAGGCAGCACTTTTTGCTCCATCTGACGCATCTATTCACTATCTCGGATAAATGCTTAAGAACAACAGAAGGGCAGGTTAGGTAGGTTCTTACTTACTACTTTTTTATTGTTTAAAGGACAATTTCAATTCAGTATGTTTCATTGAAGACCTAGTGCTACGAGCACTTCAAGTATGAGTGTGCGGGTTCCAATCCGGGTCACGCAAGTACCAATGTAACATTTAGTAAATTATACCGATGCTTGAGTAAAAGTCAAGAAAAATCCGATCGAAGGTCCGAGAGCGAGGTGATATTAACATTGCTTATGACGAATCCATCAATAGCTAATTGTTAAGATTGTAGAACTGAATCCAGTTTAGATAAGGCATCGAAGGCATATAAAATGACAATAATACTGAAATAAAACCGAATTAATATCAAACACGAATTTTGAAAATGTAGTCGTCCAAATGAGTATTTTGGAAGTGTTACCACCTAAATCAGGAGAAACGTCCAAACAAATTTCGGATTCTTCCAACTTTCCATTTACAACCTGTGTCCCATTCCCGCCGCGTCAAACTGGCTCACGAGGGCGCATGGCGATAACGTGGACACGTTATATTAATGCAAATTGCCCACCGAGCACCGTCCTGGTGTTATCGAGCATTTTTATACGCGCCAGCAGAAATACCGCGGTGCCATTACTCCGACGTTCCGTTCCTCCACATGCGTGAGAATGATTATATTTAATACTCTTATTGTGTTGTTTACAAATCGATTCCTTTGCTTAATGTTTAGGGATGAAAAAATGTTGAGTTACTGACGACGTGCCGGAGTTACGGTTATGGCTTGGCTGCTCGTGTTTTGTTGAGGGGTTGATTAACTTTTTTATTGGATAGCTTGTTTTCAGGGTTTGATTTGATGCCTGAAATAAGCAGTTTAAAAATTTTTACTGGCATCACGAACGATGAACTTGCAAACTTATAGAACGAGGAGAGTCATCCGGCTATGCAATTTAGAGATTTTATTTTATTTCAAATACAACGTGGAAAAACTGGATTCTCAAACATAATATTGGAATTAAAGATTGTGGCAGTAGACATGAATACGAAAACACTAGCACGACTTCAATTTTTGATACACACAAAGAATTTTTGGGTGCGCCTGCCATCGATTAGTCATTAAACATAATTAATACGTATTATAGAAGTGATATTTGTATCAATTTCGTATACTTTCTATCTACCCACGCACTTAAATCTAGAGAACGACTATTTACCTGTTTAGAACCAAGAATAGAGAATAATTTGTATAGATAGTCCAATATCGGATATTGTTAGAGAGATTAGGAGCTTAGGAAGGCCCGAGCTTCGGGTCAAGCTATTGTAAGCCCGAGTTGAACGGGTGACCTAAATCTGTTACATGCAAGCTTGTCCGAAGGTAGGTCAATTAATCGATTAGTCTATCGGTTTATACTGCTAAGTGGCATTGATTGTCGAGACACTTTGAATACCTGCAATGAAACAGATACAGAGCGTGCACATGTTACTAGACAGTCCAATTTAGAAACATCTCAGTGCGGATGTCTTTGATTAAAGTCAGCAGCAAATGAAAACATTAATGTTATAAGTATAACTTAGAGATTGCGAATGAAATCAACGTTTTTATCAAGTGTCTCCAATTATTGAAGATGAAGAGTTATGCTTTTAAATTTTTTATCTTACATTACCTGAATCAAATCTTCTTCATCAACTTGGTCCTATCAGATATCAACTGACGCTTTAATATTTACACGTAGTTTTTCTTCGCTTGGATGAATTATTGGTCATTAGAACTTACATTATTTGCTAACTACTATCACCATTAGGTGGTGACTGCAACGTCTGCATTCGCAGAAAAAAGCTGTTAGTGTCGCGTCTCACTACAGCGATTGTAAAGACCTCCAAACGACGGAAACATAAATCCGACCAAGTACTCGTAGAGTTCGCGTAAATATCTCGGAACATTGTGATTATACTCCCTCGATTCTTTACGCTTTATATCTGATTCACCATGAATTCCACTGAACTTTCAGTAAAAAGTCATCTGATTTTATAAAATACGATACTCAGTCTGGGCGTTACTCGGTCAACTTGACCCTACAAACACATAGTAATTTTGGAAAGTACCCTCAAAAATCAATGCCTTTAACTCTTACGTTTTCAATATCGTCAGACAGAAGACTTGATTTCAATTATATGGTGGGGAAATTGTCGGTTGAAACCATCATTTAAATGTTAAGTGTTGTATAGTCGTATTTGTTGTGCGGCGCAGAAATCACATGGCTTATGGGAGTCGAGGTTTACAGTAAATTATCATTTTTGTACGTTCACGCAACGTGGGCTGTCGGAATTGCGTAACTTGATGTTTTTTTGTGAGCGCGTGTTATTGTGTGAAAAGTCAGGTCACTTGTTTTGTTTTCTTTTTATTGCACAACGGTAGACTGTCATGCATTCGTTATCTTTTTTTGAGTATCGTTGATGTAGATTTAGGGGTCGGGAAAAGTGAATTAGCTAGCAGTTTAGTCTTTTTTTTCTTTGAAGAATCCATAATATTTGTTGAGAATTCTTTAGCGGTAACTCCATGAGTATAGATTACAGAATATCGTTTCCCATACTCTTTAGGCGCTATAAGCAGTCTTAGTACAATGACATCAGGTAGGTGCTTCAATCTGATATTAGACATCCTTTCACTTAAACTTAATTAACGCAGTACACGTTTTTGAGACACCTTTTCCAGGAGTCATTATTAGCTTTCTTTACAGCAGTTACCCTAATTAAAGGCTGCTAATTGACGATTAGACATTCAGGCACTTTCGCGAACAATAGTATGTTGTAATGGCTGCCACAGCTTAGTGAATTCCGTGCTTAGTAGGAAGCTGTGGTTGTATCACTTTAGTAGGAAGACCTATTTTGCTATCTATACAATTTCGAGCATAGTTCAGGAAGGGGAATCGTAGAGGTATATTGCGTATAGTGTTAGGATTCACTATTAGAACAAAGGGAGTAATTAGGTAAAGTGTTATTCAAGAGAAAATGTTCTCCTCAACATGACCTAAAATAAACTAAAAACTGCGCAAAACAAAAAGATTTATGTAACTCAGTCAGAAATAATCCTCCTTAATTACCTTTAAAATACTAAATGTTTTACAAGATACTTTCAAAGTCTTGAAAACAAAACAGATTCAATTACGAGAAAGATTAAGGTCAATTATTTTTGAATCGCAAGACTCATGCGCAGACGTTGAATACAAACGCAAAATAAGATTTTAACTGAAGCCACAGCTAACGAAATAACCAAAACGAGTTTGGCATCAAAGGGAAGATTTTTCAATAATTACCTTTAACATTAAGTTGGTAGTTTCATTAAATCGCTGACATAACCAAGTGAAATTAAAACGTTGGACATCAATTCACATGTTAATACATATTTAGTAAGAAATTGGATTTTTGGTAGTGACATAAATATGGAAAATTATGTTTTAATGAGAAGATTATTTCGTGTTTCGCGATAAATTTGATTATAGCGGTTGTTTTGTGGATTGGTTGGGGGTTATTAGGTTGGTGGGGCATGTCACTTGGGAGAATTAGGGCAGTGGGAAACTTAAAAACTTCAGATGATAAGTTTGAAAGGGAATTAAAATAAGACTAACAAATATATTTATAAATGTTTTATCTATCTATCAGATGAAAATATCTTTGGCGTAAGTATATAAACAGTTTTAAAATTATTTAAGGACTTACAATATTAAAGAAATTACAATAAGATGAACAAGGTGTAGTTGCTGTACCTGATAATCATGATCACATTAGACACTTAATTATAATTAGACAAAACCTTAGAGAAATGTTCCAAATAGCAGAAAAAATCTAGCTTTCTCTTTAAAGTGGCAACTAAGTACTTAGTTTAATTACTTTACCTATAGAACCATCATAATAAAACGTCAACACCCCAAGATTTATTACGAAAATAACACAGCGCAGGCGACGCGTTTAAAATGCAAAATAAGCTAAAAGTAAGCACTTAACAATTTTGGTGTTACCGGGAACACTGCAAAACAATTTGTTTGATGATAATATTCGGGCGTTAATTCAAGGGCCGTCGTCGATAAAGATTGACGGACTGCGGGATGGAGACGCGAAATAAAAATGTAGGTACACGAAATTCTTTGCAGATGAGTTTTATGAGAATTTTTGGAAACTGGTCCTTTCTAGACCTACTTTTGTCATGCTGTTGTTGATAGCACCTAAGTCAGGAAAAATTAGAATTTGATAATTGATAGAATAATAACTCAGAAATTATCTTCTAACCATTGTTTAGGGTCTCGAAAGAGTTAACAAACAATGAGGCTTAAATCTTCTATATTAAAAGAAAATGATTTAGACCTTTTCTTTGCGCTACCATCGTCTACATGTTCATTAAAACCATATATTCGCAGGCATTGCTCCGAGCCACTATTAATATCTATCAAGGAATTAAGTTTAATATCAGAAAAGTGCTTGCCCATTTATATGAAACATTACACGAGATAGCCAGAGGTCTAAGTGCTATCAGATATGATAACGTCCGCGGTAATGCCTAAAGCCATGTTAAAATATCAATTATTATATTCGAAAGTCTAATTTCTTTTGTGGAAGTACCGTTGATCAAATATTTTGAAAGTTATTGATATGGTTGGCTAATTTTTAGAAGCCACGAACTAGAAGAAAGCCTAAATGAATTCCGTGGTTGGATTTCGTTGTCAAGAAGATCATTCACTATAATAAAATTCTCCCTAAACATCTAAGATTTTGCTCTCACCATGAAACGCGACACCCATAAACAAACTCGACATCCATAAATAAGCTCAATACCTATAACCATCACCGAGATGATATTTCACATCAATTTACCTATCAGATTCAATAAATAGAGGCACAGCTTACGGGGACTCCATCGTTCTCGATGTATCGAATTTAACACAATAATCGTCGATCATCGCTATCGACTGATTAAAATTGCGGGTCAGATGTTGTTGAACCTACAATGAGGTTGTGCTTGAGTTTTATAGCTATCCGGATCTGTACGGGTTTGGGCTAAGATTGGTTGGTCGGAGTTCAGTTTAGATTACATTTTTATGGGATCTTTCGAGTTATGATTATGGTAAGGCGATAGTTCCTTTCCTGGGTTTTTATTTCCAATAGCAGTCAGATGGGTGTTTGTTTTTATACCCAAAGTATCTATGAATCCAACGGTGAATAAAAGTATTCCTACATAAAGGTCATGGAAGGTGTACACTGCTTTTAACATAGATTTTTGAGAAGTTTGTGTTCTCCAAGTGAGTTCACCACACTTGCGACCGTATCCCCAAACGGATTAAAAGTAACCTATGTCGATCTTCAGGCTCTATACGTAGACTAGTTTTGTACCACATTTCCAAAGTCGGTTCAGTAGTTATGGCGTGAAAGTGCGACAAACAAACGCGTTAATTTTCGCATTTTTGATATAAATAAAGATCTCCTGTAAAATCTACGAAAAATCACACCATTAAATTAATTTTAATGAATAATCAGGAGGAAGAAAAGTAACACCCATTCTAATTTAAAATTACCAGTCACAATTACGGTAAAATATAAAAAAGTCGTTATCGCCCACAATTTATAACTTGTCACGGCGCATCTTTTAACGCGGAAGTTTTGTACAAAATTTGGTGCCTTTAGGTGCGATTCGTGGTATCCCATTAATTTCTCGAAGCTTCCCGATTTATCTGCAAGCGTTGATTGAATCATGCAAATTAGTTTTAATATGTTTTTTTTAGTACAAGGTACTAAAGGATGCTATCTCTAACTGAAGTATTCGCACTTTGTTTCAAATTAACGTATCCAAGTGGACGAATTTGGTGGATGTTGAATATAGGATGGTTACAATATCACTGTTTTGTAAAAGCCTTGATAGATTGAGAGCAGGAAGAAGATGATTCAAAAATTGGCAAACAATAAAATAAGCTAATAAAAAGCTACGAAATATTTCTTGAAATGTTACTATTTTTTTTTTTTTTTTAAGATTATGATGACGACGAATATTTTCCATTTTCAAAATAGCCACGTCGTGTACCGAGAACAATTATAGCTTCGACCATCAGCCAGCATTTTGCTTATTTATCACATACACCATCAAACTGTCACCATGAATACCATGATGTAGAGGACAGTTAACAGGTGCCTCTAGCTATAACTAGTGCGTTATTCACATCGATAAAATTATATCAATTGTTGAACCTATTATATCGATGTAGTTCTTGGCTTAAATGTCGAGACAAAATGCTAAGATCTAGTGCGTGCAGATCGATGAGATAATATCGATTGTTCATCCGATTTATCTTTATTAATTGTTGTTAAATGTCAAGATGCGATAATTCGATTTTGTTGATTATTATTGATGATATTAAGATAAAGGCGATTATCAAAGATAATTTTAGTTGAGAGAATGCTACAATATCCTACCTAATTTATTAACTTTCTTCTTTAATACATAGCACAAAACATAAACTTTATGCTCATTTTTCTAAATTATTTTCTAATAAAAGAAAATTATTTTTATCCACTATTATCATATTTCACAAGTTTTGCCTTCTGCATCAATAAAAACATCATAACTTCTCGTTCAATGTAATTGCATCATTACGACCTCATTTTTCCTAATATGAGCACAATAAGAAATAATGGGAAAAAGCTGCCGTTATTAATAATTATTATTATTCACGCATTGGCATCTTCACGGTTATATCGATTCTATTCGTAAGTAAATCGATTATTTCTGCATATGTATGCACTATTGCATGGTGCAGTGTTAAAATGTGTTGGTTTAAGAGTAAAGCCTAATATGTGTTGAAGTATTTTTATTACAGTCGACGATTATATCTGCAGTGTAGACGAGATGATTGCATTTTTTCATTCATTTTTGACATTTAATTTGGAGAATGTTCGGTCTTTTATTGTTTATTCTCACTTCATTATCAATTTTGAACCTTACTGCTATTGTTTTAAAGGTGTTATACTGTTGTTGTGTATGTGTTTGGTTGTCGGTCGAAAGAGCTTTCATCAATACGTTAATCGCAGTTTTTTGTTGTGGAAAGTTATTGATTATTATCGATAATTTTCGCTTATGGTTGCCATCACGTGGTATTGTGCTGTACAACTTTTTCTACCGTCACTTATTTTCATACGGGTAAAGGCTGTAGGCATTTTGTTTGGCTTATTATTCTGCGCAGTTCATAAGAAGTTGACAAGAATTAAAGATGAGTATGACATGCAGAGCTTCGTAAATACTTTTTATTCCTGTTATATCAAGTATCAAGAAATAGGTTGGTGCTTATTAATACTAGATATTTCGGAAGTCCTTTATTACAAATCTTGCCTACCTAGGCCACCACCTAGTTATAACGTTTTTATTCTTTGCATCCAAATTAAAATATTCCAATCAGTAGAACCAACATTGTATTTGAATTTCAATGCTTCTGCTATGTAAGCCAGAAGCAGTGTGGGCTGTTTCTTCATTATTCTTAAACTGATCATTAGGTGAATTGTAAAATACTGGCACTGGATGCTAGCTGCTTCTCGCTACTTCACTTCGATAAAATATACCCTATGTGTGAGTATTTATTCGTAAAACATCTATGTACATATTAGCTGATTCTCGTGGATTCTCTACACAGGGAAAGTTTTCCTCAACCAGATAGATACAGGCTGTAACCATCTCCAGGATACCTGTCGTACAAAAAAATATTGCAATCGTTTCATCTGTAAATAAGTATTGCAACCTTAGCAAACAAAACTCATTTTCACATTTATAATGTTAGGTGCAGATTATGCATTCAAACAACTAGTAAATATTCAGATATCTATGATCTGTCTGACAATGACCCAATTCAACCTTGCCACGTGGAAATTACCAAAAAAACAAACAAGCATTATAATGCTTGCCGACCTTTAAGACCGTGTAGGTATATTCTGATATATAACGCAATTTTATAATGAATATTATAGAATGTATTGATCGTCGTGTCCCGGGATCGCGTAGGCGATACACTTAATTGACTGTTCATTTAGTTTGGCGTAAGTGAAGAAAGACGGCGATCAGGTTTTTGTGAAGGTAAAGTAATAACGACGTGTGGTCAGTGTCAACTTTTTTGCGTGAATATAAAAATTAAAATAAATAGGTTTTACATTTAGTATAGTTTTTACCTTTAAGAATAGAGCATACGTACTCATTTTTTAGACCCGGCAACACTCTTGTTTCTCCTTTTTTCTGCTGTTCATGGGTGACAATCGCTTAAATCTCATAACAGTCACGTACTGGATGCAGTATTTTACTATTTTTTTAAATATTATAGTTATTACTGAGATGTACACCATATCACCATAAAAGAGGGGTATCATATCATAGAGGGGCATGATTACACAGTTTTAGTTAACCGAGTTATATTAGCAATTAAATACTACAATACAACTTCACTTCATTCGTTTGATCGTAATTCATTATCCATTTTAAAATTAGAAGTTTCTTATTAAACTGATTCATTTGCCATGTCACAACTCCAAAGAATACCTAATTAAAAACCCCAATTTCAAATCCGGCAATTATGGCAACATCTTTCGTAACTTGTACCATACATCCTTGATGCCGCCTGCTTACAGTGGGCGACACAAAAAGGTGCCGCGCTACAAATATTGTTGTTCTAACAATTTCGCTAACACGCCACACGTACTACTTTGGACATTTGTCATATACATAATTAACACAACAATAAATAACGCTTAATTTATTTTTATAATATCTTTGAAACATTTCACCGTTATGTTTCAGAAAAGGGCATTTGTGTCGATCGTTTTTGAGTCATGCTTACATCACTATTTTGCACACGGCTTGTGGACGTTAACCCTCTTTTCACTATGTAAACATGCTACCACGACACTAAAAGATTCATTCAGCCGTTAGAAAAGCTTGTATGGCCATTTTGAGGTGGTTTTGTCCATAAAAACTGTGATTAGGAGATGAGCAAGACGCAATTCAATTTTTTGAGGTTATTCACATGTTTTTTTTTTGTTTATTCATAAGTAACATTTTCGATTATGAATGGATACCTGGCTTAAGATTTTCTCCTGATTGATCCATTTAGTTGAAGCTTCTAAGTTTGCTGATTGCATATACTGCACTCTAAATATAAATAGATACTACTTAAACTCCAACGTCACAACAAGCGTAGTGAAGGCAAAGTTCGCGATGGAGGAATGGAAGTTCGTTCCAACTTTCGGCATTCTTGGAGGCAGGTTGACTAATGCGCACCTGCTGACAAAAGTTTCCCTCGATAAATATTCTAGATCTTCTAGATGGCCGTCTGTGAAAATTGTGGAATACTCGGGATGATTTTTAACTTTTTATTATTTTAAACGATTTTCATTTATTTATTAGAAGGTTTGTTTGAAGTATTAGTATTTTCGAGTATTTCCAGACGATGGTCGCTTTTCCTTCTTGTAACAGATTATGTAGCTAATAGAAAAACTTAAAACATTGAATCGAATAACTCTCTAGTCTATGAACCACAGACAGATCAATTGCGATCTTTATTTCCCCATTATTCTATAAAATCCATATTTATCCGGCACAATCAAATTATTTATGATCCTTCATCAGGTTTTCGCCGAAATGCTCTGAATATAATCTTATCTTCGATCGGGGATCGGCCATCAGCCGTCACCAATAAACATGTCATGATGTTGACGTACCTGAATAAAGTGAGCAATGGATACAATAGCATAATTTGACGGGGAATCAAAATATGAGCGGTCCTGAAGCAGGGCGGTGCACACACTGTACGGTTTTGGAGAGACTTTCAAAGGTGAAGTCTCTACTATAGTAAATTAACTAAGAAGAATGAACATTGAGAAGAGAATTAGTCTTTCTTAAAAAACAAGTGATATTTTTAACCCTGGCGACTACCTGAACCGTCAACTAAAAGATTTCATACCAAGATAAAAATACCCTGTAATACTTATTTGTAGTACAAATGACCGTATTGTTTGGAAATAAAAGCAAAAAGCTATGTACTCCATACTTTATTGTTATGACTGCGCTCATTAGCGCGGAGTTGCAAACATTTTAACTACCTATTAAAAAGCTTATGACCGTTGATTCGATCTTTATGCATTTTATTTTTGATTAATGATAATGCCTATGTTTACAAGTGTCCTTTGGAGTTATTTGGTGGCCTTTTACTGCCGGTAAGTACGTAGATACATTTGGTGAAATAAGTTGCCTTAATGCACCATCAGAAAGATTAACGTCCTGCGTTTGCAAAATAGGAAACGTTTTCAGAATCTCAATATGTACAGGTTTTTGACAATGAAGTACATATCTACACTATGATAAGTTACTTCAATCACCAAGTACCTAATACTTAGTGGACGCTAGAGCTAATGAAACTCCATAAAACTGAGTCTTATTTTAGTTTTGATACTGAAGTCTGTCAATAAATATGTATATATGGCCTGGTCACATTGGGAAAGATAGCTGCAAAATTTAACTATTAGTCCCTAAATATTACGTATGTCATGTAACTGTACATCTACTTTTAAATAATTATAGGATGCCAATAAAGTTACGAAATCCAAATAACTCAACGGATTCGACCGCAATTCGATGTATGCCAACATTGCTATAATTCGATTTTATCGCATCGTTAGAAATGTCTTAACATTCAAAGAATTGTAATTGGTGCTCATTATTACTTAATAAAACGTAACTGTGTGGATGCACCGCGCCGGGCCCATGTAATAAAGATCTAAGGAACCTCCCATGAGCTGATCCGGCTAAGATAACACTCTTCAGATCATCACTACAGATAAGCGCACAGATTTGAAAGTATAAAATGTTTGGACAGCTCGCGTATAAAATCTTTCACGTTCGTAGACGCACGAATATGACGTCATTACACTCCAATCAAAAATAAACCTCCAATGACGATTATAAGGTAGGTTTTTGACTGCTGCCCCATCATACGCCGAGTAATGCCCTTAAGTGAAGAACAATGAGAAATACATCTTAAATCTTGAGTGGGAAAGATGAGATTCCAGTGGGACATCTTTATCTGGTTCCATCGCCTGACTTTCGCACGATTGATCGATAGTATTTTTTGCGGTCGCCTTTATTTATAAAACAATCGAACGGTCGATAAATGCTCGCCCCTACCAGTGGTAATGGTTCCACGAAAGAAAATTACAAAACATAAAAAGAATACGCGCTAAATACGTGGCCGTAAACGATCTTTAGTTTTGTCAAATCGATTGTTGAGAGCGGCGAATAAAGCAATAGTTCTCCATTTCTCCAGAATATTTGCCGTAACAGTAATAATAGAACCCAGCAGTAGATTAAGATTATCTATTGTAGGAGGGACCTGCAAAATAATGAACAACGTAGTTTTAGTTTGCTTCCATAGCATTTGGTCGAAAGTATATCGAGATTATGTTGATATGGTTTAAATTCTGAATGAAAAATAGGTTACGTATACTCATATGTTAATTTAATATACTTTTCTGGCATTAATGCTAATTTACAAATAATTTGGATATTGAAAAGCAAATATGAATAATTTCTTATATAATGTAACGTTTGTTTTACAAACCATTTTGTTGACTTGGACGATTAAAAATCTGCGATAGTTTTCTGATGAGGTCTCTTTTTGGAACCAAAACGATACGTCATCGTGAAATCGTGGTACCTCAAATCGAAGATACGGTCCCCAGTTCAGTAAGGTCTCAAGGAATCCGCTTGCATGTCGTAGGTAATTGTCATTTCATTATAGAAGTATTCACTCAGGTTGTAACACAGGTATTTGGGCCCAGTTTTTGGCTCGTAACGAAATTACCGATAATCGGACCAATCGATTCTTGATCGATGTTGTATTGTATCGATTTTTGTGTACTATGTGCAGGACCGGTTGTTAATTTTGGAGACAGCTGATTGTAGTACGTAACATATTTGAAGGGAGGATAACGTTTTTGTCGGAATTTAGCAAAAAATATCAGGTGTTTGTTTCGTTATTTTTTAAATTTATACGTAAGGTTTCGTTAGCGATGTCATGTTTGAGGATCGTATTTACTCAAGTATGAATAATGAAAATTATAAGAGGATATATTTCATGTGAACCAATTATTCCAACTTAGCAAAAATCTAATTGAGACAGTTTCCATTTTAGTTTGCGCATCGGGTGTATAATATATAGTGATCTATTTTAATTTTTAGTATAACTTGCTGAGTTTGCAGTCCAGTAAAAAATATATTGAAAAGCTTTTAGGTAGATTAGTTCCCTTACCTCAAGGGAATTGAAGTTCGTGCAGAGGTGTTGCTCTAGCTTTCGATTGTTTTTTCTGGTTTTCACGATATTGCTTAACGTGAGAGTGCGGTAAATCCTTTTTTTAATAATATCCTTTTGTTAGGGACATTGACAATTATTACGTGAGAAGCTTTTTGGAGTTAGCAATTGAAATTGTAAGTGATGATTACGAAGATGAAGATGTATTCTTATTGATGCTAATGTATTGCCAATTGAAGACCTTTTAACTTAACTATCCTGAATTAAAGACAGTCCACCCACTCTTTATTACCTTGCAACTGTCACTGTTTAGCGAAACGATAGCTTTTTCTCAAACTTGATCGATTGAGCAATACATGCCCACTATGGAAGACACATTTGTATTCCTCGACCAAAAATTGATGCAGATCAGCCCCAGCCTTCAAAGCGTTGTAAAAATATTTTTGCAGTTTAGTAGCTTGGGACATCATCAGATAGCAAAGAACAGGCCGCTACATCATGTCTTATGGAAGGAAAAAGCAGCAGCAAGAAATCGCAACTAATTTGAAATATGTCTTATTAAAATAAGCAATAACAATATGTTACTGCCTCATCATATAATCCATAACATAATTTGAACATCCATCGTAATTTGCAACAGGGACGATTTTTTCATTTGCGGTGTTTCCTTTCTATCGTTGTAGAACTGAGTACGCGGGCAACGTCATTCAATCATTCAGCCAATAAATATTTCGCCTCATGTTTTCATAATAAACACACATTTCACTTGTAATGTAACATTATGACATGGCGTTGTAATAAAAAGTTTAAACGATGTTCGTTGACTATCGGAGATACGGAATTGATGGGGATGCTATTCGTCTTTCGGTTTGATGAAAGGGTTGGTCTTAAATGGTTTAGTTTGATACAGTATAAGTCTTCTTCAATATTAATGTATAAGTTTTCGAAATAATCCGATTACATCCTAGTAAACAAAATGTATACATGTCTATGACTAACACTGATTCATTCATTTTTCATTGACTAATTCATTTGCAAATAAATCCTTTGAATTTGTTTACAAAAATAAAAGAACCTCAAAACCTATTAATATACGGATAAAATAGTCGAAATCTCAACGAAAAATTCAGTGCCCGATTCTAATCAGTTTCAGCAGCAATGCAGTTGACTAAAAAGCAAAACTTTGCAACGGAAATTTTCGAGAGTGAATTTATATATTAAATCCGTTGCGTAAGACAGATAGGAAATTGAGCCACAATCCTGCCTCACAATACCCCACCGTATTGACGGCTTAAAACTCAATACTTCTTGTGCCTCAAAACTCAATTTCCGGCAGAAACCCTTGAGACATCCCTGTAGGACAGATTCATTTGTCAATGACATGGTCTTATTATGTAACTGGTTGTCAGCGAACAACTGACAACGCGACTGTCAGGGAACAAAGGCAATCGCGATTTAGTCAGCAATCGTAAAACATCAGCGTCGGTAATGGCTAGTTAGGACTAAGATGTTTTGATGGCCATATTGTTGGCTGATGTTGAAGTGGACGCAGAGGAATGATAATGGAACCTCGATTATAGATAAATATATTTTATTGATGAAAACAATGAATAATTAAAAGGAGTGGATGTTTTTGTTTGACATGCAGGTCGCTTCCAACCGGTATATGTATGTGGAGATCTAAAGGGGAGACCTATGTTCAGCAGTGGACATCCTATAGCTGAGATGATGATGATGACGTTTTTGTTGTTAGTGGAATGTTCTGGAAAGTTTAACAGAATTATATTATTATAGCTACGGAACTTGACTGAGTCAGGAAAATAAACGAAGCTCTCGTTTGTTGTGTCTTAAACTGCACGTGCATTAGTAGAGGCTTTACTGCACATCGTCCTCAGTAGCTCATTGCAAATTGGCACTTAATCATTTTCCCCCCATTCGTCAGTGCCAGAGAGTACTTCGCTAATATTAATATAAGTTGCGAATGCGACAACTGTCATTACACAACCAGTTGAACCAGTTGTATGATGACGGCATTTGTCAATTTTTCAATTCAGCTTTTTAGTCGTACGCTAAGTGAAATAAAATATCTTGGAGATTAGGGCAGATTGAAGCGGTATAGCTTTACTCTAGTAATATAACTAATCTCCGATATCAGCGATTAACAACATTAAAATACTTAGAACAGTTAGTCAGTCAGCTTTTTTTGTTGCAAAGCTAATAGCTACATGAATATTTACAAAAAGTTTTAATATCGTAGGACTTCATAAAATAATTAACGCGTAACCGATCGGAATTCCAGAAATATGTAGATACTCCCGTTTAATTAATAAATTATGTTAATCGAACATTATTATATAATAACACGCTCGATAAAGACAAAACGCCAGAAGCAATTAACTGGGACTTAACAAAAGTGTTAATAACATAGGCATTTCACAGCGCAGTTGCTCGTTTATTAAAAATAAAGCTAATTTTACGCGAATTATAGAGCGCTTGTATGTGATCCCGCGTTTCGCTACATATCAATTACTTGAAGTTAGCATAAAATGCGTATTAGTTATTGTGGCAAGCGTAAAACTTAGTTGCACGATGATATTAAATTTCCTTTAAATTTTATAAATTTTATGCCATTTTATGCCATTTGATACATTTAATGGCAAAGGTGTTCTCCGGTAGCCAGCAGCTATAGCAACGATGACTGTATTAGGTCTGTCGCAGTTTGCAACTATAATTCCCATAATACGAGCTGGTTGACAAAGAAATCCACTAAATCAAACCTAGGCAGTAGATTTTCCAGCATGCTACTTGTCACCAGTCTAGAGCGATGAGTCAATTATAACACCTTTTTTGGTGCCAATGAACACGTCTTATTGATTGCCTCTTGACTGCAGATTTTGAAAATCCGTACGTACATAAAGTGCGTCAGCTGTGCGAACATGAAAATATATCACATCAAGCATCAATACAGTGCCAATAAATCAAGTTATGACTTAGAGTCCAATTTAGCCAAAGAAAGTCTAATCCGTGCCGCCGTATATCAGCTTTCTAGGACTCACTTATTCAATTTACGTTCTACGCCGGACAAGAGTTGGAACAATAAGCGGGAGCTACATGGGCGAGCACTACCGACCATTACGTATTCCGACCACGATCCTATCTCAACTCGAACGCGTAAGCTTACACGAGCGATCCAACCAAACGAGCAACTTTCAACGATGCTTGCTCTCGCAAGTACCTTAAATCAGCTCAGGTTTATGCCGCAATGGTAAGTGCACAAAGCGATTTTTGGTTCCACATTTTCGCACGGCCGGCCTCCGCGAAAACGCACCAAGCAAACGTCATTGGCTGATAATTGTCGCTCCCCGGCGCGGCGCCCTTATCGCCCTAGATAACCACGCTTCCATCTTATTGTCCATTTGTTAAGATACCACAATGCACTCGGAATATTACTAATTAGGCTCTGTTTATGAGCCTACTGGCCATTGTTGAAAGAATGAGATAGTTATCTGTTTGTTGTCTGCAAATGAGATTTGCGATGCCGCTTTGTCGGTTGGTAAAATTGTATGAGCTTTGTTTCATCTGAAATATTATCTGTAAACCAGTGTGGTGGACATTGTTTTTGTGGCAGTTAGCAGAGGCTGTACATTCAGGTTGTGCTATCTGATGGCTTAAGCTAAAGCTTCGTTATGCGCATGCTTGGTGCAGTTATGTTTCGAGTTTTTCGGGATGTGACCCTTGCTCCGGGAATTGGGACCTGTATGGGCATACCTTGGAATGCAGTGAACGCATTGTTCGTTGCAAAGCTTTTGTGTCTGAAAATGTAATTTCGACTGAGAACGCACCAAATACGTAGTGTCCGAAATCTGCACAATTTTTCGCGTTTTTATCTGTAAATCCGATATGCTCATTTTAATTGTTCGTTCAATTTGCTGACATATGAGGTATTTATTATATCTACACTCCAATTACTTTAACAATCTCGGCGATGAAATGAGCCAATTGGCTTTAAGAATTTATTGCATTTCAGCCGCTATTTCTGCAGAAGATTTACAGCTTAACACTTCGAGTGCCTGCGAATAAAAAAGTGCATAAAAATTCAATATACTCGTAATGACTATTGAAATATTCACACGGGGATCGTAAAATTCAATTGTGGGGGTGTAAATGCACAATGAAGTTGAAAACTTTAATATATACACCGTTTTATACGTCGGTTGAAATACGGGCTTCCGATAGTAGCGTTTGTTGGTCCAACTTGTGCCAACGTTTGGCCAAACTTAAGTTGTTAGGTGGTACTTGTGATAAATGTTGGAAGTTTAAACGTAATAACGATTAGTAGATAACGACTGAGTTATTGTTAACCTTGTTACTGTTTATGTTATATCGCTGATGACGTATTAAATTTAATTCTTGTTCGTGCCACCTTTAAGTCGATTACACTAACATTATCTACTTTGATCATTTAAAAACATTTACAAAGTATACAATATGTTTTCTCCTTGTTTAACATCATATTTGAGCCAACAGGATATTGATTTTCGACGCGTTAAAAATAAAATCTATCATCTGGCGAGAACAAAATCATTAATGAAAAGGCTGCGCAAACATTTGTTCAAACGCCCGCTCGAAGGGCTGGTGCAAACAAACCAATATTGGTTTTGTCGAAAAAACACGTCGGTGAATTTTACGTCGCCGTCTTGTCGCTAGATAAAATCGCATTTCGCGTTTATTGCACAATGAATTGTAGCGTTTTATGTTAATAACCAGCGCATGTGGGCCGAGAATGTCGAAATACTGACTAATCTGGCCGTGGGTTGCGAACGGAAAAAAATGGCAATTTTAAATTATACACGCTACCCACATCGGGTACGGTATAAGTTCTTTATTAAACACTCCTAGGTTTTTAATTACTTAATTATTTATTTACTTTGGTCCTTTTCATCGTTCACGTTTTTTGCTCATTTTGTCTCTAAGTAATGATCACGTTATTTTTGTTAATGGCTATTTAGTTTTTTAGTCCACGATTAGCATACTGTTTGGCAATAGCTATTTAGCAGTTCTGTACTCATATCTCACGATAGAGATGTTTTTAGACTTCTGTACCATTTATCAAACTTACCAAGTATCTTTATATGGAATCTTACACGAGCGTCGATAGTTTAGCGTAAAATATGAGCCTAATTTTTAACAACGGTTACTGTCATTTGCTTTATTATTTTTGTCTAATTTGGTTAAGCAGCTGTTTCAAATTTTGAATTTATCGTGTATCTTATTAGTTTATAAATCAATTATAATAATTAATTCACCGATTAAAACATCATCAATTAAATGTACATATAAATGTTGGCAGGTATGACTGTTCTTTGATAGCTAAAATGTTACTTGGACCATTCACATCCTACGTAGTATTATATTACGACGTTTGTTATTTATTGTACCAGTTTGTTGGTAATCTATTTGTCAGATCATCATTTTTTTTAAATAGTGGTATAAATGTATACCTAAGAACAGATAACATGGTAAAATTGCATTATTTCTATCGCAACAAAAACAACTCGAAAATCAAGTTTGTAATGTCAAAGACGCATAAAGCTTTTCATTCATATCTTAACTCATTCATTAATTCAATTCTATGCAACACCTAGTCGATACATCAACGATGCTCGAATAAAAATCGATTGCAGCGATCGAGGTGAAATCGCCAGTGTCGAAACCTCGGAACTCGCCACACGCCACCCACACTATCTTCGTCCTCTTATTAAGATGTTATTATGTTTTCGAATCGATTGATGAAAGTTGTTTGTCCTGCCATCGTATGTTATTGCTATGTAGACGATGTGTTGTACAAACGAGAGAATTGTTGCACAAACGAGGGAACGTGGTTCCAGTAAGGACTTCTAGTTAAGTGTGTGTATTTAGATTTATTTGGCTTTTAAGGGCTGAGGTCTTTAAAATGGCATCTTTGGACAAAAACGCAATATCTCCAAAGATTTTGAAAATAGATTGATATACAAAAAAAATAACTTATGACGCAATAATGCCAGTATACATAGAATTAAGTCATACTTACAGATTATACTGAGTTTCATGTCTTTTGCCTAAGCTTATCAGGGTTCTGTACTCAGGTTTCTGATTCATATAGATCAGTACTAGACACTGGAATCGCAACCACATATTAAGGACTACATTTAAATAAGCTATGCTCATTTTATCCCTGACCGTTACATTCTTTTAGGGAACCCGATAAAAATGCTCTGAGTCTCTTCACATCAAAAGAATGTACAATGTTGCGAAATAATGACCCTGTCTGGCTCTAGTTCCTTGTTCATTAGTCTAAACGCACCCTAAGATGTCATAGATACCAGTTTTCACAGTTAACGACAATATCTGTTTATGTCAACACGCAACACCTACCGCATATTGGAGCTAACCTCTTTAGTGGGCAAATATTGAGTTTTACGCCCCGCACGGTCCCATAAAATTGTTCGGATTATATGACTTTAATATCATTGCTGAGGTTATGAAATTTTTACTACGGGTTGATACGAATGTTGCCTTACAGTCTGGTGTTAGTACGGAGCGGACCACTGGTTGGAGTTCAATTTATGAAGGAGGTTTGGTTAGTGTTATAGATGCAGCGAATTCGATTGGGTCTTTAATTTTGATTTTACTAAGTTTAAGAGTTTCTGTTCAGTTTTCCAATTTTCTTCCGCAAACAAACCAGATTGGAAAATCCAATCAAAAAAAATACTGGATCTATATTAAAAAGTCAGTGTTATACACCTCAATTATCGAGGATGGCTATAATAGATAATTAAGGAGGTAGGGAAATGCCTGGCAAAAGCAAACACATTAGCTTGGATGCAAGTGAAATGAAGCCATTAGCATAATTAAATCTAGCTTTATTTAATTAAAGAAGTAGTTATGGTTTTTCCAGACTATGTAACGACGATGCATAGATGCCATGTGTCAATAAGGTTTTTATAAGTGTTGGTTTTAATATCTTTACATTTTATTGCTTTGAAATTAAATCTATCATTCATCTATAAACATCAAATTTGTCTCGCGACTTATCTCCCTGATATTTAACTCTTACCAGCCTCTGCCAGCGGTTCCACCGGCGAGCCTTGACAGTTACTTTGCGCAGCGGGGTAAAAAGTGCCTCACAACCTTCTTCTATACCTAAATGAACACTAAAATATTTTTTCAAAGCTAACAAATTCTTCAGTTTTATAAAATTTGATTAGATTTACATATTTTGTTATCATGTTCGCTCTGTATTTTCTTATGCAATGTGATTGGATTTTCCCAACCAATCCACGTGTAGACAGTTTAAAATTACAAAGAACAACATTAGTATAAGTAGACAAATGCAATACAAAGTGTTTCTTAGATAAAATCAGTTAAAACAATTGATTAAGATACCTAATGCCCACATATTCCATAGAAAAATAAATAGCGGGAAAATTATTGAATCATCATTTGCCTAGCCTTTCTGAGTTTTGGTAGGGCTTCAAATCCAACCAGCCGAGTGTATCTAGATATCAGGGGTGTACATGGGGTCACTAGGTACATATCTACGACCTCTTTATCCCAGTTACCAAGACACCATGATATTTCTTGGTTGGACTGTTTGTTAGACTTTCTGGCTTCTGATTACCCATAATGACTGCCAAACTTGTTGAAATGACAACCGACGCCCACTATTTTAATGTGCTTTCTAAGACACCAAGGAACTTGTCATGCTAAGATGGATATACATCCATGGACCGACTGTACCAAGCGTTGCGATCCACCCATGCGACTGTTACTTAGCCCCTCAATATTATAAATCGAATACCGAATAAAAATAAATCGAAAAGAAAAATCAATAAAGCTACCTGCATGGGCGTTTCGGAGTTTCGATAAGTAAGTAGAAAGCGGCGCAGACGCAGGTCGCGACGATTGAATCAATCACGTCGATATCGTTGTGGACTTGTGTTGACAAAACAATATGTTTTAATCTTATGTTATATACGTTACATGCAAAATAACGCTATAGATATTCGCAATTAATTTTAGTGTAATGATAAATTTGCTACTGAAGATGACAGGGTTAACATTGATAATCGTAGTTTACAATGTTTTTGAATTAGTTATTAATTCGTCGAGTCAAATTCGTTAATGAATATATTCAGAAATTGCCCAAAATTTTAATGCGTTTTAAGTTAAAAGGAGATCAAAATTCAAACTTAAAATCACGAGCTTTATGTAAATTGGGACCATCAAACCATTCGTAGATCGGAAATTAAAACAGTAGAACACTAAATTACCTACATCAAGTTTAGTTAAATAAAACTACTAGTTTCATCCAACGGTTTCACCCATGTCTAGTGGCAAGTTCTCCGCGCGCCTGGATAAAAGGAAGCTGATGACCTTTGAAGTAATTTTGATCGAAGAAGGCTGTATCTATAAAAGCAATAAGCTATTTTTTAACCGGGTGCGGCGAATAGTTTCCACGGGGCAAAGTAGCGGAAGCTAGTTTTACTATAGATAGTAACAATCTATACCATAACCAGTTCTTCTTAACCACAATATGCAGTGTGACAGATCCATGTTTTCCTATCTCATTACATATTTATGGACGTGTTAAGTTGTTGCGCATACATTGTCAGTAATTATTTAATTGCGCTCGAGTGTTCATTCATTATAGTACATGTAAATGAATGGTTTTAGTTAAATAGATTTGGTGACCCGGAACTTGCGCAAGATTGGAGGAATAATTATTATGATCGGGATTGTTTGTTAATGTATATTTATTCAATAAAAGGTCTACAGCACTGATTTAAGAACGTCTTTGGAATTAGAATGTTTTGAGAGTTACTGTCATTGATTACTCGTATAAGATGAAAGTTGGTTATCATAGTAAGAACAAGGGAAGAAAACAAAAGAACATACAATAATAATGCAAACTTCGTCCAGACCAATTGTTGACTATTTCGGCTAAGGAGATTAGTCATTTGCGCAGTACATATTATAGTGCACAAGCATTTTGCGCACACCGGTGCACTCTCTATCCCCTCGCTCTCATAGCCGATTAGAACGGGAATCCGTCGCGACTAGAGTCCGACCGACATTTACGTGCTCTCCGATGCACGGGTGTATTAATCATCATCATGCTACGGGCTGCTTTTGTAAAAGTTTCTTCAAACTCAACTAGCAACTTAGGCTCGATCTGGGAATCGAACCCGAGACCTCTGGCAAAGCTACCAACGAGGCAATTGATCAGCAGGTTAACATTATGTGAGCAGGAGTTTGAAACACAGAAAAATACTTGATAAAATCAACTTTCTGCCTCAGCCACGCATTCGCACCCTAAGAATTATAAGATCAATTTCATAATTTCTGTAGTAATTTACTAATTACACAGTAATCTATCTGTAAACAGGTCTTATCTGGTACTTTATGGTGTCCAGATTGTCATTCAGCACCTACATACACTAATCGCTTATCGTTGATAATCATTTAGTTTGATAGCAAAGTAGCCTAGACCAGGTTTTGCAACCGAACAAAATTCTCCAATATTCTGGAACTTAGCAAATTTTATGATCACTTTAATTTACGGTCGTTGTAAGAAACTCTAGCGAAATCTATGAGGGAATATACCTGGATCCAATAATTCCAGCTTTGTCGTGCTGTCGTATATCAGTGCTAGTTTCGTACTTTTTGGCTATTTGGTTAGTTGGCACTAAATATCACCAGAGCTCTGATCATCATCCACATCATCAGCCTTCTTATCGTCCCGCTGCTGGGCACAGGCCTCTTCTCACATGGAAATTGATTGAGCGTTAATCTCTCAGAACTCTGATAAATGCTTTAAATAATTGGTATAAGTTATACTGGTAACCGATGTCCAGGTGTTAAGCGGTATCCAAAATATAACTTAGAATCCGAAATTGGCTTATCATATTGCTTTTATCCTCTATCATGTTACAGCAAATTTCTCTAATAGAGTTACATGCAGCTGTAAACACTACATTATAAACCACCACAACACATTAAACTCATTAAAATGTGACATAAAATAAACAAAGTAACATAATCTCACAACAAAACGTTTAAATACCAAAGAAAAACAGACAGCTGTGAAGTTTTTCCATGGAAATGTAGAGAGCATTTAATTCCCCGGTTTTTACAAATTAACCTTTTGTTTTTCCACTATCATATGCTCAATATGAATATATTAGGGATTGCAATGTGACAGGTAGACACCATCAGCTGTGCCCCCTACGGATGACATGCAGTAACTTAGGTAAATTGTTATCGATCTCAAGTAACTATACTAATGAGTTTTTACTGTCATTTGAATAGAAACTGTTGACTACAAATTGATGGAAGCTAAATAGTTGCCTGATACAAAAGTTAATTGCTTTTATGTCACTTGTTTATTTGGTCGTTGACGTTAATTTATTTGGTTGCGTTTTAAATAGTGTTGGAATTGATAGTATCGATAAAACAGTTGCCTGCAGATGTTAAAACTTTTCTTTTTGCAAACGGTAAAAAAATTAAAAGAAGTAGGTACTGGACAGAAACATCTCATTATTTCAAAACAAGTACTATTAAATCAAACAACCACTCGGCTTCAAGACAATACTTCCAAACCAGGTCCAGGAGTAGTGAACTCCAGTGGCATAAAAATGAAGAAAAAGAGAACACTTCAACATTTTTTGCAGCGTCCCTTCTAGTCCCCATTTAATTAATAGCTTGCACAATCAACTTTCCAAGTTTCACGGAAATAAGATTTCATGGCTAATTATCACTTTTGTGGGTAATATTTTTCCCGCCGACACTATACGTGTCAACACCATAACTCACAGGTTAATAACACGCCGGCGGTCCGTCCACATTATTCTTACGCGAAGATGCGCAAGAGTTGCTATATATTAGCGTTTGGTGCAATTTTTGTAACTTAGCGGGTGATACTAGAGGTAATACAAGTTTCTGATTAACTTTGTTATGGGATGACGGAAATTAATGATGGCAATTTTCATTTAGCGATACATTTACCAACATTTTACATTTGTTACTAAAAATCTTTGAACTTTGGGTTCGGGTTAGGAATGTGACTGTTGTGTTTGATTTTCTTCAGTTGCAAAATTCACGCATAACATTGGAGTTACAATGATTTTAGAATTTAAGATGGAATAAAGTTGCCAAATAAGTGCATCCCGCTATCGACCGTCGCTCACACCGCAGCGCAACGCAACCGTTCATTAACGTACGCGTTTCGGATAATTACGTACTGATAAACCAAGCAAATTGTTCGCGAATTATCTTCTCGGGGCGTGTGTGATGAATATCATCTTGTGTCCCAAAAAATGCTTTTTTCACTGACAAACTGTCACTGTAATTGCGTAGTGTTAATTATACAGTTATTTTGAAAGTTTTATGATGTATTCAATTTGTTCATCATTACGATCGGAGCATGCGAACACCATGACATTAAACATATAATTGGTAGAAATTATTACTGAGTATTTATAATAGCCTTTGTTAAATCCGTATTGTGATTTCGCCGCTGGCTTACTCAAGTTGAAAGCGCCGTCGTTTCTGAGTAAATCAATAATTGTACTTGTAGGTAACTTAACGTTATTTAAAAGATTTTTAAATTTTTCAATCACTGATTTACAAAAAGGATATCTGAATGATTTCAATCGGCAATTTAATTTAATTCGTCTGTTTCACATTAACTTTTATTGCATCGAACGCCAAGGTGGAGATAATAAATTCAATCTCCGTAATAACCGTACAATGTGACAGAAACTAAATAAAAATTTGTGATCGATACGTGTACCAATAAAATCTTTTTCGCGAAACTGCAAGTAATGGCGGGCCAGCGTCAAAATTACGCGTCAATCATCGACTACTCGTCTCGGAACCAATTATAGTGACACGTTAAAAATCAGGTCGAAAAATCTCTACGTACTTAACAAACATAAACATAGCTTATTCCCTGAAATTAAAGTTGAAAATTACTTCAGCATGGTCCATAGCCTCGAGTTGTTTGCCCGAAAATCATGATCTGATGTTCTTTATGTCCTCTGTTTACTTTAAACCTGCCCATGTTAATTATCGCATCCAATTTAATTTTATGCACTCTCCTGCTTTTGTCCTTTTCTTTCGTTGTTTATTTGAACGAGAGGAGAAGAGAGGTGATACATATAAATCGACAATGTAAAATTTTACGATATAATCGCAGCGAAGTCAACGGTTCGCTGCGGTGTGAATGTGTGATACAAAGCGTGAACGGGTCATACGAAGCGACCATTTTCGCCTTTGTTTCGGAATTAAAAGGTGTTTAAAATTGTGTCGTATTTAATTTTCAGTTATTGTATGAATTTCAATGTTGTAAATTAATTGGATAATCGTATTTTATCGTTGAAAGATTTTTAAAGAGAAATCAAATGACTGCCGGGACTTTATGACGTAAGTTCAACAGGTAAAGATTGATGAAGGTTTCATATTTCTTCAGCTAACTTTGATTCTAAAAACATTCTAAATATACCTCAGTTCCTGTATACACATTAAGTACCGAGCCATATCTTCTCATAACTGGCCGCTACCATTTAATCATAGACCATGTTTCTATAACCATTTAACTCTTTTAAGGCAACACAATTTAAACGAAAATTACTGCTACCCTACCCATTGTTACCTTTACCCTAGATCCTTACAATCTATTATTCACGTAAGAATTATCCTCGTTGAAAATACTATTAAATCAGGCGTACAAGCGAAATGTAGAATGGTAGTAATAAATAACAATACAATATTTAGGTGTAGTTACAAATCGTGTCGCTGTGTCGTCCGACGCTTTGTCGTGGTCGTGTCGTGTCGCGTCGCTTTGTTGCGCGTGTATAGCGGCACTTATGATGATGAATGTACGCGGACATATTGTGTGCGCGCTGTGTGGTGCGTACTGGCTGCATAGAAATTGTAACACTAGTTTGTGGACATGGGTTTACCACGTGGGTGTGTATGTTTTTTTTAGTTTAGGTTTTTACGAATGAGTTTATTAATACCTACTAGTTTTATCACTACATAGTATAAAACAATGTCGCTATCTCTGTCCCTATGTCCCTTTGTATGCTTAAATCTTTGAAACTACGCAACAGATTTTGATGCGGTTTTTTTTAATAGATAGAGTGATTCAAGAGGAAGGTTTATATGCATAATTTTAGTATCAGCATTGCACCCGTGCGAAGCCGGGGCGGGTCGCTAGTATATGTATAAAAGTATAATGCGACTTTTTCGGTATTATTTATTAATCTCAATAATATTTGTGGTAATAATCAAATATAAATTTCGACCTCAATAAATTCTGCTGTCGCATATTCTATAAATAAATACTATTGAAATAATTACGAATATTAAAACACTTAACCGACATGATTATTAAAATGATTTAAAATAATCAACACGCCAGCCTTATTGATATCGTTAGTAAAGATTTATGTAAATCTTGTTTACTAAGTAAAGTGCACGTGATAGATTCATGAATGACATTCCTTCGTTGCTAATGCAAGTTTATGAATGAGGTAGAAACAAAGGGATATTAAACAAAGACTATTTGCAATTGTAATAATTTTATTTTATCGTGAGATGATCTATTTGATTAGTACTATTTATTTATGTTATAGTAATTCTATTAGGTAGTATTATTAAAAGTTTTATACAATTGATTGGCAACTACCCAATAGGTTAGGTCAAAAATGAAATCCTTTATGATGTTAATTTAGTAAAGCATCTTAAAATGATGTAACTTCCATTCATCGTTTTTTTGCTTGATGTAAAAATAGTGTGGCGTGAAAGTTCTTACTCACTTCGTTTCAAACATAATGTAACTACACGATTCAATAAATTTATTAAAAAAAATGGACTCTTTAAATTCAGAATTTGTATCCTTCAAGAATCCGCACTCTACCTCATCTAAATATAATTTCGAATAATTTTTCATAGATTTTTATTCCAACGCTACGCTACGTGTGTATAGTTTTTTTTTAATAGCAGTGGACAATGTGTTTTGGAGGTGTCCAGACATTGTCCAAAATACGTCCATCATTCAGCCTATGTGTAAGGACGGTGTTATGCAATAACAGATGTTACATTTTTTATACATTACTAGCTGTTGCCCGCGACTTCGTCCGCGTGGGCATTAGGTGATTAAACATCCACCTCCCCCCGTACATGATAATATGTAGCCTATATGTTGACCAGACCTCTTGCTTATATTCATGCCATTTGAAGCAAATCTATGCAGTACTTTTTGAGATTATCCTGGACATACGAAACGAATTTTTGTCTGTAACAAACAGATAAAAATTCTAAAAACTAAATTTTTTGCTTCGATATCGATTGTAGATCACGCCCCAATTATTCTTTTATAGAAATATTCAATGTACAGTTTTGACTTTTCTACGATTTTATTATATGTAATTAATAATTAATTAATGTATAATAGATGAAATTAGATATAAATATGCGACAGAAATAAATGAAACTTTTTACAAATACTATTATTATAGACACTAATTGCCGGATATGGACACAGACTTATAAGTCATCTAATCTAGAAGCGAATAAAGCAATTAATATACAATTAGATACGATGTAGGTATGTAATTTCGTATTCTTTACAATATCCTCTGTATCCGTTTTAATTGAATAAATTCTATTCTAATACGATTTATGTTCACTTAAAAAACTTCGCAATTAAAAAAAAAAACTTTATTTTCCATTGAAATTCGCTTGTAAATAGATTCAAATTAATTACTTATAAACAACATGTTGACCATTATACTTAATATTGTTAGTTACATTGCACCTGTCTTTAAAATATTAGCTTACGAATATACAGTAAGAAAATTGTCCCGGAATTAATAGATTTTATGCAGAAATATTCAAATTGGTGTGTGACTCTCATATCTTGGAGCACATGTCTTGTGTTTGTTACTAAACAATAGCCACGCCCATTTTATTATAAAAATGACAGTAATTTGCATACTTTCATACTGTATAAATATCAGTTAGGTAGACTATGCAAGTGCGATTTTTAATTACACGATTATATAGTTTTTTGCCTATGTACTTCGATATGCAGTCGATGCTAATCGATGCTACTAATTACTTGATATCGATATTATTTTTATTCAGCGTACTAAGATCAGGAATCGGGCCAATTAACGATTGCTTCATTATTAACAAATCGAGATATCATTAAACAGACTATATGCAATAATTGTGACTTTATTTCAGATTTTATGCATTTTTTTAATACCTATGCGTTCTTTTATACCTACACGTTGAGAGGACTATTAAATTTAATCGACTTATTATATAGTTTTCCTAAACAATAAAATATACCCATTATTTAAATAAAACACTGTTCTGTTTTCCAATTTGACACCAGGCATTTTACATGTATTTTATTTGTACCTTCTAGCCGACTGACAAGAAGCAGTATAATTTTAGTATAAAAATAATGATTTTGAAATTGATAATTAAATACTTGACCAAGAAATCTAAAAGATTGAATACAAAGCAACGTGCATGAAAAAATGAAAACTTTTTAGTTTTTATTCATATTGGATGAAATTGTCGGCCATGCGAAAGTGCGTCAATTAAACTGTCATTTTGTCCACGGTGACAGATGCGCCTTTAGCTAAACGCTTTAAATAACTTGCGTAGGTTTCTAGCCTAAATGTCAGGTTAACAACTCATTACTGGCCAATACACACGTTAGTCGTAAAATTATGTCTTTAAGGCCAGGATTATTATATCAATTACGGAAAATGCACTGCATACATTCACAGATAGAACTATTTGAAATTATTCTTTTTTCAAAAAGATTTTTGTATTATTGAAAAAATATTTATAATAGGATCATACGGAATGAAGTATCACGTTTTAATATATTTTTTTTATATTTTCAGGTGTGTATACAACTTTATTCTCCTCGTGAAAGGTCGGTTAGCATGAGTGTGTGCTGTGTACATAGATGTTTGTAATTTATTGATACTATATTCGTCATCGATGCTATATTAATGATATTGATATTTTATTGTTGTTTTTTTAAAGTTAGGAAATGATATAATTAATAAAATTTCTCCAATATTTTTTTTTCTTATTCCGTTTAGGTTTTGCCACACAGTTCGACATAGTTTTTTCATGATCTATTAGATAATTTTATTAATAGTAAAAAAAAAAACAGTTAATGTATCAAATAATACATCTCTACAGTTTTGTTAGCTTTACTTTGCCTTCTACATGATATTACGAATTTTCAAAATACTTTTTACTAAACACTGTTTAATTAGTTAATATTCTAATATTCTTATAACGCCTATCAACTTACTAAAATAACAAACCACTTGAGTCAAATTACCAATAACGTATTAATTTGCAGACAAAGCAACTTATTTTCAATATTGTTCCTCCCTTTTAAATGTAGTTTAATTCCAGGTTAAACTAAGCTAAGCCACTTAAACAATGTCACATCGTATTCAAACAATTTAGTAAAGCCACTTAACTTCTGCGGCAGTATCACACACTATGTTCTCATGTCCCTCGGCCTATTTCCCTCCAATTAGGATAAAATGGCGGGTATTTAAAATGCGCCGGTAATGGCGGCGCCTGCGCTTGCGCAGATCAAGGCACGGCAATTACATCGTTATCTGGGTCGCGGTGTTGACGTGTGCCAGTCTGATTTAGTGCGTTTGTACTACTCGTATTATAGGCATGGGGTTTGGAGAAATTTTAGCCGTAGAAGTTTTTCTTGAGGTATTTTTATAGTGAAGGTTAGCTGCAGGTACTCATATTTGTATTCGTGGTGACAAGTAAAAGTTATAGCCAATAATGAGAACGGTCAATGCAAAGCGTCGAGCTTCGAAATTATTGAGATGTATTTCTATATTGCCTCTTCGGATGGCACGTTAAACTGTAGGTCCCGGTTGTCATTGAACAGTCGTTACGGGTAGTCAGAAGCCAGTAAGTCTGACGCCAGTCTAACCAAGGGGTATTGGGTTGCCCGGGTAACTGGGTTGAGGAGGTCAGATAGGCAGTCACTCCTTGTAAAATACTGGTACTCAGCTGAATACGGTTAGACTGGAAGCCGACCCCAACATAGTTGAGAAAAGGCTCGGGAGATGATGAATTTCTCGGAGTAAGTTCGAGAAAAGTTATAAACCCGATCAATGCATTCTAAATTGTCATAAGTAAGCCTTATGAGTGTGTATGTTTGTATATTGATGAATCATATTGCGGTCAGCAAACTGCTCTCCCACCAAACTGAATTATAAATTTCGCATGTCTCAAAACGCTTATTTCAATTCATAATAGTCCCTAATTTGTTTCGTCGACCCTCACTGGGTTATGCCCATTATATCTGACATTCTGATTAATATTTATATTTTCAATAAATCCATACTTAAATGAATAAAATGCGAACTATTTGTGTGTGTTCATCCGATATTTTCGTGACTTGCTTCAATAAAATAAGCAATATACTGATTGAAGTTACTTTATTAACGTTATGCGCGATATTTATGGTTCAAGAAGAGGATTAATTAATGGTATGACCGAATTATACACGGAATGAATGGGACTTTATAGCGCATGTTAAGTTTTATTGAAATGATTTTTGTTTTAAATTATTTATTGATTTTTTTTTCGTAAGCGATGGTAATATGAGTTGTTTTGGTTGGTAATCGAGAGTTGTAATTGTTCGTTTATATTAAGATCACCAGTGCCCACATGTTACTTAAATTTAATTTATTTTTTGCCTTCCATATGAAGTGGTACAAAATATTAGATATTGACATTTTATTCAGAAACATCTAGTTATATCTGACCTTTAATGCATTTTGGTTTTTGACTTTTCACAGATTGTTCTATTGCTGATTTTCTTTTCTGCGTTACTGTTTGTACTAATAAATAAATAAAATGTTTTCTTGTGTTTTTATTTTTACTTCTCCTTCCTATCAAACTGTATTAAAACTAGAATACTGTTGCATGTATTAATATTTCTAATAGAACATCTAATTAAATAATGTAATAATGTCAGTTGTTGTAATTTCACGTGAACTACGCCGTAGCGCGAACGTAGACATGTGCTACGAAAACTTTCGCCTACGACTTTCGTCTACGTTCCAAATAGTTTGTCAAAGAAAGTACAATGGAGAAATTGGACTTTGCTAACTTATTTTCAGTTAAAGTAATGCTTTATTATAATATTTAATTAATAATTACTGCAAGGGCGGCCTCTTCTCATACTGAGAAGGAATGAGGGTTAATCACCACTCTTCCTCAAAGCGGCTTGATGATTACTCATTTCCAAATAATTTCTGCTTATTGGAATAATAAATTATTAGCTTTAGCTTATATAAAACGATTGCTGTAGGGTTTGCTTTTTAGGAGCTATTCGATTATTTTATTGATAAAATTCTTAGCAACCAACAACTGATATTTAGCTCGGAAAAAAAAATCTAAAAAAAGCCTTATTAATTCTAACTTTGGATGGATCGCAATCTAACAAACATCTCTTTAACTTAACTCTGTAATAACAGGACCTTCTGATTTTCTTTGCTTGTCTAACTATTAACATTTATTTTCTATTGTCCCCTACAGGACCTGGAATCTACCATTAAGAAGAAAATTGCTAAGGTAAGTACTTTATCTGTCTTTCATTACTTTTTGAATGACGTCTGTTTTTATTTGGTTTGGCTCCTTATCATTTCACATGTAACTACTACAAATTGAATTTGCCATATTAGTACTGAATTACTGCAGGCTTTCATGCAATATTCAGGTCTTTAGTTTGATTCAACTAACCAAAAGTACACTGAAAGTTTTTCAAGTAAATGAGTAAATAGGACCTTAAATTATAAGTCGTTCGTAAAATACACTCAAAGAATAAAGAAAAGCGTAGCAGGTTCTAACCGAAGATATTTTTACTAAAGCTTTGTTGTCAAGCAAAATACAAAAAGTAAATACATAGTCACCGCTTCTGATAGTCCAAGAGTAAAAAAAAATATATATAAAAAATATTTAATTTAAAAGATATAACTTACATTTTTAACCGACATACTAGTTTAATTGTGTAAGTAATTTTACGAAGCTTACTTGTGAATCATAGTTGTTTACATTCTTACTTCCACTACAAAATGACATCACGTTCGAGAAAAGTTAAAGCATAAGAATAAGTTCACACGAAGAGTTTTTTTTTTATAAACGCACGTTTGTTATTCGCGCGTTTTGTTCCACAATAATTATTACAGTCAAAATGTATTTTACCAAGGATTTTAGTGCCAGAAAGTATTATTTTTATTTATAAGATTTCTTAAGGGTTCTAGCAATGTGGGTTACACGTATGCAGTCAATTTGTTAATGCGTCCAATATGTATGTTTATATTTTTTTTCGTGGGAAATTATCAAATGACTCCTCCCGCGGAAAGTGCAGCTGGAACGCAGCTCCATAAATGTTTATTTCAGGGGTGAACGTGAACAAAGCAATAGGTGGATATCGAACGCTTTTATCATTAGACTATTAGAATCATTTGCAATAAACAATCTCATCATCAAAACAATCAATTTGGAAATCGTTGATTCCGAAAACCCTAAAAAACGTCTTGTACAATAAATCTAATCGCAATACAAAGGTTTAAATAAAATTAAATGTAAAAGACTTTTCGCGACTAACGGTTAAGTTTAACCATAGAAATATACAAAAAAAAACGAAAGCGCGTTCAACGCGTGATGTGCACCTGCCCTTATTAATGTCCAGCTTATAGGTACACGTTGAACATATGGTTAGTTGGACAAGCATGCATGCATAGGCATGCTAGTAGCATCTTGCCGTGATTTATGAGGTCTTGCACGTAATTTATTTATTTTAACTTGCGGTAGTAAGCTGAGCTGAAACGGTAGGAATTTACATTCATTTATGCATGTATCAACATGCTTTTTTATTATTTTAATAATGTTACCTTATTCTTTTCTTATCATGGTTTCTTGAAATTTAGAGAAAGTTACGTCTTTCGGGATTGTTCGATTTTTTACCTTGGTATGTTTAATCGCCGTGGTGGCCTAGAGGTTGGAGCCTCTCAATATGAGTGTGCAACTTCAGGCACATACCAATGTAACTTCGTTAAATGTACTTTCTAAGTATATCTTAATTAAGATGAAGGAAAACATCTCGAGAAAACCTGGGTTTAAATTCTGAATTCGCCACCCGCACTCAACAAGCATTCAGATTTTACGCCCAATTCTTCTCTTTATAAGAAGAGGCCTGTGCCCAGTAGTAGGATTTTAACTTAATTACGAAATTCAACAAATAAATTGACTCAATTCTAGCAAAATTTATCTATTAAACTTTATTTAAATCAGATTCAAGTTTTCAAATAGGTTGATTTATTCGTATTATTTTGGCCATGAGTATAAATAACGCAGTACCTTTGAAGTTGGAAACAAACCAAGCTTTCAAGTAAAGTAAAACTTTAAATAAATTTTACCTGATCGTAGATTACATAGGTAAGGTAACTGACCTATTACCATAGCTTATCTGTTCTGGAAATTAGCCTGAACAAATAGTCCGATACGAGACCGGTTTCCACATAAATGCAGACAAACTTTAATTTGTTCAAATAAATATTTATTTAACACTTACAGAATGACGATTTTATTTTAATACAGGTATCAGATAAGAAAGTCTACGAGTGTTTAATTTACGTAGTAGTGAGTTCTGACTCTAATATGAGCCAAAAAGCCAGATTTTGCCGGAAGGAGTGTTACATATCTACAAATAGGTATAAAAATGGCGGGAAACTATTGTTTTGTTTGACAAAGTAATACGTATTAATTTTAAGAAATATCAGTAGATAAAAACCATTGATAAAATTCTCTCGATCAGGTATAAGAAAGACATTTTGTGCTTAGGTATATGTTTTTCTACGATCTAGGAAATCATGCAGCATTCTACATTGAGGCAGGCTTATTAAACTACGCAATGTAAAATAGTATAAATGTTCGTCAAACGCGTGCGTCGTGACGTCACAGTTATATGTCACGTCACGAGAAACAATCGCAGCTCGCCGCTTTGATGTCGATAATTGAGAGTTATTGCTGCGCGCGAGCACGGTAGCCCTGTATCGCGCCATTTCGCGACTATTTCGCTTTATAACGCTTGTAGGGCCATAAAGTCTGCTATTTTGCGTATTTGAGTAAAATTTACTTAACTTCATGTAAGTGTAAAAGTACTTTTACCAGTTTGTTATTATACTTCTGTCCGTAGTTTAGAAATATTGCAGCTACCATCAGTTATTTAATTACAATTTGTCTTTTACCGTTTTAAATACATTCTTGTTATACATTTTCTCTAGTATCAATATGTTTCCTTTATAATTTTTACTTTAACGTTGAATATATCAGTGTGATGGATGTGTGAATGTGCGATAGTTTCCCGTAAAGATCCCATAAGAAAAAGGTCGTTATAATTCATCATAATATTTGGACCCTCGCTCCGCTTATAACCCCGCTATTTCTAAGCCCCGAGCTTCGTTTCTCCATCTCAGTATTCCATGGAAGGATAGCGGCGTTACGTCATTTGCACAATTTACGGCAATGTTAATGTAGTTTACGACTGTTGACTGAACACGGGGATTTTGACTTATCGAGGCTTTGCGGGGCCTCACAGGCTTTGCATTTACTTGTATTTATTGTTTGTTAGCCAGCCCTCTGTTTCTCAGGTTTGAGGATTATAAGGATTATTTGATGTAAATCAAGTTTAATCTGTCATTGATCGTTTTAAGTAGTGTTTGGTTTGCTAATGATAATACTGTTGGGTGAATGACTAGGTGGCCAGTGGCTACTGTTTGTAGTGTCAAGGAATAATCAGTGAACAGTTTCCACCTCTTAAAAAAGTCTTAAAAAAGTACCTGCTTTAGTACTACGTTTAAACCACCATCTATAATAAAATTAATGGCCTAAACCTAGCATTAAACACAACACTTTTTAAAACCACGTTTTATAATAAGGGGCTTTTTGTATATTTCATTGAAAGACCTTTCAGTGAAACTATTTATTGTAAGTCAAGAAAGGCTTAATTGATTTGGCTGAACATTAATAGGCAAGAAGCTTAAAACCGCCATAGGATCTACATATTTTTATTCATATACGTTAAGGGAAGTACTTGCCTAGAAACGCATGTAGTATGTAACAAGAAAGCTCTTATTCATAAATCTAATGTTACTTTTATTACTTGCTATATAAAGGCACAATGTATGAAGAATGTATAAATTAGTTAATAGATTAAATTGTCAGTTTATTAAAAGGGTTGAATATCATGGGGACATTCTGCTGTATGTCCTGCGCACAACGATATAATTGTCACCGTAGCTGTGCCGTGCGTCCTGACAATTTGTTGTCGCGTGTTGACACTGCACGCCACGCTCGACCGAGGTTCGTTCGCATTGTTTCAAAAGATACGTTTTTTGAGAATTATTTAACCAAAAAGTTCGCTAGTGTTAAACATTTTTAGTAACGTAAAAAATGCTGAATTACACAAACGGATGAAGATTAGCGTATGTTAATTGCGAAAGGTCGCCTTTGAGAATTAGATACGTTTTTGAGAATTATTTAACCAAAAACCTCAACACCAATGGATTGATGTGATTCATGCGCGATGTGGATGCTACTTAAAGTAGCATCTTCGTCAAACCGTATGAAACCGTATAAATAATTTCCTTTCATCCTCTTCATCGTACTAAATCCATTACTGAAAGTCGTGTCTTTTTTAAATGCTTGTATTTTTCTCTTAACATTTTCTCTAAAATCACGTTTTGAAATCTCGTATATACGTACAATGAGAACGCGCGCCATAGTTACCACCTGTACAAGTGTATAATTTTCAAATGACGCCTGCAGCGGTCGCGTCATCGTTTGTGTGAGGTTTGCTTTATTGCAACCTTATTTGTATTTGTTCCGGAAAATCATTGTTAAAGCAAATAGACCTATATTTATTGGTGGTTTTCATTGAAGTAAAATAATGGATGGTATTTGTAGTGTGTATAGTGATGGGAACGTCATTATTAGCCTTTTATTGTCCCACGGCACAGGTACTTGGTATAAGCCTCTTCTTATACAGAGAAGGAATAAGAGTTAATTACCACCCTCGCTCAAGGTGGATTAGCGATTTCAGACTTTTTACTTCTTCTTTTTACTTCCTCGAGATGTTTTCCTTCACCTTTACTAATTCATTGATGTCTGATATATAGTTAGAAACTTCATGTAACTTTGTAAAGTTACGTTGGTAATTACTTGACCCGGAATCGAACCCACACACCCGTATCCAGGAGGCTGGTGCTGTAACCACTAGTTTATTTATATAGTTTTATATTTTGGCTAAAACCCACTCTGTTCTTCAGTGTTACGTTTCACCATTAGTCGGATAAACGTTGCCTACCTGGCTCAATTTTATATTAGGAAGAAATCTAGTCTGTGTGTCTGTGTTACTATTTATTTCTTAAGTAATTTGTAGAAGAATTAAAATAGATTCAATTTGGCTGTCGCATTAGGTGTTGTTATATTCAGTGTAGACTCTCATATACCTATATTATTTACCTGTAATATTTTACCCATAAAGTGTTATGAATGAACGTTCTATAATTAAAATGCTTTGCAGTCAACACTTTTAATAACATTTTGAACAATTTGTAATTTCTTTTTATACGTCTTATAGCCATATTTCTTTCATTGGCACCTGGCCAGCAAGTTATGAACGTAAACGACAAAAAGGTTTGATATTTTATTAAATTATGTTAAAAACAACTTTAACGTAGTTTTCTTGCGCCGACAAGATCTCAATGTTTTTTGATAATCGAATAAACTTATGTAGGGGCATGAAATAAACGAAGGCAAGAAACTTGAATATTTTTATATGAATATCTTTTAATTTTTTAACTTTTTTAAGCGGTAAAAAGATAATGCGGTCAGATGTGTGGCATTGTTAAGTTTTTAGTCTATCTTCGTTAACTGTCACTGAAAATAATTTAACGATAGTCGTTAAAACTTGCAGTTAATTTGTCATTATTTTTGAAGAATAAATTTTGTTAGAATACAAGTGTGTAAATCTTTCTATGCACCTAATAAATAATAATAAAATCATAATTCACCCAAAAATCGTGAGAAAATTCGCCTTAAAAACCTTATCTAGTATTCGTTCTAATCTAAAATCCAACTAGCCGCATCGACCCAGTTCAAAACTTTAATGTGTTCATAGAAATTAATTAGTGGGAACATTTCTCGCTAAGCGTATTATTTCGCTTGTCACCGACCGTTATGCGCAACCAGTCTTTAGATGCATCTTTATAATTAATCTCATCACTTTGTATACCATCTTACACTCACTACTCAAACAAACATCATCCACAAAATTCAACTCTATCTTCTTCATATAAGGTCGTTTTTAAATCGTCCATTGTTTTTGAACTGTACTCCTAAGTTGGAGATGACATTTACAATTTTTTTATTTGCATATCACGTCAATCTTAATATGAAAGTTGTAAGGTTGAAAATTATAGTTGTTTTAAAATGTTATTCTTGTTTTAATTTTTATAGATCATAACGATAGAGGAGTCGTAACGTAAATTGTCTGGTTTTATAAATAAATATAGGTGTGTTGCAGTGTTGTGGGTAATTTTGTCTTTGCGGGAATGTCTGAGTGGTATTGTTTATACTTGAATCTGTAGTTTTTTTTTTAATATTTATTGAAAATGTACAAATTATTACGGTAAAATAGAGTGTAAACAATAACTTAAAGATTTGGTACTGTTAGCTTTCGATTCTTCTCTTCACTGGCTGAGCGCATGTGATCACTAGTTTTGCTTTCAAAATTCAAAAGATTATAATATTCTAGATATTTACATGTTTCGAGAAGGGATATAACTGTATAATTTAATATAATTTGGTCTGGGAATAAAAAGCCCAGATAAATTCAATTCTAGTTTGTAGATTTTATGTAGATTTTATTTGAGTATAAAGTTCTCTTAAAAGTTGAAATAAAAGTTAAATGAAAAATTTGTCAAAGACGCAAAGCACATTAAAGGAAAAGCTTTTCATTAAAAACTTTAATTTGGAAACCTTTTAGCTTAACTTCTCCGGGTTCTTTTAGCCTTTAACTAACTCTCCTGATTTCCAACATCACCAGCGACAAGCCTAAACTTTATTTTTTAATTTCACACTTACAGACGTGCAGATTTTCGTCATAACGATGCGTATCTCAGAAAGTATGTGATGCTACTTTCGCGAAACTATAATACATAATTTAACAGATAACGTGCTAAAGGAGTGACGCTCACGTTGATGGTATCGGGGTACTGTCGTATTGTATTACATGTTACCAACAATCAATATGGCAGGTGTAATGTTGCCAGAACATGCTAGTGTTTATCAAAAATAAGGGACGATTGAAGAGATATCATGAACTGTATGGTCATCTTCGTAACTTTTGTGTGGAGGTTTTTAAAAATACAATTTCATAGTTTTGTTTGTCGGTTAAGTATATTTGATAGTTGCATCATTATATACTTCTTTATCTAGTGATAATAAAACGAATCAGTATTGCCATCTAAGTAACGTAGTAAATGCAACCAGCCTCTGAACACGATCCTCGCTGACAGCGATGCGGATGAATTTTTTTGATGCATTATTTTTATTTGCATCAAAAATGATTTCTTTGTAATTTTTTTAAGTTTGTAAGTAATATGGAAACTAACTTTTCATTAATACAATAATATTAATAAATGTTATAATAAAAAAATGTATTCGTTTAGTAGAACTCGTTGTAAGCTTCATATAATTTGCCACTCCTATGGTGGTACCTTTATACCCACGTATTTCTTGCATATCAAAGACATTTCTAAAATTGTTCTTTTAAGTATATTTGGGACAAAATATTTAAAGCATTTGCTTACAGCCCGCCCAGGTGTTGTAATTATTTAAATTACGTCCTAAGGTCTGAATGTATGACTGGGAACCGTAATAATTTTATTTTTATAGTAAGCTCAGCAGTTTATGCCATCTGATTGTGCTCACAGATTAAGCTGCATTTTTTATATTTATGCGATAACTGAAAAAAAAATATATATATATTTCTATTAGGATATATAGTTAGATATATATTAGGTTTCATAGAATGCAGAGTAGGATTCACAGAGAGTTTAAAAGATTACGATTTAAAGTTTTTAAGTCCGAAGTAAAAAGCTTTATCATCTTGCGGAAAATTTACACCTAACAAGGATACCTACCGTATGTGTTCATATGGTTATATCTAATCAAAAGTTTAGTTATAAATTTAATTCTCATTAGTTAGTTGGTCGGACCGAAATAGCTTTCGACTTCTAAAACTTACAAAGTAGTCTGGAATTTAGTGACTAATACACCTGTGCAACGGAGAGCATGTAAATTTTGGTCCTGCGCTTGATCTCTCCCCGATCATGTCGGATATGAGACAGAGGGAATAAATAGAGGGTGCACTAATTTCTGCGCAAATCGTTGTGCACTATAATATGTCCTGCGCAGCTGGCGGATCATTTTAGAGAATACAGCCGCCGTGGCCAACGATTGTATTAAGCCATTATTATTATTTACTGTTTAGTTATAAACAGAAAAATGAATACAGTTTTTCTACATCACCAGGTCAGTGAGACACGCAATCTCCCACCGCCGACCGCATTAAGTAATTGAATTAACGACAACCGTCTAATAGTCCACACATTAGTCTCTATCACAAGCCCAGATCACTTATTATAAACAATTACGACACACCTGTTCGGTAACCATCATATTTAACAAGCACACCCTGGAGCCAAGCAGATGCCAACACTATCTCGCACATCTAGGATCATTACAACTGAAAGGCGTGTGAATAGCAATATTATATTCACAACTCGATTATTTTTAACGATTGAACCAGTAATTACCTGTTGAAAACTATAGACCATATCGATTTTAGCATTCGATATTTTTTTATCGATGTTTCTGTTGATTGAAATTGATGCGTCCCGAGATAAGCATGACGTTAAGATAATGCAGTTCTCTTTGTCTGTGACAGTGAGTGCGTGGGGTCCATTTGTATCAATTTCTAGGGTTCTTATCTTGCGTGTAATCGATTGAAAAGAATTGCATGTACTCCTTCCAAATTGCAGACCTAGCATAGTTATTATACCTACGAGAAAAATTAAACATATGGGTCAATGTGCCGTTTTTTTTTAATTCATTGGGGTACGACGTCAACGATCAAATCGCTGAAGCAAGAAATAAATATTCAAAGTTGATTGGGAAAATTTTACAGTTTAGGTAGCTTGATGTGCTCCGCCTGTACTCCTCCCAAATTGAAGACCTGGCATATTTGTTACCTGCGTTAAGAATTGAACATTGAACTGAGCTGTTTTTGACGTGTTTAATCATTGGTTGTTTATTATCGATGGATTAGAATAAGTAGTAAAATTAAAATATCCTTGTTTTAAAAGGTTTTTAAAAAATGATGTTGTTACAATTTGCTTGTCTGTAAAACACAAATTAATTTACCTGCATGTTAAATGTTCACTCGTATATATGCAAACCAGCATCTATTTTAAGCAGGACATTTCAATAGTATAATTGCTCGTTGAAAACTTTAGATCGATAAGCGATCGTGTCGATTGATATCGATTTCGACGTATTTATTATCGATACCCTAGTGATATGTGTCATCGTCTTTTGTAATCGGAATTAACATCAGCTAAGAATTTACTGTAGATTAAAAATGTTAAGAAATTGTATGTGTCCTGTTTTTTATGACCACTATTTGCGATAGCAATAATCGCCATAACATAATTGTAACAAAATGTTTACATTCAGGCAAGAACTAAAATGTCGCCAGCGAGATTCGTATATGCTATATACGAATTTAACAAAATGATACGCCGCTTGTCGCCCATATCAAAGGGCGAGAAGAGTGAATGTTTAGAAGAAGGAAATGTTTTATATTCGTTCAATTATCGTATCTTATAGCCGAGAAACTCTTCCCGTCTAAATGGGCCTTTTTAGAGATTTCATCTATAATCCTACTCCACTTTTTCTATCTGTCTATATAACCCACCATATATAACCAAGAACAATTATTACACCCTTTTAGCGCACCAATCGTCACCACTACACCGTTAGCTTTCCTAAAACGAGAGGATGGGTTCGATAAACGCTTTTTTGCCGCAAAGGATGCGTGCTCCCGCCCGCTAATTTGCGTCTATATCGTAAACTACGCGAAGCGTTTAAACCGCACCGCGCGAGTGGCGACAGAAATGTCGACACATTGCCAACGACCTAACGAGCCGACTCGCTACCAGTGACGTGACTTGTTATCGATAAAAAGTGCGCTATGAATATGAATTTATTTCGACGCTTCTGAAATATAATCGGCTGCTATCTTGATGTATAATGTGAATTATTAAACTGCACAGCATGGTTTCGCACGCTACATTTTTATGATTTGCTGTCTGTGTTGAAGGTAGGTATGAGTTTTTGTGCATGTTTTGAAGGAAGAAAGAATATGGCTGAAATTGTGCAGAATTACGCAATGCAAAAAGTAAATAACTATTAACTAAAAATTGATACCGTACCTTGTTTTGTGACAGCGCGAGTGTACAAATATTATTTAGTTTATTTGAAGAGCATTCAGAAACTTCATATTCTTTGTAGTTCCAATGCACCAACCGATTAAGAACTCAGATGCTATCATAAACACTACTCTTTTGATGCGCCCATAAAACATGTTTGACTTAAAAACATGCTGAAATATTTTAAAATGACATACAACATAGACCGGTCCTATCGTTTCACGTTGTTAAAATAAACAAAACTTCGAGTACATCGGTCGCTAACAAATCGGCTTGTTATCAGCCGATCGGTGGCTATAAGTCGTGGCGTCGCATCGATAAATATCGATATAAAGTATCGACACCAGTCGCTGACGACACGCGAACTCGCACAACACTAATTCACGGGTTGACACGCGACTGTCATGGTGTACTCGCGATATCAGTTTGTGTGTTTGTATGCTGGTTGGTTCGGGAGCTGAAGATTTTCATAATATATAATCCTAAATGCAAATAAGCTTATGCGTACCTGTAGTAATCAACAATGTCCCCATAGATTCTTGATTATACTTGATAAGTATAAGTTTGCTATGGTTTAATCTTATGGGAGAAATAATATGTTAAAACTTTAGCTGGTAATAACATTTATGCAAGTCAAGTAATATCGAACAAAAAAAGAATTACCTACACTAATCGGACTAGAAACCTCGGAGTAATTGGTGTACATAAATAAAAAAATAAAATAAAAACCTCCTCCTTTTTTGGAAGTCGGTTAAAAATAACTATTGACCAAGAAAGACATCGATACAATATTATGACCTGCATAAAAAAAATATCCGTAAAACTTATCCTTATTCGAAATTGCTATAGTATTCGACGGGGCCTGATGGCTCTGAGTAAAGTTGAAGGTTGAGACCTTGTCACCACATGTGAATTCTTGCGGTTATTACGTTATTTTTATCGAATCGATGGTCATTCTTTTGAAACAATAGTGTAACTGTGAGTCACAAATTCTAAACTGTAGTTGCGCAGGAGACGATGACACATTACATTTGGTGGTCCATACCAATGCAAATACCCAAAATTATGACTACTTATGGGTTTTTGTAAAGTTAGTTTTATTCTAGTTTTACTAGGTAACTGGACTGAGTTCATTTGTTTTAAACCTACATATTATCCTACTGAATATTATCTATCAATATAAATATGTAAGGATGTATGTTTGTTAACTCCTAAATGGATTTTGATGAAACTTTTTAGTAATGTAGCTTATTATATACCAGATTAACGTATAGGCTTTTTTCCACCTATGGGAAGTATTTATCTTGGAACACTTATAAAACCGCGGACGGAAGCTATAGTTTTCGAATAAGCTTTGTCTTTTCACATTCTTCAACAATGGAAGCAAACAGAGTATAACAAAGAACCGTATTGTAACACCTCTAAGTAAGCCAACGATACCCATAATCTAGGAGCGGTTTCCTCACAATAGTCGCGAGATCTGACCCCACGACCTGCCGATCGCCATTCAACGCCATATAATCACGTAAATATCACCCACAGAAGCTACGAAATAAACCTGCGTAGTCAAAAGTAAACGTGGACTTATTTCACAGAAACCCTTAGGACAGATCACGCTTGCCTCGGAGGTGTCTCGAACATCCCAGTAGTACCACTCTCAACTACCGTTCAGTGACGTCATCTGACAAAGACGGACATACAACCAACAAACAAGAAAGAAAAGGACAGCTACAATATAAAAACAACATACCAAATACGGTGATCACATGTGACTAAATATCCCTATAAGTGACGATGCCAAGTAATTATTGATACGAAATTTTCGCAGTATTATCGTTTTATGTATAGAATCCATTTTAAAGTATGGCCGCGGTGATTTTACGCAACGCGTTGCGCAGGAGTGCACGTTTTCGACACATATGGTGTGCGCATGTGTGCGTAAGAAGATGTACTGCGTATGTTGGTCTCCGTTAGAGGTTTTTTCGTGAAGAAAACCTACAGGTCGGGTTTTCTAGCGGCGTTCTTGTTATTGTCATAATGTTGTTTAGAAATCTTCACACTTCTTATCATTGATTGGGTGAACCGTTATCCAAGCTAGATTTTACGAGTTAGGTCTTTAGCTAAGACATTCCTAAATATTTTTAGCTTCCATCTTCTATATTGCTATTCCTTATTGATGTTCAGCTAAAACTGAGTTATGTTGGGATTATATTTTGGCCTTGTGGTTTGCTTAAACAGTTGTATGTATGTATGTATATTTCTAATGATTACTGCTCGTCTGAAGTATACCCAGTATATAAATTAAAATATATCCCGTCTACTCCTACATTATGCGCGAGAGCAATATAAATTTTCATCTCTGGAGGTGAAGGTTATGAGAGTAAGCTATCTGAGTATGTATCTGTGTTACCGTGACAAGTCCCAATCAATTGGCAATGAACCTTGGTCGTTACACTGATCTTGTTGATCATACCGGGTTTCTGTAGTTATAACGGGGCTAAGATATACCTATGTTATTTATAATTAACTAGATTTCTTAGTGGTGGTGTAATCACTAACCTTGAAAGCGTACAAAATGAGAAAATCACAGTAAAACACACACAAGTGTGCACGCGTAATTATTTAGTTAACTAATCCCACAGTTTATTTTATAATGTTTTATATACTTTTATGAGATTAGATTTTTGTTCAGAGATCACTCACGATCGTTTTCCCAATAATTAAAAAAAGAGCGACACTTCCTTTTTAATAAAAAAATAATAATTTTATAGACTGAACGCAAAGAGTTTTTAGTCGATAGGTACTCCAACCTTAATAAATCTGATGCCTGACGACCCGTATTAAAATTTGTGAAACTTTTTTCTTTGGCAAAGCTTTGAAAAAGAATAACACGGAAGCGCTGTCGCGACGATTTAGACACTTTCCTCGTTGATTGGCCGCAGCACGCTTCAGACGAATATAGATGGAAGACTTTGCCCAGCAGTGGGACAATATATAATATATATTTTTTATGAATGGAATTGGCAGGCAGGTTAGTGTTCAAGCTTAACTTATTCTGAATAGTTTTCAAAGTTTTCCGCTAATCAGTTATCTAATAAATGCTGACTAATTTGAAGATCGTACCAATGTATTTTTTGTCCTATTTGAGATTTAGATGAGATCAATAAAACATAGAGAAAAAACAGCATCTAACAGTAATACATCAAACGAATCATACTGCCATCTTTTGAAATCGGTTAAAATAATACGAAACTGTGAACATGGCTAAACGAATCGAACAATACAGTCTTACGCAAAATGATACATCCTCCCTAAACCTATCCTGAACTTTGCGAACACCTTATCGACAATCTAACTTGTGAACCAGTCAAACAACGCGTAGAACATCTTAATAATGATCTTCGTTTACAAGTTATAATTGCAGTAGTTCAGCAAACAAACAGACGGTTATCTCAAACTATTATCTTTGTTAACAGTCATAAATTGAGATTTTAAATGTTGGGTTTGAGATACACTGGCGTTTGTTGGTGGGCGCATATGTATGTATACATTTACGGTGAAATGTAAACGTGGAAAAAGTTCATTATCAGCAGGCTTAGCATGGCGATTCTACATCTATTCTGTCAAGAAAAGACAAAGCTCTTTCTGTCAATGTCAACAATGTCTTCTGCCCGAGCATGGCGCGACCTGTCAACATCACTTGTAAACTTATGTCGATCGAAGAAAATTTCTTCAAAAAATGTCAAAAGAAATCTTACGTCAATCTGTCACTTTTCTGTCATTATGTCCATTCTCCGGTAAACAAGACTTGTTTCTACGGTTGCTATGCTAAGCCTGCTGGTTTATGTGGACGTCTATCACAACTAGCTTCTGCCAGTGGTTTCACCCGCGTTCCTTGGGAAATACTCCACATACCCGAATAAAATGAAGCCTTATAGCCTTCGTCCATAAATAGGCTCCTTAATCCTGAAACTAATTTTTCAAATCGGTGCAGTATTGAGATCAGCGCGTTCAAACAAACTCATTAGCGTTATAATATTAGTATCTATAGATATAAAGATAATACTGTGCTTATGTGTTGTCTACGTCAATATCTTCTGAGATTTTTGCTTGGAATTTTATGAATTATTGGTATACTAAGTCAAATTCATACTTTTGAAGATTGGTTTGTATTATTGTATATAAGAATATGGGTGTAGTTGGAAATGAAACTTTGACACTTCACCTAAAGGTTATTTAAAAATTAACTTTGTTACTATTAACATCAGTGTATTTTTAACGGCAAACATTTAGTGACAATATTAACTATGACACTCGTGTTGTTATCAGATACAAAGTTAAAACTTCATTTTACCAGCTCACGATAATTAGTTCAGAAAAATATAAGAATAAATATTTGCAACATATTAGTCAGCTGCTTCATATCCATATCCAACTGGCAACATAAGAACACAAACTTTTTGTTATGTTGGCAACATAAAGTAGTGAGTGCACACCCGGCCTTATGCCCTAGGCGCCGTTGAGACCGTATCTTTTAGATCTACGCGCATGCGTACTAACATTAGCACTGTTTATTACTTAGCTCACCGATATCATACTTAGATTTCACTTAGCACTTCATACTGACAAGCAAAATCCCACCTTGCCACATAAAGCAGAAGGTTCAGAGTTCTATAACATCAACGAAAACGTTTAAACATTTTGGTTATCACGTCGAAGCCTATTGATTTAAACAGATAGGATAAAATTGCTTTTGTCTCTTTTTAACGAGTAAGTGTTGAGTACTTTTATCTCTTTCGTCTTAGAAAATCTATTTGCAATGTTGGATATCTGGTCTCAAATCTCGGTGTCCAAATGTGATTTATTGGTACAAATATGTGAAGGCTGGTATCTGAATTGCGTTAAAGATCTTTTCTGTGTTCTTGGTAACTACATTATTTTATAATCGGCTAATATCGACGGAATTTTAGGGATTATTACTATTTTTTATTGCGAAATTAAATCGTTAAGATTCCCAAGTGAAAATATTTCTATTTAGCTATGCTGTCTCATCTGAAGTTCTCCTACCTACTGATTAATAGTAACTGATTCATTTCATTGTTGACTATTTGAAAATTCTTGTAGCTTCTTAATAAATAGTCCATCATAATGAAGATTGAATTGATTTTAATCACCAGTGTCATCAATTCTAGCTCTAACTAGTCTACGATTTCCTCAATCTTTATTTATATTGTCTCCAACATCCGTATTACAGTGCAATGCTCCGTTATCAGATTCATCATAACCATCAAGTTTTAGATCAAAATCTTCCCCCTACATCCCCCAATCAGTGTCACAAAATGAAACCAGTCCAGACACTATATCACCAAGCGTTAGTGATATTTCCTGTGAGAAGGAGACGAAGCTATGCATTTTCTATATGTCCATCTTTGTCTGTCCCATTGGAGTTAGGATCTCTTGGATCTCATAATATCCCAGTGATATCAAAACTAACTATTATCCCTGGTTTCACACGTGACGAGGGAACCATCAGCGCATTAAGATAAAACTTCCCTACAACTATTTCCAGGGTACTATCTGATCCCAATCCAAAATCTCTCTCAGTGAAAGTTTTCCGTGAAAGCCTAACAAACAGACAAACTCATTTTCTTATATACAGTATTAGTGAGGATTGATATTATTATCGAGTAACAAGTGAATAGGATTGACAGGTTACCAGACCCGTTCGGTTATCGCTTCATCGACGGACAGGTGTACAAGGAAACCCTGACAAGTAAACAGCGGTTATGTGAATGAATTATGAATTAAATCTGTATATGAAAGTTGTGATCTGATTGAGGTTTCTTAGAAAGTGCGAAAATGACAAGAAAAAAGAAAACAAATATATTTTTATTACTTCAACGTAGTTTAAGTGTACGATTTTGTTTATTTCTAAAAGTGAACTATGTCTTTGGTTTGGTAAATATACTCATCATCATCCTTTTTTTGTCCTTATCCTAATTTTTATCTTGGGGTCGGCTTAGCATGTATTCTTCTTCCACACTCTTCTCCCTGCCATCATCTCACAAGTAGGTAACATTATTTCTAGCCATAATGACTTTCACACAATCCATCCATCGTTGATTTGGTCGTCCCCTTCCTCTATATCCATCCACGTACATGCTCAAAACCTTCCTCATAACATGACCCTCATTCCTTCGCATCATACATACCATGATGGATTGAGTGAATTTACTATGTTTGTTTATAAATAATTTTCATATTACGAGTCAATTTCGTAAACAAAATAAATAGGATCTTCAATACGAGTTATCGTCCGATCGAAAATCCACAAATCCACTTCAGAAGTTAAATGGAATAGATTTCTTCGCAAATCATGTTAGTAAATGATATTTGTAAATGATAATATCATGTGTAAATGATATTTATTTTGCAAATAGGTTGAACTCAACACTTTTACACATTTTTTGTGATTTTTTGATATGTTCACGATGACACGAAAAAAAAATTAAAGACACGAAAAGGATTCTATTCCTTTTCTTTTCGCCATAAGGAAAATAATTTGAAAAAAATTGAAGTATTTCGAATGTTTCGGTTGATGTTTTGAAAAGATAAAAAAAAACGAAAGGCGAAATATGCATAAATAAACATATGGGAGTTAGTGAGTATGTATTTAAATGAGGAAAACCCGAATCTGTCGAATGAGAGAAAGCACCTTCTAATCACGCTGACCTAAAAACCACAGCTTATATAAAAAAAAATATACTAAAAATCATGCCAAGTAAAATTTTTAACACATTCTGCCTGGAAAAAAATCACTATCAAATCAGATCTGGCAATCTTATGCAACGTCAAAAGACAGTCACGTACTTTAAGTTGATGTGTACGAATGTCCGCTGACCCCACGGCGGAAAGATATCGATAAATGGGGCACGCGCGGCCGAGATAACGCGCCGCGGCGGACGGGGCGCGCCGTGACGTCACTTCCTTGTCGGCGCGTGCGCCGCTCCACTAAAAACGAGGCCCAAGTTGAAAAAAATTACGGGTATATAGCGGATGTTGTATTATGCTGTTGTATCAGCGATTATGTTAATTGCATTGATTTATCTATGTAAAACAGAATAAGCTTGAGATATTTTAAGTAACGTTATTACCTATGTATCTATTTAAACAGTTACATGGGGGTAATAAAAGTAAATTCTGGAATGGTTTTTATTGCAATATTTAATTTAAATAACCAGTTAAAAATTTAAATAAAAGGTTTTAAAATAACTCATACTAACATTAAAAATCTCTATTCAACGAATAAAAAATCCAAGGATCCATCAGAAACGGATACTCGACAGCCTGCTTCCTCAAAGCCTAATTTTCCACTCATAACTTGAACCACACAACCAACGCGAGGCCGCATCGCTTCCGCCGCAATACCAAACACTAGCACAGCACATTTCCACCTTATTTCTGTAGTAATAAAGGTGAGGATGGAATAGCAAAAGTGTAAACTTAAGCTTGTGTAAGTTTTTCAAGCGGCTTCGTTGAAAAGAGTTCAACGGGGTGCCTCGAGGATGTCCGTTTCGATCTTAAACTAGAATCTCAGTTAACATGCGTTTAGGTGTTTACTGGTGATAATGTAGTAGACTAGTTTCCACCGACGGTTTCTCTTACTTTCCTGGTTTCGCTCGCTTTCCGAAGGGACTACTCCGCTCATCTGGATAAAATGTATAAGCCTATACATAAGCCTTCCTCGAGAAATGGACAGTCATAATTGAAACATTTTTTGAAATTGGTTTCATTAGTTCATGAGACTTTCAACCAAATAAACAAACATTGATCTAAGGAACACACATTCTTAGTAGGTAAGGTGCTTCTAGTAATAATTAAAGATTAAATGGCTTAGAAAGTTTATGGACGCAATACCTGTAGTTTACGTGGATATTTTTGGTAAGACTGGTTGTCAGACTTCGGACTACCCGTTATGATAACCAAAGATTTTCAAAAGCATATGCAGTCTTGATTTAAAAACGTTTTAAATTGTACTCAAAATTTTGTTTTAACACTGTTTTTTCCAAATTTATCAACAGTTAATACTTTGTTGTAAACCAGAAATAAACCATTTGCATCCAAACCGTTCCTGTTCCACTCGTAGATTGGATTACACGTACATACGCTACAACAGAAAATTGCATATTGGCCCAATATAGATTGATTGGACAACTCCGTGCCGCCCAAATATAGTGCAGCTTGAAATATTGCCCGAACTTTTGTTTTTACACGAATGTCCGAACTGTGGGACACAGTTATAGGAAAAAAATGGAATGGGCGTTTCATAGACTGAAAACTAAAAGAGCTGATCTGCACTTAATATTGTAATGGGAGTTTCTTTGTTTTTTTGCTTGAACGCTAGAAATCAAATCTTAGGAACTACTGGACCGATTTCGAAAATTCTCCCTGTGTTGGAAAGCCCATTCTTGATCCGGGTGCACGGAATAGTTCCTAAGGCATGTGTATGAAACCGCTGGTGCAAGTTAGTAAGAGAAATAAAATTAATTTCTAGACAGGAGGGGACTTGAGGGGAAAATCAATAAATTTAATAGCCGTCTACTATTTTGAGCTTTTTATATTGAGAACTTTCTTTATCCAATCAAATAGACATGTCTCTCTCATTATTTCGCCAACTCTTACTTTTTCAGACCTTTCTTAGAGTCTTTTCAACTTAGTTGTGGTTGAATATTGTACTTGCTTTCAATTACCCTTTGTTTATGCTCGTACTTTTAATTTTACCCTTTAAATTATGAAAATATTTTTGAAAGCGAGTCCGTTCCACCACCTTTTCGGATTGTCTTACGACCACATCAACATTATTTACGTAGATATCATATTTATTACATACCATCCAACCAGTGACGGTGGTTCAATTAAACCGTGGGATATACCGGCCAATTCGGCTGGGGCATTAAAAATCAATTACTGTAGGCGCCCGAGGCCTTCTCTGTTCATGATTAATATTGATATGAAAATGTACTACAGTGACCCTCTGACCGACGGCTCGCTAGACGGCGTAAAGAAGTCAAGTCGAATATTTAATGCATAATTATTCTCCGACTTATAAAACTACTGGTTTTTGATTCAAGCTGTGGCAATTGATTTCTTTTTAACCTTTCTGGATTATGTTTATATGTATTGATACACAGTTGAAGACTTTTCTCGAATAAAGCAATTTTAGTTCAGAAGAAGACCGATATCTTGACGTTTAATCTAATCTATACTAATGTTATGAAGCTGAAAGATCTCAGCAACTACTGGACTAATACTGGAAAAAAAAATTAAGTATTAATCAGTCTACTTTTATTGATTATGTAAGTATAGGTAAAGGCTATACCCGTTACTCGGGTGTGTGGAGAAGTTCCCACGAGACGTTGGCGAAACAGCAAGCAGAAGCTAGTTATTCATATTTATGTAAAAAAACTTCCTGTGTTTAACCATTTATCTTTTTCTGAAACTTAAACATTGTGTAGGGTCTGCGAGATTGTTCGTAGGTACCTCAGTGTTACCGCGACCCTGGCACACAAAGACCTCTAGAAGGAACAAAAGTGAATTTTAGTTAGTAGAACTCTGACATTCTCCTGCTGCTCCTATAGCAGAAAACCTAGAAAAAATAAAACATTCAATTGTTTTTCTTCTGTCGTTTCTACATACCTATAGTACAAAAGATGAGACATGGTCACATTCATATATATGTATATGATGCTTTATATATATATGTTTATATATTTATATATGTTTCGGCACGTGCATCAAATACCGCTAGGTAGGTATACAGCCTTCAACGGGTTGTTCTGTTTCTCAGAATGTTGATGACGCTCCAGATTTTACTGAGATATGTCGCTCACTTAGGGGTGCTCAACATTTTCCAGAAATTACATTTAAGGTAAACTATTCTTGTTTTGTCCACAAATACAAATAAAAAAAAATCATAAGTTTCCGTTACAACACTGCAAAAAATATATTATTTAAAAATATATTACTTTGAACATGTAATTACATGTACCTATACTAAAATACATTCTCAAGAGAAAACAGCAACTTCGTTACGTTTACAAGAGGATTACCTTAACAAAAAAAAAAGCGTATAATTTAATCATCTTTTATTATAAGAACTGTATCCTTTCCAAATGTTGGCAATCTCGTATTGATCCGCGCAAATCTGAGCCGTGTCGGATTGCATTACAATCAGCGATCATTATTTTAAACATTTACTTTGACAGGTCAAAGTACGGAGAGGTCACTTCGAATGATCTTGATACTTTCACTAGAAGGATGTACCAACTGACGATGTATTTTTTTTAATATATAGTTTACTGAAGTTTAAATTCCAAAGCATTGTAAAAGAAAGTCGGATAACACATAAAGTTTTTAACACACGTTGTAGTCCAAAGACTTTTTGTGCCGTCGCAAAAGTAAATGCTCTGCAACCAACAAAAAATTAAAAAAACAAAATGAACAGCATAAATAAATTACCGCAACTTCTTGCTGCGGTTTTTCATCGATAACAATTTGCTGCGTGCAGTTGACATCTTGCGGACACGAGCAAACTTTAACTGACATCGAATGTTTAGTATTAAAAAATCGATTAAAAAGAGAATTGTGCTGCCCATTCGAACTATCGATATTAACTTTTGACAGGCGACACAATTCCCCGCGTCCAATCGACTACCGACTTTCAGAGTTGACACAGCGTTCAGAATCGAATATTTTTATTTCAATCAAGTTATTTGCATACATTCGTTTAGCGATATTCTTCTATGCTATAGTCTATGTAATTAAATCTAAACAACTCTATGTAAATTTTGTTCGCTTCGAGTCTGGAAGACATTTAATTATATCCCATGGGTGGATAAAAAAATATTCGTCAAATCGAGTTTGGCGGCTGTGAGTGCCGGCTTTTTGCTGGTCTCTCAATGTTAATTTTATGAAGTTTAATTAAAATTGTATTAACAATTCATGAGTCAGCGGGGAGCCTTTCGTTAAACTTACTGGCTTTAATTTATCCTCGAGGCCGGTGTGAGATCCGAAGGTTTGCTGGCCGCGGATCAATTAGACAGTTTGAAAGAAAAATGCCAATACCTAGGTCTAACGAGGCTTGCATTTTTCTTGGTTTCTGAAGTAAACACCATGTGAAAAGTTTTTCTGACAGGGATATTATGACGGTACATACAATCGCTTCCGAGAACCAACTGATAGCATTTATCAATTAAATTATATTTTTTGCTAAACGCTGTTTTAAAAAAGTTCTTCGTTCCTTAAAGACTTTACGGTAGGACAGATGTCGTTCAACGCATTTTTTCTGCATTTACATTAAAGCAGCAGTCTTGAGATGCATCATGCTTGAATTCGCGAAATAAAAAGAAATCTACTTAAAACAATTGCCGCATTGTTACGCTCAATCAAGAGAGTACATTATTGAAATTAAAATAATTACGGAAGTTTTTCTGTTTGTCGAAACAATGCCGATCGCAGGCACTTTTAACCATGACGTACTCTTTTATTGTTAAATTATTTTAACGGTTATTGCACTATGAATATTTATTCAAAGTTTATTTTTTCCCTCATTTAATCGGATTAGATGCGAGTGAGACGTAAACAGAGGCAGGTGTTGGCAACATTTCGGGAAAATAAAATTTGAATTCAATGTGTCGTGGCGATGTAAATTTTCAATTCTGAATTCAAATGTGCTTGAATATTTATTCGGTAACGAGAAGTGGAGGCTTAATGCTTATTACTGTTGTACACAATGCTTCATGATTATTTGTTGATGAATTATAGATTTTTGTACAGGCGCCAGCACATCAAGCTACCCGAAAATGTTTTTTTTTTCAATCAACTTTGAACCATATGCTTCAGCGGTAAAGTAAAAAATCTATTAAGTTAATTTGTATAATAATTATACATGGCAAAAAGTCACAATTCCCAAAAGCTTTTTATTCTTCTGCCTTTATCCCGACAGAAGCTGTCACAAGCTGCACGCAATTGACAGATTGTCAGCACATAAGTCTAGTGAACAACAGTCTGTTGTCAAGCGCATGTCGTATCCAGTACCCCGTTAATTAATTCCGTGTCTGACACGGTCCCCTGCATTGATCTGTTCGCGTGTGTTAATGAAGCATGCAAAATGTTGATATCAGCTGTTTGTGGGGATATCTCGAGTTGTCATCGATATTATACTCATACGTATAGGTTACTAGGTTAGGGAGCAACTCTTGGTAGCTGGAACTAAGATTATGCGTGAAGAAACTTTTTTGATAGATAAAAATGTGTATGTAAATTTCACTGTTTTTTTTGTGATAGTATCTCTATAGACATATTAGAGATGTTACCTACGTGAGCCTAAATTGCATTTCATCAGATGTATGTATGTACAGACGGCAGCACATCAAACTACTACAATCTGTCAAGTTTCTTAAATAGATTTTCCACTTTATCACTGAAACATATGATTAAAATGATGAGGAAAATCTGAAAGTCAATTTCGGGTAGCTTGATGTGATGGCATTTCCTATTTCTGAGAAGTGGAAAATTATTGTCATACCTTTTCCAGTTGTTTTATATCCATTACTGATTAAGATTGGAGATTCATTACCCACTGATATATTTAATAAATTTTACAATTGATATCGAAGGAAATTGCTCTCGTAAAATGGAAAGTTAATTGCTTTATTAAGGGCCAAATTTATCAAATTCAAAATGTTTTTTACACTACAACATGTCTTGGATTATAATAACAGAATAAACCCAATATTTACAACATCGTAATCCATACCCGATGAGATTAACTTATGCCAATTTGCAGACAATGCGCGAACGACTAGCATTATGAATGCGTATGCGCTGCACCTGTTCGGCGGTTAATAATGAAGTATTTCAATCATGTGTGAGCACTTAGCGCATCTTAGGCTGTCTTAGCGCGCTATGGCCCATCTTAGCGCAATGATTTGTAAACCGTGATGTGTATGATGGCTTTTATAAATTGTTGTAATGGGCAGGTGTTGTTTCTTGATTTTTAAGGTTCTGTGGAGATATGTTAAGCTATGTGTTTAAGGATGAGTGTCTAAGATACGGTAAAAAATAACCCTAAGTTAATTACGTCGCACCTGTATTTTGACTGATTTGAACAGAGTTAAACTAAGCTTTAAATTTGATTTACCACTAAGGTTTTTATTTATGAAATCGACAGAAAATCAATACTATTCTAAGTATGTGAATGAAGAGGTCTTTCATTGCTTTATGGTCTAGATAGTTCAAGCTATATTTGACCAAATCATTAGCAATGTGCGGATATATTATTAGCCTTAAAAATACTGTGCTGGGACAGCATCTTACCTTTTAATTATTTAGTTATGGATACTTTATCAGATTAATAGTTTCCGCCAGTTACTTTAGCCGCGTTCCGTGAGAACTACTCCGCACACCCGGATAAAAGTAACCCGTAGACCATCGATAATTGGGCTATCTAACACTGAAATCGGGCCAGTAGTCCCTTAGATTAGCGCGTTCAAACCAACAAGCTCTTATTTTAATGGCTTTATAATATTAGGGTCGATTCCAACGCAAGCTTGTCCCCAATTATAGTTATTTACGATCATATACATTTGAAGGCATTAATTTTGACATGAAACAACTGCAAGTTCTTGTCACTTATTTAAGCAACGCTGAAGTTTTTAGTTAGCAGAACAATGAAATCGATGGTTCAGGCAAAAAGTAGGAACTTCTTATTGAATAAAAGTAATGGTGTTAGTCGAGGCACGTGTTTAAATGCATGTGCAATGTATATGTTCTTGTAGAGTTTCTTTTAAAATGTGATAAACTACTTTTCTTTATATTGACCATGTGTTGCTGGGGAGTTAGTTGCGCCACTTCTTCCCAGCGAAAACACATAGGAAGTGGTGAAGGGTGGGCGTTTTGGGAGCTGTCTTTTGACGTTCGTAAAGCGCTGTTTTATCACCTTAATTTACCTACGTATTTGAGTTTCTTGTTAGTTCAGGTTTCCTCGAGATATTTTACTTTAATTTCAATCAGCCATTGTTGTTCAAGATATATTAAGAAAGTATAAATTGCCTGAGCTGGAATCGTACCCGCACACTTATACTTGAGAGGCTGGTGCTGTAATCACTAGGCTACCGCGACTTGTTAACGCTCAATCCTTCTCTGTGTGAGAGGAGGTTCTTGCCCAGCTGTAGGACAATAAAAAAGCTGAAGAAGATGATAGTTCTTATCTGCTTCTTTGGAGAGAGTGGTTCAACTTAATTGTCATACCTTCTTTCTATAATAAATTTAATAAATAAAGATTTGGCAATTATCAAAGTTATATTGATGACAAGTTAAATCTCTTTAGCATTTTATTATTGTAGTAAAGAAACAAAGATCTGCCTTTAATAAATTGGCAATTTGTTACTTCTTTTTATATTTGCTTCTGCCGCCGATTTTATCGCTTAACAGTATAATGGAAGGAAAAGTTGCAGAACATCGCTAGTGTTCTCGTTATACAATAATCTTATCGAGTAAATTCGGGAGAGAGACCAGAATCGGTGTTACTTCCCAAATTCATGTTGTTCTGAGTGACACAGTGTAATCACAACAGTAGGTGAAAAAAAAAATGAAAAATGCAAAAGTATTTTTTTAAGAATTTTATTTTAATATGCATATGAACGCTAATATCTGAATAGTTTATCTTAATTTAGAGATTTAATTTGTCAGGCCGCGTGCTGCGTTGGAAAACCTACGCGGACGTTATTGCAAAGCCATACGAAACCAATTCAAGGCGTCGCGGTGCCACGCGTTGCGATGTGGCGACTCTGTCCTACGTGCTCGCGAATTGGCGCAAAGTATCCTACATCACTATAGCATTTTTAGACATTTCAACATTTTTTATTTTAACCTTACAAAACATTAAATAATGGCGACGGCAGTGAAACTGACCGAAAACAACTGATCGCGTCGAACACATCGCTCACGTAGGACGCGGTGTAAGCATGACAAAGTTGACCGAACATTGAGAAACAAAGTCTGCAACGAAATGCTTGCCAGTTACATTCTCTCTACAAAAATACACATCGCAAAATACAAGGCTGCACATTATTACCCGCACAAAACTTTTCTACTCCAAACTTTGTACCTCCACAAGATAACCTACACGTAAAACTTGACTTTTAATACACTGGATTTTTTTGCTCTGTGGCGTCGTACAGTTAATAAAGTGTGCTGTCAGTGAGTGAAAGTCCTCAGATTTATACCGCGGTGGTCGTACTCATCCTTATGTAACTTCAGCACTGGGTTAATGGAATTTATTAATATACATATCGCGCATAGAGGCTAGCCATCTTTTTGGGATGGGATCACATTGCAATTGCACGTATCAAGCTACTACAATCTGTCTAATTTCCTTTATAGATTTTCAACTTTATCGCAGAAGCAAGGGTCATAGTTGATTGGGAAAATTTGATAGTTTCGGGTAGCTTGATGTGCTGGCGTCTGTACTTAACTTTTGTAGATTAAATAAGCTGTAGGTTATCTAGAATTGCAAGCAGCGGTAATCATAAATAGTAAAACCGATATGATGTCTTTATGACTTTATGAAACAAATCTTGTATGATCTATTAAAAGCCAAATAAAATCCGGAACCTCCTGTTTTTAAAGTCGGCTATTATTGATGGAGTGGTTGGATGATAAATTAGAATACATTATATTCTACGACAATAATAGGTGCAGGATCAATCGTATCATAAGCATCAGTATTACAAGAATTATAGACAAAATAGGTGCAAAACATTTTTTTTAATACATATTATTTTACAAAGAACATAGTCACACAAAACGCACCATATGTTAACCTAACTGTAGCATTCATACACTCCATATACAGTGACCAATTGAGATAACTATAGCTTCAGTAAATGCACAATGACGAAACTGCACATCTAGTACGTGAGGAGAGTGAAAACATCACGGTGAGTCACCAAGTTCCCGGTACAGATCTAAGTGTCCCGAGTTTAGCACGAGTCGAGGTTACTATTGTGTGAAATATTGTCAAGGTCTGCGTATACGCTGATTTCAGGGTGAAAGGTTTCGGTGACCTCATGCCTTGTGCTAAAAGATTGTTTTCTTTGTGCGTTTGAAAATTTATTGGTTTTCATTTTACCTTCCATTGATATAAAATACAATACAGCTGGTTAGTAAATGTATACTGCAAATGGAAACAGATATTGTAACCAGACCTAAGTATAACACCCTGTTTTTATACCAATACATTTTATAATTCTTTTTTTGTGGAAAATCATCAAATGACCCTTCCGCTGTGAGTGTAGCTGGAGAAAATGTCAGACTCTTACTGACCAAAATCCACTACGTCTCTCTGAAGGTCTTCGTGTGCCATGGCCGCGGTAACTCTTGCGAACAACCCCTTAGCCTCAGTTGGTCTCTTCTCTACGCGAACACTTAAAATTCTTAGGGGCTACCTACGAATAACTTCCAGTTACTTTATTTGTTAGATAATTTCATACAAATTCTATTCCATTTTTGAATTTATTCGGTAGATAGTGGCTATTCGGACATCGTGGAACTGGCCAATAATGATATTTAAGGACTCTAATCTTTAAGTATAATTTAAAATTTCAAAAATCTGGTTCTAAAATTCGATTTGCGAATTTAGTATATCCTATTCAAAATGCACACCAGCCAGTTAGGTTAGTTCAATCTTATTGTAAGCAATTGCTTCGTACATCGTACGAGTAAATCGGTATAATGATAGGTTTTTGTTTATGCTCATCTATGAATCACTGTATCGCAATCGCCGTATTGAAAGATGCATGGCGATAATAACCCAAAGGCGACGCTATTGACTTGTCATCAAAAGGTCGTGAGTTCAAATCTTAACCCTTTGAATATGCGACAAGTGTTTACTTTAACTGTGTGTATATTGGTGTACTATTCTTCTTCGATACTTAAATCGATATCGAAGCCAAAAATATAGTTTATAGAATTTTTGTCTGTTTGTCTGTATGTATGTCCGGGATAATCTCAAAAAATACTGCATGGATTTGCTTCCAATTCAGCATGAATATAACTAAGAGGTCGGGTCAACCTATAGGCTACATATTATCACGCTATCACTACCGGGGTGAGGGTGGTGAATATTTAATCATAATGCCCACGCGGACGACGTCGCGGGCAACAGCTAGTAAATAAATAATTATGAGGATCTCGTAATTAATACACGGTTGTTGGTCAAGCTGAAGTATGTAGATCCGTGGATGTGACAATCTGTGACTCCCTAGTCCTGTTTCCCAGTTATTACGTATAATCTGGCTCTAGTAAAAATGACCACTAGTTCTTGCGTAGAAGTATAATGTAAGCTAGTAGGAGTTGAGGTCTGCTAGGTCTAAACTGAGGTGCTCAGTTGCATTCGGTTAGGCTGCAAGTCACCCCAACACTTTTGGAAAAAGACTAAACATGAATTCATAAATTTTTGCGTACATCTTTGTGACGTAGATTAAGATTTGGCGTAATATTGTTCCAAGGTGTGAGATGATTGGAATTTCAGGCCCTTTGATGTGTTCAAAGATCCATTCTATTCGTAAAACGATTAAGATTTACTGTCGACATACAAATACTGTTGACGGTGACTATTGTAGTGTCAATCGGTATTGCTAACGGTTTTAAATGCCGTAGAATATTAACGAAAATATTTATTTGTTAACAATGTTGGTTATATAATATATAATATCCAATCGAATTTTACAGCATGGCGGGTTTATCCGAAGTGACTTACCATTCGTGTCTAAAACAATGCATTTTTCAATGTATGATTTTAAATAGGTAAATAGATTTTCAACTTTACCGCAGAAGCATATATGGTTCAAAATCGATTGTCTCAATCAACTTTGAACCATATGCTTAAGAGATAAAATTGAGTATCTATTAAGGTAAATTGACGGATTGTAGTAGCTTGATGTGCTGACATCTGTACCAATATTAAGTAAAAATAATCGATATTACTAAATATGCCTTTACTAAATATGCAGATGCACTAATTATGTACGAATCACGTCACAATTGTGTGACAAGAGTGAGTGAATGCGATGCGTATGTAACATTAGATAAGTTTGTGAGTTTGTATTCAAGCGGACAGTTCGATCTTTGATTCTGTGGCTCTCGGCTGTTGGAATAAGTCTCATGTATTATGTTACGGTTTAGGGTATTGAGATGGGTTGTAGAGCGCTGTAAGAAAAGTTACTCTTAAGTGCAGCGTGAGCCATATCTGTTTTGAAAGTATGTACAGACCTGAAACAGACAATTTTTCCCAATCCAGTTTCAATCATATGCTTCAGCGATAAAGTTGAAAATCTTAAGTTAATTTGATAGGTAGCTTGATGTGCTGGCGTCTGTAGATTTTACGTTTATTTGTGCGTGGTCCAAATAATAAGCTTGCGATTTTTACGGTAGTTCATTAATTATATAACATTGAATATAAGGAGTTATATAACAAAAGCCTCGAGCCTCTTTTCGTGGGAAATCATCAAATAAACTTTCCCGCAGTGGATGCCACTGTAGGGAGTGTCAAATACTTACTGGCTAAAACCCATTTTAATTCCTCCTGGAGGTCTTTGTATGCCAGGGCCGAAGTATCTCTTGCAAACAACCCGCAGCCCCGGGTGACCTCGGAAAAGTCTCGAACCTCCTACATTACAATAACATAGCCACCTTAAACCGGATAATTTAGTTCGTCTTATTCATACTCAAAGTTGTATCTAATATTAGTTAGCAAAAGCGACCCGTGAGGCGTAGGAGTTAACTGGACATAACATAATGTATCTAGGTTTCACGTCACTATAGTTTACTTATATGTCCCGAATTTGTGTATATGTGTGTTTTAGGAATGACTCATATAATTTTTCGATTGGCTAGGTCACTAGTAATTAAGCAGTCGGAATGAGATAAAAGAAAGTATACAAATAGGTACTTTTATTTCAAAGGAGAAAGATGGTTATTAAATAGGAAAAAGCGTTAATTCGAAAACCATCGTTGTATTTAAAGAAAACACTAGTAAAGTTTAAAATTTATAATGCAGTATGTACACCATTATCGTCTTCATGCCCTTAAGAACGCTTGCACCGAAAGTTGGCAACGTCGCAAATAGCTGTCAAATATTTACACGTTTTAATTAATTTGGCCATTTTACTATATGAAAGTAAGACATATGGCTCTGTAGCTCCCTAAAACATTGAATAGGAATTGCAATTAAAACACTAAATTTGATGTTTTTAACGTTTTACTTGTATAAAAGGCACTTGGGAAGTTTCCAACTACGTTTTTTACATAGAAATATATATATTCTGTGTTACGATATTAATAATTGCATTCTCTATTAACTTTCTTAGTGCACTACAAAGCATTTTTTTATGATTTCATAAAATAAAATTGAGAAATTAATTAAAACATGTAAATATCTGACAGCTATTTGCGACGTTGCTTGATTTTCGTACACGCGCCCTTAAACCAATTTTGATTGTGGTCGGCGCAGCATGTTTCCTTCTTCCACACTCTTCTATACACAATCCTTATAAAACCTACATTACACGTCATAACACGAAACGCCAGGCTTATAATTATAATAAAACAAAACATAACTTTTTTATTTATTATATTTTAAAGAAAGCTTACAGACTAACAAAAAAATATAGTGAGTGAATATTATCACATAGCTAATTGCAAGCCTCCACACATAGATAGATACATAATACTCAAGTAATCTATGTCAACCAATACACAAGTAATTTTCTCTTTTATATCGAACACGCTAGTAACTACAGCATCATAATTAACTTCTTCAATCAGACATTAAGTGCGCAGATAATATCTGACTGATTAAGCAGAAGTAACAAACGGAGTCTTAATCAATTAATTAACGAATACATCTCGCGGCCAAATAAGCTTAATTTCTTGTATTAAAAAGTTTATCAGTTACCGCTGCATCTCGCCCTTGCAAAGCTCAGCTAAATGTTACAACTTAAAATTTACAGAAGGTTAGTTCATTACGAATAACATAGTAAATAATAATCTGCGTATAAGTCTCAAAAACTTTGGCTAAGCTCTATAATAATAATGGCGTCCAAACCGATTGTCAGCCATAGCAGCCGTTCTCCTATACTATATCAAACATTTGTACAGATATAAGTGCCTCTCAATGTGGCAATACGACACAACCGGAAAGAGATCAAGCATTTGACTGACATTTACGTGTGTTTCAATCACCAACTTCCAAAATCCGGACTGCTTTATAAGTGTATGTCCTACCCAGGAATCGAAACCGAGACTCCGTGTGCAGTAGTCGCGCTATGCGACTACTGGACTAGCGAGAAGAGTTACCTACATTGTACCTGCCTTCCTGGGAATTGAATTTGCAGACAGGCTTTAGACACCACGAGTTAAAAGGTTACATATAGAAACTATATTTTTCCTCATAGGTTTTCAATGAATAAACCTTCTGATATAACTTTCTTACGTGTGTATGATTCACCCGTCTCCGGTCAAGGGTAGGTACGTCAGTTCGCGTTAATTTTAACATTACGCTCTTTTATGCAAAAGGTTGCGCAAATGGACCGAGTTTACTCCTTTTGTTGTAATCTTTTGTCTTGGAGGGCATGTATTGTTCTAGATATATTTTGTTTTACGACTTAAATGGGCTTAGATCATGTAGATTGTAGGTACAACATATTTTAAGTTTTCTGCATTGCTTAACAACTGAATTTGAGTTAATAATCAAGTCGGTTTGATAAATATCAGGGCTTGTTTATATGCCCTTCAAAAATGCAACGTAAATTTAAGATGTTAAAAATCATTTTGTAGAAAAATCTCTTACATAATTAATGTCTATGCACTCTTAAAAACAAAAAAAAATATCAATAAAATCACATTCTATTACGAGTACTTCTGTATTAAAACTTCTTAACTTGTAAACTTCTTAAAACTGCATTTTTTTATTTGCTTGAGGACGCAAATCAATCGCAATCCATGTTAGATAGCTCATTTATCGAAGAAAGCGATAGACTACATTTATCCGGATGCGCATAGTTGTTCAAATGCGACGCAGGTACGATACTTTGCAGTTGATTTATATTTACACAGTTTTCCTTACAAATACCTATACGATACTTAATACGTGACATATTTTCGCAAACAAGACAACCCTTACATTCGATTGTCCCACGCCTGACTTAACCCTCCTCCTACCAATTACACTACCACCAATATTAACACCAGGGCTTGTAAAAAAGAGAATTATGTACTGGTGCTAATAGCAAAAACAATCATCTTCAAGCTCAGGAGGCTTACAGTGTAAAACAATTACTCCTCTCGTTTGCCACTTAAGTTGGTTTAACTTACAATTAGCGTTTAACGCGGTGGGTGTGGTGCAAGTCGGGAGTGGTGGAGGGTTGAGCTTAAGCAACAAAGAATTTAATAATGCTCTAGTTATGTAAATTTTGGATGGTGTTCTCTTTCTTATACTGTTCCCAATTTTATATGAGTTCTATGTTGACTTGATAACTTGAAAAGAACGAATTTCTCAATGCATCTTGTTAACAGGACAGCAATTCTAATATCGAAATAGTAGTATAAGGGCATGTTTCTGTACCTAAGAATAAGTTCTACATATTTTATTTGGCAGATAATTTCATACAAATTCTATTCCATTTTTTAATTTATCTGGCAGATAGTGGCTATTCGGACATTGTGAATGTGGCCCTAAAGATCACGAAAGTGGTCTGGACTGTTCAAAACCAATTTCCTTGCCTAGACTACTTCTAACGGTGACGTCATAACCCGCTGAAAGCTCCAAACTTAACCCTTCTAGTTACAGAGTAACGTAAACCGGGGTACTTGGTTCCCATGCCCCGCCCACCACGCTGTTTAGTGCTCCTCGCTTAATTAGTGATAACTGGGGAACAGCCAATCCCGTATACTGTTTGTGCTTCACTTACTACTCACTGTATGTTCGTTATTGTACCTATATTGTTCTTTTGTTTTTATATTAAACGCCGGTTTTCATTTTCTTGAAATTTTTATCGCCAGTTCGAAATTGCCGTTCTTTTTTTTTTGTTTCTATCTGCATCGTAGTAGAATTCTCTTGGTTAAGTAATCAAGGAGCTCGTGGCTAAGTAACAACCTCACAGGTCGATCGATGGCATCGCTTTTACACCGTTGGTACGTGGATGGGTGACTATCTTATCATGACGAGTTCCTTGTTTCAAAAGGTACGTGAAATTGACGGGTATTGTTTAAGATATCTATAAATAACCCAGTATTTTAGTTACCTTCTGACTCAGATTTAACCCCAAATTAATAGAAAATTTAATTACTAAAGACAACACTTTTATCCTATTACACATATTAACAACAGACAGCGCCTTTACAAAATAAAATAAGCTAATGTTTTGGTTACGAAACTGAACTTAATTGAAACAGACGCCAGCACAGTAAGCTACTACAATCTTTCAAATTTCCTTTCCAAAACTTTATCGCTAATGCATATGGTTCAAAGTTGATTGGGATTTTACAGTTTCGGTTACCTTGATGTGCTGGCGTCTGTACATAACTAATCCCCCTGTAGTCTCACGACACAAATACAGTCACAAGAATAAATAGAACCTTATTCACAATAAATTGCGTAACAAAACAATGACACTATAATACCCGGACCAATGATAAACACTAACTAAAGTTCATTTCGACTATAAATCTTCAAATGTTAAACCGGTCTGATCTGTTCTATCAAGATTGACAAATGTACAGACACGCGAACGATGTTAGATATTAATAACAATCGGAGTGTTTACAATACTCATTAAATAGATAGCCATCGAGAAATTTATGTGAGTCTAATCGCTACTGGGCTTCTGAGTTGATTGATTTGTTAGCAGATCAAATAGTTTGGTTTGTTTAATGTTTAGCACATCAAGCTACCCGATACTGACAAATTTTCTCAATCAACTTTGAGCGATATGCTACAGCCATAGAATTGTAAATCTATTAAGTATTTTTTTTTTTTAATATTTACACTTTATTTACACAACAAAATTTAAATATTTACATAAAAAATATATACATATATATAATTAAAAAATGGCGTCAAAAAATTCCTCCTCATCGCTGCTCGCTGGGAGTGTACCCAATAGGCTGGCGGCATTGCCACGTTGGATGGCAATGCTTATCCGTTGACCGAAATAAAAGCCAGCCTTTGGGTCACGGGAAGTGTCAGCGAGTCTCTTCGATATGTCCTTGAAAAAAGTAAATTTAGTAAGTAAATTTGAAAGTTTTTGGCAGCTTGATGTGATGTTTATAAAGTTCAAGTGTGAGCAACGCATCGCACGTGAAAGCCGCAGCGATTATTATTTTATTATTGGCAATTTTATTTTATTTAATACGGGTAATGTTGAAACGAGATAATGTTAGAATACAATGGCGCTGGTCTAGGATTCTTCAGTGTTTATTATAGACTGTTAATTCACATAAATAATAATAAAATAAATTAGGCGTTAATAATTACATTTATTATTGTTAGTCATTGATAGGCGGCTTCTTCAAGGGACTGATTCAGAAGGCGGCGAGGTCTCTGGAGCCGGTTACTTGGACCCTGTTGCCGATATCGGTGGACACCATTTTTTTAAATGAAATATGTTAATTATATTTATTTCTAATAAACCAATGATAATGTAAATAAATTAAACAAAAGCTTTATCTCAATCCATGTCATTGAACAAATAAAAAAAAAATTGTAGTGACGAAAATTGCCGCAAAAATAAATTAACGATGTAAAATAATAGTGGGGTACCTGACCTGTCACTAGACGTATTCTTTTCTGGTGTTTAACCTACACTTACAGTGTTCATTAGATGATATCTGACGTAAAATTAATGTACCTCATTCAGCATCCATTGTTGAACGGCGCAGTTGCATGAGGGCGTTACTGATCCTTATCGAACGGTATTGGTCATTTTTTATTTAGTTAAATACGTCGTTTGGTGTGAGCTTTTAGTAATGGTTTGATGAGAATGTAGGTACCTATTTATGATTGAACGAATAAAATTATTTATAATCATGTAATTTTGGTAAAAGAACTTGTAGGTACAGACGCCAGCACATCAGGCTACTACAATCTGTCAAATTTCCTTAATAGAATTCCAACTTTATCGCTAAAGCATTATGGTTCAAAGTTGAATGGGAAAATTTGACAGTTTCGGGTAGCCTAATGTGCTGGCGTCTGTATTACTAACCTAGATCAAAATACAATACAAGATGTAGAAATAGTAAAAAATAGAAAATTTTAAAGATTATTAAAATAACATCAAATTTTATAGCTCAACCAATAACAAAACACTACAACTTTTGTCTTCGATTTCAACATTCAAAACTTTAATTTTGCAATAAATCATTCTTAAACATTCTAACATGTGATCTACACATAACCTAGTTAATACGCCACTAAAAAAAACTAAGAAAAAACCTTGAGCCAAGTCCCGCCTACGCTGCGGTTATGCCGACTCTAATATGACGTTATTTATTAAGCCACTGTAGGCCCTTATCTGGGTTACCCTTTGTTGCCATAGCAACGAATAAATATCAGACCTGAATTAGTTAATATGAACGGGAAGATGGATTGGGGCAATGCTGGACATTGTTGTGTAATGTTGAGACCTTTTGACTTATATGTTATTTTTGTGTTTGTTTGGAGTGTGTATGTTTGATTTGGTTTATTATGGCGCTTAAACTATTTCAGGGCGATTTAATTAAGAAAAAGCCGTACAATAAAACTTCATCAAGGTACAAAGTTACCCGGGTCAGTCTTTAAATGTGCGCCTACTCTCTAGACATGGGTTCGTCGTGAACCTTCTGATAACCATAGCATTTGGAAGTCCGTCCATCAATAAACGCCTATTTGATCAAATTGAGTAAAAAGATATTTCAAATAAGGTCCTGATTCGCACTTTTGTGCTATTCTTGCGAATTGACATACTAACCTTAAATTTTTTCATGACTTCGTTTTACAAAACATTATAATCCATTTTTTTTAACACCGAAAATTATTTACCTCCAAAATTTATACCGTAAACGGGATACTTAATTCCTCTGATTCATCGTTATGTAGAGGTAAATACGTAATTTGATGGTTAAACAAGAAAACAAACGGCCCAGTCGGGGTCAGGAGGCAGACTTTTGATTTATCACAAAAACAGCAATTTAAACTTGGGACCTTTTTGCGTGACACACCTACGCTCCACCCACACCTTACTTTGTTATTAACAATGTCGAAAAAACCGGCTCCACTTGGAGATTTGAATTTGTTTTGCAGTTTGCTTTTTTTTCTGTGATTTCACGGCTTTTATTTCCGGCGTGTGGCTATTTAGACATCGTTATACTTTTTTTAGCATAGTTAGAATGGGCTTATATAGGCAACTTAAAACAAATAAACCGTTTTAATTGTTGAAATGGAAGTAGGCTATTAAGTTGAGTGTATTTTACATGCATTTTAGAGCCTACTTTCAAAGTTATCGAAAGATAAAATTCATAATATCTAGAAATGTTTCTAAACTTTCCTGCGCTTACAAAAACTACGAATCACTATTATTCGTCCCTCACAGTAAAAACCCTGCGCCACACAATAACCTCACATTTACATCTATTACAAAGGAAACAAGAAAAACATCAAAAGGCGCGCACAATAACAAACCAGATTAATACGATACAAAACGCTCATGCTCGATGCTATCACATTTTGTCCCGCAGTATTCGTTACAGGATGTAAACAGCTGTCTTGTCGTCGCCACAGCATTGTCCTGTCATAATAATTATGTATCGCAAAGCGTTAAATATCGCATCGGATTTTGCAGTTGCTACTTTCTGCGCGGTGGGCGCGTTTGTTTGCTTTTTGGAGATACGAGCTGGGCTTGCGGATTATGTATTGTTTTCCATGGATTTCTGGGAGAGGAAAATATTAAAAATTAAAATAGCTTGCTTTAAATTATTTGGATAATGATGTCTTAAAAGTCTCTTCTATTGCCAGTTTCTGAGGCTTTGACGAATAAATTGCTGAAATGATTCAATGAAAACTGGAACTTTAGTAACAACTAGCGGTCGCCCGCGGCTCCGCCCGCGTGGATGTCGGTTTTCGCGACAAAAAGTAGTCTATGTGTTGTTCTGATATATAACCTATAGAGGACCCCCGCGGCTACGCCAGTGTGGATGTCGATTACCGCTACCAATGCCTAACTTTTGTCGGGATGAGAAGCTCGCGCTCGGACCTCCCGCCTTATTATACCTACCGACCGACCCGCTGATTATCTTATTTTATGTATAAGTTTGGTATTTCTACACCGATTTCTATGATTCTTTTTTATAGAATATGTTATAATGTTATCTTTTGTTAATTAGGGATGAGCGAGAATATTATAAACATAAGAGTAAACAAATCAATAACAAATAATCAGAAAGCTCCGAAATGGTAAACTATCGTGAGTTATACGTGTTATTGTGAGTCAACCATTAAAGATAGACATATGCTGTTGTGGAATATTTTTTAGATAATTTTATGTAGAACGTTTCCGTCATACATGATTTCTATGTAGCTTTAACCATTAAGGCTGCACACGCGACGAAAGCTTAAAAAATGGTGTAACTTCTCCCGTTTTCCCAACATTTTCCTTCACTGCTCTGCTCCTATTGATTGTAGCGTGATGAAAAGTACCCTATAACCTGCCCAGGAGTATCAAGAATAATTGTACCAAGTTTCATTAAAATCCGTCCAGTAGTTTTTGTTCCTATTAATAACATACAGACAGACAGACAGACAGACAGACAGACAGACAAAAATTTTACTGATTGCATTTTTGGCATCAGTATCGATCACTTATCACCCCCTGATAGTTATTTTGAAAATATATTCAATGTACAGAATTGACCTCTCTACAGATTTATTATAAGTATAGATTATAACAAAATAAAAGTGTATATATAATGGCTTCAGAGTGCTGTTGAGGTTACCACGTTTCTGCAGCGCGTCTAGCCTGTTTGCTGTGGTACGAACGGACGACTTCTATGCCATCATGAGGAAGAAGACCGCATCCTTAATAAGCAGAATGAGAGCTAGCACCAACAGCATTCGGAATATCCTGGCTGAGCTGGCTATGTTAAGACACGCTGTCCGGTTGCTCGTGAGGCAGTAAATTATATTAATGAATTAATTTAATACTAACCCATAGTTGATAAGTTGATAGTTGATAACGGAAGTGCATTAAGTAATTTCTTCGGGTTTCTAGTACAGACGCCAGCACGTCAAGCTAGTACGATCTTTCAAATTTCCTTAATAGATTTTCAACTTTATCGCTGAAACATATGGGTCAAAGCTGATTTTAGAAGAAACGAATAAGAATGTTTGGAAACTTTGACTTGTCCAGGTAGCTTGATGTGCTGGCGTCTGTACCAGTGCAAAAAAAGTTAAAGCGAATTTTTACGCTCCTTGTATAATAACGGAGATAAAATTAAAGTCATTACTCAATTAGACAACAGTTGTATGTAAACTGTTTTAAATCTATGTAAATTCACTGTTATTGGAACCTTGGAATCGAGGCGGAAAGAATCAGATGAAATCAATTAAGTTAGCGGTGGGTTTCGAATTAAATGAACGAAATCAATTATGTTATCTCTAGATTTGAATTTAATTATGTCAATTTATTAAATGGTCGTTGATTACTTTATTTTGTGTCGTTATGTTTTAGCTTCATTAGTGAATTTTGTGTTGAACTATATGACGTATTTCATCGATAAAATTAGAAAAATTTAAAAAGGTATTATTTAAAAGATGGAGGTCTAAGTTTGTCTTGGACACTAATGACTGATTAAAGGTGAAAGAAAACATCTCAAGTAAACCTGGACTATAAAGTCTGAAATCACAAACCCGCATTGAGCAAGCGTGGTGATTAACGCTCAATCCTTCTCCGTGGGAGAGGAGGCCTGTGCCCAGCAGTGGGACGATAAATAAGGCTTTGATGATGAGAGTGTTTACTTATTACTATATTACTGATTTTGATATATATTGGAACACGTATAGGTATATACAGAAAGTTAAGCTAATACTTGTCGTCGATACTTAAAAATAAGAATTTGTATTTTCTTGTGGTAAAGCGTAAAATCTATTTCTCTTTTTTATTTAAATGCGTTGTAGGTGTAGGCTTTAATTAGAATAGAAAGGGTTTTGGTTCATCTATCGTGTGGTGCCATAGGCCTAGTAATCTAGTATAAACTGAATTTTGACGTAATTTGCATCACACCTCTATTTTAGTCTTTACTCCAAGACAAACATGCATTGCTATTACCACAAACCCGTTGTCTGTCTGAGTCAAGTCGCCGCCATTCATACAATATCTTCAAGTCAATATTTGACATCCGCGTCGGCTTCCCGGCACACATCCTCGGCGCTGTGGATGTATTGTCACTATGTTTCATTGTAGGCCTTTGACCTTGGGTACAAGGGTTATTTTGTTACTAGTGCGGGTTTTTTGGATGATCTTATGATGACTTGCAAATTTTCTATGAGTGTTTTTAAAGTTTTCGAAATCACTGTTTAAGTAAAGTAAAGTAATCTTTGTTACTTTGATTGAGTAATTACAGTTGTTGTTATAATATAATAAGGACAACTATCTGCAAAAATCTCATCATGACGCTCCTAAAATCTTGGCGATAACATTGCTTTATAAAACTCGGTTTATCATTAGAAAAAAAGTGAATATCTCGTAAATAGTGCGTGATAAGGTGAAGGGTACAAGGGGAGTACGAAGCGATTGATTGATTTTACACAGAAAATACAACATAATTGTCTTAAATAACATTGCCCTATAATAGACAGATAAAATGTCTTTTATTTAGTGTACTTCCGACATCGCTCGCTTAACAAATCCCGATGCTATGCCTGATAAATGCTAAAATGTTTCAACCGTACCTACCCAGTCCACTATATTATATTCTAGAACATATCAACTGGCTGGCATTACAAGATCATTTCTAATAATACCCAGATCTGCGTCTCATTTCTTTTTTGTGCTATCGATTTAAATTTCATGTGATGACCATGATAGGCATATGTCTAATTCTTGTAGAATTGTATCATCATATCCCGAGCCTTTTCCCAACTATGTTGGGGTCGGCTTCCAGTCTAACCGGATTCAGTTGAGTGCCAGTGTAGAATTGTATGTGTTCCTGTGGGTACAAATGCGGACAAACATAAGCAATTATTATATGACAAATATGTTATTAATTTCCGTCTTCACAATTCCATAACTTGCAGCTTTTAACCAACCAAAGTGTTGAACTCTCATTTGGAGCTGAACCTCACGTTATCAGCACCCGGTGAAAGCGGCTATCTCGTATCGCGGTCGTGGCTGCGTGATCGTGCGATGTGCGGCAAAGGCGCCGCGCGTTTGTTATGCCGCTGGACGAATATTGTTTGATGCTGTAAATGATTGTGGGAGATGGGGGTGGAATTTTAATTTCTTTTTTTCGAAGGACCTCCTTCCTTGTTTATCTATTTACAAGTTTTTGAGATAGGAAGAAAACAATCGGGTAAAACAAAGGTACTGCTTATTTCTGAAGAAATATCTTTCAGCAGGCTTGCTATGGGACAGTTAGAATAAAAAGAGATGAGACAGCAGTCTGCCTAGCCTTTTCCCAAGTTATGTACAGACGCCAGCACATCAACCTACCTAAATCTCTCATTTTTATATAGGTTTTTGACCATATCCCAATACCGGAATGTTAATATTCGATTGGTAAAATTGGACAGATTCGGGTAGGTTGACTTGCTGGCGTCTGCACGACTCGGCTTCCAGTCTAACCGGGTGGAGCTCATTAACAGATTTTTACATGGAGCGACTGCCTATGTTTTCAATTCAGTTATCTGGGTAACATGAGCCTCGTGAGACTGGTTGTTAGTCTTTCTGGCGTCTTACTATCTAGCTTCTGCCATAGATGTCCAAATGACAGTCGAAAATCAAGACAAGACAAGACAAGATGGGTCATCTTCCACGTGTAAATCATTCTTTAACCTTATGATCGACTTTTCCGTCTGTTACTTAGCCTATTAGGCTAATTAAAATTATTATGTGGTGTTAAATTATATTCCCGTACTAGAAAAGTGTTCGAGATTTTCCACCCGGCTCGTCTCTTCCTATCAATCCTTTAGATTTGTGAGGGGTCCTCATTAGTATCTAGATGTCTTTACATCCGTTTATCGATTACAAAGTAAATTGTACGCAGATAAAATTATATTACTAACACTAACTCAATAAGATAATGAACTTAGCTACTAAAGATTACAAATACAAATAGAGAGTATTGCCGATACTTTCTTAGCCTTATACATGGTCATAGACCATTCGCCACCCAGCGTAGCTACCGCGTGGACAATTTATAAAGCCTGCCACCGACCGCCCACCGATTCAACCGGGAATCGAACCCGCACCCCGCAATTAAACGACGCCTCGGGACCTCTCGGTCATCCGATACTATCTGTATGACCCGGCGCCGCCTGCGGAGATCTCCTTTACTTTTCATTTGTTGTATGAAACATCCTTACTGTAACCCTAGCGAAATCTAAACTCAACCTTAAACTTACCATATTTAGATCTTATTTTTGCATAACATTATAGAAGTATTCATTGTCAATCTAATATCATCTCTATTCGGTTCACTCTAAGGTTGTATTTCCAAAATGTTATAAACCAAGTGACGTTATTATGTACTGTATTTGTTTGTTGACTATCACGAGCTCTGTGACCCCGTCCTGTGGTCATAGTTGGGTCCACGTTGAAATATGGACTTTAGGAAATCCGTTCGGCCCTATAAACTTAGGTTTTAGGGCGCCTATCCGTTTAGCAGATTTATGTATGTCTCTGGGCCGAAACTTGTGGGACTAAATCGAATAATGACAATTGGATTTAATAATGGAAAGCCTAAGGGTTCGGAATGTAATGGATTTAAATATGTTCAAGTGTAGTCTTTGCGGGGATATTGTGATGTTTTCATTTCCGATTTCGGTACTGTTGTTTGGTTTTGACTCATAGCTGCGGCCAGAGGGGCCTGGCCCCAAAATTAAATTTTAAAGTTCTTTATTAGGCTTCAAACTTGACCATCTTGTGTTAATATTGTGTGTGGTGAGATGTGTTATAGAGGAACGTGGTAACTGAAAATATTCTGCCTTCCTAAGCAAATTCGATTGTATAATACTATTCTGATAAAATACTTGTATCTCAAATTCCATAATTCTAACACAGCACATTCCTAAGCGCTCAAATAAAGATATTATCCATTTCAAGGAACTGCGATGCAAATCAACCGTCTTAATTTACAAAAACAACATCGGCCACCGACGCTAATCTCGTTTATAATAAAACAATAGATAGGTTTTCATAAGCATCCCATTTCTTACACAAAATGACTCATCCAGTCCGCTGGCTTTGCATAAATATGTTCTTTTAATTGTGTACTAACATATCAACAATTTATCTCAATCAAAATTCAACCTTATCTCACAGAAATAAGTCTGATTTTAGCTTAGCAAATGTGCCATTCATACAACATTATTCATAACGTAGTAAATGCAAAATGTGAAGATCAATTTTCAACTTAAATATCACGGAAATAAAGTTGAAAATACAGCGTTTGTTGTTGTCGTTTTTGTAAGTGCACTGATTCAAACAGCTAGTTTTGACTCCCGGGGTGGCTTGTACATTGTACGCGCGCGTGACACTGCTCTATTTACGACTGAGTCGGTCGCACGGACCCATAAAGGTATTCCGCGGCTCATGGTGGGTGGAATTTTGTATGGACACTTAAAAATAATCGTATTTTTGACTTATAGCATTATTTTGTACAAATATTTGGTAGTTAAGGAGAATTCTCAGACATAAAATATTACAAAACAAAAAGATGTGGTTAATATATAAAATAATAGGCAATGCTTGACACTTTTAAGGAAATATTAGTCTTGCTTTCGCTGAAGCACATAAGTTTAATGATAATAAAAGAACTTGACGCAAGCTACAAAATATGACGTCGCGAAAATTTATACATTTTGACTACTACAATTTGCAGTTTCCTTATCAAGAAAACTGGTTGCTAGCGCCCAGAGGCGATGCCAAGAATCCGTCACTACTTACACATTATTACGATGTTCCACGTCCAAAACTTTGAGCTTCGATCGTCCATATATTTTGGCACACCTGCTTGTATCCCTAAAAGGATCCGTTTAAAAACGAGTAGTACTTGTAATCATAATAAAATGTAATTTAACCAGTAATCATAATAAAGGTGATTTGCTAGTCTATTATTACTGCAAATAATCCATTCTCGTTCGATACTATTCGCAATCTGATGAAATAGCTATAGCAAATTGCATAATTAAGGTTATAATTAAAGCTTTCTCTGTTTCGTTCAGTTTATTGTATTAAGTTCGATGAAGCTTTGATTATGGTTTACTAAGCTGTTCGTTGCTCTAGACTCAGCGTCACAAGCGTAGAACTCTCGCTTGCTCGATTTTGTGTACCGCGTTACATGTAAGTTAAGCTCATAGTAAGGGCAAAGCAGTAGTATTGTGTGCCATGTCCACACTATTAAAGGCCGATTTATATGCCCTTAGCAGTCGCCCTCCAAGATTTTGAATAATTACAAAAGATGCGCGCGCGACTGCGATTTATGTACATGTTGGCGCGCCGTCTTATTGGCTAATTCAAGTGTCCGTTACATTTGAATTTCGAAATTGGTTTATAAAGATTTGAGACGGGCCTGTGATTGGTTGATTTATGGTTCATTCAAGGAGATAAAAATATGCGCAGACTTCGCTGTGTACTATTTCTATATAATTCAAGGTTTGTGCTCGATTTTATTTCTATTATAGCTTCGTTGAAGTTTTTAGTAATCGAATATTTTACTAAAACTGCAAAACGTCATCGTTACACGTCCATTTCAACCTCTCTCCAACCTTCGCCTACTTTAACCGGTCATTATCCGTATTCAGGTCACCGCCGCTAGGAGACAAGCAAATTGCATGCCTGCATCAAAAAAATTCACTTACGTCTTAATTCTGCGGCACCGTTAATACGATTTTAATTTCAAGTAAAATATCGAATTAAATGCTCATCCATTTTAAACATTTTCTTCGCAAGAAAGGCTTTTGTTGTTGGGAAGATGGTTTAAGGAAAAAACGATCTTCTGTCTTCGAAATAAGAGTCTCGGTGGGTGAAAATTTTAATTTTGTCTTTTGGAGAATTTCGATGGTGGTCCAGCGGCAAGTTTGTGACGTAACACAAGAAAGTTCACGTATTTGAGAATGCAATGGTTTACTTAATTACTATAAAAGTATAAAAAAATATAAATTACGTAAGTAGGTACTTCTTATTTAATAAAGCAAATGACTTAAGTATAGCGTTTAATCATTGATCGTTATGTATTTAATTGTAATTGTATAATTTTGCATATTTGGGAAATCATGAAATGATATGTCATTTTATTATTATTATAATTGGGAGGTATGGCTCGCTGACATGATACAATTTTTTTAAACAGTTACTTGGATCTGTATAATTTAAATCTTAGTACTTTATCAAGGGGCTTGGCCAAGATATTGGCTTGAATATTAAGTGAAGTCTAAAATCCTTGTTTCCGTAAGTAACTTTGTCTGTCTGTCCGTCTTTCTGTCGCGTTTTCACGCCAAAACTACTGAAATAATTAAAAAGAAATATATAGACATGTAGTGTAGAGTCTGACAAAAAACATAGACAACTTTTTATCCAGGTGAAGTAGTTCCCTCGAGCAGAGGGTAGAACCGCGAGGAACAGCTAGTATATATGATAATTTATCTGAAAATGAATGGATACCTACCATCTATTAAATAAGAACTGTATACAATCTAACCTTAACATATTACGCAACTGCACTGTACAACAAAATAAGAAATACCACATTTGCCCACTCAATCCTCCGATTGACTATCACGCGTGCCATTAAACGACCTGCAACCTACCAGTAGCTAAAACATTTGCGTTTTACAGCATCGTATAGCTCCCGACAAAGTAATGCTATACTAATTCCGATTTAACGCGAACCAATCGATACGAGATGGCTTCCGTATTTCAGCTTTTATTGCTTTCGGATTAGATCCGACGGTATACGGTGTACTGGTTGCGGAATTGCTGATTTTGTAAGTGATTCCGAAATGTGGGAGTTTTTCAATGAGTTGTGTAAAGGAAAGATTTAACATCCCAGTTCTGATGGCCTTTGATTTAAGAGTAAGGCTGGTCTAACCAGAGGGGACAGGAATCTATACACATCATAAAATCGTAGAAAAGTCAAAACTGTACATAGAAAATTTTTGTTTTTTAAGAATAATTGGGGCATGATCTAAAATCGATATCGAAGCCAAAAATATAGCTTTTAGAATTTTTGTCTGTTTGTCTTTATGTATGTCCGGGATAATTTCAAAAAGTACTTCATGGATTTGCTTCAAATTCGGCATGAATATAACTAAGATGTTGGGTCAACATATAGGCTACATATTATTATCACGCTAGCACTACGGGGGGAGAGAGGTGCATGTTTAATCCTAATGCCCACGCGGACGACGTCGCGGGCAACAGCTAGTGGTGATATAATTTAGAAAGTTTCATCTTGAAACTTGAAATTATCGATTAGGTCCTTAGTTCGACGAAATCATTACGCTTCAATTCAATAGCCAAAGAAACAAAGCGAGCGTCACTATTAAAATTCACAAAACGAATTCAGCGGCATCCTCAAGACACATCCGAACCTTTCACAAAAGAAAATCCAATTAAAAGTAAAGGCAATTAGTAAATCAACGGCTGTTTTTGCTGCAGAAGTCAGCCGTTAAAATTCGCACCTCGGCCGTGTGTCGCTTCACCGAAAACTCTTGAAACTTAACGATCCATTGATTCGGATAAAGTTGTTGTCCAAAAACCACGTAAGTGGATCCTGCCACTATTGTGGGCCCACAATGGGCTGTTACTTGTAATGTGGACGGTTCACTGGATTTAAGAAGGCGAGGTGACAGGTAGATTTAATGGCGACGATTTCGTAGTTTTACATATTGTTCATGATACTGTGAAATTTTTAAATTGATACTTCAAGTTCACTTCAAACTGATTCAGATTGTTAAGGAACGGCTTACGATTCGTTCATTAAAAAGAGCCCAGAAAATTTTAAATTTTGAAAATCTAAATAATATTTTTCAAAAGGCACCAAGTCAATAACCCGTACAGATGTGACCGCACGAAAAATCCACAGCCAATTTAAAAATAGACTACCAGGCAGTGTGCACGGCTCCCTACAGGCTCCATGGTTCGAAAATTGATTAACCGACAAAAAACAGGCGACAATCGACGTCGACCGCACGTGTATGCGACTGCGACAAAAAAAACGCGACGCGACACTACGCGCGGATTTCCGAAATGGAATGCAAAAAAACCGAAGGCCGGAAAAAAATTGCGATTGAAAATTTTCCGAAGAATTTATAAGCGCAAAAAGCGTGGATTGTTCTATGGTTGGTTTGACTTGAAATATGTTATACGATTCGTTTTTCTGGTTTGCACGAAATGTTGTGATTTGTGCTGTAATACGTCAAAAAGAGATATGTATTATCTATAGGAGAAGATATACAAAGATATATAAGTAGCTTGTCTATTCTAAAATTAGGTATTGCTTAGTTTCAGGTAGGACATTAAAAAACTACGTTATTCTCTTCAACTCTTGGCATACATAGTACTTACATATTTAGTGAGTCTAATTTTAAGAAAGTTGTCTGTGTACGTATAAACATTTAATTCAAGATTATGTAATACTAGCTGTTCCCCGCGGTTCCACTTGCTGCTCAAGGGAACTACTTCCCAATTCTGGATAAAAAGCCAGCCAGTAGCCTAGGTATAGGTATAGATAGTATAGTTACCTATACTATGCCGACATTTCGCATTTATATCATTATAAGTAAAGATAAACAGCCCTAATCCAAATTCTCTTCTATCCAACTTTCTAAGTAGCAATTTCAAGTCTTTGCTAAGGTTATATACGCCTTCTTACACAGACATATGAGCAACCGATGTGTTAAAACAATTAAACTCAAAATGGAGCAGACGAAAGCAAGCCTTTTACGCTCAGGTCCCGGGTTCGACCCCGTATCGGGAGAAATATTTGACCTAAAGATTTGTAGCGGGCGGATGTTTGTGTACGTGATTTGTATCGTGTATTTTATCAGGGTTGCGAGTCAATATTTTATTTTTTTAATTACCAATATGAGTTTCATTGGTAATTTTCTATGGCGGAGATATGTATGATTTCATCCATGTACAGACGCCTGCTCATCAGGCTACCACAATCTGTAAAATTTCCTTAATACATTTTCAACTTTATCGCTAAAGCATTATGGTTCAAAGTTGAATGGGAAAATTTGACAGTTTCGTGTAGCCTGATATGCTGGCGTCTGTAATTTTTTTTCTGATTGGTTGATGTACGAATATTTTTTTTACATTTGTTGATCGAGATTTTTGGCGCTATTAATAATTTATACCCCTCATCAACATCATCTTTTCCTATTTCAACGACCATTTGTTTAGTCAACGAAACACTGCGATCTTTAGTCCACTAAACGACCACATTTCCTGAACATCAAACAGAGGTATTTCGACACAGGAAACCTCAAATCTCCTTTGATACAGCACACATCCTCCTAATCTCCAGTTCTCAGGGTTTAAGACCTACAATCGTTATCAGCGCCTGCAACATCGTTTCAAATCGCGTGTACTGCGAACGTGTCGAGATTACCAACCACTGTTCTGCATAATTAGACCGCTTTACTTGCATACGAACAGACAAATGTTCAACTTGATTCTATTGCAACGTGAGGGATTAGGAGTGTGAAATTATTAATTATGATCAGGTGTTGATTTTGAGAAGTTGATGAGAAATGGTCGGTTTTTTTTGTGAGTGACGAACAATAAGTCTTAAATTTAGGTAGTTCAAAATGTTATTGTTTAAATCCCCCAAAATAAGAAGAAACTAAAACCTTTACCTTTCTTGGCAGCTTCCTATAATGTCATTTAATAATCCAGTATGAACTGGATTCTTCAATCGAAGTTCGCAGTAATATAAATCTGAGTTTTCAACGGGACTAAATGATCATAAGTACTAGTATTTACTACGCGATCTGTTCGTCGGTGCATTTAAGGACTATGAAACCACTTATGTCAATCGTTCCGGTAGACAGCTTCCAAGCAACAAAGTATGTATCACATTTGTAGGTGCTTTAGAAATGGGTTAGAAGTAAACAAAAACAGAAAGTAACGCTTGACGTAAGGGCGAGTACACACGCGCGATATCGATCATCGTGCGACGCTCCCACGCTGTCGCGCGACAAAAACCCGGCCTTATTAGAATGCAGCGCGCGACAGACGCGTCGCCGCGGCCGTGCAGACAATTGCGCTTTTTGACCGCGCACCGCCATCGCGTATACGAAATTCGAATTATTTTTAAATGAATTGTTTTCAAAAGTGTACGTACCGCGCTTTTTGTTTCAAAATAATGATATTGTGGCTGAATAGTTGTGCTAAAGCGAGGTGACAATGGGTACTTACGTTACTTTGGAGTGAATTATCGTTTTCTAAAAAGGTGTAAAATGTACTGGGGCTTAACGAGGATTGACGGAAAATTTAGCATCAATTAAAAGTTTTGGTCAGATGTGCCATTGGCGATCGATTTTAAATCGTAGTTTACCCAGTTTATATCATCATAGTAAGTTGATACTTTTGTTAAAAAATAACTAAAACTGAGGTATATTTGAATACATTTTTCGCGTGATAAATTACAAAAACTAAAATCACCACCATTCCCTCAAACTCTGACAGCACTAATATGCATTTTTCTCCTAGCAAAAAGCATTTCCTATATCTGCAAGACCAGGCCATAGGTGAATCCAGTACGTGTACCGGAATGCCCGTCCATCCGCCAGCGTAATGGCGTAGACCGGGGGGCGCCTCGCTTCTAAGAATCGTACGGGAGACATCCTATTAGAAATTATTATGCGAACTACGGCCGAACGATGGCGGAATAATCGATTAATTAGTTCCTAGGATATTGTGGGTTGATTTGAAATTGCTTTTTTGTGAAAGTAAAGGAAATGTCTCAGTATTGAAAATAGTATTTGTTATGGTAAGTCATGCTAGTAAGGCCAATTTTCTTTATTAGCGGACGTCATTCTTTCTTCATGATTTTTTGAGGTATAGTTTCCTTTTCATAGCGTTTCTTGAGGAGATCAGATAAGCAGTCGCTTGGTGTTTATCATAACTATGATTTAAGCAGGTTGAACTATACCTAATTAGATAGATAGATAGATAGATAAAACAGTCGCTTGCCTCACGCAACCGATGTATTGTTTAGAAATGTATGAAGCGAACAACCGTTAGTTTTAATTTTATAGAAATTCTACAAAAACTTAACACAACAATGTAAATGACAAATAAATATTTCTACAGAGCGGATTTAACCCACCTGCACCAATCTGACAATCGATCTTTCAGCTCCAAACAATCACCGTGAGAAAGTTTCCAATCCCGTTATTTTCTTAGTACGGGTATCATGTTAAAGTTTAATTACCAGTACGAAATGCCAATAGTTTGAAATGTCCACTTTTATGTGAGAAGTCAGAACTACCTTGTACGGTCATAGACCAGGTACGTTGGATTTACGACGGGCCATCGATTTATTACAATTCTTAGAAATGTCACCTTTGTTTGATGAAAGTTGCCTTTCGATGTTATCTGGATTGGTACTGTTTCGATGATTATTGGGTTCTTTGAGAGACTACAGACGCCTGAATTATTTGCTATTCAGCCATATTCATCCTTTACATGAATTTTTCATTAGCATTTAGTTCTATTTTATGAATCAGAGCAAAATTTACAATTTGTTGTTGTAAAGAAAACTAAAATAAAAAGGAATTAAAATTAATAATAGGATCATTTCCGGACGACCATTTTAAGTATAATTTTCTTGACACTAAAATTTCGCCATGGAACAGAAGCTGTCACACAGAAATGGCACAAAAAAATATTATCACCACTTTATTTTTAAGTTATAAATTGACGCATAAAGGTAAAAAGTGCTTACCTCTCCTTAAAATCTCAACAAAGTATCCCGTCTGCAGCCCCACTCTTTTCCCCAAGCTACCAGACATACACTCGCGTGCAACTTTTTGTAGCACCTCGACCGATGAGTCAAATCATTTCGTTAGTACCGACACATTAGTTACGTCATTACGATATAGCTATAGACACATTAACATTGTTACCGTAAATACTGGCCGTTGGTGTTTACCTGGACTTAGGATTTCTTCTGAAGAGATAATGAGTGTATTTTTTGTTCAGTAATAATGTATGATAGCTAGTAGTCGATATCTTTTATTGGTGTCGGTTAGTGCAGCGAATATTGTTGTTAGACCTTGCTTGTTGTATCTTAACAGTTGAAGTGTAAAGGTAATTCACTATCTTCATTATAACTAGGCTATAATACTCGGTGTCCAGACTGATTGTCGACCATGGCGGCAGTTCTCTCTTATAGAGATCAGTCAGCTGCGCAGGATGTATTATAGTGAACAAGCATTTGCGCAGATACAGATGTACTCTTCTAAACCGATGTACACGACCTTAGAGAGATAGGCGCAGGACTGGCAAGGAATTTATGTCAAAAAAAAATCTACCTAACTAGCCAACTGTTTGCTAATTGTACAGAATTTACGCGTATTATCGCATAAAATCAGTACAACAAATCTCGATATTGTTCGCAAACATTGATAATTCAACAAGTACCCTCAAAAAAGTAAAATAAGTGAAACAATAAAATAATCAGTTGTGGTCGGCGGTCGCGCGTGGTCGCTGGTCGTGCCCTTTGTTATGATCGCTTTTTATTCAACCACATCTTTTTGTAATCTGCGATGCACCTACTGTGCAATGATTATGTACGGGTACTGGAAGCAGAATAGGAACATATTAAATTAATAAAGTAGATATATTATTGTATGTTTCAATCTACATTATAAAGCTGAGGGATTTGTTTGAACACGCTAATCTTAGGAACTACTTAACCGGTTTAAAGTTCTTTTAGTGTTAGCTCTTATCCGGGTGCGCAGAGTAGTTCCTCAGTGACGCAGGTGAATCTGCTTGCGGAAGCTAGTTATAAATAAACTAGCAACCCATCCCTAGTTGAGAAGAGGAAAAATATGTAACTGTAACCCAAGTTTTGTGCGTAAATCACAGTACCTAATTATTGGTGAAAACTGCTTGAACATTCGTTTAATGTTTTTCAGTTTATCGTGAATAGTCTTCGTCATTATAGAACACTTCTCTACTATCTGATTTTGATGGTATGTCGATGGAAAACAATATTTTGCTAAAAGACATCAGCCATCTAATATGAAAATGTATATTTAATACACAAAACTGAGTATTGGCTTATTAAAAAAATACAAAGATTGCAGTTAAATCAACAACTCATGTTCAAAAATTCGCATTTAAATTTCCAATAATGCTAGCCGTTTAGAGTTCCTAAATAAACGAAAATGCTACAAAACTGGAATGCATGAAATATTCGCATGACATGCAGCGTCCGCCATATTGAATTGCCTTTGACGTCGTCTGGCCTACATTCGCAACCTTTTCCTTTGACTTCGCTCTAGTCGGGTGACAAAATATGTATATGCAACCGTTTTGAAAAATAAGATGGCATTTTTGCTGTCTTCTAGGCATGTTTTATGAGTTTTTCATACAAAAGTGCTACTTATGATTCAACGTGCTTTAATAGTAGGTAGACCCGAAAGTGACGCCAGCTTTTGGCAACACATACTTATTAGTACAATTAGAAGAAATATTTAACACTAGTTTTCGCCAGCGGTATCACCCGCTTTCTTTGACACTACTTCCCGCATTTATAGTCTATATTATCTTAAGTTTCATTAAAATCCATTCAGTAGTTTTTAGGTGAAATAGTAACAAACTTCCTTCTATCCATTTATGCTTACAAACTTGCGCCTTTATTATGTTAATTTAAACGAATTAAAAATCAAAACAGATCAGCAATTAGTATGATTTTCCAATGTTCCTTAGGTTCACTTAGATTATTTTTGAAATACACGTACACGTTCATATTAGCTTCATTGGTATATAAGAAAATCTTGGAACCTTAATTTGACCCATTTTCCGGTCTTTGATTAGAATGAAATTTTGCTCCGAGTTCTGATAATAATACATGACTAGCTAAGAAACGTCATTACAAATCCGATATGGTGGCGTCCCCAAGATGGCGGACTGGCTGTTTAAAATTTTTTGTGCGTGCTAAAATATTTTTTTTTAGTTTTATAACTAAAATTTCTTTTCATAGTATCACGGTTGATATTTTTAATGAGATGTTCACGAGTCTTACATAAATATATCGATCAAACACCACATTGCTACACAAGAGATGACGCAATTAAAATTAACCCCTTTCATATTAAAATGAACTTTCGACACGAGCACGTTTAATTGTTAAAATATTTTCAGTGTACAAAGTAAATTGTCGACACCCGTCGCGCGTTACATTATTCCGTGAACGTTTCAAGTATTTTATTTATGAAAACTCCGTTTTTCAGCTTATTTGCTGAAATTAACGTTGAACAAATGTTACCTTTAACATCGGGCGGTTCATCATTTTTTCCGCATCGCATGTCCGCTGTTGTTTTTAATTTTTTATTATTTCCATGTTGGTCGTTTTTGTTGTTCAATGTTTGCGTTTTCAGGAATTAAAAGCTCGATGTTAGATCTTTCGCTTTCGGATATCAGGGTTTGTAAAATACCTACCTTTACAGATACCTTTAAGATGGTGTATATTGTTTACTTTTTATTTATTTCACACATAAAAACATTTATAATAACACAATTTGAACGGACGCCAGCACATCAAGCTACCCTGAAAGTGACCAATTATACCAATCAATTTTGAACATTCTTAAGCGATAAAGTTGAAAATCTATTCAGGAAATTTGATAGATTTTAGTAGCTTGATGTGCTGGCGTTTTTACGAAAGCTATGTTTATTTTATCCTAAATCTTTTGAACAGAAAAAATCAAACAGAAATTCAAGATTCCAAATCAATATAATTTCGTATCTAAATGACACACATTGGTTTGCTGTCTGTACAAATTAATTAATACAGTATTTACGTGAGTCCCTTGTCGTGTATAAAGCAACCCGCCCCGCGGATCATGCCTTAAGGCTAACGTTGTTACTATAATTCCATTCTGTTGACTGTTGTTATGGTAACGCTGAGGTATATTGTTTTATATCGCTTGGACAGTTATTTACGAGTTTATCGATATGATTTTGATAAAACGACGATTATAAAAAAAAATACACAATACTCTGCAGACGAGTTAAAAAATTTAAGTCTTAATAATTGATAAAGTACAACCTTATAGTGAGATTCCATAAAAAAATCAGGACCAGAAAATGTATCGGCGCGAGTCCACTGCTGGCATGGGTTCGCGCACAAAGACTTTCGACAATTTCGCAGACATTTTAGAAATGTTCGCACGCAATTTGTTACTCTTTGCTAGCGAGTAGGTAGACCAGACGAATTTGTGTGCGTTTTAATAGCGCACACCCCGGTGGAATCTGGCCTTTATACATACATACCTTGGTCATGTTGAAACAGACGTTGACGTGCGAAAAGTGCTGATTTATCTGCCTAGTTTGAATAATCGAGTTTGAATTTTGAGTTCGGGTTCCTACTGATGTCTCTGCAATCAGTCAAATTTCCGTAATAGATTTTCAACTTTATCGCTGAAGCATTATGGTTCAAAGATGATTGGGAAAATTTGTCAGTTTCGGGTACCATTTATATCAGTAATTACTGCTTATTGTTTTAAGAATATAATGCTAAAATAAATACAGAAAGTTGATTTCTCCCATAATTTCTTGATTTTTAAATACTTCGATAAAGCCAACTTGTCCTTAATAAGTATCAAAAATGTTATCTGTATCTACAGAGTTATCTGCTGAATATTAATAATGAGTTTCATTGTATTATTCCGGTTCGATACGTACTTTCGGCTATGCTTCGATCTCGCTGCGGTTACTGGGAGCTACTGGTATCATTTTGTTATAAGGAGTTTTTACTTCTGTAAGTTTATCTTTTAAATTAAATGATTGTGTATCTCAGGCTGGGGTTATATTTATCTTAGTCTAATTTTAACTTTCTGAGCCATTGAAATCGTTCACGACCTTTTGCTTGCAGCCATTTTGAGATCAATCAATCAATTCAATAATATTGATCTAATAGTATTGATGTTTTTAGTACCTTTTGCGTAATCATCACTTGCTCAAATAACCTACATTTACACACGTATACACTAGACCAATAATTATATACCTATTGCCTTTTTTTAGATGGAAAATCTTCAAATGAACCTCCCGCTGTGGGTGAAGTGGCGAGGAGTGTCAATCTTTAATTGACTATAACACATGTTTGTTCCATCTTGAGCAGGTTGAGTAGGTAGCAGGGACGCGTTAATTCTCTTGAGCAATCCCGCAACCTATCTTCAGCATTCAACTAAGCCTACAGAAATTAAATATTAAAAATAGTTTTTGAACCCTAAATTATATTAAATTCCTAATTTGTTTCTATTTCTTATACACAGTATGAGATATCCACATGACACTAGGTGACCATAACCATAATAAGTAAAATTTCTAAATAAAATTGAACTGATTAAACTCCTTGTAAAACACTGGTACTCAGCTGAATCCGGTTAGACTGGAAGCCAACCCCAACATAGTTGGGAAAAAGGCTCGGGAGATGATGAAAATTTAACTGATTAAAGGTAAATTAATGATAAATACTGCATTTGTTTAATAAAGTAATTTATTAATAGGCACTCGATTTATCCCGCGTTGTGAGATTTTCCTCCTCCGTTGTGATAGTCACGCATTTATATTTTGGGTCAGTCTTACGCATGCGTCATCGTATGTATATGCTCTTGTGAGCAGTCACGTGTAATAGGATGTATATAATTAAACAAAATTAACTAAACTTTTCCTTTACCTGCTGTATAAAATCACCATCACCGAATTCACAAAAAACCATACCAATCACCGGAGCAAATCGCCTCTTACTTTAATTCATTATGTTGGTACACATTTTTTCTTATCATTATGAATTCACCATTATGGTGATGGTTCAAACCCATTGGTTTAGAACTTCATGCGCTTTTTAAACGACTGTCAAGAAGGGTGGAACGTTCTTCGCGCGAATCTTTGAAACAATCGAGTGGGTTTTATTCATAGTAGACATTCAAGGTATCGTTGAATTCGTCTCGATTACCCAAAGTTCTTAGATATTATGTGACATAAACTAAAAATAGTAATTGAGAACCTCCTCCTTTATAGGAAGTTGGTTAACAAATGATATGATGCACAGGACTTCAAATCATAAATATCTCATGACCAGGAGACACGGGCGAAGCTAGCTTCAATTATATATATGAAAAAATAAAAAACAAATGATATGATCCAGTTATTTTTTGTAATGACATCTCAGCAGTTTACACAAAGACACGAAATATGTAAAATATGCTTCGATTGACTAAGAGGCACTGTAAATGGCTTGCGTGTCACGAAGTAGAGCAAATAAATATCAATTACTGGGCTTAATTTGGTTGTTTTTGCGTTGGCGTTTTGGTACAAGTTATGGGAACAATGCGAGTCAATGCAAATTTATTGAAAGCTAAGGTAAATACTTATATATTTTCCATTTCCCTTTAATTAACTAAAAATTCCTATAAAAACTTACTTAAATTATTATTTGTGCTTACACATGAGTTATATTGCACTGTGTGCTTTGATTGGTGATCCACATCTACAAGACATAGTACCTATAGCTATGTTGAAGTACTGTAGCTCGCTCGAACTCCCTACTTGGGCCAGCCCCGCCGGCGCAATGGTCAGTCGAAAGTAGTTTTGTTAACAATTAATGCCCTTTAATTAACAAAAAACGTGCATTTAAACTGTATCAAAATCTCGGCTAATGAATATTGAGAGGCGCGTTACAGCCACTGTATGAAAGCGCCAATTTTGTAAAGAGAAATTACAGAAGTTTAAGGTTGTGTAGCTCTTGATATTGTTGCGTAGTTTATATCAGCATGATTTCTGAAGAATAATAATAGTATTTTTTTAGAATGTGTTAAAAAGAGTTTGAACAAAACTAGGAGGAATAAAAAAAATAAGTTTCTTTCCTACCTATTAATTATTAAATATTGTGGTTTCACCCGCGCCCCATGATAATTACTCCGCGCACCCTTGACCATTAATGGGCTATGAAACACTGATAAAATCGGTCCAGTAGTTTCTGAGATTAGCGCGTTCATAGAAGCAAACAAAAAATCTACTACTTAAAGCTAGTGACGAAGAGAATATGTAAAAATATGACCTACGTAAGAAGAACCTTTGCCATGAAACTTAAATAATTTTGTGTTAAACTACTGTCATTTCTTTCCGTCATTTTCAAAATGGACATTCGATTTTGATCTCACAGATTGATAAATAAATTGTGACAGATATTACAGACACTTTAGACAGGTAACCTTTATGACAATCATTTTAGCAACTTTCGAAATAACCAAAATTAACATATTTAAAACGTAATTAAGTACACCGGCACACGCAAGCTACTTAACATTATTTTAGACAGAATTTTTGAAAAAAAAAATAACACCATCCAAGTATACCTTCACATTTAATTCAATATTAATTTAATTAAATAAAAACAACACAACACAATGTAACATAAAAACGTACGTAACATTTGTTTATATTACTCGTATACATTACATTATTATCATCCTCCTGCCCTTATCCTAATTTTTGGCAACCGTAGAAACAAGTCTTGTTTACCGGAGAATAGACATAATGACAGAAAAGTGACAGATTGACGTAAGATTTGTTTTGACATTTTTTGAAGAAATTTTTCTTTTCTTCGATCGACATAAGTCTACAAGTGAATATATGCGAGTTGACAGGTCGCGCTATGCTCGGGCAGAAGACATGTTGACATTGACAGAAAGAGTTTTGTCTTTTCTTGACAGAATAGATATAGAATCGCCATGCTAGTCCTGATGGTGCCAAATTTGTATATGGTTAGCTCCTAAGTCCACTAGAAGTACCCTATACCTTAATTGGCTTATCGATTAATTTGAGAACAAACCACTGTTTAAAACAACTAATCAAAACTAAAAAATATTGAGCAACACTCCCAATTAAACTAAAAAGGGGAATTTAACATAATTGGCATAAGTTCATCTCATAGTTCACCGTCAGCGGTCGGGTCAGATTTGAACTGGCGACCTAACGATTGGACGACGGCTGACTTACGACTGATTGTTAGTTAAGTGACCACGGTTAACGTAACTTAACGACAAGTCTACATGCATAATGATGGCGTGGAAGGTCGATGACCTGTGCTCTGCTATCTTATTGCATTTATTTACTTATATAACAGGTTCATGGAGGATAAAATTTCCTTGAAACTATAGGGTCAGCTGATCTTACTACTCCACTTCTCTCTCTTCTTATCTTTTCATATCTGTGACACTATCCCATGTTGGCATAGGCTCATATGTAGGCACTAGCTTCCTCTAGAGTTTTCTCTCGTGGGAACTATTGCCCGCATCTGGATCGGCCTTTTTATCGTCCCACTGCTGGGCACAGGCCTTCTCTCACACAGAGAGGGATTGAGCGATAATCACTACGCTTGCTCAATGCGGGTTGGTTGAATGAGACATCCGATTGAAATCGTTCCAGCAGTTTCTGAAATTAACTACATAATTCAAGTAAACAAACAAACTTTTCAGCTTGACAATACCTATTTGTAGTAAGAAAATTTCAATCGACTTGACAAACAAGAATGTTCTAAATAAACGTTTAATCAAAGACTCTTCAGTACTGTACATTTTTTCCCACCAACATTCCCAAGGTCCCGTTAAGAACAGTTTCATTGACAAATAGTATTAGATAACTGGCCGTCATTTCTGGATCGGAGCGGGAATCGAACCCGCTATCTGTGAGTTAGGACCGAGAATAATTTGGTTAGTGTCGAGGGTCACGGTACATTTTTAGCGGAGCGATAACGCGCGTGGTGGCCTAAGGCGGCCTAGGGATGTACAAGCGCGATTATAAATGTCGATAGATTAGTCATTTTGTGTGTTTTCAAGGAGTTCATGCATACTTGTAGGCTTGAAATGCCAGTTAGTCCAGTGGCTTTTAGCTTTCTGCTTATTATAAATAAAATATTCGTTAAAAAATCAGGACTATGCCTGCTTTAACTATGTACAGACACCAGCACGTCAGGCTACCCGAAACTGAAAATTTTTTCCAATCGACTTTGCACCATATGCTTCATCGACAAAGTTGAAAATCTATTAAGGAAATTTGACAGATTGTAGTAGCCTGATGTGCTGGCGTCTGTACTTTTGATCCGCACAAAAATAATCGCAATCCAATCTCAACCTAACAAAATCACCATTTCTACAAAAGCTACAAACAAAAAACTAACACATTCAGAGCAAGTATATAAAACAGACTGCTCACAACAACCTCTTACAATATTTATCGATATTACTTCGCGCATCACTGGTGCAACTATGACGCGCGTAAATCGATGCGCGTGCGCGCCGCTGGGCGACGCTTGCTCGTAATTCGCGCCGCCCCTACTCGTTGTGCCGGGTTCGAGTCCAGACTACTTATCTATACGCTTTACAGTGTTACAATATGAGAAATTGTAACTGACAAGTTTCATTGTTTACGAAATTGTTTGCTGATATTCCGGTGTAGTTTTCTTGGTGAATGATATATTAATTAAAACAATGTCTGTCTGTCCAATACCTCTTTATTCTATACGTTTCATATTACTTTGTACATAAAAAAGTATCCGTGTCTTTCCTGCTAAAGTATGTACAGACGCCATCACATCTCGCTACCCGAAACTGTCAAATTATCCCAACCAACTTTGAACCATATGTTTCAGCGATAAAGTTGAAAATCTATTAAGGGAATTTGACAGATTGTAGTAACTTCATTACAAAGTGCAGACTAGCAAAAGACGCATAGACAGTGACGCTTGTTCTCTACAAGAAACTATTATTCAACTACCAAAAGACACAATCTTTCATTCAAAAATCCAAAAGAAAAAAGGACATAAATTAAAATCGAAAAGCCCATTAAATCCGCATACTCCTTAAGTTAGCTTAAGCAACAATATAGCATTATATTTTCAAGCACGTCTCATTGTCCAGCACGCCTCGACTACGCCCTTAAGAAAAAAACAACAAAGAAAAAATAAAAAAAGTCCGCATATGATTATAGCGAGCAATATCCGAAAAGATTACGATCTTATCTTGGGATCGAGACATGAGGCGCATCTTGGGACTCTTTCACCTGACGACATTTTCAGACAATTTATTAAAAAACAAAAGAAATAAAATTGTCCAACCCTGGAATATATATTTGAATAAAGACTAGCAAAAGTAGGTCAGATACTAAAAAAATATAACTTTTTTTATTAATTGGCAACTTTCTCACCTGTTGCTCCATAATAATGAAAAGTTATGCCAGTTTCTTTATTAAATGTAATATGTTTTTATGAATTCATTTAATTTTTTTTGTGTAATAAATACCAAATGAATGTAAAACACACGTCGTCCGTATAGTCTGGAGTTGTTAAAATAATGTTAAAATTCAGCCAAGTTCCGTCGAATATTGAGCGTCGTCATCAAGGATTCCTTCATTTCCTGAGTTCGTCGTCAACCCCGTTAAGTGAGTCGTGTCGGATGCAAATCGAATCACGCTGTATAAACGTCACCTTATTAATGCGCCCCTCTGTAATCTGTCTTGTGAAATCCCGCATTGTGTCCACTTTCTTCTGGCCGTTTGCGAAACACCAGCTCTCGGGCCAACGGCCATCTTTTACAAAACAACAAAAAATACTGACGAAATTCACTGTCGCCACTTTAAGCTATCAAGAAAATTTAATTAACGCATTCGTCCCGAGCTCAGTTACAAAAATTAGATTCCAAAAGTTTCTGAATGAAGTAAAATATCTTTTTTATTGTCTACACTTAAGGCTGCATAAAAACTTTAACAATATTGTCTCCTTCGTTCAATTAAGGCGGGTTCAGAAAGAGCGGCACGAAGAATTTCGCGCGAGCCGCTACGTCGGGCTGCGGTCCCCCGTCTTGTCAATAAACTCCATATAAATTGCCTTCCGAAGTGAATTTGAATATAATAGCCTCTATCCTACGAGGCCTTTTTACCCCCTTTCCTTGAAGTCGCAATCTTTGTACGATTATATTGTAAGCAAATTATCTGTTCGGATCTGGCAAGCCGATTGAAGTAACAAAAAGTTTTTCCTTGATATTTTATTTCGTTTATTAATATTTGTTTAATGGATTACGTATTTTTTCGATCAGTGTTTGGCAGTCATTATATGACCACATAATTTATTCTTACGGCATTCAGATATACCTAACATTTACGTCAATTATTGTTAAAACTTAGGGTCATAAAGTGTGAAATGCGGTTTACAATATTATTGTATCTTCATCGAGTTCATTCTGTCTAAAAAGCAATATGATCAATTTGACTCTCAGTAATTATATTAATTTCGCTCATAGTGCGATGGCCGATTAGGTTAATTTAAAATTATATCGTAAAGAATGTTGAGAATCATTGGGAAATATATGTATGTACACTTAATATGCAGATAGGAGCTAATGCAAGCCGTAATGGGCAATTGCATCACTTAGGTCCCGGTATGTACCCGTTGCAGTATGTAACTAAGAAGCCCTTTTACATAAACCGGTGATTTTGCAAATCAGTATAAACAATGTATGTACTTTTTAGTACTAAGTTGGATGCCGCCAACATTTAAAAATCTTTAATTGTACAGATGCCAGCACATGAAGCTACCCGATTCTGTCAAATTTTCCCAATCAACTTTGAAGCCTATGCTTTAACGATAAAGTTGAAAATCCATTAAAGAAATTTGACAGATTGTAATAGCTTGATATGCTAGCGGCTGCACCTCACAATATGAATTACGTTCCTAAATAAACACAGGATAACCACAAGCATGGTGTATTTGATACGTAGCGGACATTTTGCATGTTCCCGCCACATATTTGGCGGCCATTTTCGGAATGGAAACATATGCAATAGCGCAATTAAGAGAAAATTAATTTTGGCGAAGCGATGCGTCGTGCGTGACGTATGATGGTTATCGCGTGGATAAACAGTAGGTACTTAATTTGTTTATTGGCGTCGAAATACAAATACGCGTATGAAATTACGATATTAATTTAATAATATTATAAAGATATGTCAAGTATTGTTCTGTTATAGTCCGATTGAATAATTATTCTATAAAGATGAGCTACGTCTAGGTACGATGAGTAAAGTATTTTTTTTTTATTTGCACTGTGTGGCTTGAAAAACAAAATTAGCTTTAACCCAGTTAATTGTGGATAGATCCGCAATACTTCAGTTTTGCAAATATGTACCTAAGTACATACTTTCTTTGAAATGTATACCTATCCAAATAGGTATAGGTATATGTACATATGTATGCATACATCTTGATCAATTACAAACAGTCTATAATTTATCTTGTACCTATGTATATCTTGTAATCTTGACATATAAAACGTACTGATTAAAGCTATATTTTTCAAAGAATGCTATCATAATAAAAACTTCGCATGCATTTTGCCAGATACAAAATCGTTTTCGATCTTAGCCCAGAGATATTGCACTCATTAATACCTTCAACAATTAAATATTTTAATACCCAATAAAATAACATATTAAATGACAAATAAAATTTTTACATATTTCCCAACGCCGTAAATTAATTTTATCGTAAACTCTAAAATTTACAATTTAAGGGATTTGCGTTGCGCGTGATTGCATATTTGTTGCCTGATAAAAACTAACTGTAAGTTGATTTTACTGCGGGCTGTTATTAACCAAATAATTACTATATTATCGGCACTTTAAAAGGATTAATTTTTGCTATGTATGTTTACTGGGTATGCCTCCTTTAAAAATAATAACTAATTTTGCTCTCTGAAAGCACTTTACCTTAAAATTCCTTTCCTACAAATTTTAGAACTGAAAATGACCAGTGTAATTACAAAAATGTTAAACAAAGTTTGTGCGTGTTAGAAAAAAAAATGCAAAGTAAGTTATAAAGTATCAATAAATATTGTGTAAAATAACTCGGCAAGATCTACTGACAGCAGTAATTTCATCAAGCTCGTTGCACTACGAACATCTTCTTTATTTCAATAGTTTTTATGTAACAGCTTTTCACATCAAACAGCAATATAGACACTTTTATTTTAAAACAAACTCCCGATTCCACAATTTTGTTTGTAAACATATCGATTTTTTAATACACAATAAAATTAACGATTTACGGTAGACGAAAGTTTCACGTGTCTGATTCACTCTCGGTGTTCGGAAAAATTAAATTCGCTGAGGCAATTAAAGTTATTTTTTTTTAAGTTCAATTAAAACGGTAGCACTTGAGTGTTGCGTAAGAAATCGCGTAATTAACCGACAAATTTACGCAATACGATCGCGACCGATAACGGACGGGGTTGTGGTGCAAAGTATGAACTGAAGCAGATTTCAAGAAAAATTCTTATAGACTACTATTTACACAGACGTCAGGACTTCAGGGTCCCTGAAACGGACAATTTTTCCCAATCAATTTTGAACCATATGCTTCAGCGGTAAAGTTGAAAATCTATCGACAGATTGTTGTAGCCGTTACATAGTTCACTTAGAAGCCACCGAAACAGTAAGCTCACTATTTATAAAACTAGTTTCGTTCGCAATTTGAACAATCATTTTATTTGTATTATTGGGAGCCCTTCTCCGTCGTTGATAGGCATAAAATGTTCGTCATAAGTAAATATTGACGGATTTGCAAGTATAATAAAACTCAAAGATGGTCTAATAAAATTAACTATAGTATTTAAATCGCTGCCGCTTATGCTTTGGGCACAATACTTCCCTGTTACCAATACCTAATTATTTTTTAAATTTATAACCTTCTCCGTAATCTATCATCTTCAGGTGTTATATAAAGGCCCTTCGTTATTGGAAACCGTTCGTTATTTTAGACCATTGGTTATAAAATTCGGGGGATGGACTGGATTAGATTCTTATTTTAGATGAATAATGTTTTGAAAAATTATTCAGATATTAAAAGAGGATCATATCACAGGATCTTTTAAATAATAATTTTTACAGTTACAAGTTTGAGAAGAAAATATGTCTTAGAAAACATGCATTATTCTTTCTGTTGTGGGCGAAACGATAACACATAGGAAGTGAAGGGCGAGCATTCTTTAGGGAATGTCTATTGTAATATTGACCTTCAAAAAGATGATTTTCAGCATACTTTGAAAGAAAAAATACAATTTCTTTGTAATGACATTTAATATGGTTATTTTCGGGAATTTATTTGCGTTCATTTTTTATAAATAACAGCATTTAGCAAGCGCAAGGAACCTTCTCTTGTGTCCTACCTACTTCATGAAATTTTACTGTATTTTCTGCCCAATTTTCAATGTAGGTACTTTCCTTGGTGGTTCCAAAACCTGTTCCCCCATTTCTCCTACATAAACATCCCGCAAACCTAATCCATACAGACACAGTCGTGCCTCCACCAGCGATTAGCCAAGAGCCCGGGTGTCCTAGATGTGTGGTCCAGGGCCAGCGCCCCGTGGCGACTCATTCATCCACACTCATGCTGCACTTTATCTTATAGCTCCCACCCAGTGTATGATTTAGGAACTGAGCTTTGAAATGGTGTATTGATGACGGGAGAAATTAGAGCCGATTTAGGGGTCTTAAAATTCTACCAAGATGAAGAAATATACCTCAATCTTTATCATGTAGAAATTGATCTCTATCTATAGGTACTAATCTATAATATATAATAATATTATAAAGAGGAAACCTTTGTATTTTTGTATGTTTGTATTGAATAGGCTCAAAAACTACTGGACCCATTTCAAAATTTATTTTACCGTTACTTAGAGGGATTCTTCCGAATCTGTATAGGCTATATTTAATCCCGGAAAATAGATAGAATTTTTCGTGGTAGTGAAAATTGTGGAGTGAGGCGTCGAAAATGTCCACCCGTGCGAAGCCGGGGCGGGTCGCTAGTTTGGTTACGTTCATATAAGGCATTCCGGAATTGAAAAAAAGTACTAATCTGAAACTAAAGTTGAAACCTAATTTTATTATGTATATTAATTAAATGTTTTATTTTTCTGTTTCTCTGTCAATTTACGTCTTCATTTATATGATGAAGATGTTTATTTCTTCATATTTTCAATATTTATTTAGTATATTTTTCTTCTTTAATTTATACGAGAATGCATATGCAACATCTCAGCTCATTTCTATAATATACGAGTTAATTCTTACATCGTAATTCCAATGTAACTACTCCCCGAGGGAATGAAATACAAACACACGTCCACCCACTATTTGTCGATTACTCTATATTTTATATACCTTATCAACATTTGAATGTTGAAGTAATTGTACTGTTTTGCTAGATCGTACAGACGCCAGCACATCAAGCTACTACAATCTGTCAGATTTCCTTAATAGATTTTCAACTTTATCGCTGAAGCATAAGGTTCTGAGTAGATTGGAAAAATTTTACTGTTTCAGGTAGCTTGATGACCTGGCGCCTGAACCCCTAATTTTTATCTTTACCACTATTCAATATATTCTTAAAACTCTCCCATAGTGGGCCTGCTGGGAGAGATTTCTTAAGAAATAAGCTGTGCCTTTGTATTATATATTTTACTTCTTGTCTTATTAACTATGTACGTATAAACTACTAAATAATTGTTTTTGTTTTACTACAAGAATAAGGCATAAGATAGCTGCTTTAATTTATATTTAAAAATACAACCTAACCATTTCATCGAAAATACGAACCGAAAATTATCTGGTGACTACATATTTCACTTTTATCTCGCGACGAAGTGTTGACATTCACCAAACAAAATATTCATGCGAGCAAGTGATGTGTCGAGGTGGCGAATCTCAAAGTTGCCGGCGACTTTTTAATTCCACCACACAATCAGTGTTAAAGTAAATTAACCAATAAATCAAGGGTTACCAGTATAAAGTAATTGGTTATTTAAATTCGTATCTGCCTTCAGGCGAGCCTTCAAAGAAGCGCTCTTGGTCTTATTGTGATGTATTGTTGACTTTCAGTTATTGTGACCTGAAATGCGGGGGTACTGGTTTCTTTTTCTTTTTTGGTAGGCACGTCAAAGAAACAGGTCGTGGTGGCCAAGTGGTTAAAGCACCGGCCTCTTAATTATGAGTGCGCGGGATGATTCCATGCTAAGCAAGTGTCAATGTTACTTTTCTATGTTTTATATATCTTTTTAAATATATAGTTGACTCCTATGACTGAGTAAAGGTGAAGAGATATATCTCGTGAACAACTGACCCTTCAGTCAGAAATCGCCGATGCAAGCATGGTGATTGAAAGCTCAATCCTTCTCTTTATAAGAAGAGGCCCTGTGTCCAGCAGTGGGGGAGTATAAAGGCTGATGACGTCAAAGAAAAGTTACGGCGAGTCATTGGGTTAACATCATTCATCGTTCATTCTCTATACCATATAAATGTTTACCCGAATGCGCCAAAAGTAAGGTTATGCTTTTTCTTTGATGATGAAATATCAACCGTCGTTTTTTTTTAAGTATAAATAAAACTTGGATAGCATATATAGTATTCCATAGGTATATATAGGTAAATAAAGTATTACATAGGTATAACACGTAGCAGAGGTAGATATTGTTAAAATGTTTTTTTATCTTGCATATCAAGAGAAACCGAACGCGATCACCTCTAAGCATGAATCCTAAACAAAGCACAATTCCACAACTAATTAAAGGCACGTATCATAACAATCTAAGGTCTAAGATTACAATCCCGCGCAGTCTGGATCAATTTAATATGACGTCATCTGCGCATGCGATTACCGTGTGTCACAATCAGCTTAGTCATGTAATTGTTTCAGGTCAACGCTGTTTTAGTAATCTGCGCTTTTAGTAAGACTAGAGAACACCTGTGGCTTTCGTCATACAGATTTTAGGCGTGGAATTTCTAAGACTGGTAGACTAGATGGCGTAGTACTAAGTTATTTTGTCTGCCACGCCCGATGGCGCGTGTTCGATTCCCGCATAAGTCAAACATTTGTGTGTATGAATATGGCAGGTATTTTCCATACATATCCTCAAAAGGGTAATTTTCAGAGATAAGCCTAATACTATACGTTTGGAAGTAAAAATTTTGTAGGTACATACATCTAGATTTTAATTTGTTCGATAGGAAATAACATTAAAAGTTCTGTCAATGACTTACTGAATTCACAATTCAATGATTACAAAACTAATATTTGAGTTTCGTGCCAATCTCTGGAACTACTGGACCGATTTGAAAAAATCTTTCAGTGTTTGAAAGCCTACATACCTATATTTTTATTCAGGTCTGCGGGTGAAACCGCTGACGAAAACTAGTATAAGATATACCAATAAGAATAAATTACTCTAAACTGAAGGTAACACAAACATACACACTAACTTTTTATGTCAATGTAGTAACGATAGTGATCTTATACAGCGTGGGTAGATGTTACTTGTAGATTTCAATATTTACTGCTAAAAACATTATGTAGGTGACCCCTGATTGGTTGTTAAGCAGACAATTTATTTATTGATTGTTTTAGTGTTTTGAAATTTTATAGCTATCTGATTTCTTTTGTTTGTTTCTGTTGTAAGGTGTTTTACCAAAATTGCCTTGTGCTTGTGCGGTTTTCTTATTTATGAGAGCTCCCGCACACTGCTAACTTTTAGTTGGCTGATTGTTTGATTGGGGTCGTAAATCAGTACCTATGGAGATGAATGGCTGCGCATATTACAACGATCACGTAACCAGCCAACATCAGACCGACTTAAAAGTTTTGTTGGTCACAATCATCTTCAAAATTTGTCTACCAACCATTGGGCAAACTATCAGTAGGCAGTTCAGACTGCTCTAATTAAAATGTTACTGTGACTTAGGTAATTGTATAAGCAGCGTTTTCTGATAATATTACATATGTACTTGCCACTGATCTTGTGATTCTTCGATGATAGGCTTGGTTTAGCTTAATTCTTATACCTGTCGACTGGCATTGACCATTTTTACAAATATTTTTAATCAAGGATTATGATTTATAACTAAATTAAAAAAAATAAAATAAAATAAAATACAAACATTAGATCCTAGTGTTACTACGATATTCTTACACTTATCTAGGTAGATAAATAGTTTAACGGAATCTATGATCCTGTTCCAAGCGATTGTTCTTTTAACACATCTTCAGATGCTATCGCTCCTCAAATGTCTCTAGATCCTGCTTCAGGAAACAGTTGGCTCATGTTATCTCATGTATTGGCAGCACACGCCTCGGGAATTCTGTTTAGCGACCACCGGCGGAGACCGTTGCCTATTCTGGAAGAAGATAACGTTATCATAGCAATGTCGTTATTTATTTATTTATTCAATTAATAGTTTACACGGCTTGTCGCTAATCACATAAACCACAGTAAGTTTATAACATACAAATAAAATAAAAATATAATTAATTAAATATTAAAATGCGAGAAGCCGAAAATCGATCTCAGTGGCGTGCACTTGGAGAGGCCTATGTCCAGCAGTGGACTGCGATAGGCTGATGATGATGATGATGATGAAATATTAAAAGCTCTCGTTGACTTGCAGGCAAGTAATCATTAACTTGGGAAAGGTATATTGAAGGATACTATAAATTTTTTATACTGAAAATGTTGTTGCTTTATTTATTTATCATATTTATTTCAGTTGCAATACTTTATAAAAACACTATAACAAATCAATGAACTAAACTAGATGAGACCGGTATTTCCTATCTGACTACACCTTGAGAAGAAGCACCGAACAAACTCAAGAGTTAGAAGAAGATCTGTAATGTACCTATATATAGAATTATTTGCTATCCCCAGTTTATTTTTCAATATAACCATTGATTGCTGATCATCACTGCCATCTAATAGTAAAAGATGGCGATACTATACAAATGTCACTATTGGGAAAAGAACCTGCAATAATATGAGTACCAAAATACATTCTAATGATATAAAAATATTACTGGCACAAATGGAACACACACACCATAAAATAAAATTACGTTATATTTCATAAAAAATAGGACAAAACAGTTGACGCGCGACCTCAGTGTTCCATATTCAAAAATCTAAACTGACGAAAATATTTGAACGCAATGAAAATGGCGGCAATATAAAATGTCCGTTAAAACAGTATCGTTGCAATATCGTTGTGCAGAATAGGCCAGTGACCACAGTCCCACAGCAGGGGTTCAAAGCCGAGCTATGCGTAATTCATGCGATATTTTTTATATAAATATGGTATTAAACATGAGACCGCGGTTTTTCTCAGCAATTTCCATTAGTTACATGGTTGCTAATATCATTCGGTTTTGCGCTGTTAATATGGCGGAGATACTTTAAAGTTGACCGATTTCGCTAACTGAATAAAGATGTACGCGGAGGAAATAGTCCTACTAATGAACGCGAAATTTTGTAAGTATGGAAGAATGGATAAGTCGTGGTGGCCTAGTGGTTAAAGAGCCTACCTCTCAAGTATGAGGGCGTGGATTCGATTCCAGGTCGGGCAAATGCCAATGCAACTTTTCTAAGTTTGTATGTAATTTTTAAGTATATTTTGGACCACAATGACTGTGTTTCGGATGACACGTTAAAGTGTAGGTCCCGGCTGTCATTGAATATCCTTGTCAGTCGTTACGGGGTAGTCAGAAGCCAGTAAGTCTGACACCGATCTAACAAAGGGTTGCCCGGGTAACTGGGTTGAGGAGGTGAGATAGGCAGTCGCTCCTTGTAAAACACTGGTATTCAGCTGAATCCGGTTAGACTGAAGGCCGACCCCAACGTAGTTGGGAAAAGGCTCGGGAGATGATGATGAAAGAATGGATGTTCGTAACTCTTTCACGTAGCTTATACATCAGAATCAAATATAGGCTACATTTTATCTGGGTGCAAAAAGTGGTTCTCTCAGGAAGCGGGAGAAATGGAGAGAAATGGAGAAATATTTATTGTAGCGGAATTTTAAAGATCGAAGTGTAATAAGTTTACTTAAATTGAAGAAAATACTCCTAGTATCTAGATAATATATTCGAGTACATAACTTTTAATTGAATAATATATCACTCAACTAATCTACTTTAGACGAAAATAGCGTAATGCGGTAGCATTAAATCGATACTGCACGTATAATCGATTAATTCAGTTCGATACAATCGGATCGGGCAGGCGAGATATTTCGCTAATCGGAATCAATTAATCTAGACATTGCATCGTCTCGGCTCGGGTAATAGTTGTAATTATTAACAGTTTTGATACTAAATCAGATTATCGCGGTATTTCGATTTTTATTAGATTTCGAGTTTGAGTCAGGTGTTAGCCAATAGCCCCGGAACTGATTCATAGTGCTTTATTACGATACTGTGGACCTTAGTTAAAATATTTTTTTTTCTTTGATGAGGATCTGATGGGGAGTTTGTTCCACCATTTCTTCTTCCCAGCGATAACATATAGAAAGTGGTGAAGGGCGAACGTTGTTCTTTATCGACAATAATGCAGACTAGAAACTATTAATGCCAGCTATCATAGGGTTAATTATATTGTATGTCGTTTGTTATTAAAAGGTTTAGTTCTCATCTGTGGCTCAATCGTTTTATTTCAAAAAAATTCAGCCCACCTTGAATAAATGACTTTTTATCTTATCTTATCCTATCTTTAGATCATGTTATTTTGAAACTTAGACAGTGGGCTATAATTGCCAAGCAATAATAAAAAATCTAAAAAAAAAAATAACTTACAAGCACAATCGATTTGCGTTTAACAGATGCTCGTCTTTTATAAATGATTTAATGATATATTATTGCGCAATAAATATACCTAACGAGGCTTTATCTAATCGTGCAACTGTGTGGCCATTAAAACAGAGACATTCAACATGCATGTGTTTATTTTTTTACGGCATGTTCTTGGCACAGACGCTAGCACATCAAGCTCTTATACTCTGTCAAATTTCTTTAATAGATTTTTAACTTTATCACTGAAGCATATAGTTCAAAGTTGATTGGAAAAATTTGTCAACTTTGGCTGTACGTGACGCCCAATAGCCCTCAAAATTCATTATAACTATGTTACCTCTGTACTAGACGCCGAACTACAAAACTAATATATTTTTAAATACACGATGTAGCAAAGTCGCCAAATTTTAATTTGTACAAAGATTCTACTCGTATAACAAACATTATAATCAATATTCAACCAGGCATTCACAATATTTTCACAAACTCTTTTTTCATAGCCCTACACGATGATATACTCAGCTATTATCTCGTCAAAATGCAAGCTGAAGGCGACGTGAAAATGACACGATTTATGAGCTTTAACACGGGGACAAGCGTAAAAAATGGAATTGCATGCCGCGTGACACTGCCTGACACTCGTGACACTTGCTAGTGCTGGTAGACTAATGTACTGTGCTGGGGTGCTGGGAATTTGTTCGGAGGTGAATTGATAGCTTGTAGAACATTTTAGTTCATTTTGTGGCAAATTTCTTTATATTTTTTGGGGTTTTCATAGAAGTAGCTTGTTGAGAATTAATCATAATTTACCTGGACTTCAAAAAGGAAGCAGTAGTATATTTTCTTGTTCTAAGCTTGTTGGTCTAATACACGCATAGCGCGACTACTGAGCACGGGGTTTCGATTTCCGGGTCCCGCCGAAATCAATTTCTGGGTTTTAAGAGCTTTTTATAAAGCAGCCTGAAGTCCTGGGCAGCTGGCTGATATCATTAGAAAGAAGGGCCGCCCTAGCCGGCAATCGGTCTGGTCGCCATTTTTATTGTCCTTAAATTTGAAGAACCTATAACAACGAGGTAAAAGAAAATTTATCCCTACATTATGATTGCTCAGAAATTTGCATCGTGCAATTTTTGTTTTATGATAGGTTGGTATTTGGTTTCAAAGCTAAAGCCATCAAATGATTCGTGACCTTATTGGATACTGTATTATAATTAATTATTTTAAAAAATGTTATTATTAATTATAATTTATATCTCTTTTTAGCTTACTTACGACTTTTGGGAGATTTTTTTGCATACTTAGGTAAGTATTAAAGTTAGGTAACTATTGTTTGATAAAGTGCATCCCTTCAAATCTTATTCAATAATAGAATGAAAATCATCTACTTATTAAAAGCTTTTATTTAACTTGCCGTGTATGTATGTTACGGTGGATTCTTTGAACTCAATTTTGAAGTAGATATCTTCAACCGATTCAGCTGAAATTTTGTATACACGTTCAGTTTGGATGACAATGCAAGATATGTTATATGACGTTATTCTAAATCCAATATGGCGGGCCGTCCAAGATGGCGGAGTAGTTATTTTTAATGAATTTCAACAATATGGGTATCAAATGAAAGGGCTTATTGAGAGTGACTTAAAAAATAATTTGACGTTATTCTAAATCCAATATGTCGGCCTATAAAAGCTTTTTAAAAAAAGATTTTTCTTTTATTCATCTCATTTAAGTTTATCGATTACCATTCTCACAGTAAATAATGCCAGTAACCGTACCATTTAAAACTAAACTACTGACCACTACTGACCAAGTTTTTCATTCATCACATCCCCTATTTAAGTATTCATCGTATCGATTAACTGTACGAATAAAAAGAACTCGATAATTGCATGAGATATCGATCAATCGTCAAATAGTTCGGATCGATGGATAGTTTGAATCGATTAATGATTGTTGGGTGTGTAATCATCTTTTCTTATTTGTCATTCAAAGAAATTGTTTTATAGATGCTGCAAGTTACGAACGGAAGTATAAGTAAGCTTTCATGCAATATACCTTATATATAATCAGCTGATTAGCTATCATATTAAGTCTCTGTTGCTATCCGTGGAAACCTATAATTGGTTTTGCTGTCTCTTATTTTATTTCTCACATTTTTTTACAGCCGTTGGTTTTCCAAAAAAAAATAATAAGTAAAATACAAAAATTACATTTTTGTCTTTGCCCAAGGTTTTCGCTGTTCTTTATTCATAAAATAAACTTATATAGCATAGATTTTTTTTATTATTTACGTGTTCGATTCCTGAAATTATCGCTCCGATTTCTATTTCAGACTATCATTATTATACGTATAATATAAAGTTTGAATCCGTAATAGATTTTATATAAAACAAAAAATAAATTTAATATATTTTTTACTCCAGGAAAAACAAATAACGCAAAACAGACGCACGCAACGTAGTATGACGTCAGTGCTGTTAGATTGCACATGCGCAATAGATATAGCGGGATATCCCTAAAATATCCCAATTCTTCATCATCTGAATATTAAAAATAATAATTACTGCTTCATTTGTTAACCAATTTGACGTTATTTTCGAAATAATGTTCCTTATACAGACGCCAGCAGGTCGACCCACCGAATCCGTATTTTCATCATCGTCATCATCATCTCAGCCATAGGACGTCCACTGCTGAACATTCATACATAGGCCTCCCCTTTAGATCTCCACATATACCGGTTGGAAGCGACCTGCATCCAGCGTCTTCCGGCGACCTTTATTTTACCAATCGAATATTAATCTTCCGGTACTGTGATACGGTTGAAAATCTATTATAGTTTGACAGATTGAGGTGTGTGACTGAATGTACTGGCGTACATTTTTTATTTGTTATTGTTTTAAATTAAACACAGGTCATTATCATATTCTGTGATCCATTGATAAAAATGTCAGTATAAATATCAAACATTTATCATAATTAAGATTTTTTAAAAGCTTTTTCCGCTCCTGTCTATAACTTAGACCATACAAACCACATATTGAATCGGTAATAGATTTAAACAAACATTCGGATTACATCGGCGGCGAGAGCGAGACAAAAAATATCATTACCAATGTATAAGAGCAGGTGATAATTTCTGTAATAACAGTGCTTAACACTTCTGTATGTGATGTTTTGTTGGGGTTCCCATGACTTAGGATACTTAAATAGAAATTTACAGACGCCAGCACATCAAGGTACTACAATCTGTCAAGTTTTCTTAGTTGATTTCAACTTTATCACTGAAGCATATGGTTTAAAGTTGATTGGAAAAAAATTACAGTTTTGAGTATATACTGTACTCTGTACATACACTTAATATACATAGAAGATAATGAAATATAGCTTAATACCGTTAGCAAATAAAAACATGTTATATTTTCAGGCTGGCTAACAGTATATTTGGGTTCTGCAATGATTCATCATAAACACTGATTTATATGTAAAAGTTTTTACATGAAAATATTTTTAATAAAAAAATAAACAAACCAAATCAATTTAAATCAAACAAAAATCATTTTTTTAAATTATTCTGATAAATCAGCACTTTTCGAACGCCAAAACAAAAGACAGCCCCCAAAACGCCACCCTTCACCACTTCCTACGTATTTTCGCTGGGAAGAAGAAGTGGCGCAGCAAACTCCCCAGCAAAAGCATTAACCACTTAATATAGTCTCAACAACTTTTTTGAACAAGTCATAGACACCACGTTCTTCTAAAGTAAACAGTTACGGTTTTTTCTTGAATCCCTTACCATTACAAATAAGGACATAAATATATGGTCATGATATGATAGATAGGACTTGTTATTAACACTTTCTTGCACTTGTTATCAGTAGTTAACACGATGCAACAATCTTACTTTATTCAATATTTTTATACAAACTCGTTTATTTATTCAAATATATCGTAACTATTCCATTTCTTCTTTGAATAGAAATCTTCTCTATCTATGTATATATGAACAAGTTTTTTTTTAATCAAGGAATGTTAGTGCCATTTTTCGTTATTTTTTTTCATTATCGAGTAGCAATAGCAACAGATCGATAAAAAAGTAAGATGAAAATCAGCACTTTTTGGTGGTCAATTCTACAAAAGACAGTCCCAAAAACTCCCGCCCGTCACCACTTCCTATGTGTTATCGCTGGGAAGAAAAAATGGTGGAACAAACTCCCAGCAATGTTTATATTATAGAACCCACATGTCTCACAGAGATCACGCTTGACCAACTTTTTGTTCTTCACTTTCAAGAAGACGCTCCTAAAAAGAAAGTACATACGGAGTGAAAAAAGACAAGTTATGAGTTCGCCGCGGGCGCCTGACGGGACTCGGAAACAAAATGTTCCATTCATAATTATCGACCTCTGTTGTAGTGTTGTCATTATATCGATAACAGTTATAAACTTAATGCGTATCATCACGTTGAATGACTTTTTTTCGATGTTAGAGTAGCAAATGGTGAGTGATAATATGAATGGAAGGTGATGATGGTTGATTTTTTTTTGTTTATAAAAAGTGATATGATAACTCAATACTTACACGAGAATACTGATCTTAATTTATCAATCATATCTACAGACCACTTCCGCTTTAAGTAGATTTTTAATATGTATAATCAACTTCTCTAACCGCGAAGCTTCGGTACCATAACTACAAAGTTAGAGATACCGTACCTCTTTTATTTCTTCTAGTGCAATAGTCATTCATGATTCAAAAGCTTTACAACAACAAAAAATATCGACATGTTCGCATCCCTATTCGCAATTACGGCTGCCGAGCGTGACGTTTACTTAGCGCTCACATCAAACGCACCGCACCGACCGCCGCCACTCGCCAAAATTTACTTAATCGAACACGATTCTGGCGCACTTTGCACGAGACGCGAATACTATGCATTTTTCGGCAAAATTCGGGGAATTTCGGAATTGTTCGGGTTTCTGGTAAAGTGTTATCGCGATTAAATATCTTTTAATGAAGGCATGAGTTGGAAACAATTGAAGCGCTATGCTTGTGATGTTTTAATTAATGGACTATTCCGCGAAGAACTGATGTTCCATTGTGATACTAGGATGTGTCTGGCAAAAAACTTGAGGAGCTTAAAGCTGTTGAGAAGTAGTTAAAGTTAATTTACCAACGTTTAATTAAGTCCCAATTACGTTTAATCTTGTAAAGGAGTTTTCTTCTTATACAATTTCAAGATCATTTGAGTTATTTTTGACAGAACCATTTAGCAATGAGTGCAATTGAGCAAGCTACGTTACAAGTGTTCCAATCATAATTTACATTTACTAATAAATGTTTTTTTTTTTCAGGTAAGCCATCACAATTCCCGTAGTTCCTCTTCGCCTTACATCCAGGTATGGCAATTATTATTCATACAAACAATTATCGTAACTTTTACATAAAAGCCATTAATACGGCACACAAAGCGAAATGTAATCGAAACGGTTTAATGAAAGACTCGTGCGCCGTTCGTTAGTACGCATGCGCGTCGACATGATGCGATTTATCGACGCGCCGCACCGCGACAAAGTAATCGATATCGACATGTTAAATCATAACCGTATGGTGCGCAGCTCTAGTCGGTAAACTTTGCGAATAATATTGGGAATTATTAATTTAATGTGATAATTATATTGACGAGTACTTTGTACATATTTTATGTTCGTAAATTAATTGAACCTTGGTCAGAGGTTAATATCTACATGCTTTTTTTATTTGTTTGTCATCATTTGGAAGTTTGTATAATTTAAAATTAAAAGTAAGCAGGATAAAAAATAATATCTAAATAACACCAATCTTCTTTACGTTTCAAATACATTTTTTTAGCTCGATATAGAAATGATATAAATATGACTCATCTCGTTTTTTATAAAAAATGTGTTGACATGTAAAAGTATTGATTTCAACCTATTTGAAAAAGAAATATATAATTTATCATTAAAGTTGTCGTGTCAGTAAATTTTCTTTTGAATTTTCAGTACTTACACTATAGAGCGGGGGTATTTCTTAAAACCGAGTTGAACGAGATATTTTCACATAATATTTAGAAAATACACATGATTTTAAATAATATGTTGTGCATATTTCGCCAGCGCCACCTATTAGTGGATAATTTGGCATTTTAATAATTAGATGTCTAATGAAGATAAAGAGAAAACGGTTTTCGAAAATAAAACTCCTACAACGCCTTACTATGTTTACCTTTCATTAATGAGTATCCAAATAAAACATATTCCCGACCATTTCGTCTGACCATACTAGTAATCTTTATGACTGCTTCACATATGCGTAGGCGCCGGTTTTCCGTTCTCCTTTAAGAAAACACTCTACGTGCTTAAAAATTGAGTCTAAATTTGTGTAGTATGCTATTTTTTATATAAAAAAAATTACGAAAACTTCGAAACATGTAAAAAATATGTGTGTGTATTTATGGCCAGTTTCACAGGTTGCTGATAAGTTCCAGATAGTTTTCTGGCAGATAACTTCAAATCAAATTCTTCCATTTTTTGAATTTAACTGTCAGATAGTGGCCCTTAGTGACATTAAAAGAAAATATATACGTTATTAACGAAAAAAAATACAAACAACGACAATAGTATAAGTATTCTTCATTTTCCTTTCTCCCAGTGTACCTACTTCCATTTTATCAAAGTGGATAAACACTTATTTTCATAAATAGATTTTAAAAGAGGTAAAAGCTGTATACAATCAAGCGAATATAATAAAATACCCACAAGCAGCTTGCCATAAAACTAAATCTCCTAGATTCATAATAGCAGAGATACGATACCGAATCTCTAGCGTTCTTTACCGTCCGGAAAACGGTTACTCAGCCACTTAACTGGACAATTAAAACGCACTAAGTTATCACCACCTAGCACTAACCGAGATAATAGCGAATAGAAAGCAAATAGAAATATTGCATAGCATTTAATCGCGGGACCGCGGTGCGGCGAGCTTCTGCATCTTAGTTCGCAAAGGTGCCGCAAGATGCCGCCACCAACGCCGATTAGATGCGTACGCGCACGATTTACTGCCGGGGTGTGTACTATCGCGCACAATAAATTAGAAATTCGTTAGATAGAGACGTTCCGCGTTGCGAATTCCAATTATTCTGTGGCTTGGTTTTACTATATCTGGACGTTTTTTTTTTCAAATGCCTGGCATTGTTGCTTAAGGTTTTGATGTAGAATAATATCTTTCCTTTTTTTATTTAGTTTTTGTCTTGGTATTTATGTTTTATTAGTACGGAATGAGATATTAACACTGATTTTCTGTAACAGTGGATTATTACTACCCATCGATTATTTCTAATAAAATGACCGGCTTCATATCGTTCCCATCGCTTTAATTCTTTTAGTATTATTTAGTTCAATAAGAAATTACTATTTAAACTGTATTGTAAAAGAGGAGTTAAAATTCCATGCTTGAGCCTATTTTTATTATTGAATTCGTATAAATGATGTACCAAATCTTTTTACGTCAGCAATACCACAGTGTTTGAAGATACAATGCCAATGACGAAGTAGGAATGTACCTGTAATGTTATGGGCATTCTTATACTGAAATCGAAAACCTTATTTTCTCCAAAAAATACAGTATATATGGGTCTATTACCTCAACCAATTTTAGTTATGATATATTTTAGATAGATTTAGTATTTTGCTCTCAAGAAAACTTATATTCACAAGACTCGTCTCAATTACTCACAAACAAATAAAAAACAACAACCCTAATTGGAAAAGTTTAATTATTTAGAAAGTTAAAACTAACAGCCACTTCAATAACTGTCTTACTCGAAGTTTCTTTCAGTGTTTTATTACTTTTCTAAAATTGTTTTTAAAAGATAATAAGTTTTTCAACTCTATTGTTCGCCGTAAAAATGTTTCTTCTTTTGTCTCGATTGTTTTAAGTTTATACTAGCTATGGGTTCGCGTTTCCATCCACGACCCAAAGGACCTACTTCCCTTCATCATCTGCCTAGCCTTTTCGCAAGCTGTGTTGTGGTCAGCTTCCAGTCTTAACTGGTCGAGCTGAGTATCAGTGTTTTACGTGGAGCGACTGTCTGACCTCCTCAACCCTCTTACCTGGCCAACCGATACCCTTTGGTAAAACTGATATGCTATATGATAGCCTTAAACACTCACAAATTTAATAAGTTGACTTTCTATTGGTAAAATAATTTTCTAAATTGGTTCAGTAGATTCAAATATTTGACTTATTGTAATCTGTGCTAATATTGTAGAATAAAAGATTTTGTTTGTTTGTTTGATTTGAAAAATCAAGGAAGGTAGGGAGGCTACTTTTTATCTACGTTAAGTGGATCACACGGGACACGGGTGAATTTTCTGGCAGAAGTTTAGCTTAGACGCAATTACTGCTAAACAGATTTGGTGAAATGTTACAATAATAAAGTTGTACTTACATAAGAGTATCACATAGCCTACTCTTTATCCGGTAGCAGAAAGAAGGTAGTACGTTTTAGGGACGCCGGGTGGATCTACCAAGCACAGTTAGTATAAAGTATTGGCAAAATTTCAAATTAAGTTATTAGTACTGTTATTATACGCAAAAGGAGGCAATTACTCGGCATCAAAAGTGATGAACTCCTCAAGTTAAATACACAAAAGTTAAATCTAATTGAGTAACTTTGATTGCTATAATTTGAACTCTTGTTTGATCGTCCTATATTTTGTTTTGTTGGTTTTAGAAATTCAGAATATTGTATCTTGTTTATAGCTAGACAGTTAACGCATTAATGAGGTTTAAGCTTCTTTGTTGTTTCTATATAACCGCCAAAAATATGTTTCTTTTAGATTGCGTATTATTTTTAGACATACCAATTAAAATAAGAAAACTATTAGAGACCTAGGCTATTTAAATATATATTTCCAAAAGTATCTTTAAATATGCCTTACACAAAACGACTGCTTTTTTATTGAGACATCATCAAATGACCTGCACTCACAGCTGGAGGGAGTGTCAGACTTTTATGGTTTAAGAACTATATTTCCTCAAAAGAATTTACAAAAATTCACTTACTGAGAAATATATCAAATTTCACTTACTGAGAAATATTTCTAAACTTAAAACTAATTACAATGAGCATACAGTTTTATTGACTATAATCCACTCGTGTTCCTTTATGGAGGTCTTTGTGTGTCAGGGCATGGCAACTCTTGCGAACAATCCCACAGCTCTGCCTCCCTCAAAAGCTAAAATAAACTTTGTGATAATAATATATTGTGTATAAACAAATTCATAAGCACTTACAACATTTTGGTAGCAAGCAAACCGTGAGGAGTGCACGAGACTCGCCGGGCTAACTTAGTTGCTTAACTGACTAACTTGCAAACACGTACTGTATGAAGTCCTTAATATATGCACAAACTTTATAATTATCTACTTCCTTCCTTTTAAGCGAACAATTTCAGATAGTGTTTGGGGTCGGTTAATTGTTGGGGAAATCTTAAAACATCATGTTTTGATAAAATCTGGCTTTTGACCTGAAAGGTTTGGTTACAAATCACTTGAAAACATTTTCAGATATTTATCCTCAATCGTTCACATATTTAAGTATCTTATATAGATATTATGGTATTACTCCCGTAAAAATTCTTCGGAATCGAGATCAATGTTCAAACAAAAAATAAATACTGCACTGATAATTCAAAAAAGAAAATCCCACAGGAATCCAGTATAATCATAGTATCGCCTATAATAATTTATACCAAGTTTTCTTACAATCTGACCATAAAATGGGACCTTAGTTATGGAAAACGAGAAATTAATTTCTCGAGAAAAACTACAGCTCGTATCATTTATCAAAGTGGCATGAATTTCAAACAATCGCAGCGTCCAAGCTCAAAAACACAGTTCATCATTATCCCTAATTGACGTTCCCTCGAACAATGTCGCCAAGACTAGTGAGGTGACCAGCAAAAACTGTAATCTATCGATTCTTTCGTCGCACGTAGCCGCTTTTTATTTCCGAACGCATGCCGATCTCCGTCGAGCTCAAATTGCGTACCAATTATAATATCGACCTTATGTACACCACTATAGTTTCTCAAAAAAATCCATCTCCCTCAGTCCCACGGCATAGGGTCGCTGATGCTTCGTTTTATTTTCTATAATAGTTTTATACGCACTTTACTGCAAAAACGTCTACAGAGTCATGAATTAATCATGAGCAGCGACAAATAGTGTAGACAAAGGTCAGTAGCTTGATTATACACACATGCGAGCGCGTCGCCTGTTTGATTGGACATAGGGAGTTAATCATTCAACTGTCAAATCGGTCAATCAGCTGTAGAGATTGGCAAAGTTTTTGAAAATCGAACGTTCTTAACACGACGAGCGCTGGAAGGCGCGCAGCGTTGTGTCACGGAGAAGTGGTTGCGGCCGATTGCCGCGCGCTGAGCGTCACACCCCGCTCCGCCTTCGCCCCGCCCACTGCTGTGCTGCCAACTTCACAGCGGTCCGGGAAAGTGGGAAACTCGGAGGCTAGTGGGGCGAAGGTGCTATGGCCGTGGTGGGGTGCCGACGTGTTGCCGCATTTGTCAATGTTCAACATTTTGATCGATCACGCTCCGCAGACGTGGACCGAAACAAAAGGTTTTTCTGCCTCGTAATGTATTGTTTTTTTGCGGGTGATGGAGGCTGATTATGTTGTCGGTGTTAATTTTCTTACATAGCGACTGTTAACAATAGTGTAAACTAGACATTTTTTCAACCATTCGCAACAATTAGCAGATGTATATTTTAATTCTCTTCAAAATATAATGTTTTACAGCTAGCTTAAATTGAATACATTTAATAATATTAGCCATTATAATAATGTTCAGAATGATCCAAAAGTAAATAATAAACTATTCTTTTATGATGGGTTTGCCCCTTAACATCTTTCCACAAAATATTTATCTGAAAACTAAAACCTTAAACGATGTTTTGATACTGAATTTATCCTTGTATCCTTATATTAAAGACTATTTTCTACACTTCGTCAATAGATAACCAATAACAGTGTTTTTTTAACAACATTAGAATTCAAAACCATTCAATTCGCTCCGTGACAGATGTACAGCTGCACTTAACTATTATCGAAAGAAATGGACATCCATTAAAGTTAACTTTAGGCAATACAAGAAGCCTTTTCTATATACTTTGTCAGAAATAGCCTGAAGAAAGATAATGATTTGAACATCTCACTTATTTCAATTGAAATACATTATTTTCAGGATGATTAGGGCTGGTAGAAAATTTATGAAACCAAGAAAAGTTACGTTGCGGATACTTCTTACATCCATGAAAAATGAAACAAGTTAAACCTATGGTATGCAGGAACTCCTCGTGACTCTTTGCTGCTCGTTGCTCTAGAAGTCGCGTGACACGACTACTGAGCCTGTAGTCTCAGGTTCGATTCCCGTATCTGGCTGAAATTGCTTTGTTTCTTTTAAGAGACTTTTAAAACAAGCAGTCCTGCCAAAGACTGGAAGTTGGTGACTGATACAACCGTGCTTCCGAGTGCATATCGGTCCTAATCTCTCCACCGGTCGTGTCGGACTGCAGACCCATTGGGCTAGGAAAGTGAAGGAATAGAGCCTTTGTCTGTGCAAATGCTTGTCTACTATAGTATAAATACTTTTTTTTTCGTGGGACATAATCAGATGACCCCTCCCGCTGAGGGTGCACCTGGAGGGAGTGTTAGTCTTACTGACTAAAACCCACTATGTTCCTTCGGGAGGTCCCTGTGTGCCAGGGCCACGGTAACTCTTGCGAACTGCCTAAGCAGATAGCATAAATACCTAAAGGGAGCTTTCAGTCCACAATGTTATAGTATGACCAGATTATACAAATAACTTCCCAGCTATTTATCTCCATACATTAACGTCAGATACGAAACGAAATTATGTTAAATCGCTGCGCATAGTGAATCTGGAATATGATCGATGCAGAAGTCACTGTCGTGTTTGTGAACTGATATTACTTATATCTGCATGTTGTATGCACAATATAGAACGAGATAGAACCCGCAATACAACGGTGCAATTTATATTAACAAAATCAAAGTCAATGGATTTATTTGCACATGAATACAGTAGATACAGGTGTTCTAAATTTGTTAGTGAGTTCGGTATTCAGTCATAAGATAATTACATGCAAATTTGAGTTTGTACACATATAAACATTTAAATAACAATTTCCCTATTAATATTTCATTTTTGAAACGTATATTGAAAAATTCTTTTATGCAGTAGGAAATCATCAAATGACCCCTCCCGCTGAGGGTGCAGCTGGAAGGAGTGTCAGACTCTTACTGACTAAAACCCACTATGTTCCTTCGGGAGGTCCCTGTGTGCCAGGGTCACGGTAACACTTGCGAAAAACCCGCAGCCCAAGCAGATCTCTTCAAGGAGCGCGTGGATCAGTACGCGCCGCCAACACCGCCCCGTCGTCCTTCGACGTACGGACGATGAGCTGACGATGACGATAAGTAATCCCGTACCTTACATCTGGATCGAAAAAAAATAGGATGAAAGTTTCGCTCAGTGCTAATGTTATTCAAACTAAGCATTAAGTTACTTCCAGATAAGTAGGTTTCCCATATTTTGTCCATCGCGGGAAAAAAAATAATATATTGGTGGATTGCGTGCAATTTACGAACGTAAGCAGATAACAAATTAATATTAGGCTTGCCATAAACATATTTACCGGATACTTTTATATGGTTGTGCAAGTATTTTAAGCTTTTCAAAATCCATTAATTCCCAAATCAGTTTCAGGTTTATCCTCTATATATACATACCTATGTAAAAAGAGGATGGCCGGAATAATAAATCGATAGCCGTAAATACAAGTTAATTAACCATATCTCATACGAATCCGGGTTTAGGTGAATTTTGATTCGCTTAATTAGAAGACAGGATTTAGACGTAAAAACAAAACAACAGACTGAAATTGTTTATGTCGGTAAATTACCTAATTTCCTATATACGGTAGACACCCACATTTATTTTCTAACATTTAACGTAAGGATTTTTTTCTGCAACTATTATTTATATTTTATTTATTAACAAGTTTAACACAATACAAATTCAATATGATGCAAATCATATTATTGGAGTTTTACCGTGCATCATGATCGTCGACAGTAAATAACAAAAAGAAAAACCAAACAACAAAGAAATCACATTTTACAAAAACAAAACGCAATGAGGGTAGTTAACAAAAAGAAAACAACATAACATTGACGGGAATATAAAACACTTTCTAATGTTACATATTGAACTTACATAGGTATCTAAAATAAATTAAAATTTAAACTAAAAATTATAATAAATGTACATTGCGCTTCGAAGTATTCCACCGCGTCTCTGTCACACGGAAAAATAAATTGCAATCTAAAAAATAAAGTATACATTTTCTGACTAAATAACTGGTCCATATTTTCTTAAATCATAAGAGAAAAAAGTAACAATTTCCATCTGTTAAATCGTATCGAATTTCCATTCTAAGAATCAAGCGAACAATTTTTAGTCTTCCATATTCCATATTTTCATAACCATATTTCAATATCCATGTCTCGCATGAATTTCAAACGATATTATGTAAAGATGTGTCTGTCTTGGCGTCGCATCAGCAAGATTTCCCGGGAGTCTGAGAGAATCTTGTTCCTATATACATACGTTGGGAATATCATCATGGGCAGTAAGCTTTTTAAAAATGGATATAAAATTATTTTGAACTTAGTTTTAAGCGGATTAATTGGTACTGTACCAAGGGAATCATGATAAAGCAATGGTTGGTTATATTTTTTGCAGCTGACCCTGACCTAACCAAATAATCTAACTTATTTTTTTTTACTCTTGTTAGTATCCTTAGCTAAAGCTATGGATTGCATACGACTCATGCGTCGCGTCGGTTAAGCTATTTTCTTCATAATAGCTCTTATAATACTTAATTTTTGAAATTGTGCACTATTTATATTCCAACATTTCCATCTAACATTCAACTTCAATTAAAATATCACCCCCATATTATTTTCGCAAACTTTTAATATTTAGCATTCTATAGACTTAGCTCTCGAGTACCAGGGCAACATAAAACCGTAGAGGTACACATCATAAATCTTTAGCTAAACCCAAAGGCACTAATTATTCCATACGAACCGGACTTCCTAGGCAGGATAATGGATCGTGGGTGGCCGATCTCTTTGTTAGAGCACAGTTGTCATAATAATTCCCTCGCCCCGCAGAGGCTTGATTGGAAAGCTTCGAATCTATTTGCTATGGAATATTCTAGAACCCACTATCCACTATTGAATTTAGATTGGGAGTCATCATTGTTAGTTTGCACTGGTTTATTGGATGGTTAGTCTGCTTCAGTTTATTTGTTGGTGATTTTAGGATGATATTTGATCGAGTTTATTGAATTTGTACCGAAGGACCAATTTTACCAAGTGATTTTTATTTATTTTTGTGTAGATTTATTTTTTCTCTAGCTATTTAATGTATCTTATTTCTGATCATAACTGCATATTAATTTAGAATTAAAATTTCGTCAAGACTGACTTTCGTCAAGATATGCTAATGTTTAAACAGGCCGTTTATTAAACCCGCTCAGCTCTCATCTTAAAAAAAAGAGATTCCAATCAAAACAGTAGTAAGTACAAAACAAACACGATACATTAACGGCCTAACACGAGCTCTTAACTGCCATATCAAAGAGAAAGTACCATCCAAAAACGGCTAACAATTAATCTAAACATCATTTGTACCAGCCATTGTAATTCGTAAGTGGTCCTTTGAAACACAGTAGCTGCCATAAAAGGTGACATCGTGGAGATTTGGTCAAAAAACCTGAGATTTAATTGTTGTTGACTATTTTTGGGGTAAGAGACGAAAATTGCCTTTTTGGTCGGAATGAGTCAATCGCCCACGCGTTGATATTGTACGATTGAATGGACTTTGACACTATAATGGGTACTAAGATGTGGTTTTGTTTACATTTTGTAATTATTAGGATTGTTGTACCGCAGCTGTTTTCATACGTAGTGTATCGCTGCGCTTAGGTATATCGTGTTTTTGATCTTCTAAATTAGTCGTTATAACTTTTTTGTCAACGCCACTTGGGTTGTATTTCAAAATTGAATATGTAAAGCAAATCAGCCCTTACAATTAGAGCCTTTTTACAAATATTCAGGCATATCTATACTCCGCGAGGCCTGCCGGCGCTGCGGGTTGTTCGCAAAAGTTACCCTGGCCCTATCACACAAAGACCTGTACCAGGAACATAGTGGGTTTTAGTCAGTAAGAGTCTTGCCACTCCCTCCAGCTGCACCCTCAGCGAGATTGGTCATTTGATAATCTACCAATAAAGAAGGCAAAGATACTCAAAATTTTACATAGTGTGCGCAAGTTCTAAAACCAGTAATTCAAAATTGTAGCTACATTCTAGGTGTGCAGTAACGATCATTACATCCGTCTGTATTTTAAAAATATGCTCTCAAGATATCGATCTTGCAGGATATATGCAATACAGTTCAAATACGTATCACATTTATATACTAGTTTAATTGCTCTAATTAGTTGACAATTCCAAACTAGAAATAAGTAAACCGTTAAAGGGAATCCTACATTCACATCCCCAGTATATACAGTACACAGAACTAAGAATAAAGTTGTTATCTCTATATTTATAAACTATTTTATGATTTATTAACATATTCCGTACACCTGTGATATCAATTTACTCGATAAAAAAATATCATAATCGCCACGCGTCAATCAGACTCGTTTTTTAATCGTTCATTAATACCATGTTTAGACATTGAAACTAAATCACTTAAAATCGATACCGTTAAACCATTCGATTGTAAATCTTAATCGATCAGCTTAAAGATTACAATCGTTTAAAATGAAATTTCATTATTAGAACTTCGAAAGGCAATTTGAAAATGGAATCTGCTTATAAGGTAGTAAGGTTGGTATTGGTTGGCGAGTGGGTGACGTCACCGGCGCCCGCGCATCCCACACAGTCCCTCATTCACAATGTGGTTAATACAGATGATTTATTCATCACGACATGTGATAACAGTCGTGATCCAGATTGCTAAATGGTGGCCTTTGATTATACTGAGCTTTAGTTACTGAATTCCCTATTTATAGATTAACTTTGAGCTTGGATTACTATTCCGTTATAGCGTGCTGCCATTATTTATAATTCCTAGTGGATATTTAAATCTTAATTCCTTTAAAAGAAACACATCTGTTTAGTCAACATCTTTTATTTTAATGTGAATATTCTCCTAATGTAATTATTACTATTCTCTTTTATTTCAACACTTTTTGGTTGCTTAGCAATGGGGACTAATGTTTAAATGAAACCTTATTCTTAACAAAATTCCAACAAGTAATGAATTGCCGTTCGTCATACTTGTATTTAGTGATAAGAGCCTATGGTCCAAGTAGGATTCATCTTCTCAGTTGAACGGTGATCTACTACCTCTGCCTGTATGTTCGGTTTTCAGCAACTCGCATCCACTGCTTCCCGGGAAACTTGCCTAGATCGTCCGTCTATTTAGTGGGGTCCTGTCCATGCTGCATCTTCCGGGTCGTGCTCGCCACTCGCGTACTTTTCTCAGCCATCTGTGAGCTATGTGCTAGTGGGTCAAATATTCCTTATTAGTTTAGTAATACTTAGGAGATGAAAATAATCACGAATTTTCTTCAATAAGACTCACATACATCGGATTATCAAAAGATTTTTAAAAAATATTCTTTGAGTCTTCAGTGTATTTATCTAAAGAATACCACTTAATATAGCTCTTCTATTATAATTTAATGTTTTAAATACTCAAGCTGGGAAAATATGAGACTCATGTACCTCAGGTGTTGCCTTCCGCGTAGGTCGTGAGTTCGATCCCGACCTTATTGAACCGTTGTGAACCTGCTCCTAGCGCAGCACATTTATCTTAGTTCAGTAACAGGGATATTATTTATGCTTCGTGATTTGCTTCATTCTTTTGAAGGAAAAAAATAGATTTATGATAATGATTGCGGGATTGACTTTGTACGATGTTGGTCCTTTGAGATGGAAATTTTATCAGAGGACTTAATTTAAATGCTGGTCTTTCGTTAGATGTTTATTTTACGTGCAGTGAAGTAGACAAAATCGCGTCACCTTAATCATCTTAAAGTTACAAATAAATAAAGAACAAAAACTTTTCGCTCCCTGTTTCCAAGGACCAAAATAAAGACAACACGTGACCATGGCGCTAAACAATAAAATTTAATCGGTGTCAATGTACTTAAAAAAAAAGTAATATCCTGCGAATCGAAATAGCTATTAAAAAAATGCACAATGAGTACTTCCCGGTTTCCGTGCAGACGACACTTCCGTCTAAAACGGGGCATTGACATCGAGTCCAAAAAAAAAAAATTAGAAATGCAAGACCATCGCCGAATTACGATTTTTCAAACAGCTGTAGGATGGTCCCGTTTGACGACTTTTTAGGACAAATGGGACGCTATGGGCAATGACATTGCGGCGATAAAATTTAATTTGGACAGTGTCGATGAGTTTCGATTTTGGGCACGGTAGGTTTTTAAGTTGGAAAAAAATATGTGTTTTATATGATGTAATGTTTATTTAGTATATGGATAAATATTTTATTTGCTATTTGTAATTTTTATGTTTTCAAAAGAGTAAACAGTTTATAAAATCTCTTATTTGAATGAAAATCTACATTTTTTTTAATGAACGCGGATTACTAATGGATTACAGCTAATTGAGAGTATTTTTTTATATAGGTAATATCTAATAATTTTTCTACTAACTCAACGGGTAATACCAGCCGGTGTATGTGTCGTGCTTATTATTAGTAAATACTCTTAGTAACTACTTATTGAAATTTCTCAAAATTCATTCACTCATAGTCCATTAAGCTCATCTTTCCATTTAGTATGTATGTTTCGATTAATACAGTAGATAAGTATTCAGAATTTGACAATCTTTGATTCCTTTCCACCATCATTTTAAGATCATACAAGTAAACTTCTTCAAAACTCCGATAGTCCTGCAATAAAATAAATGATAGCCACTGGAGTCCCCGAAACTTGGCGGAAATGACCGAACGTGCGACGTGCTCGCATACGTCACATCTGTCCCTAAAAGTATATGAGTTATGTTTATTAGTATTGTGGTCACCATAGTGCTGATCTTAGATAACACTAATGCTTCGAAAACATGTTATTGTCGATGGATGTTTATGAAAATAAATATCCGGGAAAAATTCAACAACTGATACCTTGCAAGCCATAAATGTGAAATAATGCAATATTTTTGTCAATATTTAGATACTATAGGTAGCCTAATTAGGTTATTTGTTATGTTCAGGAATGGTGTAGTGGTTAGAATTTCCGATATGTTATTGTGATGATTTATGAAATGTTACTTTGTTATTCTTCGAGTTGAGAGGATAGTGCATTAAAATTTGCAAAAATACCTGCGTGAAGTAATATCTATAATTAATTATAATATCGCGTTTTGTCCGCATTCCGCATCTGTTTATAACAAGTTGTTCATTCCAAGTAGCCTGTAGTCTTCCTCGATAAATACACGACCAAAGGTCCTATCCAGAAGCACGCGAATTGGGCGCACATCGGAATACATTGCTTCTTCACGATGCATCGTAGTTTTATTGAGCGTGATAGATGCAGCAATGAATTCGCCCTTTCTGGACAGGACCTAACACTCCAATATTGTTTTCTAATCAGACCATTAAGTTCCTGAGATTAGCAAGTTCAACGAAAAAAACAAATTCTTCAATGCAAAATGCTTTTCACAATTCTTCCAAACAATCTCTCAAACTAACTGCTTGTAAAAGTGTGGGTTTAATAATGTCCTTATATCATCAGGTCACGTGCGCGCCATACGTCACGTGCCGACTCCTCCTAATTGCCACGTTATACCGCGCATAGGGAATGCACTTCCCAAATATTATGACCGTTTTACTTCCTGGCGCCAGTCTTTTGAGTACTTTCCATTTGAAAAATAACTAAGTAGGTATGAAATTAGTTAATAGCAGTTACTATATTTTTGACTTTACTTAAGTAGATGCAGCTGGAGGAAGTATCAGACTCTTACTGACTAAAACACACTTCGTTTCATCTGGATGTCTTTGTGTGCCAGGGGCACGGTAACTCTTGCGAACAACTCGCAGCCCCGGCAAAGACCTTGTCCTTGGAACTTCATTATTACATTAACGAGAGATCTCATTCTGCGTAATCTTATGCTATTTACAATACTAGGGTCGTAGATGATAATATAAGAGACAGAGCTCTGTATGACTAATACTATATTCAGTATAGAGCATTAGAACATATTGGGTGTATTCGGACATGACATGCATCTTCGATAAAGAGGAGTACTATTGATTAAAGACTTATAGGAAAAACCTAGTTTTAAAACTAGCATTATTAAAATGCACAAAGCAGCTGTTACCGGCCACTTTTTGCCTTCCGTTCATGCAATAAAGAACCAACATACATAATTTGCATATTCTATATGCCTAACTTAAATAACGCCGACTCGTAAAATAATATTTTGCAGACTTCTTCCATTGTCTAAACTAACTTATAACTATGCTGTTACCGTATGTGTCTATTACATGTACCGAAATGGTTCCATTGTGAATGTAGGACACGTCTCTAAAACTATTATGTCATCAATGTATACCCACTGCTTCCTTTACATGAAAAAGTCACAAAACAAATGACAAATTTGTACTTCATAAAGAAGATTTTTTCAATAAACATACCTTATTTACTTAGCCTTAAGGTTGAAAATCGCTGTTGATTGCTTTTTCTGAATCGCAGTTTTATTATTGTCTTTTGGAAAGTTCACACAAGACGTCCGGTGTGATTTTGTATGCTGGGGACATTGGCAACGAGGAAGTAAAGGTGTCTGCACTTTTGACAACTTTGTGCTTTGAAATCACATATTATCCAGGTGGACTTATTGATATTATAACCATAGAATCCACATCCGTACACTACGTGACAATAAATCGACCCGTCGCTTCGCCGTCATTTGAAAAGTATCACATTTTTTGAAAATTATAATGTACAAGCTTCCACCAGCGGTTTCACCCGCGTCCCGTAGGAACAACTCCGCGTACCCAGATAAAAAGTAGCACATAGCCTTCCTCGATAAATGGGCTATCTAACACTGAAAGAATTGCTCTGCTTTATAATATTAAGTATAGATTGAAACTTCAAAAAATGCAAGAAGCTGAATACGTTCAAGTGTTTTAGGTTTACCGTATGTCTACTGGGGACAAATAATAAATATCTTATGCCTTTGTCTTGTAGCAAACCTGCTCTGCAAGAATTCACCCTCAAAAATGACTGAGAAAATCTAAGATCGCCACGGAACAAAGCTAAGAATTTTATAAACTGGTGTACCGCAGATAGAGACTGAGATACAAGCAGTAGAGCAAATTCAAGTTCTATCTGTAACCTGTATAGTTCAAAATTGTATGTACATATATTATTTTGTTTGTTTCTCGTGACATTTTTGATTCACCAACAAATGCTTGAATTTACATCTCTTCTATTCTTGAAAGATCCAAGAAAATTCTGTATACATTACCTGCATCTGTGTTGCCCCTCTCTGTTATTACTCAAAATTGGATGTCAAAAATTACAAGAGACAGTTCCCAAATTGCCCTTCACCACTACCTTTGTGTTTTTGGTGGGAAGAAGTAGCGCAACAATCTTCTTAGGAACACGTGTCTGTAGGTAGGTTAAGAACCTTAAAATATAATTTCTTAAAAATAATTTCTTAAAATATAATTATAGAATAAGTATAGTGCTATGTTCTTAGCGAAAATTTATAGATTTGACGTTCGTACGTCGTTTGACGTGGAATAATCCTTCTTTATTTTCGATTTGGTTTCGCTTGCAACTATCTTCACCTGCAAGACCTTCTTTACACCTTCCTTGAAAAATTTTCACCTCAATCGATTCTACCCTTTTAGCGTGAAAATGAAAAAAATAATTGCTTTTCTCTCTATTAATTTTAAATATTGTATAAACTATTCGCCATTGCTAAACTTCCTTTCTGAAATATAATATTAATATATATTTTAATTATACTAATTCATGTAATCAATTATGGCTTGAATTCAGGTACAATATAGTTGCGGTGCGCTGAATTTGGTAATACGGACCTAATTAAAAATCTATCGAAGAGGATCACTAAACTTTCGGTAAAACCTCATTAACCGGATATCGATAGCTATAATAATGAATGGAAGGAAATTTAATTAGCTTACTTATTAAATATTTAATACTATCTTTAACTTTCCGCCTGTTAATACTTCATTTTCGCATTTTCGACCAGATGGCCTGGTGGTTAGTGAACCTGCCTGCCACGCTATAGGTCGTGGGTTCGATTCCCGCATAAGTCAAATATTTGTGTGCATGAACATGAGTGTTTGACTTAGTCTGGGTGTTTCTATATATAATATGTATGTATTTACAAAAGAAAAGTATATAAGTATGTTTATCAGTTGTCTAGTACCCATAGTACAAGCTCTGCTTAGTTTGGGATTGGATGACGTTGTGTGAATGTGTGGGGATATTATATTATATTATATTTTTGCGCTTAGATACAGCCGCTACTCATAGAAAATCCCATCAAATTTTCGTCTACGTACTTATTAAAAAAGAGTATATGTCATCTTCATACGATGAAAGGGATAAAACCTAAGGGATTTTTTATTTCTTTTTTCAAGTAAATATATAGCTGCGAAAAAATCAATAAAAATTTATAACACCATAGTATGGTGTTGGATTTCTTATCGATTACAAAATAAATTACAAATCAACATGCAATATAATTGATATGTGATAATTATAATTTGTGGTAGTTTGGAGGAGTTTATTAAGGGATTGTGGAAATTTATTAAGGGCGCGTGAGATACAATTTTTCTAATCCTCAATTTATTTGAAATTTAGTCTGCATTTTACATTTGCGTCGATTGATGTAGAAGAAGGGGACGAAACTAAAGAATTCATAGACGAATGTGTGTGAAAGACAATATAGCAGGAAAGAAGCTATAGCTTGTGATATGACGGCTAGACCAAAGAGTGTATCTTTGTACATTATTCGGTACATTGTGTGAAAAAGACAATATACAGACATGGTTAGAAACGAAACCTGGCAATAACCATAGATTAATAGAAAGCACATAAAGGACCGCTATTTTGTGTAACTAAACGGCCGATGCGCGAACTTCTTCCTCATTAGAAAAGTCAAAATCCTTGCCAAGTTATGCGCCGGCGACTGTATTAATTTATTCCGTTATCTTAAACTTGACGTGTGGACCACGAGGAAAACGCAACAGTTACGTAAATTCCATATTTAATCATTTTAATTTCAGAAGCAATTCCGGTTCAAACGACTAAGTACTGTTTAATTTAAGTTATCAAGTTCACCTTCGCTTGGTAACAATTATAAAGTTACAATTAGTAATATTTCCTGTTATATTTCATATAATTTATAATTTTTGACCATTGTTATCGGCAATGCCACAAAATTTCTAGGTATTTTATGATACTGCCTTTCAAAAGGCTTTTCTTGTATGAGATAATCTTTTTAATAAAATAATTTACTAGCAGACCCGGGCATGAGTTGCTATGGTCAAAATTTTTCTTATAATAATAGACAAATAATTTGAAAAATAATAAAATACGACTATGAATTAAGATGTCAGTTGTCCTATCTTTCAAGTTGGATCAAACAGCACACAGTGTGCAAACTTGATTAAAATCGGTTAAGTAGTTTAGAAGTCCATCGCACACAAACAACGTGACACGTAATAAGATTTTTACACTATGTATTTACTACATTCTCCCCTAGTATTCGAATTTTGTACTTATTTATTTAACATATTTACACATGTTTAAATATGTTGTACATAAAAAAAAAACATTTCAAAAATTACTATTAAAAGTGTTAGAATTATCTTTATAGTCTCTAAATTCACACTCCAAGTTCAAAGCTTATTAAAAAGAAGAAAGCTGATACCAAAGAGGTCTTAAATCTCATTCTAATAAAAAAAAGGATCAATATTCTCAACGTGACGCGTTATAACTTCCGACGCGAATGTCTCCGATCGGAAATGACGTTCAACCAAAGATTAACACCGTCACTGGCCAAATGTCGCATTACAAAAGTTCAATCACATTGTCTGTATCGTAAATGTGCGATTTGAATATAACATCAGTTGAATTGTGATTAGGTAACTTTGTATCTGTAGTGGATTTTGTCGTATTAATGCTGCAGGCTTAGCATGGCAACCGTAGAAATAAGTTTTGTTTACCGGAGAATGGACATAATGACAGAAAAGTGACAGATTGACGTAAGATTTCCTTAGACATTTTTCTTTTCTTCGCTCGACATAAGGCTACAAGTGATTATATGCGAGTTGACAGGTCGCGCCATGCTCGGGCAGAAGACATGTTGGCATTGGCAGAACGAGCTCTGTCTTTTCTTGACAGAATAGATATGGAATCGCCATGCTAAGCCTGCTGGTAGACAGACGGAAAAAACCATTGAAAGTTGTTCACATGTATCGAGTAGAAAGTTGATACTCAGGTGTACATATGTCTGATGATATTACAAAAATTGGGAATGTTTAGAGCTGATGATGGAGACGAGAAAGATGAGGGAAGTACTCAATGGTATTTACCTACGCCCGCGCCTCTTGAGCTTATATTTTTCATACTGGCAATAACTTGATATTGAGATGAGGTAGACTACCATTGCGAAATATAGGAGAAGCAGGGAACTCCTTAGTAGCTACCTCAAGTTTCAGCTTAAGAAGTATTATTTTATTGGTATCAGTGAGAATATTTCACTAACTTGAACAATGGCAGCCATGACGATACACCAACTTTGCGGAAATGGACCTAGATATTGAAAAGCAAGATTTTTTTTACAAAAATCATAAATCGACTTCTTAAAACATTGAAAATGTCCACGGAATGTATTTTATTGTCATTTTTCGATTTTTTTTTTTTGTAAAATGTTTTACAACACTATGGGTCCGATTCACACATAGGTAAATGCCTTTTTCCATTCCATTTTAATACTGTTTTTTATAAAAATAGAAAGAGCTTAAGCAAAATTTCACGCTTCAAAGTTAATTGGGCACCAAAATCGCAGACGATCATGCAAGGCAGGTGTCATGTTCAAACCTTATTGTTAACCGTTTCCCATCTGACAGGATTTACATCAGGGGTCCAATTTACCCCCCGCCGGCTGCGAACGGGTTAACAGTCAAAATTAACATTAGATATTACATAAGACTTTTATTAAAGTAAAATTTAATTATTTTGAAAGGGATCAAGTTGACTAATTATTACTCGTAATAATTGATTCTTTAAACTCGTAATTAGTATTGTTTTGTTTAATTGTTTTAAAGCTCGCCTTATATCTTAATCGAAAATACGGAAAAAAACCTTGGAAGAGTCTGTGCTATGAATTTATTTATTTTATGTTCGATTGTTTTTTAATCATTTTGTATTTATATTTTTATCATACTTACCTAATTTTATGAAATCTTAGTTCATAGGTTTAAATAACACTGAAATTGTGTCCGATCTTTAAACTTTCAAACGAGAACATTTTTCGTCAAGTTAATTTCAGATGGAATGGTAAATATGAGACCGCTTAACTATTTTTGGAATAAGCTAGTGTTAGCAAAACCTATTACAAATTATTGATACATTTTTATTAAATTAAGATTTTTTGTGGAGCTTGAACATAGCGAGGTATTCTAATTATACCATACCTACATTTAGTCAACAAGATGTCTTACAAATACTCGATATTACCTTCCACCACATGTATGTCTGTATGTGTCAAAAATATGACACTTTCAGTAAAACAACTGAATCTATTTAGCTAATATTTCTGAATAAACATTTATTAAATGCTAATACCAAACTATTAATACAATAGCTACACAAATAAATACTTGTTTGTCAAATACATCCATAAAAGGCAACTTTAGCCATGGTATACAACCTGTCGCTCATCATTAGCATATCACATTAATTACAGCAGTCTATAAACTTAACAAACCAACCAATTAGCCCTCATCTGTATATCCAAGAAAACAAACAATGATTACAGACATGTGACATTTGTTTTGCGGTATCATTGTATTCTAAATGAGGATTTAATGACATTTGTACCACCCTGTATAATACGATGCGACAAATGTCCGTCACACTGTATAATTGGTAAATGAACAGCGGGGTACCTATCAACTATGGCACCGCTTTTCCGATTAAAAACAGTCACAGAGGTAAAAAGTATTTTGCTCCCGTTTTTTCTTGTGAATTAAGCTTTTTAATTATGCACAATTAATCCATGACATTTTCTTTTAAGGTTTAGCTAAAGGGGTTTTTTTTGGCGGCGTGGCTTTTAGTCAGTAAAGATGATAGTTTTACGAAGACTAACACTAGAAAGGATAATTAAATGAAACGTCGTCGGTTGATATGAAAAAGTAGGGAAATTAACATTTTAACTGACATATCAAACATGACATTTTGTGGCAAAAGGTAGCTAATAATAATACAAGTTATTTGCTAGTTAATGTTTAAGGTATTTTTACTAAATCGATGAACTAATCATATGATACGTTATATAGGAATTATCAATCATATTTGACATAAAAATATAGTCTTTGTGAATTATAATAATCATAATGGCGTCCAGACTTATTACCGGTCACGGCGGCCATCAGCATTTGTACAGATACAGTGCACACTCTATTTCCTCACACTCATAGTCCGGTGGGATGTCAATTCGCCACGACCGGAGAGAGATCAGGCGCAGAACCAACATTTACATGCTCTCAACTTTTAGACTCCGGGCTGCTTTATGAAAGTCATAAAACCCACAAAGTGCCTTCGGCCAATAGAAAATTCTCTCCTGAGTACGGGGTTTCGGGTTCGATTCCCCAGACAAGGGCTGATAATTTATATCTCTTAACTATAAAAATGTACATACAGAATCGTACTTGTAAATCGTAATTTGCCGCTCATAAAACCATATTAAGAAACTAATATGACATTTACATATGAGGTGTAGATACAAGGATTTTTTCAATCCTCGCACGAATCGACTAAAGAATTATGCATAGAAACTTAACTCATATTTCAGGGAGAACTTCCGAACTCGTATTAAAATGACGAACGACCGCATAAAGTATTTCCTTGCGTGTTTTATACATAAAATACATTGTAATTTAGCAGGTCTTTAAGAAAACTATAATTTATGTGATATATTTTTTTAACTGTTTCGGAAAACTTACAGCTAGAAAAATTTATTTATAAGATACTAGAAGGACATTTCAAAGTTTCCACAAGTAGTTGATACAAAATGTCCAATGATGATCACATTATTCGAAAGTCTACATTATAAATAAAAGCGCGTTTTCCAAAATTTGTCAACGTCGCAAATATCTGTCAAATCTTTTCATTTTTTACTTAATTTGGCCATTTTACTGTATGAAAATAAGTAATAATGCTCAGTAGTGCACTTAAAAATTGCTGCGAAGACGTTACCAACTTTTGGGTACATGCGCTAAATTGGCTTATAGGAAGAGTAATGATAGAATATAGAAGTTATAATATTACGGTTTAAAAAAAGAATTTCTTTTCAACCTCATACAAAGCGAGCTTAAAATAAAACACGCCAGCAGCATTAAAAATCATAACAGACTAACTACATGCGACATACAGCCTCATTGTTCCACCGTACCCTTTATTTATCGCCTTGATTAAGTAATTATATAATTAAATGGCATCATTTTGTAAAGTTCATTTACTTTAATATTGCCGCCGTCAATTATTTTATTTGGGTAAATATTCGAAATGTCTTCCCGTTTCGTGGCAAGCACGTGAAATAACCGTTTAATTGTATATTAAAATATCTGGGACGTTGCCAGATTTATTGTTTGCTTCAAATGAGTTTGACTGAAGCTAAACGGTTGCTCTCGACTTGTTCGTTAGAGTTACCGTAGCCCTGCTGCAGCTGGAAGGAGTGTTAGACTCTTACTGACTAAAACCCACTATGTACCTTCTGGCGGTCCCTGTAGTGCCAGGGCCACGGTAACTCTTACGAACAACCCGCAGCTCAGGCAGACGTTGGCCCTAAGTGGTCCTTTATTGCAATGTTGAAATATAAGCACATTTTTGTAACTTCATCCATAGAAACTCCAGACATTGATGCCAGTAGGTACTGTTTGCCAAAAACACAGGTAGCTATTGTTTCCTTATCAACAAAGAATCGGCACGGAAATAATTAATATTCAATCGTATTGCTACTCTATGCATATTTTATTACGTCACGTTATTTGACTATTGATGTACTGTATATCCAAAAAAGTATATTTTAGAGGAGCCTAATAGCTAGATGATTAATGATAAAGTGAGAAACAACGAGCTTTTTGAGCTCTGTACAACTCTATAAATAGTTATTAAGTACCTTAGGTCCAGTTAGGACCCAGTGGCGCGAAATAAAATTTATATTGTACATATATACGGAATTTTCAATCTATTGATTATAATCTATTAATATTGTGAATCTGAAGAGTTTAATCGTTTGCTTGCTTGACCACGCTAATCTCAGGAATAACGAGTCTCATATCAAAAAAATATTTCTGTCTTGGTAACTCATTTATCAGGACATGTATGAAACTGCGGATACATATACTTATACAATTTTTTTACTAGACGAAGATCGTGTATTACCTTCTGAATTTTCCTTAGCCTATATTGTCCCACTGTTGGACAAAGGCCTCTCCTAAAGTCTTCTATTTTTATATGTCTAAAGCCTTCTTACATTGTAATAGATTGAGCCTTCACAGTCTGAAGCCATCTTTCCTTGCTAAAAATTAAGCCTTCATTACACAACCTACGATTGATAACTAAAACAGATCCAGCCTTACAACAGACGTCATTCCGAAACTTAATATGCAAGCACCATTGATTAGTAGATAATGCAACATAAATGTCATTGTTTAACACTTTGTATGCGAAACGTGACCTCCATGACAAACTACTAGTTAAACATTAACGCTAGAACATTAGTCACACTACCAAGGTCCTTATTATATTTGTTATCATACAAAATTCTAGGAAATTAATTGTTTTATAGCCTCCATTCGGGGTATGAAAATTTCGGAGAATATTTTATAGTAAAAGTGTAGTGAAAGTGACAGTGGACTAGCTTTTATTGACGGGCGATTCTCAGAATAAACCTGATTTGTTTTCATAAGGTTTGTTTTGTATGAAATAGTAAACATTGCCATATGGTGTAAAATAAACTACTATTCTTTAAAAAGATATACTTACATATAATAATTTTGGTTTCCCCGAAATGTTGGACACTGTCATCATCTGCCTAGCCTCTTCCTTTTGTTGGGGTCAGCTTCCAGTCTTAACCGGACGCAGCACAACGTGAAGCGACTACCTGTCTGATCTCCTCAACCAGCTACTTGGGTAACCTGATGACCCTTGGTAGGACTGGTTGTCAGACTTTCTGGTTTCTGACTACTCGTAACGACTGCCAAAACAGATGTACAAATGGCAGGACACGAATGAGAAACTCGGAGGTACACGTCATGAAAGAGACCCATCCACTTTTGCTTACCCTTTGATCGATCGATCCGTGCGGCTTTTACTTAGCATCGAGCTCTTCAATGTTTTTTTTTCTTGAGGCTTGAGCTTGAGCTTGGCTGTGCCAAGTAGCTCGTCCAGCCTCGTAAAGTCTTCTCAATGTACAACGTAAACCATATTTTTATAGACTTGTAAAATAGACAGTAACTGAGACATCCACCTAAACAATTATTCGTTAACCTGAATGATTTTCATACGATTACTTAAACTGTGCTTTAAGAAGCCTTTACTGGTATTAAAAGAGGACAATTACAAGGCGATTAAATAATGATTAAGAACGCAATTCTTGATGCTGCTAACCCAAATAAATAAAGATTTTATTACTATTCTGTTGTGTACCAATGACTAGTAAACAAGGTGATTTCAAGCCCACACTGTAATTAATTATTCAAATAAAGTTGGTGACAAAATAGATATAGATAGTGACTGAATCAATTCGATTATGAGAAATTATTAAGATAGAATTTGATTGAAGTAATGCTTATTTATAATTTCACTTTGAATTTCGACTGAAATTACAATAAGTTTGTAGACTTTTATTGTCAGAATCTAACATAATGTTATCAATCTTGATACTCGTACCTTACTGTTTACAAGGAGTGCACCTCGGTCACGTGTTTCTAAGCTAACAAGGACCCTATAAAATAATAAAGCATAACAAATCAAATAGTTTTATACCATACAAAAATTTACATAAAAAACCTAAAAGGCGTCGAAGAACTCATCCCCATGGCTCTCTACTGGGAGCTTGTCCTAGAGGCTAGCAGCATCGCCACGTTGAATGGCAATGTACAAACTCCAGCACATCAAGCTACCCAAAGCTGTCCAATTTTACCAATCAACTTTGAACCGTATATTTCAGCGATAAAGTTTTTAAAATTAGGAAATTTATTCAGGAAATTTGACAGATTGTAGTAGCTTAATGTGCTGGCGTCTTCATATTCTCTGAACGAAGTAATAGCCAACCTTTGGGTATTATAAAGTAATTGAATCGTCAATTTTCACACCGATCTCTATCAATACATAAAGACATCATTATATCTCAACGAAGTTTAAAACCTTAAAAACACATTTTAACCATTTGATACCGCTTTATTACTATAATTTTCTTGTCATAATCAGCGTCGGTGGTTGCACACGGTACAATTCTAAATTAGCCAAACGATTATCAATCTTAAACATCTAAGCTTAGAGATTAATTTAGTTTGACAAGTCGGAGAATAAAATCATTTCTGTCCAGTCCTTAAAAGGCCACAATAAAATTGAGGTTACATTTTACTTCTATTTTGTTTCTCATTCTATCGCTTGTGTTTTTTATATAGCTGTCTCTGTTTAGCGTATCTATATTGTATATTATCAATTTGTATGCCTAGGTATGTTCATTGATAAAAAGATATCTAGTTTTATTCTGATATTGTTTTCTTATACTAGTTTTATGTTATGAGGCCTAGATAAGGCTTTATGGGGTGAATATCTTTATTTACATCGATTTAGTGGTTTTTGCTAGCTATTGGCTTTACATATAAAGCTGGAAGATAGAATTCTAGTAGATAAGTAGGGGAATACATTTGGTGTGTTTTGAGACAGTTTTCTTCACAGTTGGCACAAGCATTAGCTAAAAAATAATATCGATCCAAATTACGTACTTACGTTTTGACTGAGAGTATAAGTCATCATCATTACCCTTTTTTATCGTCCCACTGCTGGGCATGAGCTTCCTCTCACACAGACAAGGATAGAGCGTTATTAACCACGATTGCTCAATGCAGGTATACCTATGTAAAATGGGGTGAATGCATTGGCAGTTGTTTCTCTCCAATTGACCTTAAGAAAGTGCTGATTTTCAGCCTATTTTGAATAAACGACTTATTGTCTTTATCTAAATTTATCAATGTTGCCAATTAATATGGTTGTTTCGGTTGTTGATAAGTTCCAGATAGCTTATCTGGGAGATAATTTCATACAAATTCTGTTCCATTTTTTAATTTATGTGGTAGATAGTGGCTATCCGTAACCTGTGAAACTGGCCCTAAAACTAATAGTGTGAAGAAATGAATGATTTGCCCCATAGAAAATTTATGTATACTCGTATATATAACGTAGGTTAATATAATATTAACTGTATTTAATATTAATTTTACTTGTTAAGTAATACAACAGGTATGGTAGGTAGGTAGACTTGACGACACGATATAGTTCTGTATATAATTCCCCTGAATTAATAATTTGCTGAACATGTGCTCGTAGCAGATTAATATTTTTTGCGGTTTCTAATACGAATATAGGACAAGTTATTTAAACAATTACTTGGTAACTCTAAATTATTCGGTCTTATCGCTCAAATTAAATTAATTAAATTTGAACGTTAAATTGCATTGTAAAACCGCAGAAGTTTCTGGATAAGCATAATATAAAATGTATTTAATTAAATTAGGAAGTTGGTTACTAAGGCCAAGCAGAACAATTGTCATTGTTACAGAAAATACTTCAATAAGGGGGCTTTTTGTTATAATAGTTTGTCGTTAATTACTAACACGCTTAAATATCAGCTTCACTTGTAACTATGTATGTAAGAAAATTTTGGAATCTTAATTTGACCCACTGGGCTGCTGCATATGCTGACGTCTTTACAAATAACTGAGATCCACAATTTAACGTGTCTTCGGAAACACGGCGAATCTCCTTAAGGCATTTATAGTCCACAACCTAGGGCCTTCCTTAATATTTTATTGGTCGACTCGTGCGACTGTTACTTAGCTACCAGCAGGCTATGCATGGCAACCGTAGAAACAAGTTTTGTCTACCGGAGATTGGATGTAATAACAGAAAAGTGACAGATTGACGTAGATTTCTTTTGACATTTTTTAAAGTAATTTTTCTTTTCTTTGATTGAAATAAGGCTACAAGTGATTATATGCGAGTTGATAGGTCGCCCCATGCTCGGGCAGAAGACATGTTGACATATACAGAAAGAGCTTTGTCTTTTCTTGACAGAATAGATATAAAATCGCCGTACTAAGCCTGCTGCTTTGCTTCTACGTATAACAAAAGTTTTGAAATAGAGATATTTCCATGAACAAAAAGTGACAGGCACTTAACAGGTTAACATCGGAGCAAACAAAAACACGGCTATTGGATTACGAGCGGCTTTCATCGTAATTGCTATCTGTACGGCGGCTGCGCAGGACGTGTGAAATTATTATAATGAGACGACTAACTCATCGGAGTAGGGTGACCATGAACCTAAGCATAAATTTTGATAATTTTAAATTATGTCGCCTATTTGAAGCGTCAGTATAGCAATAAAATATTTTTTTGCTACCCGTAAATTCGTCTAAAAGTTTATGAGTAAATAAGCTAACCCATGAGTAACTTGAATAAATGTGTCTCTAATATAAGTGACCAAAATTAAAAAAAAGATCACATTTACTTCAACAATAAAAATATATTTTTTATAGGAAAGCATGTTAAAAGAATAGATTTTGCACTACTGTAGTTTTAGCAAACATTTGTATGAGGCTACTCAATAATAGTCAATAGTTACTCCGGGATCATGGCGCTTACAACAGTGCCGAAATATTGGGAACTCAATAAGAAGCAATGGTAAGGTATAAGGTTGCAATCTCGTAGCAAATAAATCAAATACTCAAAGAGATATTTAATCTCAAAATATGAAATCTATAATCATGGTCCACTTTCATTTAACTTTGAAATTCAAACCATTAAAAATTTTACCAAACCTCGTATCAAAACTTTTTCTTAGGTACATAGTATTATCCTTTAAAACCCAAACGTGTGGCAACAGTAAAATCAGTTACTCTCTCGCTTATTAGTTGGCAACTAATGAGCGGTTTTAAGATGGCGTGATACGCAATCAGCTGGGATCATTTATTTGTTTCATACGTAGCCACTGTTGGTTTTATTGATTTTGTTTGAGTTATTAATATTTAAATGATGGTAGGCCTAGCTATGAGTACTTACACTTTGTTTTGGTTACATGGTTAACTCGCTTCCCTTAGCGGTTAAACCCGCGTCCCATGGAAATTACTCCACTCAGCCGGATGAAAAATAGCCTATAGCTTCTGTCAAAAAATGGGCTATCTAACATTGAGAGAATTTTCAATTTGGTCTAGTGGTTATTGAGAATTGCGCGTTGCAGCATACAAGAAACACACATAGCTTTATAATGTTAGTATAGATAAATATTTTGTCTATATAGAAAAGAAGCGCTCTTGAGCAATATCAATTTGGGGCTGTTTATTTTTTCGCAACAGTTACCACGGCCCTGGCACACAATACCTCCGGAAGGAACATAGTGAGTTTCAATCAGTGTGTGTCTGACACTCCCTTCAACTGCACCCACAGCGGGTGATTTAATGATTTCCCACGTTAAAACTAAAAATCAAGTCCTAACTTTATTTAAAACACCAATTTCATCAATGAGTTTTACTTAACATGAAACGGTAAAAACATATCTCTTAAAAATAACAGTTACATATTTCAACAACCGAACCTCAGATTCGTACAAGGAAAGTAACGCAGAAACATAACACAATGCGACAGATTTAAAACGCAAGCAAATAATAAATGAATGAACAAACGTAAGAATTAAAATGCATTATACAGGTATTGTCAAATGGAAGTCGCAAAAAGGACATTTAAGAACATCACATACAAAGCTGGGAAGTATACACGGTTCGTGTCCGAAGCCCGAATTTTATTATTTCAGTTTATGGGACCCTATTTTTGTAGCACACGATATTTAAAAAAAAAAAATAGTCAACTTAGATGACTATTAACGTCAATAGATATCTACTGTACACACAGCACATCAGGTTACTACAAGCTGTCAAATTTCCTTAATAAATTTTCAACTTTTTCGCTGAAGCATTATTGTTCAAAGTTGATCGGGAAAATTTGTCAGTTTTGGGTAGCTTGATGTGCTGGCGTCTGTACATAAGCATTTCCTTTGAAAAGACCTTCCAAAGAACTACGTCGTTTTAAAAAAAAAAGAAAAATGTGCACATCTTCATAAAAAAATATGGATGGAATTTTATTTAAGGCACTGAATCTTTACGTGCAATTGTGTATTGGAATTCTTCAAACAATCGAAGATTAATTCCACAGAATGCATTGGACTAATCGAAATCTTTTTAAACCATACCTTTTTCACAATTCCTCGACTCATTCATTCCCAAAGACTCGAAATTCCTCCAAAAACAAATTCACTCAATTTTTATCGAAATAAATCGATTTTCTTTCCGCTCCCGTTTCGAGAATCGCGGCATCCTCCCATCATTTCGGATTCGTGCATAATCAGACAAGTTTGGACAAGTCAACAAAAACTTGGGACATGCCCAGGATCGTGTTAGAACCGTGTTCGGGACATTTGCTGTGCAGTTTTTGTGCATATTGTAAACCTGTGTTTCGCTTGTTAGACTTGCTCAGGCATTTTTGGGCCATTTTGTGGTAACCCCTTGAATTAAATTATCTATTTTTACTTGGATAACTTTCGTGGCGCGTTTGTCGTGCGACTGAGCTGAGTACCAATGGTTTCATTAGCGCGTGTAAACGTATAATTCAGGGGTTTAAGAGTTTAATTCCGATGTCGGTATGTTTCGTTTTTAGTTGAGAGGAAAGGGAATACGTTACAGACTATTTACGGATATAAATATTTAAGAGAAAATCTGAATTGCATAAGCGTTGTGTGCAAGACTGTGCATTGTTATAGGTGATTTATTCTTAGTAGTTCATTCTTCAAAATGCAGAACTTTAAATGTACAGACGCAAGCACATTAAGCTACCCGAAACTATCATGTTGTCTTCATCAATTTTGAACCATATGCAGGATATTTGACAGATTGTAGTGCTGGCGTCTGCTCAATTTTGACATTCAATTTGCAATGTAAGCAACTCGGAACCAGGAGCTAATTTCGCAAAATATGCTATAGAACCATCTCAAGAACTTTACACTCAAGGAGTTTTTAGTTAGACATCAGAAAAAAACTGAACTATTTTGAAAAATTAAAAACCCATTCATATGAAATACTTTTAATAACCCGATGCCCCTTATCTGTATGACAAGTGACATTTACAAAAAACTAATTAATGACACCATTTAGAAAACACCTCATAATTCACCGCAATTTTCACACTACCTGTATTTCAACAGCGAAAAAATCCAATCAATCTCATTTATCTTCACGAAATAACGGTATATGGCGTGACTGTTTATCTTTAAAAAGAAAATACAGTTATTAGGGCCATTTATCACCTACAAACTATCTTCCTTAAATAGGCAGTTAATAGGCGTCAGTGCATGCTTCTCTGACCCAGCTGGTTCGTTTGTAGACAGCCTTATAGAGCCCGTCATTACGTGGTAAATTACTATTAATTTAGTTTAATATTGATAGTGTTTACTCTAGTATGATAGGAAGGAATTTGTGATTGAGACTTAAATCTCTGTCGTTGCTGGCAGAAAAAGCCTTATACCTGTTTTCAAGCTTCCATGAAATTGAAAATCTCATCTTTCTTGAAAAATCACGAAAATTAAGACGTGCATATAGCTATATGCATGCACATATCAAACAAAAAAATCTCCCTTGTAGATGTCGGTTAAAAACTGATTTATCATTTATACCAATAAATAATTTTGTAGCACCAATTCAGTACCGCGGAATCTATTACAAAGCTAAAGACATTATTTGTTTGTTTGCTTGAGCGCGTTAATTTCAAAAACTCCTGGCCGAACTTGAAAAAATATTTCAGTGTTAGAAAGCTTATTTATCGAGGAAGGCTATAGACTACTTCTTATACGGGTACATGGATTCGTTCCCATGTGGCACGGGTGAAACCGCTGGCGAAAGCTAGTCTTTATAAATCTTGGCCGTCAAAACGAGAGTTGTAAAACAAACCACGGGACACAAACTAACAAATATAATACAAATGCTACAAACTTAGTTTTCCCGTCTCTTAAATGAGTTCTGGGTTTGCAGCAAAAACTTTCGTTCCGGATTTAATAAATTTGATTATTAAAGCAAGTGCAAGAAGGCTCTATTTATTCTGATGAGGGAACCTGAAAATTCTTTTAAGGAAAGAAACTTGCCTGTAGATTGAAGAAGTGGTTCGCAGTGCTAATATTGTAGCAGATCTTAGAGTTCATTAAAATGATTTAGTTATGTTGAAGACTTTGAGACCGAGATCCGAGGTATTTTTTAAATTTCTGCTCAAGATCGTTAGCTCTTAAAAGCTAAGTTCTTTCTGATGAATTTTTATTTTAGGATTTATCATATTCTCCTGTATCGATCGACTGCTAAGCGAATTATCGAAACCATATAAATAATTAGGGACTGTAAGGAATTTACTCTTTATTTTTGTTTGTATAATTGACCTTCATGAAGTGCTGATTTTCAGCCTACTTTAAATAAATGACTTCTTATCTTATATTTATTACTAGCGACCCGCCCCGGCTTCGCACGGGTGCAATGCTGATTCTAAATACACTACAGGAAAACTGTGAACGTTGTATATAAAAACATAGAGGCCCTGTCTATATTAAATGAACAATGTATTCAAGGTATTTAATTGGTTAAGGATTTATGCTGTATTGGTTAAAATCGCTTCGAAAATTAGCTATTATTTGTCGTAAAAAGTAAATGACAAAATAAGTTTTTGTGGGTTATCCATAAGAGATAGACATATACCATCACGGACTTTTCTTGTAGACCTTTTCAATGTGTACAATACTTAGTACATTATTTTGATAAAACTCGTAGGGTTCAGCCTTAAATAAATCAGATTTGCCGTAATTTCTTACGTAAGTCATGGCGTCTTGCGATTTTTCGTGTAAATATCGAGGTCCACCTGTGAATGATGAAGGTAGTATAAACAACTGCCCAATGCCGTTGCGGTTTTCATTTGCCTATAAAGCATCCTGAAGATGAACGTAATTTTCAGCTCTCAATTTTGTTTGATTGGATGTAGGCCAATCTTTCAGATTCAATTTTCGCATATTGATCTACCAAGTATTGGTTTGTTAACATTCCATATCTAAGCAAAGTATCGAAATTGTTACATCTTGTCATTATACGGTAGCAATAGTAGTTCATACATGACACTGTATTACGCAGAGGTGTACCACCGATTGGGTCAACTTGAGAAATATTAATGGCATAACCATTTTCTCCACGAAATAGCATCAAAGGATATTGTAAACTGTCATAAGATCTGTGTAACTCTGAAATTTTTTGCAAATTATCATCACGACTATGCAATACAATATCTCTTTTGTCAAATTGCTGTCCAGCTATCACCACTGCTACTTCACTCGTGGAAGGCGCATTGTATCGTTCTCTATGTTCTCCAACAGGAACTTTATTTGCATGGATTACGACATTAAAGTCAGGAGTATCTGCTGGAACACTCTCAATTGCAGTTTTGAAAGACTGTATGTAGCAATTATGAGTATGTAACATATCTTGGAGAGATCTAATCAAATCTCTATCAATTGGCTGTGCAACACTTGTACACCGCGTAGATGCTTGTGTATCTGGATCTGCAATAACATATATTTGCAGAAATTTGTGATCATCGGGTCGAAGTGGTAGCAAGCTCCCAGCTAAGTGGTACACTTGTCCTTGAATTTTAAATGTAGGCATGAACCCACGCTCAACGACTTGCTTACTCTTAAAAGAGGTCATTTGAAATGCGCTATTATAACGGCGTATATTGCGCATAAATTGCTTGGATTTCTGATGATCACCCGTAAGAAGAGAGTGAAGTGGTTCAGGTGGAGGGAGAACTTCTTCTAATTTGACTTTTCCTTGTAAGCAACTGAATTGAATTTCAATGCCAATCAATGTTCACACACTATTAACATAGTACCTATTGATACTATGCGATCGTCCTTGTAAGGAATCGAAGGATCGTAATTCATGGCAGAATTTCCTTTATTCACCCATGAATTAGTAACTCGCGCTGATGTTTCTCTGGCTCTCTGTATTCGATGTCTTTCCCTATCTCGGCTGCGGTGAATCTCACGCTCTACTGAAGATTCTCTCTCTCTCTCTGCTGTATATCTATCCCGAAGCTGACTGAGGCGAGCCTCACGCTCTACTGACGATTCTCTCTCTCTCTCAGCTCTATGTCTATCCCGAGCCTGACTGAGGCGAGCCTCACGTTCCGTTGACGATTCTTCATCTCTTGCTGAACGTACTACGACCTATGTTCGAAGGACGACGTCTTCCAGACATGACTTTATAATTTCTGTACAAAATTTAATCAGTTCTATATGTATGATTGCCTATGCACAAATTGCCATATTATTAGTTGTTTTTATTTAATCTGATTCAGATAAAGATAAAGACTCCAGATCAGACAAACGTGTCCCGCAATTTTTAAATCTGTAATATCTTGGAAAATATTCACTTAAACCATACGGTGTAAAGGGCCATATAGATCTATATTAAATGAACAATGTATTCAAGATATTTAATTGGTTAAGGATTAATGTTGTATTGGTTAAAATCGCTTCGAAAATTAGCCATTACGTAAAAAGTAAATGACAAAAAAGAGTTATTGTGGGTTATCCATAAGAGATAGACATATACCATCACGGACTTTTCTGTAGACCTTTTCAATGTGTACAATACTTAGTACATTATTTTGATAAAACTCGTAGGGTTCAGCCTGCGTTTGCAATGTAAGCGGAAAAAATGTAATTATTTACGACATCACATTAGAAACCTCAAAAATAAGAGTACTTCTCCACTATTTAATGGATGTTATTATACATATAAACCTTCCTCTTGAATCACTCTATCTATTAAAAAAAACCGCATTAAAATCCGTTGCGTAGTGTCAAAGATTTAAGCGTACAAAGGGACATAGGGACAGAAAAAGCGACTTTGTTTTATACTATGTAGTGATATTAAGTTATAAAATGACTAAACAGGTAAACAGAATAATGTTCTGCTAAAAAGTTAACGCAAAGCTCGGTGAATGGATTACCGGGACCACCAAAGGTTTCCCTAAAATGTTCAAACTTTTATCCAATTTCCGTACAAAAAGCGGCTAAAATCGCTTATAACTTGTTGTTTATTCATCGAAAATTGATTAAACAATACGGGAGTTCTCCATTTGTTCGTCACCGCCTCACCCCTACTGCGAACAACGAGGGAGGTCGCGAAACAAAAAAAAACGCGAAATTTATTTGCACAAAATCCTTTTATTTCGTACATTTAATTGGAGATATCGGTCGTCGCGACGAAATCATTTCGCTTTGACAGGTCCTAAGCCAATTATTTGGATGTTTTTTTCTGCAAACTTGTTTACTACGTCATAAAGTTACGTAATACAGTGCAGTAAGGTCCATATTGAGTGTTAAATCTTTATAAGTAAATGCAGTTGTAATTTTGTATTATAAAAAGCGAATCGGTAGGTTTTTGCGGTGAAATGAGTAGGATGGGACCACACAAGATGAGCTCGAAATGTCCGGTGAATCTGTCATGCGTCTTAACTTTCCAACTACAGTGTGACACGATGTAAAAGTTACGTCTAAAGTTTAAAGATAAAGCCAACAACACGCTGATATAACAAAAAAAAGACAATACAAAATTAAAATTTTTATCTATAGAGCACTGCAATAATACAAAGGTATAGATTATTTTCTTGAATAAATCCGGATTTATCAAGTCCGTATGTATATTATTTTTTTAGAATGTTGATTTGTTTGGGATTGTGGCAATAAACAAAATATCAAATTATATTATTTTTATAAATTCTAGTAAGACTGAACATTGTCTATCAATGTGAACAAGAATATTGAACTTGACCCCCTATATTACCAAACGCGGCCTTAAAAAGTAACGACTTTAGATTTGGACCATTAATTTCGTTCATGAAGATAGTTTAAAGCTAGAAGTAAAGGCGGTATTTTTTTAAGACCATGTCTTATAATAAAGGGGAGAATGTCCTAACACTAACCCCCTTATTATAAAACGTGGTCTTAAAGATGTCTCTCTATTATATACATACTATATTATAAAATGTATCTATTAGTCTTATATGACAAGGCTTACGTAGTTACCTATTATGACTTGTAACTTCTATATTGCGCCAACGTGCGAACATGGATCGAAAATTCGAAATATATGTGTAATTAACATTTTTTGCGTCGGCGATCATGAAAGCTTGATGTAAACGAACAATACGTCACAGCAGGCAGAGATCGCGGAGTAAAGCATAAAGCCTTGAACGATTTCACGTTTAACAGTAGGAAGACACAGATTTTTGGGGTACTATTTGATTTCTATAAAACTAAATAAAACATGAACATGACCGAAGATCAAAATATAAATGGAACTATCAAACTTGGGGAATAATTCAGATCGACATTTTATCGTTTAACTATGAAGGGCAAATGAGAGTTCCCGCGTATTATCCGCCTCCCGTGAGAACAACTTCGCGCACCTGAACAAGAAGTAGCGTTTCTCAATGTAGGTATAGGTATGGAATATCTAACAATGAAAGATTTTTTCGAATCCGTTTAGTCGTTCTTAAGATTAGCGCGTTAAAGATAACAAACAAACTCTCTAGCTTTATAATGCTACTGCTAATATTATACAATATGCTAAGATATAATATATATTCACTTAAATCAGAGAATCATGCTTGAAGAAAGTTCAGTCTAAGTTCTAATCGACTCGTTCAAGCAATGGTCCAAGACTTAATGTGGACAATCCAATTTAAATAAATGTAACAAGAAACTCAGCAGAAAACAAAAATGATCATCCGACGACAAAAAAAAAAAACAGTCAATTCCGGCGCGAATACGTAATGTAAGAACAAAAACATTTTCCCGTATAATTGATATTGTCCAACCCTCAATTGTTAGTAACATCACAATACAATTTAATTCAATTAAAAACATTTTTATCGAATTCCCCGTCACTCATAACTGTCGCTTATTTACAACGTACGATATTTCCTCACGTTACATAAATTATTATATGAAAAAGAACCCTCAGACAGCACAATGAAGCTTTCCCTCATAAGTTTTTTAGTTTCCAAATAACGTCTTAATGAGACAGGATGATGTGTTACCTGAAGTTTGGTTATGATTGAATTCTGTATAAAACTGAGAAAAAATCATCATACTGTATACAGTGGTATAAATCAATATGTTTCGCTGACGTCCGCTATGATGCATTGGTTGAATGCTTTAATAGGGGTTGATAATGCGCGGCCGAACGTTCTGAATTGAATGATACTTTGTTGAGAACAAAATAAGAAAAACAACAATAGTTATCAGAATTCAGACATTCCCGTACTCGCTCATCGAGACACATTCACACTTCCTTCTATTCTAATCTAGACACATGGGAGCGTGTCAAAGTCTACAGAAATCATTTCAGAATTTTAAATGACTAATAGTTTGAAAACAACTTAAACAATGTTTATTGAATTGACTATTTATAATGGGGTCCAGACAGATTGGCGGCTCGATTGGTACTCTAAGGAGATCAGGCAACTCCGCAGGACATTTCATAGTACCGAAGAATTTGCACGGAATCAGGTGCGCTATCATTCGCCGATGGGATGGCAATCCATTAAGACTGGCGAGAGATCAGGCACAGGCCCGATCTTAACGAGCTCTCCGATGCACGGGTGTATCAATCACCAACTTCCAGGCTCTAAGTTACTTTGTCAAAGCTTCTTAAAATCGCCCCGGTATTCGAACCCGGGACCTCGTCCAGATGAGTCACGCTATGACTACTAGACCAACGAGGCAGTACATAAAATCTAAACACGAGAAGAAATTACAATTTCTCAGCTCATAACTCTTAGAAACGACTTCTAAATGTAAGTAACAAGTGCATACAGAAACAACCGTGACAGCACGCGAAAAAATAAGACTCCACCGATTTTATTGAACAAATATCTCATTATGATATCCATTGGTAATTTTGCAGGCAAACAACGAAAATAGAGCAGTATAAAACAGGCAATGGAACGGGCGTGTTGCGAATGCATCTGTGGGACATTTGATCCTATGTTTATGACTACGCTTTTGCTCTGCAGGACACAAAAGCTGGCATTCGAAAAACAAGAGCTAGTTGTATGGTGACCATGATGTTTACTTCTGTGACTAAGACTTTAATATTTTTTTTTAAGAATTAATTCAAAGATTTCAAATTCTCTGTGTGAGAGGAGGCTTGTGCCCAGCAGTGGGACGAGCAAAAAGGTGGATGATAATAAATTAATGTAATTTTTTACTAATATAAATAAGATTATATGTTTTTTTATAGTGTAAACAAAATAACTTGTCTATCATCGAAGGGTTTTATGGACCTGCAATTACATTTACACACATGCCCTACCTAAACTTCAACCTACAACTTATCATAATTTCTTGATGGCAGAAATAATGTGCAGTTCATGCTCCAATTTTAAAACTTTACTTTTATGTGTCTTTACGGTTATAAAATAGCATAATGCAATATTGATTCAAAAAAAACACACTCTGCTATATCTTCCATCTCAAAACTAACTCATATAAGAATTTCAAACGATCTCTCTTCGACCCAAAATCATGGTCACCTCGCAGGTCGAGAGGTGAAGTCGGTAGCAGAGATGATGCGATACGATACGCTTGCAAAGGTCACAGCTCCCGTATTTGAGGACTATTGTCTGATATGTGGACTCGTGGTCACCATTTTTATTGGTTGACTCGAGAATGTTGTCATGTGTGTTTTGAAGCTAGCAGATAAATGTACAGGAGTTGTTTTTTCCTGAGATTAGATATTATTTTTAGCAGAAGGGTCTAAAATTTGATTGGTAAAAAACCCAATTTTTTTTGGGTATAGGAACGTAGTTCGCGGTAAATCGTAACCTTGTATTTCATCTATTCCAAATTCAAATAAGAACATAACCAAAGAATCGTTACGGGAACCAAGATGGCTGTCATAAAACAAGAAAAAGCCGAAAAGAAAATATTAGATACATTAAAATTCAAAGCAAATAGGAAGGTTATCATAACAAAATCGCGAATAAAGAATTTTTAGAGAACTTGGGACATCAAAATATTATTATGACTGGCTGGATACGATTTTTGCCGGCGCTATAGACAAGGAATCTTTGATAATAATATAATATTCCGGTTTGTCTGTTTGTTGTCCATGATTTTTTTTTTATAACAAAAATATATTGTGTGATATATTTACTCGCTTCTGATCAAAATTGATTTTTGTTATTTTGTATGATAAATACGACGACCCCGTTGGCGCAATGGTTACCACGCCGGACTGTCAAGCTAAGGGTCCCGGTTTCGACACCTGGCACGGTGGACATTTGGGTGATGAGCATGCTTATTGGATGTGGTCTGGGTGTTCTTTATATGTATTTATAAATTTAAAGTAAATGTAGTTTACCAGTTGTGTTGACCCATGACACAAGCTAATCAATAGCTTACCATGAGGCTAATAGGCCGTGTGTGAAAAAGGTGTCCCGATATATTATATTATAAAACTAACATTGAATATTACGTATAGTTATGATTGAAATATAAAATTATAATTATAATCAAACGATAGAAATCCAGTAGTTTAATTGTACTCTGTAACGATCGCTGCATGGCAGCATTAAAAATAATTGCATCCGTATATTTATCCGGAGTAATTAAATATTATTACTGCGGTTTATTTATGATCAATATTATAACTCGTAACGCCTTCACGTATAAATAAAATACTAGATTTATAGGAAAGTTAGGTGTTATAATTATATTGATAAGTTTTCTTAATAAACTCAAACTCAAATTCGTTTATTTAAATTAGGCTGATAAATCAGCACTTTTCGAATGGTCAAAAACAAGAGACAGCCCCCAAAACGCCCACCCTTCACTCAAACATAATAAATTAATATTAGGTACTATATTGTGATCGAAACCGAGTCGAGATCTTAGTCTCACATTATCTTTGGCCTAAATCCCAGAAATGTCCACACAAAAATGATATCGGACCACATCAAAAATTTTAAAAGCCCTCCATTCACTCAAAACTGAATAATTTATCAAACCGAATCGATTCACGTATTAATTCGAATATTTAATATCGATCATCAATCATAAAACTCATGCCCAGAGGACATTATCACAAAAGTGCATCGCCGAAGCATCGAACCCCATACCTTTGTGTTTCTTGTCAACTCCGAACAACAATTAACTATTGTTTATTGTATTTCAATACGAATTGTATTGAATTGGAATCGCAAAAAGGGTATTTTATATGATACTTAAATAAATTTATAACTTTGAGAGTAGATAAATATTTCGTTAACCGAGGGATTGGTACACTATACCTATTAACTGTACGTAAAATGTTCAAAGTAATCATCATTATTTCACTTGAGAATTTTGCTCTCGTAATTATGGGAATTTCGTATTTCTGCAAAGAATCAGTCTTAAGGTTTTATGTCCACACTCACGTAGGTAGGTACTTGTTGATATTATTTATTGCCTTGCATTGTGGTTTACTCGTATCAAAAAAGACGTTTTGGCCTAATGGTTAGAGCTCCAACCTTTATAGTATGAGTGTGCAGGTTCGATTCCAGGCAAGTTCTAATGCAATTTTATGAAGAATAGGCACTAATGACTGATTAAAGGTGTCGATGAAACCTGGACTATGAAGTCTGTAATCACTAAGCTGTATTGAGCAAGCGTGGTAACGCTCAATCCTTCTTTTTGTGAGAAGAAACCTGTGTCTAGCAGTGAGACGATAAAATTACAGTATATTAAAATAAATCCAAATATTCAGAAAACCACCAATTTTTCAAGAGAAAATGACACTTCTTAAACTATATTACCCATGTTTGCAATAGGAAACTGCCACAGTATTATTTTTCGTAACTCATAAGTGATAGGTATATGACCCCGCGATTATATATGTTATCACAAACACAGTAAAATTAACAACCAAATATTAGGAATATCCCAACTTACTCTGAAAATAACTTATAAGCGCATAGTATATGCAACATCCAATAAAATACGAAGCCCATTCAATTCGTACTCAAAAGAGTACAAAAATAAACTTAAACACATTCACTATGTCACATTAAGGGGTATAATAAACACAAAAATATACAATCAGATGCCACCGTCGCAAAAACAGCCCTTTTGCTATATATTTGTATAGGTATAAATTCTTCTATGCGTCGTCTGTATAGATCATTATACAAATATACAATTCTGGTATGTCCGCTGTATCATATTTGGTTTTTTGTGGACGCCAAATGATACTTGTTATATCTTTTGGAGCTTTATTCTGTTTGCAGTATATGTACGGTTTTGAGATACATTTTGATTGTTTTTTTTTATTAGTCGTTTAAATATCGAATTTCTGTTTCATGTGTGTGAAAATCACAGCGAAAAAAATTGTTGCATAAAAGTAGATTCATAGCTAGATTCTGCATCAGCATCCCACTTATTATTAATTTCCAAATCTTATGCATTTTACTACATTCTAATTAGTTTAACACAAACTGTTGTAAAATTATTTACAACAAAATCAATGACACAAAGCTCTATAAAACCATCTGAAAATTTGCCATATTCTACCCACACATTCTCAGAGCCATCGCATCTAAGGTGCATTTATGATATGAGTTTTTGCGCTATACACGAACTCAGGCGCCGGCTGTTATGGCACCGTGTTATTCGCCCGCTAGTTCAATAACAATTTATTAATAATCCCTTTTTTGTCCCCAACACATAAATATGTCATTATTCGCACTGCTCAATTAGAGACCTTCTAATTTTTTTGACTAAACATTTTTTTTTTCTTTCAAAAGATGAATCTGAAATGTTATAAATATTACATTGATTTGAACTTGAACTTTTAGTATTAATGTTATTGTTTGAAGCTTGGCATCCTAAGGGAAGTCAGTGGCGAAGTTATCTTAACTTTATTGCTTTACTTTTAAGGTTTATTTTGCTAAAAGTCTATTGTATAACAGATTTCAATTCATTATGCTTCCATAATTTACCTATTTTATGTGAATATAAAGTTAATGTTATCTTTATCTTTGTTACAGGTAAGTCAGGATTCGACAGAATTTTAACTGGAATGCTGAATATTTAAAATCAAGGTATCTTCATACAAACTTTTCTCTCTTTAACATTTCGACCAAATCTTGCAGCTTTCGTAGAAAAATACATAGGGGTGAATTATTATGATAAACAAATGACCAACCTACATAAGCATATGCGCATGCAATTCACAACGAAAACCCCCATAATCTGTTACCCAATATTTCAGTATCACATCTACCAACATACATCGCACGTCCGCATTTCACACCGACCAACCGCCCATTACACCGCGCCGAACATTACGAAAATTATCATTTGTGATAACGCGAGACATCCTCTCTTTAATAGCCACAAGCCAAACAGTTAATTTTTAAAAGCCGACGATACTTATAACTCATTCTTAAGGCGTTATTTTTCGTACGTTTATCTGTGAATCTGCGGTGTAACAAGCGTGATTAATTTACCATGTGATCTTTAGTACCGACCCATCTGCCTTCGGGCGGCGGCCATTTAAAATTTACCGTTTTCTTTGCGAATGTTTATTTGCCGCGTTTTTTAGAGAGGTTCGCGTACGTAAGTACGATGTAACAGTTTCCATTTTAATGGTTACAATTATTATTGATGCGGCTGCTGAGAATGGGACTTGTACGGCTTTTAGTGCACTCTTTTTTTGTTTTTTTTTTTTTTATACTGCAATTTGTTTCGGTGTAATTAGTTCGTTTAATGACGGCTAATTGAAATATCGGATAGTTGAGCGATGTGAAGTCTTTACAGTTTAATCGATGTGTATTTTTTTTATAAATATCAGTAGTTATAAGACTATGAAGTTAAAACCAACTCAGTGTTCTACATCAACGATTGAATGAAGTTGCATATTTTAATGCCGTACCTCTAATTTATCGAAAAAGTATCGAACTCAAACAAGTGACGATCCCGCTGAGTTTGCGGCAGTCTTAACATTTAAAAAAAAAGTAAATCAGACGTGGTGCTGTCATGAAAGTCTGATCACCAAAAGAAAAGTTCCACTGGATGAGATAGAATATATCTGTATTCATTTTATGCATACATTTATTTTTGTGAATAAAAAAATCAGTCTTTCACGAATAAATTGATTTGATTTTAATCAATCTTTAAATCATACGGAACATTATTTGAGACGAGCATCGATGAAGAAATGTTAGTTAATCATCAGTGCCATATTAATGACCTATTTTTTAGGATTTATATTGTAGTACTAGCACCCACCCGTGGTTTTACCTGCATCCCGTAAAAAGTAACCTATATGTTATTCTTATATATAAGTTATTAGTTCTAGCGTGAAAGAGTAACAAATATCCATACGTCCATATTTACAAACCTTCCCTTGTAATATGTATAAGTAGGATTCCTAATCTCTTAAGTGATTTCGTTAAAGTATCTCGAATATCGATAACAAGCTAAGATCTAAGTTGACAATTGAACATTTATTTTCCTCAAAATATATTTTCAAAAAAATACTTTATCGCTTCATAAAAATCAACGCAAATCATTGCAAGCCGGAGATTAATTTGTCACTTCATTTTCTTATCCCAATCTTCTGAAATAAAACTACACACCCGATTTCTCGAAGCAACACTGGCTATGCAAATCGCTCGATATCGCAACCGTCAACAATAATTAAGCCCGCAAACCGCCTCGATACATATAATCGATTAAACACACACGATTATAATCGTCGAATCGATCATCGTACGATTTGAGGTCGGCGCGAGTGGGCTGTCAGAGAATTGCACCTTCATTACTATACAGGAGCGAGTAGCAAATCAAGTAGACAGACAGACGGACAGACGAGCTCTGGATACAATAAGATATTTACAAGCGGTTGGGAACGGGTCGATATACGAGTATGCATTGTTGCAACGTTGATCGAAATGTGTGCGGGATTGTAGGGTAATTTTTGTTTTGACAATACAAATGCGTTTTGTATCGTTATATCGATTTGTTGCTTTATGCGTGTTTGTTGGGAAGTCACTAATTTTTTAATATCGATTATTTTGTTTCATATATCATAATATGTTACTGATGAAATATTCTGGTTTGCCTTGCCTCTACAAAGACGTATTTTGTGACAGTTATCGACTTCGGTATCAAATAGGTATAATATAGTGAAAAGTACAGGGACCAATAATTGTATGACCGTATTTTGGACTATACAAACTTGAATACAAAAAAAATACTGTTTTCTTTTCAAATCTGCTCCATATGCGGTAACAAGTCCAGTTAAAATTGACCACCCGAAACTCCAAATATCATGACACAAATGTCAAAGATCAGACTTCAATCAATCGTAACGTGCGACGATGTCACACGACACTCATGTCCACCGAACTCCAGAGCTATCATTAGGAATCATTAAAATCAATTCACGTGTTCCACCGACCAGTTTTTTTGAGTCACGACTACTCTTAATGATGCACTATTTTCAAATAAATTGTGTTAGCAACGCTAGGAATCTATAGCGCGGCCTCCCGTGTCGCTCGGCCCTTTTATATACGTGAAGTTTGAATTTATTTCTTTTAAAGCCATTTTCATATGTGGTCTTTACTGTTTATGTCGATTAGGGCTATTGCGCTCAAATTCATGTGTTTGACGACTTTATTATGCCATGTTTTATGCAATTAATCGCGTTTCTATCCATCTTGATTTCTCTACAAGTTTTATATAGTTTTATTTCTTCTATTAATTGATAATGTACAACAATAACTCCACGTTAATAAGCCAGTTCATAGTGCGGCAAATATGAAGACATTAATTAGACTATCACTATTACTGCAACTGTCATTTAACTTACCGCCTGCTTAAAGGTGAACAATATTACAATTGAATTTATATCATTAAGTTTTACTTTAATTGCAAAAATGAACTCTACGCTTCCGATTTTAGGTCTTGTTTGGTTTGTAGAAGACGTTGTATTCAGGACGTTAAGGTATGGTCTGCAAAGAACCGTAGCATAGCAGGGTGATCCGAAGTGCGGTGCCCATTTAGGGTAGTCGCGCGCTCAACGCGTGGCAACAAAACTTCTTCAAACTTTTTAAAAGGTTAATTGCACGCGAAAAACTGACTGCACCACCGTCGGAATCCCACTGTGTAAGGCCACCACCAAGGTTTTCTGTATACCCATGAATATTGATAGGAGCCAAAATTGTTTAGATTTTTATGTTTTTTCTTCGAAATCTGGTTAGTCCGTGGGTGTTCACATTTTTTGGGCTGATGTGTTTATTGGTGTAAAAAGCTGAATCGTGTCGCAGCCAGTTTTATTTTCTACAGGAGCGCTATTGTTCTGTGCGGTAATTGAATTATATCTGTTTCTGGAAGAGATTTAAGCCCGCCGGTCGGTTTTTAGTATCCATTTTGAAAGCTAAGTACTTCTCCGTAATCATAATGCTTTATTTATTGGTTCATTATATACCCTGAACGAGGGTTATGAATAATTTTGGATGTAAGGCCATGAGCTGAAACGCTGATGTGTTGGAGTTACTCGTGTCACTGGCAAGTTAGTAAGTTTAAGTGCTCATTTGAAGTACTTGCAGTTCACTTGAATACTAAAGCAGTGACCTGTATGTATATTTATGATCTCAGGCCGTAAGCTTAGTTTGATGGGCTCTTGTAATTACCGTACTTTAATTAGTGTTTGCATAAAGTTAAGACTGATGTAGGCAACTACGCCAAGTATGTAAAGTGTTCTATAAATTGTGTTTTAAGAGGTCTAGAAGTGATTATAATCATATTTATTTAGGATTTAGTTCATTACTTTAAAATTATTAATAGTCGATATAAATATAATATTAATAGTTCTTAGAGGTGATATTATAAATGACAGAAACAATTAACTTAACAGTATTTGTTGTATACATCTTTATCCAGGACAAATTAAGATTGTTTTTATAATGTTAACTTGCACTCTGCCCGCGGCTAAGTCACAGCCGCGATTATATATAGCATATGGTCCAAAGTTAATTGGGAAAATTTGACAGTTTCGGGTAGTTTGATGTGCTGGTGTCTTTACAATATGGAATAAAATAATTCTCATAGATTTACAGCTATGTTACTATGTTAATAATACTGTGTTTTCTTGTACAAAGGACCTATGAATAACATTAAAAAAAAACACAACAACACTATTACAATTACTGAAACGGTTTCCTGATTTTTTGTCCACTACAGATTTCCATAAGTATAGTGCACAATTAAGCTTCACACACAAACAAATAATCAGTTTTTTATTCATAGATGACCATATTGGACTGGTCTACCAGGAAGTTTTCATGAGAACATATATCTCTTTAATATGTAGCGTCAATTGGAGATATAAAAAAATATCACGTTAGGAATTATTCATAGTGTAACTGCATTGTGGTCAGAAAAAAGTATTTATTGAGAGGATTTGTGCAGTACATCAAGCTACTACAATCTGTCAAATTTCCTTAATAGATTTTCAACTTTATCGCTGAAAATATGGTTCAAATTTTTTTCGTGGTTCGTCCGTTTCGGGTAGCTTGATGTGCTGCCATCTGTATTACTCTTGTTAAGAGGTGTTTTTAAAATCGTTAAGCCTTTGATGACAAATGACATGACGCGTCACTATACCGTACCTTATTAAATTATTGTCAGCCATTTTTTATTCCTGTAAACATACAAATATGAAATAGCGCTGTTTATTTTTATTTGGGTCGGGAACTTCTTACATTTCGGGGATAAAATATAGCTAGGGCTTAATTAAGCTTAATAAGACAGCTTTCTATATGTACCTATTTTCTTTCTCAAAATCGATTCAATAGTTTAAGAGAATACCTCCTAAAATGTCACAAACTTTACCTTTTAAAATAAGAATACATTCGATTCATTCATTTAATTTTAAATTTGGATAATAAAACACAGATCTTAATTGCTTTTAAAGAATTCAATTATAATAATAATTAATCATATAATATATTCTTAAATATATCGGCTATAAACACACAGACCGACTACACATCACTAATCCTAATCAACGTACATGTGACTGAACCTTCAAATTGCATAATTAAATCAGTGTTCCGGCGCACACTACTCCTTGTTAGCGTGTCTCTTAGCGCATAATGCATGTCTGCATATGCCTATAGACCTAGAGCCCGCATCTGGCTTACGAGCAAATTTCAAATTTTAATGTGCACTGCATTTACTAAAAGAAATATACATAAAGGAACAAACCTAACTCCAAACGGTCATTTTGATGTTTAGTATATAGGGTGATTGGTAATTAGTGACCCATATTTAAACACGTGATTGTACTCATGATTACAAACAACTTTCCCGATGAAACTTTTTTGTTATTTTTTTTATCATTACAGCAAAATTAAAATTTCGCGCGCGCCGTTGCCCGATCACTACTAGGGGCGAGCCCCGCGCCCGTGTATCAGTAATTTTGTTATAATGATAAAAAAAAAGTTTCTTTGAAAAAGTTGTTTGTAATCATGAGTATAATCACGTATTTAAATATCGGTCACTAATTACCAGTCACCCAATATATAAAAAATACGGTTTTGATATGATAAAAATACGTGATATCGCATAGATATAGCACATAAAAGTGCACAAATATTATGTTGGTTACAACTTTAAAAACATTTATCGTTTTCTTCCAACATGAAGTACATCAAACTAACTTAGTAAAAAAGTGTTCATATCTGTTATAATCTGTAGTAAATTTTATAATCTTGGTAGCTTGTCCTACTAAACCTACCATGGCGTAGTTCGGCAAAATAATTATGTTTTGTTTAATAAATAGTGATTATCATCAAAGCCCTGCTTTTATTAACCTTTCCACCCTTTCTTCATCAATATCAAAAAATTCAGATTTTATGCTATGACCTAAGTCTGACAGCTACGGGCTCTCCGTCTATAACACATGTCTACAATAACCTATACTTGGCAGGTGTTAGATTAATTGCTATTTGAATTGTTAAGTCCTTATTGTTGCTATTGGCCGTTTGTGGAGCCATTTGTGATCATAATCGTGTGGATTTGTTGTGAAGTTATACCAAAACAGATTTTATTAATAAGTTATGTCTTTATGGAGACTAGAATGTGTTAACGTCAATTGTAATTTGCAGTTGATGTGTCCTGTGTTAGAAGTAATGCATTTTATTATTGAGGTGATTGAAAACTGAAAACATTAATCTTATACCATTTTTTTGGAGTCAGCGCAGCATTTCTTCTGCCATACTACTCCATCTGACGTTTCAGTACAAAAAGTCAATGGTCACTGCCGGATTGAAAGGTCCCGGGATCGATTCCCTGATTGTGGGCCCTGGCTACGTGTTGCTGTGTTTGGCTGTATTTGTTTAATCAGAAGGTATACAAATATGTACATTGTCGTCTCAATCGTATAAAATAGTGTTAATTGATATTTTTTACGTTTTTGCAAAGAAGATGGATTATTTTGTATAATTCAATAATAGTAATAAAATAAGGGATAATAATATAAGACAGTCAACAATCGTAACAGACATGATAAATACACAATATACAACATTATTATTACAATATCCTCAATATAATTTAAAGGGTTTAAAAAGTTAAATTCGATCAGTTTTCACAAAACTCAATAGTGGTACACTACACCAACTAGCACAAATTCCTCTAAAACCCAGACTACACAGTAATGACTTTTCAAACCATACATTCACTCCAACGAATTCACTTCAGTACCTGCCAGGGGCTTCACAGCAGTATGTTTCCGCCATTATATCTGTAACTCTAAGCTATAAATTGTATTTTTTTTCTGCCACCACAGGGTGCCAAAGACGTTATAATCATCACCATAGAATTGTAGATGCCAGTAATGAGTACCTACTCTTTGTATTTATAATTTGCACTCGGAGTGAAGACACAAAGAGATCGCTGGAATATGTGAGGTATTTTAGCTAAGTCTTACCTTGAAATAACTTCATGAGCAATGTTGAGATTTTTTATCTTCTTTCTTATAATCCTTTGATTCAAGACGCTTATCACGCGGATAACTAAATTCTGTTGGTGATAATAGTTTACTTATCAATGCTATGTTAGATAATGGCATAATCGTCTTCAATATTTTTTTATATTTGTTCATTAATACCCAAACGCGGATGCTATACTATCATGCTTCAAGGGAGAAGAATGCATAAGCTGGATGCAACCCCTTCTGCTTGCTCTCTTTCGTATATCTTCTTCGCTCTCAAACGTAAAAGTTTGGCGAGTTTAGAAGTAAGATGCAACACCTATGTTATTACATTTTCATTTTCAATCAAAAAAAAAAAACTCTCATCAAACATTTTGCGAGCTTTAAAGGTTCTTAAAACCACCCAAAATTCCAGTTGGACAACTATTTTCATTAGTACCTTCTGTTCACCACGTTTATCACTCCATCTGCATCACCAAAGAAAGTTTAATACAATCGGGGATTCGCTAAATTCCAAATGAATACATTCCCGCACGTGCCGAAAGTCTTGCGATACATTCGGTAGCTCCGCATAAACCTGACGAGCGCACGTCAGCACCAGTATCTGAACTGTATATCTATGTCCAGGTGCACGGTGGTATTCTGGAGCTGACGAGATGCCCAGCTTTTATTATGAGAAACGAATATAAATTATATTTTCTTGTTATGTAAATATTATTATGCTTATGAGGACTTTAATCCCTAAAACAAAATGTATATTGCAATTAGCATATATTATTGTGGATGGTATCTATACTTTAGGCCTTCCTATCCTATCCTTGTTTGATAATTTTTGTGTGTCGAAATGCTCTTTTTATCATTAATTTTTCTGTTAAATATGAATTGAAAATCTTCCCATAAACGTCATCAGCAACCAGGTCTTAGACAGTTTTATCTTTACTAAGTTCCTATGGGCTATCAGCGATATTATGTACTGCTGATTGTAAACCCTTTAATTTACCATAGCTGTAAGCATTAGTCCATTAATCTAGACATATATAAAACGTGGTCTCAAAAAAGTACTACCTTTAGTACTCGGTATAAACCACCATCTTGAACAAAGTTAATTGTCCAAACCTAGCACTAAACCTGTCACTTTTTAAAACCACTTTTGTCATAATAAGGGGGATGTTATTTTTCTGACATACATAGGAATTTCTTTTAAACAAAGCAACTGTCACTACATAATTTCACAGATTTTATTCATTCAATAAAATTGGTTTTCCGATTTCCAGTATTAATTCCATTGATCTCCAGAATAAGTCGTCCGTGATTGGTGCACAAATATCTCAGCTGGGACATACTTGTGCCGCCAGCGAAACAATTTGTTCGTGTTTTTAGTTCAAACCGAATCCTTTGCAGAACTTATAAATTGTACACTTTTTACTACTGATAACGTATTAACTAGTTGCTCTTAATATGGCCATTGTTGGTCGTTTCGATTTTTACAAGGCTTCGAAAGGTTTATGAACTGAACAGTTTTTGTTCTTGAAGATAAAGTATTGTTTTACTTTTAATCTGTCAGGGTAAGTGGCTTTTTCAATTTCTAAGAATTGTTACTATTGTCTATATCGTCGTGACCTTTCGACCGCTACAAGAGACGCTGAATTTAACTCGACACTAAGAAATTGTCTCGAGAGAAAATCTTGTTTGAGATTCAACGAACAAGTTGAATCAAATTCTATGAACAAAGTCGAAACACTTTTAATCCAAATGCTCCATTGCTATCTTGCACAGAGCCGTACTCATCTTTCGCTGAACGGCAATAGTACTTAAACATATTATGACTATCAGTAAATTCTCAAAATGTGTTATTTGAACTCTTGCGCATCCTTGATTGCGCACACGCAAGCGACAGCCCTCAGGCTGGCATCCCCGTACGATGCGTACGCACTCGTAACGTAGATTTTTTGTTGCGCGCGCGACTCGCCTCGAATATAAAGCCGATGCGAACTTCCCCCGCCTTTTAAGGCTAGGCCCTTAGTCCGGATTCCTTTGGGGGACGTGTCCGCACAATAAAAAGATTTTTATTTATTTATCGGATAAATAAGAGGACGATCGGACTCCGCGTTCCTTGAAAGTGTTTTAAATTAGTATTTCTTCCGTGCCGCGTGCTATGCGCGGTAAATTGGGGAGCTTCTTTCGTTTCGTATTTTTGATGTAACGTAATAAGGGATACACCACTACTGTTGGCTGCAAATCATACTTAGTAACCATTGCTTCTAAAGTAGGAAGCTAGATGAAGTCTTCGTCCAAAAATATGTTGTTATCAGCGAAAGGATACATGTACAAAATGAGAAGAATAGTCTAGGAAGTATTTTGACCGTACTAACCCACACTACAACAGAACCTACAGATACCTATATAGCTTCTAAGGGCTAATATAGAAGAAAATGTAAACCTTATGAACGATTATGAATTCTGTGACGGATGTCGTCACCAACAAGACAACATTCAACACCTTATATTCACATAAAAATTAATTAAATTCGCGATAAAATTAATTGATTAAATTAATTCGTAGTAGATTACTTCTCATTAAAACCGACACCCTATTTGGACACTCCATTTTTCTTACTTGAAGATGAAATTATAAAAACCAACAGCTTACAAGTTTCAATATTCCACATCACTTTATCGATCATACTTACCGATAGCGATAAAATCATATATTCTTTAAAAAACGATTATCGATTATTATTACACGCTAGTTCTTCATAACTTAATATCCATTATAGACGTATCCACGTTCTATGTATAGAAATGCGTAGTCCTGACATACCACTGTTTTATAGTAGTAGCTATACTAGTAGGGAGGGGTTGGTTTGTTAATTTTATCGATAAAAATGTCCTATTGAACTTGACTCACTTTAAAATAAAATCTTCTGGCAATATTTGCACTCTTTAATACAGATTATACAGACATTTGAATTTATTTCAACTATCGATAAAAATGATTAATTATCGATCTATTTAACAAACAATCAATTTTCAAATCACTCAACTACCGTACAACGATCGCATCCCTACGCATCGCAAGAAAAACTGCCAAGCGGATTGTAGCGTATAGTTCCCAGCGCCTGTTCCGGGTTTTATTCCTCGTAGCACGTGGGAAAATCGTGTCTATAAATCAACGCCTATATTTTTTACTTGAATCTCCTTTAAAATCCAGTAGTGGACACGCGGAGTTATTAGTTGTTGATATTTTTTTTTCAGTGACCATCTTACAGCCGCTAGCCGGTTGCAGTCGCTCGATGCACGATAGGATTAATTAATACTAGTTATTTGTTATAGAAGGTATTGTATTATATTTCACGGATTTTTTTCTCTTCTAAGTTTTAAATAGATTTTAGATAAGTTCCAAATAGTTTATCTGGCAGATAATTTCTTACAAATTCTGTTCCATTTTTGAATTTATCTGTAGATAGTGGCTACCTGTGAAATTGACCCCTAGTCTATTTAGCAATACTTGAAAGGTTTGCCTTTCTTCCAAAAATTGATAAGCTACCGTGACACGATTATATGGTAAGGCTCTCACGTTTGAGAAATAAATCAAAGTCGTTTGAAATTAAGTTTTCATATTTTCGTAATTGTACTTTAATATGAGTTTATTGTTTGTATATTAGTGTTGGGACAATATAATACGTGATCGATTGGTATGTTTTATTTTATGGTTTAATTTAGTGAATCACATGAAAAATATTTTAGATCATTTTTTAGGCACAATTGCCAGCATATCAAGCTACTACAATCTGTCAAATTTTCTTAAGAGATTATCAGCTTTATCGCTGAAGCTTCTGGTTTTATGTCGATTGGGAAAATTTGACAGATTCGGGTAGCTTGATGTGCTAGCCTGTACCTTACAGATTAACTAAAACTATTTTGTATGTTCATTGTTATATCAAAGTGGAAAATTTAATTAAATTCCTAATATACATCGCCTAAACTATTTTAATTGCTTGTTAATAAAAAAACATTGTTTTAAATTACAATCTTTGTATTCTCTAACGCTAGATTTCTAGTCCATCAAAACCATCCATAAATCAATGGACACAACTTTTTTTATCCTGATTTACATTAAAATGACGTCAGAAAGCTCACATCCTTTGTCTCGCAATGTAAACAAACCCGATGACGTCATGCGTTATGTATGTATGTCCGTCTATCACGTAATTGTGACTGACCATAGATTTCCCAGGACCAGAGGTGACGGGATGACATTTTTTTTAATTACGCAGATGGGACATTTTGACAGATGACAGCAAATGTCAATGTGTGATTGATTTTTCTTTCGTTATTTGATTTTCAACCTTGTACTCGAAGTTGTAAGGTTCTATTTGTGTTTGTTTTCTGTTTTTGAGAAACCAAATAGGTATGATCCATTTTTGAACATGAATGGTTGATAATTTGATACTATTTTGGAAATGGGTCGTTGAAGAATGTTTGTCGTTTATGAAGACTGTGTTATGCGCTTATGCATTGGTTTGTGGTGCAGCCTTTTAGAATACTTCCCAATTCAGCTTTGACAGGCAATCTCGAGGTATATAAATAGTAAAGAATTTGTACAGACTTTCTGATTCTTGACGATTACATTAGATAGGTTGCAGTAACTGTATCTCAATAACTTCAAACTTTATCAGTAATGTTAGGTACTTGGATTTTTGTAAAAGGATTTAACATGCAAATGGCGACACGTTACATGATTGCACAGACACCAGCACATCAACCTACCTTAATCTGCCAAATTTCTTTGATACATTTTCAACCTTATCACAATACCCGAAGGTAATATATTCGATTCGTTAAATTTTACAGATACGGGTAGCTTGATGTGCTGGTGTAAGCAGAATATTTTACAAATTGGTTTTTTTAAATAATTAAAATATACAAAATCATCTTACCATTCCACAAAAAACAAGTTAGAAATATTTTTGATTACAAAGCTAGTGTTACCGAGTACCGACTTTCTTAGCAATATCGAAGTTGGTATTATTTTGCATAATCCTCGCGATGGAAGTTCAGAGACATGTTGAACTTGCACAAAAAGTTAGTTGTGAACTGAAAACAATTAATTAGCCCCGGGACTTGGAGTCGTGTTTCGCGTCAAAACCTTTCGCGTACCATTTAGGATGGGGCCATGAAATGCAGTATAGATTGCCAAGTCTAATCTCATCTCATTGATAAATAAATTCTATCGCGATCGCACACTAAATAATAGGGTTTTATGGTTTCTTTTGTGTAGTTATGTAATTTTATAATGTTGTTAAAGCATCAGCCATTATACCTATAGTTTGCGGGTTTGATTACAGCCAAGGTCTAATGTAAATTTTCTGAGTTATATGTACTTAGAAAGTATATCTGGGACTGACTGATTAAAGAAGAAATAAGAGATTTCGAGAGTACATTTGGACTATAAAGTCTGAAATCACCAAATCGTACTCGTAGTCGTCACCAAACCATTGAGTAGGTAAGAGTGGTGATTAACGAAAAATGCTTCTCTGTGTGAGTGGAGGCCTGGGTCCAGCAGTGGGACGGCGAAAAAAAGCTAATTATAAATTGAGATATTTTTTATGTGTGTAAAGTTTTTATTTTGATAAAAGGTGTGTAATAGTTAGTGCCCTGGAAGCAGCCGTAAGCTACTTTTATCCGGGCGCGGAAAGTAGTTCCTTCGGGACGCGAGCAAACCGAGAAAATAACTAGTACAAATTATACCTATAACAAAGAATGAACAAAACATTCATTAAAATACCACCCATGAAAATGCACAAAGCAAATTAATATTTCCATTGCACGCGCAATATTTTTTCTACAGATATCGGACACCACAGACGTTTTTGCTTAGGTACATTGCACGCTCTCACATTCTTGTCCCGCAGTCTTCGTGGCCCGATGGTTAATGTTTACTCAGGGGCGGGCCGGCCCTCCCCGCTCATCTATATGCTAATATTGCAATAACCGCTGCAGCTACAATGACGCCTTCTAACTATTTACAACCTATATACGACGAATGTAATCGATTTAAACTTCTTTTCGATATCTCGAATTTCATAGTTGAATTTGATTCGTATTAAAGGCCTATATGTTTACTGTGAAGGGTTTAGTTAGCTACTTGGACGATAGGAGTTGTTTCTTATGGCAGAAGAAGCCAGCACGTCAACCTACCCAAATCTATCAAAATTTACCATTCGAACAATAACCTTTGACTATTTTGATAAGGTTGAAAATCCCTTAAAGAAATTTGACAGGTTGATGTGTGGCGTCTTTACTTTAATGTTTAGCTTCAGACGCCAGCACATCAGGCTAACTGAAACTGACAATTTCCCAATCAACTTCGAACTATGCTTTAGTGTTATAGTTGAAAATACGTTAAGGAAATTTGAAAGATTGTAGTAGCTTGATGTGCTGGCGTCTGTACAATCTGCGGGATACCCCAAAATAATATTAGTTGAAACTCATGCTGTTATTGCAGGATATAACTCTTCTCAGAAGTAAGAAAGCAAGCGAGTTTCTCCTTGAGAAAATGACATTTATTGTGCTTTGAAGTCTATATGTTCAAGAACATAATTAGGTATGTCTCGTTATCCAATTAATAGTTAAAAATCAATCAGCAGTTCTTTTAAATGACTTAAAATTATATCAACCTTTCAATTATATCAATCTTCTTATATTTCACCAATATTCATAAGCTCCAAACACCTAAACCGTGCCCTCACTGCAAAATATTCCTGATAACCATTACCTTAAAAGCTTCTAGAATATTTCATAGGCGACACGCTAAGCACCGTTTACTTACGTACATATTACAGTAGCTCGCTAAAATTCCTACTTTATCTGTGCTGGCTTCCAGCGCCACGCCTTTATGAAAATTAAATAATCGGAGCCCACTGTACGCGAACTAAGTTAACGTCAATTTCACCGACCGTTGGTTACGTAATCATTCTGTTAAACGATTTTTTTTGTGTTAAATACATGAAAATTGTGAATTGAAATTCAACTAATTAGTTGATATATGTATATTTCTCACTTAAACATTGATAATGTGACAGAAACCCTCAAAAATCTCACCCTTCACAGTTTCTGAATATCCTCTCACTCTTTTATCAACCTTTATATGGTAACCAATCGTGTGGAAATGTATCTTGAACAGAGGAAACTCAAAAATAATTTATTCGAATTAAGGCTGATAAATCAGCATTTTTCGAACGTCAAAACAAAAGACAATCCCGAAAACGCCCATCCTTCACCTAGTGTTGTTGCTAGAAAGAAGAAATGGCATCAAACTGACCAACGAATTAAACGAGCTGTTATCTTGCTGGTTCAATTGGGCCTTAGTGGTATTAAAATGTAATGCCTACTAGTGATTGCGTGCGGTTCCGTTCGTATTATGATCATTGAATGGGTTTCTTTGTATGTATTGTTTAATAATAACACGGTCAAATGGGATTAGGTTCAGGAGTAATTGTTATCCAATACTCTTTAGTTACATTTTAGCATCAGATTTCACGATTGGGGTATAAGTAAAAACAGTAGGCTCTTTTATTATTATTTGTGACTCTACATCATCAAATGACCCCTCTCGCTGGGGATGCAGTTGAAGGGATTGTCAGACTTATATGTAGTGACTAAAAACTCTTTTTTGTTCCTTCTGGAACTATTTATGTACCAGGGCTGCGGTAACTCTTACTAAAAATCCCACAGCTTCTGTGAATTGTCTATTCAATGATCAATCTTACTTAGTTACTTATTTTACTTACTAGGGGCCAAAGAAGAACTACTCTGCCAAGGTTTTTGTTATTTGCTCTTTTGCTATGGCATATGACTTTCATTCATTTTCAAAATCTTCTGGATTTACCTGCTAAATTTCTAAACAATGCTAGAGTGCGTTTCACCACCTATGAATAAGTTACAGTAAGTATATTTGGCAGATAACATCATACAAATTCTGTTTCATTTTTGAATTTATTCGGTAGATACTGGCTATGCGGACATTGTTAAACTGGCCAGTCTAATTAAATTATTTCATATTACCGTAGTAGCTGATAATAACACACAAATCCAAACACTCCACTCTATAATAAAGGCCACAGCTAGATGGATCTCATCGGATAATGCGATCCATTAACACAACACGCGTCGGCTGGACCAATGTTGATTTACATCAGCTAGAACCTGCTGTTACACATTATGGCACAGTTTTAATTGTGTACCGTTGGTATTTATTCGACGTGCAACATTAAGGAGTTAATAGGGACTCCGTAAAGGCTTAGGTCTGGGAAGAAATTTGATTCTGTATAATATTTGTGATGGTCTCGTTTTTATCGCTGGAGGTGTTGAAAAAGGACCGTAACACAATATATATCGGAACACCTTTTTTACGCGGTCGGTTAGCTTTGTGTTATGGGTGCCAATACAACTGATAAACTTTACTTATACTCTACTGATAACATACCAACAAGCATGCTCATACAAATGTTGACCGTTGCGTGAATCGAACCCGGGAGTCTCAGCTTGTCAGTCCGGCATGGTGAGCATTGCGCTGACGGGGTCGTTTGAACAGCTTTTCAAATGGAATTTTGACTTATGGTAATCTTAGTATGATAATAGTACAGGTTGTATCCACGAAATGACAGTGTCGTCAGAAAAATAAATCTCTACTTGACTTTCATAATTATGAGAACTACTAAATACGACACTGATACGTAGGCTTTGGTGAATCACCACTGTCTTAAGCTGCAACCAATCCTCCAAGCCATCATCGCTCAGTCATCAATTCATTCGCGTCAAAGATTTGAGCATTAGTTCAGCCGCGGCCCGCCGGCCTATCACGACTGCAGCTGCTATCTGACACCAGGTAGACACGAACCGATCTGCACTTAATAATAATATGAAGGTTAATCAGCCTACTATTAGAAAATTAAGGGCCTGTTTCACCACCTCCAAAAAAGTTCCAGTTAGTTTATTTGGTAGATAATTTCATACAAATGTTGTTCCATTTTTTAATTTATCTGGCAGATAGTGGCTATTCGGATGTTGTGAAACTGGCCCTAAGAGTCCTAAATTGATAGATTAGCTAAATTAAGATGTTGTAGCCAAATCCCATAGCTGGCTTTGATCAAAATCAATAACTTTTTAAACTAGCTGTTCTTCGCGGTTTCACCCTGTATCCGAGGGATCAACTTCCCGGACCCGGATAAAAAGTACCATCATCAATAAATAGATACCATTAACTAATATTTCATACCGATGTTTGCTCGTATAAAGTGCACTCTTCTTTGAGACAATTTAACTACAGCAGTTCCACTATACACAATTCAAAAATACACCAAAACAGCTGTTAAAAGAACAAGATTAATTAGCTCTCAGTCCCGTTACGTTTTGTCCTAGCGGGCCGTGACACACGTGACCGTTTTCTTAAACCTGTGACCTGACGTCGTGTGTGGTCCAATCAGTGATCTTACGCTTCCCCGTATAGATCTGTGATTGGTCAGCGTTTCGTTTGAGAAGTCAGAAAAGCAATTCGTGTGGATTAACTATGCTGAGGAAATTCCGCTGGTTGAAATTGTATTATTTGGAAATCGAATTTGAATTTTGATATTCATTTGTTTAAGAAATAGCTTGGCTTTAGTATTGTTACTGTCGTATTCAATTTTGAATAGTTTTAATAATAATAACGGTTGTTAAGATGGCAGATCAGGACGAGCTCATGGCTAAGTAACAGCCGCACCGGCCGATTGATCTTGGCTCTGTCGTAACCAGTCTCTCCGTGTTTCCAAAAGCACCTTAAGTTGGTGGGTCCCAGCTGTTATTTATACTTCTTTGGCAGTCGTTACAGGTAGTCAGAAACCAGAAAGTCTGACAACTTGTCTTACCATGGGGGGTTGAGGAGATCATTTAAGCAGTCGCTCCATGTAAAACACTGTTACTCAGCTGCAACTAGGTAGAACTGGAGACTGACTCCAACAGTACTGAATGAGTTGAGATGGAGGTTCAGATTTTTATATATAAATCTGAAATTTTTTATTTTAAACTTCAGTTCAATAAGTTTGGATATTGTTAGAAAGAGTTTCTTACCTTTTATAAAATCTTAAATCCGAAACTTTCTTTTACTGGTTCACAAAATAACATTCGCAATGGTGTTACTTACTTTCAAAAACTTTGAGATCGATCACGAGAACGTAGCGCAGATCATCACAACAAGCAATTGATGAGCGTAACGTCTGCAAGGGTTCGTACGATTGACGCCCGCGGCTGCACCGCGCGGCTCCCACGTGCCGCGATGCTGTATTGTAGGTAACTGTCTAGGAATTAATACATTTTCGACTTTCTTTTTTTTACTATTATTATTTTTAATGTCGACCAAACCACGGGATTATAGAGTCCTGGAGTTTTGGAAAGCAAACGTGGGGCTGAAGCCAATCAAGAGGCCTTATTACTTTTATTTAACAAATGCAAAAGCTTTTATTTTTTTGTGACTCGTGAAGTCACTTTTTACCTAAATTTATAAAAAATATTATTATAATCATAGAAAACAGTTTGTAAATGTTATAGTACGGAAATATTTTGAATTCTTTCTTAAGAAGTAAATATGTATGTATAAGGTGTGAGTAATGATTACACACATACATACAATTCACCAGTTATCGACCCTACGTCTGCATACGTAATCTCAGTTACGCGCGACTGTATTCTCAATTACGCCGTCATCGAATTGAACCCTTCACTCATACGCTTGACAGAAACGCTTCACCATAACACCTCGCCTTACAGCTCAACACTGCGAACTGTCTGACATCTCAGTTACCTGCCAGTTGGTAACCACGCCAAACTGCCGAGCTGAGGGTCCCAGGTTCGATTCCCGGCACGGTCGACGTTTGTGTGATGAGCATGCTTGTTGTCTGTGGTCTGGGTATTATAATATGTATTTATAAATATATTTACATTGTAAAGTATACATATGTACATATGTAGTTTATCTAACATGTTGGCTAAAACAGCTAATCAATAGCTTACCATGGCGCTAACCGACCGTGTGTGAAAAAGGTGCCTCGATATTATTATACAGCTTACTTGTAGTAGCTAAAGTTGCTGATGCCGATTCTTCGACATCATTTTCATTTCGACCTGTCTGTTATCTGTTAGCTGGCAGCTAGCTACCACACAGCGGCCAAGTGTGAACTGTTTACGAAGCGTGCGCTATCGCCAACGTTTCATTGGTTCGTCGTGTCTGACGCGGGTCTGAGCTTGGTCTATCATTAGCCTTTTAGATAGAAATTGAAATGTTATACAGAAGTATTGTTCCGGCTACTTTTTTTTTGAAAAGAGATGTGTGGAAGGAAAGTGGGAAGTATATCATAGCTGTTCTTTGTACGAGTAGGTAAGTGTGTCCCGGTATTTCACTACCATTTAGTCATTTACGGTGAAGATGTAATAAAAAAAAATATATGTTTCGAATTTTAAATTATTACATTACGTTAAGCTAATAGTTATAAGAATAATTCAAGGTTCTGATTGTGAACTGAAAGAGGGTTATTTTGTTGTGGAAAATCGAGAACTTATAGTTTTGTTTAAAAGTACGGCCAGCACATCAAGCTACCACAATCTGTCAAATTTCCTTAGTAGATATCCACTTTATCGCTGAAAAATATGGTTCAAAGATGATTAGGAAAATTTGAAAGATTCGGGTAGCTTGAAGTGCTGTCGACATAGCATACATACAGTCTAATTCAGATCTGTCTTACGTGTAAAATGAGTGATGTTTTAAAAATCCAATATCACCACGTTTTTATAATCCAATTTCAACAACTATATTCTAAAAAAAATGTATTCCAAATGTTATACAGGGTGCGTTCACCGTCAGCGCTGGCCGTCGCCCGCGGCGCGCACGACACGGCGATCAGATCGCCCCCGCCCGTCATTTGCGCTAGTCGATGTTTGCAGCATCGATTTGAATTCGTCACGTTCGAACGCAATATCGACGTGGTGCAAATTTCCGAGGCGTAGCCCGAAACGTTTCGGTGTGAAACCTGTGTGAACTGTGTGTTAGGGGTTTTATGTTTATACAGGGTGTAGTTTTAATGATTTCCTTGGAATATTTCTATCGATAACGGTGCATGGAAGTAAGGAATTTAATGAATTAACCAAGCAATAACGGATCAATTATGGTCTGTGAAGGTATTTGATCCTGTACGTCACGTCTGCATGGTAAAAGTAAAAATATAAGGATTGCCAAATATCATGAAAAATTCCTTCAATGTTTCATCTCTTAGCCGCTAGCTAACTAGCTATCGTGTAGTTGATATTGTTAAATAAGTCAAAACTTTCATATCTTCATTAAATCCATTAAAATAAGTTGCTTTCTTGAAATAAATTAATAAAATTTCTTCCGTCGCGGACGTGTCAGACGGTGGATTACTTGAATCTGCATTTAACCCGTTATCTCAGACCTTTGTACTCGGGTACAAAGTGCAGTCTGTCCCAACAGAAGAATGCGATAAATGCAGATTGTCTTCGGGTATTTTAAATTCGTTGCGAGATAGCATTTCAGTTTTGTACAAAGAAAGAATTTTATATAACGCTAAAAAGAGACACGAACATCCAAATTGAGAACGTCGTTTTTGTGAAGTCTGTGAAAATAGGTGAAAATTTAATCAAAATTTGAAAAAAAGGCCAAGTCCTTTATGTAGGGGTAGTGTGCCTATTTTGGTGAAGTGAAAACTATTTATTAGACAAGTATTACTAAAAATAGGCCCTAATAAAAACAATGAAAATGCTAAAACTCCATAGAGTAAGAAACAGTACACAAGTTCCGTAAATTCTATACAAAATATTTCGAATCAACTTTAAACCATATGCTTCAGCGAAAAAGTCGAAAATCGATTAAAGAAATTTGTCAGATTGTAGTAGCCTGAAGTGCCGGCGTCCGTACATGAATCCTGTGAATTATAAAAAGTTTTTAGTGGTTTATTTTTTCTGCTTTAAAATAGAACCTAGTTTTAAATATGAAAATTGAAAAAAAAATATTATCTAAATATACTTCGCTATTTACAATATATACGTACCAAAACTAAAATCGTAAATCTAAACAATAGCTGACATTACCATACCTATTTCCCAAGTAGATAGCAATGACTCACTTGTATCAGAACAACTCAAATTGTTGCAAGAAGCTTGGAGGGCCCAGCTGCATCTCAACTGCATAAGTACACTGCAGTTCTAAGGTGCCAGGTGCATGCAAGTCTTTGTTTAAAATAAGCCAGTTAAGTTTAAATACCTTGCTGCTGTGTGCTTAGGTGAAACTTTGTATTATGAAAATTGCCTTATTTCCTGCCATTTAAAAAAAAATGTTGTGATCTCGTGATTGGTGGCTACCCTATGCTATGAAGGAGTAAAAATTTGTCTCTTTTAACATTTTTCAGTCTTATTAAGAATTTTCTTTATGACATCTGCTTAGTCTATTCCCCAGCTGTGTTCGGGTCGTCTTCCAGTCTAACCGGATTCAGCTGAGTACCAGTGTTTTACAAGGAGCAACTGCCCATCTGACCTCCTCAACCCAGTTACCAGGGCAACCCAATACCCCTTGGTTAGACTGGCGTCAGATTTCCTGGCTTCTGAATACCCGTAACGACTGTCAAGGATGTTTGATGACAGCCGGGACCCACAGTTTAACGTGCCATCCGAAACACAGATATGGCATGATACCTAAAAGTGTTAGGGCCAGTTTCACAGCTTACAGATGGCCACTGTCCACCAGATAAATTCAAAAATGGAACAGAATTCGTATGGAATTATCTGCCAGATAAACTATCTGGAACTTATCAGCAACCGGTGAAACTAGCCCTTAATAAGATTTATTTGCGAATGAAAACCAAGTGATAATTAAACCACCAGCAGTGTAGATACGTGTAATCATTACATTTTTTCTTCAAAATTAGGTTCAATTTTTAAAGATAAACGCGTTGATAACAGGCTTTGAACAGGTTTAATATAAAATAACTGCACATCGTAATTATTATGTAAATGTTTTCTTGTGATACATAAACGACAAGCTTCTATAAATTAATAGGCCGATATCTGAATGTTATCTTTCAACGAGTAGATTAAGTTAATTTTCTGATGCCAAAGTAATTAATGATTATACCTGCACTTGATAATTTGTTGATATTTTATTACTTACAAGTTTCCTCCAGTAGTTTCATCCGGATCCCGTGGGAACTTATCCGCGCAACCGGGTAAAGATATTTAGCCTATATGTGATTCTAACCTATAAACTGTATGTCTTCCAGATTTCATCCAAATCCGTTAAATTGTTTGCGCGTGAAGACATAACAAACATAAACACATACTCAAAAACTTTCGCCCTTATAATATCATCGCAAGTGTGATCTGTGTGTGTAATTGTTTTTTTTAATGCTGTAATGTTAAGTAAGATTCGGTTCTTTTTCTACACATCCTATATAACAATGGGCGTTGATGCTGTACGTCCGAAGGTATCGTACGGGATGCACCAATATCGGTTCAATGCGAGCTGCACTTCCCTTAATACTATACCAATCATAATATGTGCTAGATTAGAATTAAAATTATAATGTCTCACATTGAGCGAGCGCGGTGATTAAAGCTCAGTACTTCTACGTATGGGAGGAGAATTATTTTTTTCGTGGGAAATTATCAAATGAATCCCGCTGAGGGTGCAGCTGGAGAGAGTGTCAGACTCTTACTGAATAAAACCTACTATTTTTCTTCTGGAGGTATTTGTGTACCAGAGCCGCGGTAACTCTTGCAAAGAAGCCGCAGTCCTGGCAATTGGGAATAATTTTATTTTCAGTAAGAACCATCACCAATACTATAGGGCCATAATAATGATGACGAGCCATAGTCTCATTCACCTATTTGTTAAAAGTTCTCGCGAGCTCTGTGCATTTTCTTTGAGCTTACAATATATTTCGACATTTACATGTACCATAACATAAAGATAGCCTGTCTTAATCTGCAATTCTGCATACATATAGTTTCCAAGGAAGTGGCGATTCTGACCGACCGACAATCCTGGAGTCCACCGGTGTGGTCCCCTTCCTACAACACATCCGCACCAATAGAAAAATATCGGCAAATCTCGATGGTGCACGATAAGGAGACAACAATGAGCCCCGGCCACCATTAGCGGCGATTACGTAACGCATATTAAGTGCGCTTTCATCTCGCCGGCTATTGTGCACTGTGACCGTCCTGACTTCCGTGTGCCTTGTACGAAATGACCGACTAGGGGAATGGGCTAAGTGTGATATTGAGAATTTTGCGCGACTGAAATGGGGAAATTGAATTACTCGTTTGCAGGATTTTAAAGATGAATTAAACTTTATTATGTTGTTTAAAATGTTTTTTTTTTATATATAGGCACATTTGTTTCTGTATTGATTTTTAAGATAGTTAGTGCGACAATGGGTGACGCTCAAAGCTGGTGTTGGTAGGCAACTTTCTGATGGGCTTAAAGTATTTTTTGATGTTTACAAGTGCTTTGGATTATCTGTTAACTTATGACATACTAAATAAATAAATAAAAGCAAGAAAATACATATTTACTTGGCACGCCCGATTTATGAAGGAAAACACCTCGATGAAACCTTGGGCTATAAGATCAACAACCAGCAATGAGCATAGGTGATTCTCTCGACGCTCAATCCTTTTCTGTGTGAGAGTTTTCTTTGCCCAGAAAGGGGACGGTAAAAAGGCTGATTTATACCATAAAATCAGGTATTATTTTGGCTCATACGTTATGGCCAATTCAAATGCAAACACATAGAGCATATTTAACAACAATTTAGAACCAGCGGTTAAGAAATCAAACAATTAACAGAAACACCAAATTAAACAAAGACTCCATCAATATATTATCCTCCCCGATCTAAATCCGGCAATAAAAACCGCTCATCTCAGCATCCCCTTACAGTAAAATAAAACAAATGGCCGCCCTGACATAAAATAACCATATAAACGAAATAACGATCGGCATAACCTATAAAATGGAGCAAGTGAACCACACTTACTTCAACGTCAATGTCTGAAGTTTGGCTGAAACTCCCAACGTTGGGGCGGTTCCACGCTTAGAGCATTGAAATAACTGGAATCGCCTTAAGCACAAATAACGTAATTTTTTTGTGCGATAAGTCCCTTATGGATTTTTACAAACGCACGTATAAACTCGACGCACACGTGTACAGCACTTCAAGTTACTACAGTGTGTGAAATTTCCTTAATAGGTTTTCAACTTAATTGTGAAGATATTGTTCAAAAGCTTGATTGTGCTGGCATCTGTACATACGGCGCTCTCCTACCTTTGGGAAATGAAAAGCACGGTAATGACGTTTCCAGTTGAGTGTATTATCCAAGGGTCGATATAAAGTTATAAGTCATAAAAACCGGCCTACAGGTTCGAGATTAAAGCAATTTCAAACATAAGTTGAGATACGATGATGAAAAATAGGTGTTTAAACGTATTTTTTTATTTTTATGTAACTGATTATGAAAAAGTAGAACGGTAGCTGTAATTTGCGCTACCCATGCATTCAATATGTGATCATCAGACGGTATTTTAGCCATCACCATGTTAATGTAATGATGGCGTCAAGACCAGCAGTCGCGGCCACGGCGCCCGTTCTCTCTAAGGAGATTAGCAAACTGCGCAGGACATATTATATTGCACAAGCATTTGCGCAGACACTGGTGCACTGTTTATTCCCTCACTCTCATAGTCTGATAGAACGGCAATCCAACACGACCAGAGAGAAATCAGGCGCAGGACCGACATTTACGTGCTCTCCGATGTACGAGTGTATCAATTATCAACCTCCAAACTTCGGGCTGCTTTATGAAATCCTCTTAAAAGAAGACGAGATTTTGCCTCGAAACCTGGGAATCGAATCCGAGTCTCCGTGCACAGCAGTCACGCTATGCGACTACGAGACCAACTTACGTAGTCTTAAGATAAATAAAGCCGCGAATATATAAGTGTTTTATCTTCTTTTTATTTTTAAATTATAGTCTATAGCTACTCCTTCTATGTACAGTCTATAACTGGAGTGACATAAAGCTCACTTCGGCATTGTAAGATTAAAAAAATACCATACAATTTGAACACACCGAAATTGCGAACCAAATGTTTCCAATTTGAACGTACTCATCAATTAATGGTGTATTCAACCCAACGTGTACGCAGCGAGGTGTGGAAACAGTGTGAATTAATACAAAATAAACATCCATCGCTTATTGTTCGAGCCACGGTGAGCTGGCCATTGTTTTCCACGCTAACAAAACGCTTCAATGGACTTCGTTCAAAAAACAACGGTTCTTTTTAGATTTTCAACAGTTTGTTAGAATTGCAGACTAGCTTTTGCAATGGTTGATTCTTTTCACTTACAGATTTACAGGGAACTATTTCCATGAAAAAAAAAGTAACAAGAATTAATAACTTTTTTGGGAAGTCGGATAAAAATGTCAGTGACAGACAGATAGAATTTGGGTATAAAATATGCCTTAATTCCCTTTTCGGTTGTATTTATTTATAATTTCAATTAATATTTTATTAAGTCAATAGATTATCTTATCATTAAACTTTTGTATTAGGAAACTTGGCTTTAAGCTTTTTATTTTTATGGAGATATCTCTATAAATTCCAAATATAGTAACGCTAAAACGTTTTAATTAATAAATCACCTTTAATGGAACATTAAGCAAGAATTCGTGGGAATATTAATAATATAAAGCAGCAAAGTAAATAAATAAAATCGATGTGGGCAGCGCTACTATGTACCACATCTTATACCTACGTATCGTGTTAATACTTAGAGATATTCAAAACTCGAGTTATTTGGAATATAGCTATCCAAAGTATTCTCGATTCTCGCTCTCTTAAAAACAATAGAAAATCGATTTTTTTTTCTAAATAATAGCAAATAAAAAATGCGAAACGGCCTATGTTTAACCATTCTGCCAGGGCTGCGGTTTTTTCGCAATGGTGACGGCGGGCCTGGCCTACAGGGCCAGGGCCTCACAACAGCCTAGACAAAAGAATACTGATCAGGAATCAGCTATCTCTTTCCAGACATCTCGTCACTTGGCTACCCTTTTTATTCCCAATGTTGGAGTCGGTTTCCAATCTAAAATTATGAAGCTTAGTGTCAATGTTTTACAAACTAAGACCAGATAAACCAATATATTCCTTAAAATAACTATTTTTTTTATCCAAAAAGTCTTCTAACCTCACATACCCCACTTTGCCACCCGCCTCGCTCCCTTTCTGTTACAATTTCAATCCTAAATAGGTTCTGCTTGTTATTATGTTATTAACATTAGAAATTACGACATCTCATTGTACTGTAATCGGTGGCCAGCCTTTGTAACAGCATGTTGCTCCACTCGATTCATATTATTTCTATGCTAATTTAGAAATTGTAGTGTGGCGGTGCCTTTGTTTTATATTGCGACGAAAAATTATGTTTCTTTTCTTGTCTGTAGTAGGGAATTTTTGAAGGAAGAATGACTTTGATGACTCAATTCTTGACTGTGATAATAGAATAGGGAGATTCTTGAATGTGATAAAGTGATAGGGAGGTGGCGGGATAGAAAATTTTAATTTTAAAAGTATGGTAATGTTTAACATGTAACATTTATTGAAAAACGCTAAACAAAGTGTTAAACATACAAAGATTTCAATATCATGTGTTGTTATATGATTTAAATCTTGTTATTAAAACAATTAAAATGTAACGCCTATATGTACATATAAGTGTAACTTCTATAATCAATATTTTATGTTTGTAAAAAACTGGACATTACTTGTTACAACAACCTTCCATTTAAAGTTTTTTTTATCGACCATTGAACCTAATTATTAAAAAGTATAAATTAAGAAATAATATATGATACAAATATGAATTAAATAAAAATAACATCTTATATAACCTAGCAATAAAAAAATATCCAATGTATTTTTCTTTTCAACCTAAATATACGGCAGTAGACACAAAAATATAATCTTAACGGGACATCGGTTGACAGTGACATCCAACACACGTAAAGAGGGTACGTCATTGGAAGGAACACGAAAGTTTTTCACCCCCACTGAGGGTGAATATGACACTCAAATAATAGACGTGTTTATTTGTGTATTTTTGTTCTTTATGCTTTTTAAGAGTCACGTTTTAATATGTTGATGGAGTGGTTATGATGTTGTATATTTTAGATACGGGTTTTTCTTTGGGAATTCGTTCTTAACGTATATCGATTAGTAGTTTTTCGCTCGCCTCAAGAGATATATTAATTCAGCCACCCTAATAAATATATGCCTAACCTTCCTGGGAAGATAGACCATCTAAAATTGTAATATTTTTTTAATCGCACCAGGGTTTCTTCCATATTATCCTATTCAACCAAGTAAAAAAACGTTTCCGGCTAAAAATATTAAATAACCAATATTTTCCCACGTTTTTAATATAAGTTAATGTAAACTAGTAAACTTTATATGAGTGTCGTAATTTCTAAAATCAGGGATATATTTCCAGAGATAAATTTCCCCTATCTAAAAGCAAATATCTGTTTGCACGCTGAAATGGAAGTTGTAACGGCTTAAAACTTTTCAGAATTAAAGGATTTCGTCACGAGGTTTCACATTGTTTAGCACCTTTTATTATGACCACCAGTTTTAATTTTATTATGATTTCAATATTACTTATTTTCATCTTAAATTCTACCACTCTTTGAGAGCGCTTATTTCGAAAGTTGGCCACGTCGTAACTAGCTGTCAAATATTTAAATGTATTAATTAGTTAGGCAATTTTACTGTATGAAAATAAAAAATAATGTTCTGTAGTGCATTAAAAATTGATAAGGGAATCCAATAAATAATAACACATACTTATACAGTTTCAGATGTAAAAAAGTATTAAAGAACTTGTCAAGTGAGTTATTAAAACGAACAGTGACAATATCAAAAAGGTTTTAATTGCAATTCACATTCATTTTTTTTGTGCACTACAGTGTCATAATTCTCATTTTCATACAGTAAATTTGCCAAATTAATTAAAAAATGTAAATATTTGACACCTATTTGCGATGATACCAACTTTGGGAATACGCGCTCTTAAATTTAAAACCAGTCAAAGCATTGTATCTTGCTCTACCAAAACTAGATAAAACTGGTTTAAAAACCCGTCTACTTAAAATAACAAGAAATCTCCATTAAAACAAATGTAAAATACCAAGTAATTGGCACCAGCTCGTTTGAAATTCAGGTGTCCCGTCACGCGTTATCTGCGTCGGCTGGGATCGAACCCGCGCCCTTACAATGGACAGCCGTCAACACCTCGGCGACAGACACCTCGACGGTTTGCTCCTATTTGTCTTTTAGGAACACTTTATGTACTTTATATACTCGTCTGTGAACACTTGTGTAGTTAAAATATGGTCCGTGCAAATGTAGAACTTTATTATAGTACTAGATTATATTTTTATCTATACTTGTATTATTGTCGTTACGTCTAATTTGTCTTGATGTCGATGTCATAATATAAATATGTGTACGATGATACCGAATTCCTTCTTATGACATCTAAGTAACTCATAATTCACATACACATAAGCAATCACACTTACACATAAAAACAAACACACACTTATTATTACATTGAAGTTTTTGTTCTTGTTTATAATTTTGTTAATAAATTATCACAGTCTAACCAAGACTAATGTCGTATTTTTTCGGGAAATGTTTGCTGATTGTTCTTAACAGGTTATTAAGTAATCTACTCGGACATCAGATTGTAAATATATATTTGAATTTGATAAAGCTGAAGATTTTGTTTGTGTGTTTGTTTGAATGCGTTAATAAGAACTAGATAATCTACTGAAATTCATAAACCACGTGACGTCGATTAATTCGGACTATCCAAGATAATCCAACAAGGAAAACTATAGAGCCGTCATGTATAATTAAAGTGAAACGAACACTCGCTGGCACTATTCAGAGCACAGATCCTCAGCTCGTTATTCAGATCTGTATCGGCTACACTTCTCCAAACAAAGTGGACACACGTAAGCCTTAGACTACATTAGATTACATCGTGAAAAGCTGGACGGAAACTACTGGTATACACTTTTTAGCCAGCCTAGCCAGCTAGGCTTTGAAAATGTGAATGCCTCTATCCAATAATATGTATAAAGCTTAAGCATCTTATTATAAAAACGTGGTTTTAAAATTCACAATTCAGTTTTTTTTTTTTATATTGTTATATGTATATATTTAATTACTTACATCATACAAATTGTGTATGAAGAAAATATTGTTTAAAGGTTCTTCAAACCAACAGACAGTCATGTGTTGCTGGGGAGTTTGTTGCGCCACTTCTTCTTCCCAGCAAAAACACATAGGAAGTGGTGAAGGGTGGGCGTTTTGGGAGCTGTCTTTTGTAATATTTGACGTTCAAAAAGTGCTGTTTTACAGCCGAGTTTGAATAAATGATCTTGAGTTTTTTGAATTACCGGGTGTAGAGCTAGGTTTGAACCATTAACTTTGTTTAAGATGATGGTTAAAGCCTACTCCTAAATGGATATCGGGACGAGAAGCCTTTTTCACACACAGTCGGTTAGCCCCTTGGTAAGCTATTAATAGCTTGTTTTATGTCTGCATTTATTTATAAATACATATATAGCACCCAGACTACAGCCAACAAGCATGCTCATCTCACAAATGTCGACCTTGTCGGGAATCAAGCCGCGATCCTCAGCTCTGCAGTCTGGCGTGGTTACCATTACGCCAACGGGGTCCTCAGTTGAGCGCTACATCATTTTTTATAAGTTTGCGTTCAACCTTACAAAATATTCTTATTTACCTGTTTGCTGGGCTTTATTGTACTACATACCTAATAATATCGGGACACCTTTTTCACACGCGGTCGGTAAGCCCCATAGTACAATTGATTAGCTTGTGTTATGGGTGCCAACACAACTGATAAACTACATACATATATGTAGTTTACACATATTTGTAAATACATAATGATTGTTACGATATAATACGTTTTCTTTATATCCTTTCTCACTTGCCCAGCCTTAGAATTCGCAATGCAAACCCAATGTAACCTCGCCCTAACCCCTTCCACGTAAGCGCGGTCCCCATGATCTGAACTCAGCGGATTAGTCCGTGAGTTAGTTTGTTCCTTCACTGTAAGATAATGTGGTTACGTCGCCACGTGTACTTGTTAATTGTGTTACAATCAGTTAAACTGATGATGCTGTATTTGGGTTAACTGGGAGGTGGCGATGTGTTGCCTAGGATACGTTGTGAATGTTAATATTGTGTAATAATGTACTATGTAGAAGAAAATTAATAAGTATTGTAGGTCTTAACTGATGTGCTGTAATTTGATAAAGCTATCAATGGACATTGCTATTTTGTATTCAGATAAAAGGGACTATTTTGAATGGTACAAGAAGGCCAAGAGTTCCTCGAAGATGTAAGTCAGCAACATTGGAGGGGAGCCCATTAGGGCTGAGGCCTTCTGGGGCTGAGGTTTGTTCGCAAGAGTTACCGCGACCCTAGCACACATAGACCTCCGGAAAGAACATAGTGGGTATTAGTCAGCAAGAGTCTGACACTAGACCTCCAGTTGCACCCTCAAAAAAGCTCATAGTACTGTATCTTCGTACGGTATAAGATTTGCAAGCAACCTTTAAACAGATTAAGATTTCGAATTTTGGACACTTTTATATCTGCTAAGGCTACACTAAACAAAAACCCAGCAGTTCCCGTCCCATCCCATACAAACCCAGTTTCTATGTCCCCACTTCAAGCCCGTCTGAACCCAACGTATGATAATAACACATACATGCACTTAACCAATTGTGCGTCGGCGGCAACATTAGCGCGATTGACGCGAACACGGTCCTTGTTACTGCTATCGAGATGCGTATCAAACGCCTTTGGGCTACTGTTTTCGTATCTTCGGTGAGGAATAAGCTTTACTAGATGTGGCAGGGTTCATGTAAATTCAGACTTTGAACGCTGTATATGTTGGTTTATATTTATGTACCTAACTGTCAACGAAATAAAACTAATCAGTAGCTACAGATGCCAACACATCAAGTATGTAGCATACTCTCATATTTCCTCATCTCAACTTCATCGCTGAAGCATATGGCTGATGATTGAGGAAATTTGACAGTTTCGGGTACCTTGATGTGCGTTTGTACCAGTGAGTTAATATGTCTTTTGCTGCAGTTTTATATGGAAACATCCAGCGCTATATGCGAAAACGATTCCGTGATTTTTTATTAAGAAATGATTGCGTAGTCGCTAGTCAAAGCCGTTCCGTTACTGTGAAGCTATTTTTCATTTAGTTTTTCATAACCAAAGATTGATATACATTCAGTCAACAAAGTATCGGGAATGGATGTTTTTTTATGGTTCCAAATTCAAATTTTTGATTTTTTTGTAGTTGTTAGATTGGCACAACTGTTTTCCATTTTGGCGCGGAGTTTGAGTTGCATCTGTTATTTATATTAAATACAGTGCTGGTTTTAGTAATATCATATATAGTGTGCACTGCGAATTTGATAATGGACAAAAATATCGAACCAAGAGTTTGTCTTAAATTTTGCATCGCCAATGGAATTTCGTGTTCGGAGTCACTGAAAATGTTACAGAAGGCTTACGGTGAATCGACTTTATCAAAAACTCGTGCTTATGAGTGGTTCAAAGCGTTCAAAAGCGGTCGAGATGTGATGGAAGATTTGCTTCACTCTGGTAGGCCGTCAACGTCTGCAACTGAAGTTAACATCGCAAAAGTGAAGAAAATAGTGACTGAAAATCCCCATTCAACTCTGAGAGAGATAGCCGCCGAACTTTCCGTATCTCACGAGTCGATCCGTGCCATTTTAACTAATCATTTGGGTATGAAACATGTTGCTGCTCGGCTAGTCCCAAAAGATCTGAATATTTTCCAAAAACTCAATCGCATGAAAGTCGCAAACACTTAACAAATACCATCCAGCAACCACCATATTCACCAGATATGGCTCCTGCTGACTTTTTTCCTTTTCCTAAACTCAAATTACCACTTCGTGGCACCCGTTTTCAATCGATAGAAGACATAAAGGGGAATTCGCGGCGAGAACTGAACTCAATTCCGGCAGCAGCGTTTAAAAAAAAATTTGATGAATGGATTATTCGTTGGCGTAAGTGTATCGTTTCTAAAGGAGCATACTTTGAAGGTGATAAAATAAATTTGGATGAATAACAGACATTTTGTGTATTATTGATCTTTTCCCGGTACTTTCTTGACAGAGTAGTAAAAGGTATATATAATCTATAACAATATTATAAAAGTTCGTGAGGCGGTTATTCTCAAAATTTAATATGTACTTTCACCCAGAAAAAAATCACTTCAAACTTGTGTTCATTTAAATATGACCCATATAAATACACCCAATAATAAAGCCATAGACTCATCTAGCAATCCAACATCCACGCACCCGCTCCTCGGGTGTAAATGGGTGCATAATAAGCGACCATTCAAAATCAACCAGACGCATTCCGGCCGGTATAATAGGAATTCTTCACTATACACATGTTTGTTAGTCTGTATGTGTGTCCGACATTTGTATGGGGTCCTTGAATAATGATTTACAATGTATTCGGTGGAAATAACGCTGAGCTTTTCGTTGTTATCGCGAGATTTTTATCTTCTCTGTCCTGTTTGGTATGAAAATCTGGTTCCAGGTTGTTTTTTGGCAGAAAAAGTTGGTTTTGTATGGAGGGGTGTTAATTGGTTCATAGGAGTTATGCAGAAATTATTATAAATAGTATGTTCCTTAAACGGAATGTAATTATTTAAAGATAGACACAAATAAAAATTATTATAAGACGTTATTACGACAGTGTTCTCGCTAAGAAGATCAGACAGATAGAGACATGCTGTATTGCACATGCATTTGCACAAACACAGGTGCTCTCTCTATTCCTTCACTCTCATATCCCGACAGTACGGCAGTCGGACACGACCGCATAGAGAATAGGCGCAGGACCAAAATTACGTGCTCTCGATGCATGGGTGTCACCAACTTCCAGACTCCAGGTTGCTTTGTAAAATTTCTTAAATTTCCGCTTTGCGGGTTGCAAAGCGTTTCGACCCAGTGGACAGCAGTTGCGCTATGCGACTAATAGGCCAACAATATATATTACTTAAATGACAAAAGCATTAGACAAATGCACAGTGCTCTGTAAAATGTCAGCCCGACATTAAACTCGACAAAGCGTAACTCATATCGATGTAATTTACGAGCACCACAGTAATCTCATATTTCATTAATCACAATAATAATAACGGTAGCCAAATTATCCGAAACCTCACATTATTTCATTTATCATTCACACATTAAATTTACCATACGACTTTTCCAATAATTATCTTGAACTCTATAAATTACGTATTTAAAGTGACACAGAAATCATAGTGTTGTACAAATTCATCTTATTACGAGCACCTGTATCGTATCGTATCGATATATCGAACACGATCGATACTGATACGATCGATCGATTGTCTCTGTACGGTGTAGTCTCAATTGAACCTTTTTTTATTTGGGCAAAAAGTAATAAATATCAACGGACTTGGATCCTGCAGGAAAAGTATCATATGCGTGTACATTTCATCTATTATGCTTGTGTCAAAGTATTGCGGCGGAAAACTGTAAAAGTTAAAAAAAAAATTGTAACTATTTTACAAAATTAATATCTGAAAGTATGAGTACGGTGCAAGCAGTGACGTCTAGCATCGTTTTACAAATTGCACGTCAATTAAAGAAATGTTAACATACAAAAACAGATAAAACTAAATTAGAATTTACTCAACAAATTCAAATCAGCGTAGGCGCATCGTGTTACATCTGTTTTTCTTCCGTTTACAATCAAACACAATCTGTATGACGTCACTATGGTTTCCAATAAATCCTAAATCTAAACATGGTTATTTACATAAAGAAGATACTTAGTTTTAAACTTTTAAAGTTTTTGAAACATGTGTAGACACAGTCCTTTTGTCTTTTCACTACATGAAAAATAAATATCTACATTAAAAATAAACAATAGACTACATAGTCATAAAGTTATGATGCATTTAAAACCTCGCATAATAATTGATTACATAACATTTACGCATTAATTACCTTTACCTCACTGATAATAAAACTTTTAGAAATAAATATTCGATACGATTCGTGATTCATTTGCTTTAATAAATTCCCGAAAAACTACGTTTTATTTATATACGTCACTGCGTCTGAGTTCCTCCTGTAAAATATTTGCGTTACCCAAATAAAAACTTACGTATCGGGAATATACCATGTATCAGTTGCGTGAGCGCACCTGTGCATTCAATATGGCAGTAATGGGGATTTTTGTACGCTTACAGTATTATAGTTGGGGTGATTTATAGCTGGTATCCTGCTAGTGGCTATGTTGGATTCCTTGAAATTGGGCTCTTTATACCCTGGATAGATTGTGGATATCGATTTTATGGTATCTTTAAAGTTCAAAGGACATTGACTGAAAGCCATATAGGAATGTTTCACTTTTCAAAATGACGATTTTATTTGATAATAGGCCAAATCACCGATCATAAATAAATATTTATTATGCTAAAATGTTAGACAGAATTCATGTTATACTTCAACGGGATTCTTTAAACGCTACAGAGATAACAACACTTATACTAAGATAACATTACTAAGATAAATAAGACACAAGACAGTAAAATCAATTATACCTGCCTAGGCCTAAATCTGAGACTGAAAACATCTAACAGCTTTGCATATTGAGGGATGATAAATTTTGTTAATACTTATATTGGACGATTTGTTATTTTTTTATGTATAATTTTTATGTATTTTTTAAAGGTGATTAATTAATGAGATGATTAAATCAATACTTTACAAAAATTCCGCACACTAAGAAAATTAAAAGGAAAGTGTGAAATGTTAATGAATTTAAATGTACAGCAAGAATCATAGTTGGTACACACTTCATATTATTATATTATAACTTCATATAAAAATTCTCCTCAGCTTTCATGAGTTGATTCTGAATTCGTAATTAAACCAATGCATCTTTTAATCTTAATTATAATTACGTTGCAATTTAAGATACAGATCGGAACGTCATTGTTGTTATTCAGAACTGAGTTCTGGTGATTTATTTTAATTGGTCAACTATATCTGGATGAGGATAGTTTGGATGTGTGTGTGTTTCGGATGGCACGTTAAACTGTAGGTCCCGGCTGTCATTGAACATCCTTGGCAGTCGTTACGGGTAGTCAGAAACCAGTAAGTCTGACGCCAGTCTAACCAAGGGGTATTGGGTTGCCCAGGTAACTGGGTTGAGGAGGTCAGATAGGCAGTCGCTCCTTGTAAAACACTGGTACTCAGCCGAAACCGGTTAGACTGGAAGCCGACCCCAACATAGTTGGGAAAAGGCTCGGGAGATGATGATGGTCAACTATATCTGATCTTGTCAGATGTTTCTTAGAAACAATTAAATCTGTAATACTTTGAATCACAACCTCTTTTTATAAAGTAGGTAATCGAATTCCTTTAAATTCCAATAAATTAGTCTATAAGCTCTCTAAAGCTAGTGGCTAAGTAACCGCATGGGTCGATCGATCTTAGGGTTAAGCAATGCTTGGGGCGCTGTCGTTCCGGGGATGGATGACCATCTTTTCATGATTAATTTTTTCGTGTTTGAAGGCACGTTAAATTGGTGGGCTGTCATTTGTACATCATTGGCAGTCTTATGGGTAGTCAGAAGGAAGAGAGTCAGAAGACCGTGACCGTGGATCGTGATGCTCACGTTAATGGGTTGAGGAAGTCAGATATCAACCACATAATACCGAAGAACTTCTGCAATAGTGACAAAATATTTCCAATTATTAATACCTACAAAACTCTTTAAGCAATAAAAGAAAATGAATTGAATATCTCCTAATGTCTTAAAACAAATTCTCTTCATTAAATTAGTTAACAAAACAAGATCTAAGTGAACACTGTAATAGTTAATGTACAGTTAGCACAATAATGAGGTAACTGTAGCATTGTGACGTCATGACTTGGTAAACAAACTGTAGCGTCCTAAAACGGCGCGCCGATTGTACCGGCGGACACTTACCCACCCCAGAGTACCGTTAGCAGAATAATTCACTAAGAAAAATAAACGTTTTTTTTTTTAGCCTGGACTGTCCCACAGCTGGTCATATATGACATCCCGATTTTTAGACTCCACAAATCACAGTGGTAGGTGACCACGGAGTTGCGCCATCTCCAGGGCTACCCATGTCTACGGTGGCCGTCGGGTATCAATAGGGCAACGGTATTGGCCCACTTCTCCGAAAGTATTTGGCTGATATGTCCAACACAGTCATATCTTAATTTCGCTGCATTTCGACCCACATCAAACATTCCTGTAATCTCCCTAATGCAAAACAAAAATGACCCAATCTCATAACCTAAGCCTTGCACCCCACATATACACTGTCTTTGCCTGTAAACTTCTCTCAGGCTCAGCAAAACAAAAAGCTTTAAGTGTAATCTGCAGTCCTTCTAATTAAAGAAAAAGGACCTAGAAAAAAGCTTACAACAACACACGCACTTAACAAAACCTATACAACCAATAAATCTTTTTTCCCGACCGTACCAGCAACTTATCAGATGCACAGAAGAAAGCCGAATGCGTTAAACGGTAGTTAGTTAACCACAATTATTATTATTTAGTGCGTCGGCGAATAAAGGCAACGCCCACGCGAGCTAGTAGCGCTAGACTAATGCGGACACGCCCTTATTGTTGGAATAGAACGTACTGTGTTTTGTTTTATTATTTTTTATGTATAGAGATCATGTTAATGCATTGCGATATAAATTAAAGGATATATCTACCAAACGTGAATTTCTGAATTAAACGAAAGTAAAATACTTTGAGTTTCGGTACAAATCCTTGTAAATCCAAAAGAAAAATGCTTTCTTTAACATCACTCAATTAGCTGCATGCATAAGTACACTACTTAGTATTATTTAAATAAATTGCATCCTGTAATTTAATATATGTAAAGAGGAACAATCCTCTTTGGGTTTTATTTATTATTTTCAATACTTGTTTAATACTGACACTGACTTGTCAAGTAACTAGAATGTCTTTCTAAAACTCTTTGTAATATTCCCATTATATTCCTTAAAATATATAAAACTAATATTGTTCAATATCAACGAGTTTTCTTCTTTATGATTCACATCATAAAAGTTAATAATATACCCACCATATTCAAACTCAAACAAATTGTCAAAAAAACAATTACATGTCCCATCCACACTAAGCCAACAGCAACAGTAACAACGATGTTATCGGCGCCCGCGCAGCCGTCCCTGGAAATCATCCTATGTAGGTATTTATTAACAATTGTGCTGCTTGATGCGCACGATACCAGCTAATTACTGCCGTGATTTATCTTTGTGACGTCACAAAGCTTTGTATACAAATAGACATACCTATGTGTGTGTAAGAGTAACAATAGATGCTGTTGAGGTTTTGGCTGAAGAATGGAGGTTAGTTTAGGTGGGCTTTTTAAACTTTAAGAGTATTATATTATGAAGATGTGCTAGGAATTAAAATACATGATCTTGGTTTTAATGGTGGATTGTGTTATATTTGTACAAATCACACAATCAGCAGTTTTCGAACGTCAAAACTGAAAAAATCCCAATGGGTTTTTGCTGGGAAGAAGAAGTAGAGCAACAATCTCCCTAGCAATACACGAAACTACATTTTCATTATAAAATAATTATATTGTTTTTTTTTTTTTTTGCTAGTAGCAGTTAGCAAGTAGACATCTCATTTAAATTATAAATTGTATCTTACCAAAATTCTTGACGAATTTATGGTACATTACAAAAGGTACACTGAAAACTCCAGAAACATTTTCTTCACTTAAACCTCACACCACTCAAGTTCAGTCTTCTGATAAGCGGTATAACGTCGTAAGTGGCAACGGCAAACGTTTTTACACGCTCGCGCTAAAACGCGGTAAGTGCACAGTCTCACTAACACCTGTGTCGGATTTAGAGTGCGCCTTGTAACTTGGAGAGCGGAAAAGTTAAATAAAGCTCTGGAAATTATGACGTGAGCCAAATTGAGATTTTTTACTGGAACTTTGGTTCAGTAGGTAAAGTTGATGCTTGAATGTTTTACTTAGAAGATGGAACAGATACTGATACAGACTGTAATTGACAAATTCTCCAAACAATTTTCAAAATTAAGAAAATTTGACAGATTTTGGTAGCTTGATGTGCTAGTGTATGTATGTAAGAGTTGGTGTGGCTAATAATTTGACAACACCATTGGCGTAATGGTAACCACGCGGGACTGCCGTGCTAAAGTTCCCGGGTTCGATTCCCGGGATAGTCGACATTTGTGTGATGAATATGCTTGATGGCTGTGGTCTGGGTTTTATGAGAATTATAAATATGTGATATGTGTGTATATATAGTGAGTTTATCAGTTGTGTTGGCACCCATAACACAAGCTAATCAATATCTCACCATAGGGCTAACCGACCGTGTGTGAAAAGGTGTACCGATATTGTATTATAATTCTACGAGTATATTAATTCAAAACATATTTTTTTATACAGGTAATTCAACCAAGAGTAAAACTGGACGCCCGCCGTCTTAATAAATCCCGTATTCGTTGACCAATAATTTCACTTCTCACATTTCCATCGAAATCCAATCACACTTGTCACTAACTATTTAGAAAACAATATTTATTGATAAAACCATTACAGTAATGGCGAATAATTTGTCAAGTAAATTTTCTTCGCGATCCATCTCATGATAAGAGACTGACTTTCTTTTATTCGGGGACCGGACACCCAGGGAGCTAATTCAGTAATCAATATGCAGATTAAAGTGTTTAACAAAAATAGCACCTCGCCAGGTACTTGGGTTTTGACAAATAGTGTGAAAGCAACAACAACTTACCTCAAATTACACGGTCACTTTGCGAGGGTTATGACTCAATATGACTGCAATGAGTGAGGTGTTTCTCTTGCAGTGGAATCAGCGTTTACACAGCAAACTGTTTGAGGGGACAACTATTTTTGCAACGCATGGAAAAGTCATCAATGTTTTAACCAAAATCCTTTTTACAAAGTCTACCTTTAAATACAAATTGTTGACGTGCAATCTTATCAATAAAGTATTTTATACTAGTCCAGTCTCAGTCTATTCATTAATTTTTGTTGTTTATGATTTCTTTTTTAAGCATTTTTTTTATTTTTACTCTATAATAACCATTCTCCTACTTAGACAGATAGACTTAATAGAATTAACAAAATCGCTTCAGCTACTTTCAAGATTAATGTTAATATTAGGTAGATATTATTTTTACTTCTTTACTTTATTTATTACTTCCATAGGCAACTAAACTAAATAAGTTATTAAAAGGAGGATAAACTCTTCATAATTATTCCTCATATTATATATCAGCATCTAACATCGTGTTTTTTTCCCAGGATGAACCAGCATCATCAGGGGACAGCGGAGACGAGAGCGGCAGTGAACCGGAGTCGCCCAGTGAGAAGCTGCTGCAAGTTCACAAGCAGGAGTGGACGTGTGACACTAACGAGCGAGATGGAAAACAGAGGTAATGATTAATTCAAAGACAATCTTTTTAAAGTCTTTTTGGCGGGCTTTTATGGTATACCAAACTCTTTGTGAATGAGGAGCTTGTAGCTAAGTAAAAGCCCCACGGGTCGATCGATCGGTTAAGCAACGCTTAGCGCGGTCGGTCCGTGGATAGGTAACCACGCCGGACTCCCAAGCTGAGGGTCTCAGGTTCGATTCCCGATACGGTCCACATTTGTGTGATGAGCATGCTTGTTGACTGTGACCTGGATATTATTTGTAAACCATCAGTCATTTTTTATCTATTTACCGACTCCTTCCTTCAACGTCCATTATTGCTTTCAGAGAATCCCAGAACGAACCACTAGCGTCTACATCATCAACAACTCAAGAAGCTGACACGAGCAAGCCTTGCCCGTCTCTGCCGAAACTCTTGCCCAAGCTGGAGATGCCGGGAGGAGCTATGCTGTATCACTCGGGAGTGCTGGCTGGACTCGACGGCATCGGCAATAATCTGGGTCTAGGGAACTTGGCTATGGGGTATCCGCATGGCTTTATTTTGGGACTTGCTAATCAGGGACAGGAAGGTGGTGAGTATGCTGGATATTTTTTTAAAACTTTCTACTCCTTATGTGTTAGATATTTTCATGAACATATTGTTACGTTAAGTATTTTTTGCGGCAAATGTAAATAAATATGTATGTCTTTAAATTCAGAACTACGACTGGCCACAAATTTTACGGTATATGCTTCTGTCACTTAATGTTACCTTTATGTACACTTTGTCTCTGTGTGAGAGGAGGCCTGTGCCCAGCAGTGGGGCCATAAAAAGGCTGATGATTCAAAAACTCTAATCAATATAGCTAAAAGGTTTATATTCTTTTGTAGAGAAAAAGAATAAACAAATCTGAACAAAAGACTGTCGCATAATTTAAAATTCAATATTAGTACCTACAACTAACATTTTCAGACTATATAACGTTGACTCTCTTTTCAGACATAAACCGCTTCTAATATGCCTTATACTACCACTACACCGACACTAACCCCTATTCCATCACCCAGGGTCATCATCAAGCCAACCGCAATTCATCACGATCCCGCTATCGATGGCGATGGCGGCTGCAGCGGGCGCGCCCTCAGCCACCGTCACCAACGGGTGTGGAGCGAGCGCGTCTAGCGATGATAGCAGCGAGCTACAAGATTTGAGCACTGGGAGGAAGTGACGCGAAAGAGAAGGTAGGAACACAAAACCGCATTTTGCTAAATTCTCAAAAGTAACATACAATATAGGACGACCAAATTTAAGAGATATTTCACCGTAAGATTGTCGTCAAAACTTAGGACTATTTAATTTAGGAGGTTAATGAATTTGTTCTACCAATCGTCAAAAGATGGCGTCAAAATATTTTTTTGCTGAAAATGTTAGTTAGGAATTGTCAGAAGTTCACGCACGAAATATAACATTCTGCAGAAACTGCTTTAATTATTTCGTCGATTTTTGATGTTTCAAATAATAATTATTAATAATATTTGCGGAGAAACGCATTTTATCACTTCATTAAAGAGAATGGTGTCAGCTATCCAATTTGTACGAAAGGTTATGTAAACGTCATTAAAAGCAATGTACTCGTTCGTATTTTATACTTAATTTGAGTTTTTTAATATGCCTTTTTATTTATGTATGTATCGTTAGGCTGAAATAATTATGTGCCAAGAATTTTACAAGAATGAAATCTCATACTCATTTTTTTGTTAAATCAAAGTATCACATGGAAATTTATGTAAACCATATCTTGTTTCAGAAGAATCGCGCAAATGCTGGAGATCGTCATGTATCAATATAATCTTACGAAAAAAATTAAATAAAAAATGTATGTACCAAAGTTTAATATTTGGACTTCTAGACATAACAGGCTATCTAGATTTGTTTATAGGTAGTTAGACTTTATCAAAAATATCACATTGTATTTCATACATGTCATTTTATATATCGCCATAAGGCCTTGTTCAAATTGTAAGCGGAAAGCGATTTCATTCATATTTTGTGATAGAAATTTTCATCATTTTTTAATGTTACTTGTGAAGAGCATATCTAAAATCGTATGATATTAGTATTGTATAAAATACGCTTCTGTAAATTAATATTGTACTCTATATTTATCTGGTTTTCACCATTGCAGAGACCGAAATAGCAATCCGAACAACATATAGTAAAAGTCATAACAAATAACAAACTTTTCACTAAATTGTTAAAAACTCGACTGGTTTTACGAAAGGAACTATAGCAATCAATGTAGTAAGTGCCTCTCATATATTTACAATGTTATTTTCGTTTCAACCACCTTGTTTAGCTCAGAACTTTGGCAAAGCAAGTTTACTTTACTTGATGAGATTCCTATCGTATGGAATGGTAATATTTGTCCAGTTTCTAGACTCAATTGCCTTTACAACGTCGCCCGAATTCATAAAAATAAATTCATCGAATCTAACTTAATTTGCAATGCAAGTACTTGCCAATTATAAGTCACTTTATGTCAAAATGTGAAACTTTTAGTGACTTCGGTAATTAAAATTGTTTATTGTATGAAAAAGTGAAAAAAAACCTTAATTTATTGTATTTAAGTATGTAGATATTAATATTGTTTTGTATGAAAAAATAACAAAGAAACATGCGTATTTTTGTACCAAACATTAATACTTAATTAAACTAATAACTTGAAGTTTAGAGTAATATTGATACACTCGTTTAAAACGCATTTTAAATATAATGTGAGTTCTACCGTATTTTTAGTTTTATTGTCTTTATCACTTTTTATTTGTTTAGTTTTAATTAAATTTGTACGGAAGCGGGCTGTTTTTTTTTAATATTTGGAACAATTTCCAGATTACGATTTTTTTAAGACTTACCAAAATAGGTAATCATTAAGTTGGAAGTCTAATTTTGTTTGTTTATTCGCGCTTTAAAGTAATCGTACAATAAGTAGTTTGAATATAACATGCTTGTTTATACAAAAAAATACTTAAATTATGTTTAACTTCAAAGCTATATTAAGTTACGTATTTATAATTCACCCGCTTCCGCTACCTCGTAAGCGCTCGCTGTCGGTGTGACCGCGGACCTATCGTCACTATTATTGAAGCATTTATTATAGTTTGGTTTACTTTCCAGTATTTTAGTTTTTTCCCCAGTCAAATAGATCACAGGACAACATTTAAATTAACCAAATAAATACATAAGAATATTATGTATAATTTTTTTTTTATATACAGGGTGTAAGGGACAGACCTCCGCAGACTGACAGGGTGCATTCAGCTCCTTATTTTGAATCATATTCAATTGTTCTTTTGAGGTTTTAAAAGAAATTAGTTTTATTGGATTTTTTCCATAATATTACGGAAACAATATCATGAACCAGTCTTCTTATATAACTCACCCATCAGTCTGCGGAGGGCTGTCCATTACACCATGTATAAGCCTCAAAAACTATTGATTATTTCTAAGCAATAATATGAACACTGTGAATGCAAAAAAATGCAGTGCAAGAATTATTTTTCGGTCTGCCAAAAATTATCTTAAGGCATTAAAGTATTATACATTATTACAGTATTATACAAAGCTAGTCAAGATTAATGCAATACTATTCTTGCACTCATTTTCTTGCATATAATATTCAATTGTTACTTACAAAGGTTTATTAATTCAATCTTCTTATATCAGGACAGTTAGAACTATATAATGTAATTAAAAATCAAATTCACAAGCGAGGCTATAAAAAATAATTAAATAATCAATTTTGTCTAAAATCATTTTTTTGCTACATGAAAATAAAAATGTGGTCAAGCTGATATTATTATGGACAAAATATCCTTGTTGTATATTTTTTTTCGTAATAACTCATTGTTTGTGTTTATCTAAATCGGCCATTTTAATTATTTTCTGTAACCTGTGATCTATAGACGATATTTTGTGTATATCGATCAATACAATAACATTGTAACAGTTTTTTTTTCTTATTGTAATAAATGTTCCTTTCGTTTCGATTTTTTGTAATAAAAGTAATTAAAAATTGTTGTTTGTTCTTGTTATTCACCCTTGTCTTACGTTACTTCAATCATCATCATCACCATCACCTTTATTATTGTCCCACTGAAAGGCACATGCCTCTTTTCAGACATTTAGAATGAGTATTAATCGCCACGCGTGCTCAATGGGGTTTTTGGAGTTTTGGAATCCAGGTTTCCTCAAGATGTTTTTCTTCATCTTTACTCAGCCCTTGGTGTTAGTGATTAAAACACCAGCCATTTGAGTACGAGTGTATGGGTTCGTTTCCAGGTCAGGTAAATACCAATATAACATTTCTTAATTTTACTCCAATGTCAATATAAAAGAATTAGAAAGTAGTTAAAAAGTTTAACGCTTTTTTCTCTATTCAGAAACCAGCTAAACTATTAAAACTTTAATTACTAGCTACAGCACATGGAATTAAACCATAACCATTCTTATTATCTACCATGTCGATTTATCGATTACACTTATCCGTAGAAACAAAACAATAAAATCGAGACACACTTCATTGTTAAATGCGCAAAAAATCAATTAATCATAGCGAATCCCGCGCAATAGTAAAAAATAATCATAAAACTTAATAGCGAATTCAATTGTATGAAAACTGTGAGGTATCGAAACGAAAAAAATAAACTGGTTTCAAAAGAGCTCTCAAATTGCACTGATGATTAAAAAATCTTGGAATTTTACACTATAGATTCGTATCCAGGGGTCTAGTTATACTGGTGGTATATATTCGGCATAGTTGTATAGCATCAACAATTATTATTCGGTATTTAATAACATAGTGAGTGATTGCTGATTGGCTCCCATCCAACCAATCAGCTCATTCGATCCGCAATGAATATGCCTTTCGATACTATGAAATAATGGAGACGCGAAAAAATGCGAACGCCTATTTTATTATATATTTTACTGTGGGCAACCCGGTTTGGGATGCCAGTAGCATGGTAGACAAAAACCTTAATTTTTAATATTTACTGACATTTGATGTTGATGTTGTGAATTAATACCGTAACATACTTATCGATAGTTGTATTTAAGTCATTTATGGGTGCACGTTCGCTGTTACTGGTCCATCGCAGAAGCTGTACCTAGTCCTTATTCAAGAAATTTAAATGGATGATATATGTAGTATGAATGATGAAGATGCAGTAAATATAAGACCTAAGTCAAAATTATGTCTCTATTTTGATAAAAGATTGTTATATCAAAAAGCCGTTTACCTACTACACAAAATCTTTTAATTTTTAAGCAATGCAAGAATCATCAAACCCAAATTCAAAATCATTTATTCAAACTTGGCGGCAAAACAGCACTTTTTAAAAGTCAAAAATTGCAAAAGACAGCCCCCAAAACGCCCACCCTTTACCCCGTCCTATGTGTTTTTGCTGGGAAGAAGAAGTGGCGCAACAAACTCCCCAGCACCACATATACATCGTCTTCTTGTTATCGAATGATCTACAGATTTTATCACTTACCGAGTTTACGGCTTCGGGTTGTTCGTAAGAGGTACCGCGGCCCTAGTACACAAAAACCTCCGGAAGGAACATAGTGGGTTTAAGTCTATACAAAATCCAGCCATCTGAATAAACAAATCTAAGTTCTAAAACAGCTACTGCGCCGTCTCCATACCACCTGTGTGCGCATTTGACAAGCTCCCAACATGGCGCGCGTTAAATATTCAAGTACGCCATGGCTGGAACATGTGTGCGCTTGTTAATCACTGCGACCAATGAACTGTTCAGAAAAACCTAAGTTTCAAGACTAGGTTCGTTAATTTAATCAGTTGATAATTAATTGGTAAATGTAGCAGAATTTTATATAAGAGAATGAATGGTATAATTCTCTATTTAATCTTACAGCAGGCTTAGCATAGCAACCGTAGAAACAAGTTTTGTTTACCGGAGAATGGACATAATGACAGAAAAGTGACAGATTGACGTAAGATTTCCTTCGACATTTTTTGAAGAAATTTTTCTTTTCTTCGATCGACATAAGTTTACATGTTATTATAATTATGCAGAAGACATGTTGACATTGACAGAAAGAGCTTTGTCTTTTCTTGACAGAATAGATATCGAATCGCCATGATAAGCCTGCTGGAGCATTAGATGGAGGATAAGTATCGTTAGCATTAAAAACATTATTTTTGGGACGATTAGGAATAAATTTGTTCAGCTAACAGCTAAACTTTTAGTTGAGAACCACTAGAAAATTCGCACTGGACAGTTCACGAAGCATAACTGTTACCATACCAAATATTGTCTGAAGCGGTCCTTCGTTTTTAGAAGTGTTATATTGGACTCTCGTTCATATTTCTACAGTTTTATAATTGTATGTGGTAGTTTATAAGTACATATTGTTATCTTTATAAATTTTCATTTTATTTTCTATAGGCCCTAGTTGCATGAAACAAAGGAATAAAGATATATATATCGTAGGAAACATTTGTCGATCGCGTAGATTTCTTATACCTAGTTCTATAGTACACAAATATCGTAGTTGCCCGGAGATTGCGGAGTCCGATTTTTTAACATATGTATGGGTTCAAAGCCTGCCAAGTACCGATGCGACTATTTGAAGTCATAATATATCAAATCTATACTGTCGATGTTATGGTGCGAAGGAAATAGGTTTTGGTGACAAGTGCAGCCGCATAGTTAGCATACAGTCGTGCACCTTTCATCTGCCTAGCCTTTATCCCAAGCTATGTTGGGCTCGTCTTCCAGTGTCCAGTGACTGCCTGTCTGACCACTGCATCCCAGTTTCCTAGACACTAGTGATACTTGTGTATTGTTTTTTTGTATAGAACATAGGTTCTTCAAACCACACAGCCAGCATTGTGTTCCAGGCGTGTTTTTTGCACCATTTCGTCTTCCCAGCGATAACGCACATAGGATTGAGAGGTGGTTATTTTTGGGGGTTGTTTTTTTCTAAAATTGACCTTCAAAAACTACAACTTCGAATGAATGTATTTTTATCTTTATCGGCGAATTTTGCTGAGTCTCACATTTCTCTATCTGTCTTCCATTAGCTGTCCGCAACAAATTACCATACCAGAACAAACTAACACCATTACTTTTAGTTCAACATTTCATTAAGGCATTTCACTAAGCCTTTCTTTCAGCAAATTATTCCACAAACAAACAAAATGAATAGCCAACACATAGAATAGCAAACAACCGTCGTTGCCTAAGCACTAATTGAATACGTCGACCCATTGTCATTAGTTATCGGGACTTTAGTGTCGGTATTTTTAAATGGACAAACGGTTAAAGAGAAAAATGTACGGAAATACATTACTTCCACGTTCTTTGGGAAGAAAAAACGATGTTTTAGCTGCTAAAACACTTTCAAAGTAGTTTCGTAGTGACTGCTAATATTTTAATGTAGATTATTTGCATTGTTGACGGATAAAGATCTTGATGGATTTAATTTTAATCTACAATAGACTAGTACATCAAGCTACCCAAAACTAACAAATTTTCCCAATAGAATTTTGAACTTTGGCTTCAGCGATGAAGTTGAAAATCTATTTAGGAAATTTAACATATTGTAGTAGCTTGATGTGCTGGCGACTGTACATTTCTTTTCATATTATAAGCATTTGAAATGAAACCTGAAAACTAGACAATACAAAGAAAGTTTAAGTTTATTGTATATTTGAAATGCAAAACAGATTTAGGAAATTGAACAGGTTGTAATATTTCTAAACCTACCAGTCTATCTATCTCGTCTTCCATGATAACCGATTTCTGTAATGATTTTTTCTCGTAATACACCAGCTTTTGTAAGCTAGTCTTGTAAGCGTATATAAATTATGTGTAATCAGCGTTTCACGGCATTTTAGACATAACAACATAAGATAGATCACTTAACACTCAAAATGTATGCTAGAAAAAAAGTGACAAAAGCAGTGCTGGTTTCCAAACCCTGGTTCTCATTTCAACATGACAAACACAATCACCAAATACAATCTAAACTACATACAAAAACCGGGGTTTCAGGTTGTCTATCTCCTCAAATACGTAACATATTCCAACCGCTGTATAGCAAGCTATCAACATACGGAGTATTCTGATACGAACCTGTGTAAGTATCGCATTACAAATGCATTACTGACCACTGCACAGTCCTCGCATGGCTATCGGCTATCAACAGCCGTCACTCTAGTTTGCAATCCTAATTTCTGTATGTTATACATATCAATATGTGTTACGGCAGGAGGTAAATTGTAATTGAATTTAAAAACCTTTGCTTTTAGTTGTTTTAGAGACTTAGTTGGTGTTTTTTAATCATCTGCTTAACCATCTAAGTGTTAGGGTGCTTACATCTAGTGTTAGGTTGTTAACATTTATAATATTATCGTGTTATACATCGTGTTATAGTGTTATAATTATGATGATGATGATGATGGCTTCCAGGCCGTTGTCGGCTACGGCGGCCGTTCTCTCTTAAGCGATCAGCCAGCTGTGCAGGACATATTATAGTGAACAAGCATTCGCGCAGATACAGGTGCACTCTCTATTTCCTCACTCTCATAATCCAATGGGACGGCAATCTGACACGACCGGAGAGAGATCAGGCGTAGGACCGACATTTACGTGCTCTCCGATGCTCGGGTGAATCAATCACCAGCTTCCAGACTCCAGGCAGCTTAATGAAAGTTTCTCAAAACCCACAGACTACTAGACCAACGAGGCAATCAATAATATCATAGAACTGGTGTGTGGGAGTGTGGGAGCACCCTTATTGTTGCACATAATAATGATAAGGGCATCCAGACCGCTTGTCGGCTACAGCAGCTGCTCTCTCTAAGGAGTTCATCCGGCAAACATGGGTGCACTCCCTATTCCTTCATTGTCATAGCCCAATGGGACTAATGGGCAATCAAACACGATAGGAGAAAGGTCGGGCGTCATCTTTTTTTAATATTTTTTTCTGTCTTTAAGTAACTTTTGTTTTAGGGCATTATTTTAAATGCGAATGTATGTATGTTGAAAATCGTTTTAATTTTGTTTTAAAGACTGAATCTGAAATAATTGTAGATATTATATAGATAGCTTTTATAATAATGTTGGTGCTATAAATTCATGTTCTATAGTGCAAGACCTAAAGATTTCAATCAAAATATGTGTACCACCAACCACTATATTCTAGAAAATTCAATTTACGTAGCTTCAATATCATTTCCTGCAACTACAGGGTGTTCAATTGGACGAAAATGTAGGTTTCGTTTCACATATTGAAGTTGAACGATAGCATTGCGAAGTATAGCGGTGTCATAAATGTGGTGAACGTAGTTGTAAGATTTCTGGGATAGACACCAGCAAATAAAGCTACTACTTCTCTATCTTTAAAATTTCCTTAACCGATTTTCAATTTTATCGCTGAAGCATTTGGTTCAAAGTTGATTGGGAAAATTTGACAGTTTAGTATAAGCAAGCTGTTGTGAAAATGTTGAAAGAACTGTAACCTGCCAACTTGCGGAACACACTTAGGTACTAGGGAACCATGAAGTTATGACAAGTTTGTAGTCGGATGTATTTTACAAACGTAGGTAATTACAAGATGCCCTTCGACTTCCAAGTTCAACTTCAAGTGGGCGGAATACGCCTACCTGAATAAAACATGGTGTTATATTATTATATACCTACGATTGGTAAATAATGTATAAAAAGGTTTGGTACATAGGTCTTCAATCTTCAACATTGTATTTTTTTTAAATAATAATAATAAATATCATTTATTGACGTAATGAAACCTTTTTCTGGGCCAGTCTTAATTTAGTAAAACATTTTAAAGTCACTCTCACTTATCGTTTTTAAGAAAAAATAATTAGTTTTTTTACTAACTATTTAAGTAAAATAAAGTACTTACATGATATCAAAAAATTATGACGGCATTGTTTTTACTTTCATACAAATCGCATAGAAACTAACCTTTTTACACAGTTCAGTAAAAGTAATGAATTTGACTTATTGTAAAAAATTACCCTATTAAATTCGCGCCTAAGTCAATATTTTAGACAGATGGCGAATTTTAATTAGTGAAATAACAATTTCAAAGATCCGTTCAGTATGTCCCGTGTTATCTAATAGACAATTTGTATATAAAAAATATTATAAACAAAGTAAAACAAACAATCCTACAATAAATAATGCACCACAAGGATATCGGCTTTACAGACAAGGTTTGTTTAAATTAAAATATTTTTTCCTGCACGCCAGTCGCCATCTTGCATAGTTGCTTGTAGGAACAAAGTCTTTGTTTACGGAAAATTATTATGAACTTCATTCAGATATGGAGATTTCTTTTTATGAAGAAAATTTGCTTCTACTACCATAAAAATATTACCTTAAGATTTTAGAGTTAAGTATATAGTTTTTAAAATTGGCAATTGACTGCATGTAAATTATTAAAATGGTGTCGGCCTAGTCTTTAACTTGCAACTTTTTTTAATTGACACGTCCTTTCTGAAGTAATCTTGAAGCTACAGGTGAAGGTAAACATCGCGAGAAAACCTGGAAAACCCTATAAAGTTTGAAATCATCAAGCTGCATTTAAGCAAGCTCAATTCTTGAAGCTCCCACCAATGTGACGATAAAAGGCTGATAATGAATGAAATTATTATAATAAGAAAACTATGCGTGCATAATATATTTTATTCAGCCTAATAGATGATAATAGCAATATATTATGCCCACAAATAAACACTTAGGTCATCACCTGTACCTACTCTCTGGTACTAAGGTACTAAGGTAACAGTTTTCTTTTGTTTCCATAGACAACAGAAAATCAGACACAGAACTCCTTCCCATATGTTCAGATCAAATGATAATCAAATACAGGCCAGTAACACGTGGAGTAAATAAATAACTTGATTTACTGCCGAACTCGATCGCAAAATAAGTAAATCGTTATAATCTTATCTTTATACTTTATTTACACAACAAAATTTAAATATTTACATAAAAAATATATACATATATATAATTAAAAAATGGCGTCAAAAAATTCCTCCTCATCGCTGCTCGCTGGGAGTGTACCCAATATTATCTTTATTGTGTTGTTTGCCACCCAGTAACACAATTACTTGTGACCTGGGAGAAAACGAAAATATATTATTTTTGTTGAACAGACGCCAGCACATCAAGCTACCCGAAATTGCCAACTTTGAACCATATGCTTCAGCGATAAAGTTGAAAATCTATTAAGGAAATTTGACAGATTGTAGTAGCTTGATGTGCTGGTGTCTGAATATGAAATATCAATAGTGTTTTGATGTTACTCACATGATCTTTGACAAGGTGAAAAGTAATGCTATCTGCTCTCCCTTTCATATACGTCTCGATCTTATGCCTCAGCTTCATCTTTCAATATTATTGCGTGAAAAACTTTTACCGAAGGGGTTTCGGGTGACCCAGGTAACTGGATTGAGGAGGTTAGACAGGCAGTAGCTCCATACATAACACTGGAGCTCAGCTGCAGCCAGCTCAATGCAGCTGAATATAGTTTGGGAAAAGGCTAGGTATAAGCACATGAACATAAACCTTATTTCGTTGCAGGTTCTGTATAAGCTCAACAAAATTTTCCTTAATTATTTTCCCAATGCTTAATTGATATCTACATAAGCAGCTTCCGCCCAAAATGAAACACGGAAACTTACAGCCCAGTTCAGCACACAGAAAATTTTCCTCTAGACAACAGACAAAAAAAAAACTACATTATGTTTAAGATTCAGTGTAGCAAACACATGAATATTTTGCTAATGCTCATTATTCCAATAAATGCCACCATAATTGGGTAACGCGCGTCATTTTTGGCTAGGGTGACCATAAAAATAAAGGACTGTTCATTTGCATTGTCTTAAACGTCATACGTAAATATATTATTATGCAAATATAATGATGAATGAAAATGTTGATTGTTATCATGACAGACGTGGCTTATAATGTATTTAGTAATTAGCAATTTAAAAACGGATATCTTTTTAGGCAGAAATTCAGTACCTACTTAAGTGCTAGTTTAACTACTATGTGGATGCCTGATATTTTAATATATTTTGGTCTTTAAAATAGTGGTGTCTTTAGTAATTTATTTTATATAGAAGTAAGTAGAAATATTGCACTGTTTCTAGGATTGTTTTATGCAAATAAAACTGTGCTAAACATAAAAAAATACAAACGAAACAAAAAAAATTATAAAGTCTTGAATTTTTGCATGTTTTTACAAACTTAATAACTAAACAAAAAATAAATAAAAAGGACAAATTAAAACAATGCATCAAAACATAACATTAAAACCCTCAAATAATGGTCACAACAAAATTCATCGCTATGAGCGAGCACGCGCCCGCCTAAATTGTCCGTCCGGTCTCAATATGGCGTCGCATCGGCGTTCAACTCACGCGCATCAACGCCTGAAGGACGCTTTTCACGTGGAAATATCATTGTTTGTAACTATACCTGTGTGAGTAACAAAAGTTTTGTATGTGTGAGTTACAATAACAAAGAATGAAATATGTTTAATTGTTTTCATAAGGATAAAGTATACAATATTTTTTCTACGAATTCGGGTTACTAGTACTAATACGGGGGGCTATTGATTTCTTTTTTGATGGGCTTGAAAAAGTTTGTACAGTTGTTGCGCATTTATTTTTATAAATAGATAACCTAATATGTTTTTTGTGCTGTTAAACCTTTTGACCGCCACAGTCACGTATAGATGACAAGACAAAAAGTGCCCAGCACGCCACGGTACATGGCAGTCTTTTAAAGTAAAAAATAATAGTTTTAATTAATATAATTCCGAACTCACTACTGTATTGTAGGTATTTATGAATGAATTCTTAGCTTAGCGCTGAGGGTACGTCTTTTTTTGACAAAGCGAAACAATCAAAAGGATAAATTATAAAAAAAGTTTAATTGTCAAGTAAAGGCCTCTTTTATTGGCATAATGCTTTTGTAATACATACAGGTACGAAAGTAAATTTAGCAACGATACTAGGCAACCTGCAGCAGACCACATCACACTTATCTCCCAAAAAACAGTCTAGTAATTAATCCTTTAATTAAAGAACAACCGAAAAACACAATTTATACAGGAAGCAACACCTGACACATTTTACATGGCGACATGAACCTTAATTATCATTCCGCAACTATGCGACTTTTTTTTTCAGAGGCTGAAAATGATGCCTTCGCCACACACCCGGCGTTTGAGCACAAAGTAAACTTTAATTACGCGACATGTCCCGTTTTTTGTGTCAGCCATTTTGCAGCGCACGGCTTCCAATTTTGAATTATTTCTAGAATAAATCTTTTGTGATGCTTTTTAAATTTTTAGGAAGGAAAATGGGGTTCTTTGATTTGAAAATTTCAGGTCATTGGCGAGCTACCAACCGTTTGACTATGTGATTCTGTTGAGCATGTCACGTGTTTAGTTCCCGCTTGGGACAATTAAAATTGGTTATCTCCTTCTCCATGTTGTATGCATGTATGTTTCATCTTCATCAGCCTTATTACTGTCCTTTCACAGATTGATGACCAGACGGAGTAGTGGATAGTGTACCTGCCAGCCAAGCTGGAAGTTGCGGGTTCGTTTCCCGTATAAGTCGAACATTTTTATGCATGAGGTTAAGTTAAACCAACTTATTTTGTTTGTTCCTATGAATAATATGTATATGTATGTATTTACAAAAGAAAGTTGATGTCTTTACAAAGTCCAGCCGTTTGTGTGTGAAGACACACTCACAAATTTCGTTTTTATAGATGAGTGTGTTGTGATGTGATAATGTGATATGTATGTGTGGTAGTGTCATGTGATATGATATTACGCTGCACTGTACAAAACTTCTGGCTGCGAGCTGGATGCGAGAAGCCGAAAATCGATCTCAGTGGCGTGCACTTGGAGAGGCCTATGTCCAGCAGTGGACTGCGATAGGCTGATGATGATGAATGATGATGATGATGTACAAAACTTCAACGAAGGAATTTAAGGACATTTTCTCACTACTGGAAACCTATAAAGTTTCCTACATAGCTGTTCTAACTCACGACTATTTTGTTTGATGTTCTTACGAGTATACAAACGACACATTATAAACATGAGTGCACATAGTCGGATGCTATTCGCAGCATGTTGACGAGACCGTGTGTACTCTGCTGTTATGACGCGCTGGTACCGCTAACTAATGCTCAGTTTAAATGCTATCTATCTTAGGGTGTATTACGTGTAGACATTTTTATGGAGCTAGTAACTAAAAGGGATGTTGACGGCTGATTGCAAGTGCTAAGACTCTTTCAAATGCAATTGAGCCTTCGATCTTTCGTATCGTAATCTGAAGCAGATTTTGCTTGGTCATATAGTTCAAGAAAAAATGGTCGCTTTTCTTACTAAACTTTGCTACTATGACAAACGCCCAAAAGTGTAAAATTACCTTAAATACTCTTTTGAGTTTCTCTGTGTTTCCGAAGACACGTTAAATTGACATAAGCTAGAAATTCTAAAATTTTATCTTACTAAGAGGTATTGGGTTGGTCAGATCAGATAGGCAGTCACTCCTTACAAAACATTGGTACTCAGCTGCATCTGGATAGACTGGAAACCGACCCCAACATATTTAGGAAGGGTTAGACAGCTGTTGCAGGGAGGTATTTTGTTTTATGTTCTTTCGTACTGATTTTTAATCCTTACACCCAAGGCAATAGCAACTGTCAATCACCAACGGCTATTGAACGTAATAGAGCATCATCCTTAATAAGGCCAGTACAGGACTGGGGGTAAAAAAGTCTAAAATTATGAGATGGGACGATCGTGTTACGAGTGGGCACAAAAACTGTGGCCGGCACACACGCATCGTACGAGACGCAAGGATCGAGTTGTACAGAGTAGGACTTTTAGATGTAACGGAATAATGTCGTGACGATTACGTGTCGTAGGGTTTTAAGATAAGGGAAAAAGAGGTGAAAAGTAAGATGGTGGAAAAAAAAGAAAAAGAAGGAATTTAAAGGCATTTTGAAAATAATGGAAATTATTTTATTGATATTGAAAACCATGCTTTAATGGCGGTGGTGTTATTCACACGATTTTGACAATTGATTTAGAAACATTGATAAATCGGTTTTTATGTGTTTGTTTCTAATTATATCCGAAGTCGCATCGTAAGTATAAAAGGTGTGTATCAATTGTCGATAAGTAGCAGAGAGTAGCAGGTATAGAGGGCGTAGCTCTGTCTCCCGTCGACAGCGAGCAGTGCACACAGGGGGATTTTTGGAAAATACAGAAAATTCTTTTAAAAATTCTTTCAATTTTCAATTTTAAAGCTTTTCATTTAGTTGGTTTAAATTTTATTTACTAAATAACTTCGTAATTTGTGTGTCATTTTTTATAATGTAATTGAATATTTCACTATCAAAATTTTACTTACATTGGTTCCTGAAAATTATGTCGATTAAATGGTACTAAATACAGAATATGGCAATAAAATTAAAGTACAGTGGATACAATACAAAATCCAGAACCACAAACAGGCAATGAAAAATGCCCCCGTGTGTGCAAGTCCACGCACGTAGCTTATGATATTCAGCGTACGAGCACAGCACAAAAAGCGGGCGCAGCCATTTTAGCGGCGCGCGCGCAAGGCAGTTATTACGGGAAATCTTATGTTAATTACAATTATGTACTCCCAGTCCCGCGTCACATACGATACTGAGCAAAAACTCAGATCCTATACAATTTTAATGCGCCCACTGGAATTTACGGGAGATTCCACGTGGAAGGCGAAAAAACCTCGTGTTGTGGCGTGTGCGTCGAATTTTGATTCGCGTTTGTTTCTAGGGGTGCTGGGGTTCACGTTTGTGAGTTATGGAGCAGTGGGTGGGGTGCACGCTGATTAGTGATTTTGGATGTTGAAGAATTTTGGGTTCATGGTCATTTTGAAACACAATGATGTAATTTCGATTTTGAACTTTGATGATACGTGGTGTGTCAACAACTTCGCGTAACGCTGGTTTTAAAGTTTTTTGTACCGATTTGGCGATTTTTGAACCAGAAGCTTCACCGTAGAACCCTAGACACTTGTCCTTTACTATAAAATTACGTATTCTTCGAATTAACTTAACAGCTCAGACAAGACGTTTGAACAAACATTATTTTAATAAAATTATCATTAGAAAATTGGCATGTTAGCAAAAAGTTCATTATCTAGACTTTAGAACATACTTGAATAAGTGATACCAGAGAACCAGTTCTGATAGGGGTGTGTACTTAATACCACCTGCCTTTTTAGACCCACCCCAGTAATAGCCGTCCCAGTAAATATTTATCTCCGTACACTATGTATGTAAGAATTATCTTCAACGACAGCAAAAAACTGTACATTCCCGCATGTTGTATCAATATTATTGAAGCCCTAATGAAGCTTGCTTTGTATTTATTTTTACTGTTTAACTGTATGATAGTAATCGTTGTTGCGTTGAAAGTAAAACTATTGTGAATTCTAGTACTTTTTGGGATTTGGAGGTAAAGGCAGCTAAGTTTCTTGGTAAATTGTTATGATAAATATACCTAATTAAAGAGATTATTGCGAAACGTTTACCCTCGTGTGGTTGTTTTGTTATAAAAGTATTCAATGTGGTTTTTTTTCTTCAAACATCGGATGTTAGATCTTTGGCCCAATGTCATAGTCAGAAATTATTTATCGGCCTTCATTTTTATAAAAAAATAAGTCCATGTAGGAATTTGGAGTTAAGTAGCATCCACTCGGGACGACCGTTCAAAGGTTAAATATTACATTGGCACTTTTCGAACGACAAATTAACCAAAGGCCATCTATACCGTCTTTCCGTAACTCTAAAATCACATTTTTACATTTGACCAGTAGTCAAAACCCAGAAAGTCTGATAGCCAGTTTTACCCGAGGACTTTGGAGATCAGATAAGTTATCGCACCTTGTATTATAGTGTTAAGTCTGACCAAGGCGTATTGGGTTACCTGGGTAACTGGGTTGAAGAGGTCAGATAAGCAGTCGCTCCTTGTAAAACACTGGTACTTAGCTGAATCTGGTTACAATAGAAGCCGACCCCAAAATAGTTGGGCAAAGACTCGGGAGATGACTTCTTATGTTTATAAGATGACCTTTGTGTTTATCAAGTATTCTGCAGTGAACAAACCAACAAAGGAGGAATCTGTGCCACGCCAGCTCGTCTAGTCCTCACAGCTGCGATTAGCAGGCGCCGTGCAAGCCAGCCGCCCCGTATGGCGCATGCGCCGATCAGCTTACTTTACTTTCGTCGCTTGCGTCCGCCGGATGCGGACCGTTCGATGCACGCGTTCGGTTTGTTACGGTTTCCGTAGTTTGTTTATTGGGGAATTCATTTGTTTGACTTCATAGCGCTTTGGAAGCTCATTTCCTTTATGAGACTCTAGGCTCTAGATGATTGGGCTAGTACATACCTACTTTTTTATGAAAGCGGCGAAATATATAATATGCAGTTATTTAAAGTTAAAGAGCTTGGTTAACCTACTTTATATCACGGAAGTTTTATGATACTTATTCCTTAAAAAAAAGTTAAATGTGGTAAAAAAAAAAAAAAACAAAAATAAGTCACTTTATAACTAAAAAAAAAAAAACAAAAATTAGTCACTTTATAACTAACTGCAATAAATCTTTGGTCCGTCAAATCAAAATAATTTATTACCCAATATAAAATGTCCAACCCGTAGCAACCCAAAGGAGCGCGTGCGCCCATCAAGATGGCGATATTGTTATGCAATTGGCGCGAAAGTAACTGTCAACTACCTTCCTGTGCCACCGGATATTGAAATAAATAAGTGTTAGTGCCATTATAGTGCCAATCACGTGGCAATACGTGCCCATGAATATTTGATTGACATTGAAAATATATAATTTGGTATGAAAGTACCATTAGGCGGAGATAGGTTTGTATGTCGATTGCATGATCATTAGCGTAGGCAAGTATGTTGTTTACCGCATGTTAAAATATCCACATCGTAAAATTTTATTTTATCAATCTGTTCATTCGTGTTAACTTCAGGTCAAGCTAGTACCAATATACTATGTTATTTTACGAATAATAAATTTTCTAAGAACATCTTGGACACCAATTGCTTGTATATGTATAGGTGAAGACAAACATCCTGAGCAACCGTGGTGACTATCGCTCATTCTTTCTCAGTATGAGAAAAGACCTCTCCCTTTTTAATGTGATAATAAAAATTGCTGATGATAATCTAGTAATTATCAACAAGTATTTTTATTATCCTACTGCAGGTCAAAGACTTCTTGAATGAGCGTTAATCATCACGTTGTTGCACAACGCGGATTGGCGTTTTCATAATTTTTAAGTCCAGGTTTTCACAAGATATTTTCCTTCTTTACACATAGAGAAGTAAATTATGACGGACTGGGCGATACAACTCACACGAGGGAAACCCTCATACATATAGGAACCACCGTATGATATGTCATTGGTAATTTAATATTAGAACATCTAAGCAGAATCAATCCCTTTGGAGGAAACTACAGGACCTTTGAACGGAAAATAATGAAGTATCACTATTGATAGTGCAATTGTAATTGTATTCTACTAACATTTACTAACTTAAACACTTTCCACCTTATTATAAAAATTGGTTTTAAAAAGTACTACAGTAAGTAAGTAGTTCGGCTTCAGTACTAGATTTACACCATTAACTTCCTTCAGGAAGATGTTTTAAAGCTAGCACTAAAGACGGTACTTTTTTAAGACCACTTTTTATTACAAGGCAGATTAATTTCCCTTTCTTTCTGTTTCGAAAAATTCCTCGGCTGTAACAAGACTGGCAATACCCTAATATACCCCAACGACAAAAAGTATTTAATCAATATAGACAGATTAAAATTTTCAGTAGGTATGTAAAGCATATATCACGCTACGAGAGACCGTCGCGACGGCGTGTGATCATTAGGCCTACAAATAATATTTGTACCAATCAAATGCTGTGTGATTTTACTCAGAAGCTGTGTATACAATAATTCAATAAAAAAATATTTTTCTAAAACCGGCTAAGTGTGACCCGGACTCTCGCACGAAGGGTTGCGTAGCATTATCTATAAAAGACCCCAAAAATCACATTAAGGCCATTAAGTCCGTATCCAGCAGAAGGCACTAGTCATAGAAGCCAGCGTCGGTTCTGTAAGCTTCATTGTAAAATTCGAATCTTAATCTACCATGATTTTCTTGATTGCCATTCATAAAACTCACTTTTTCATTCAAATCTAAATTAGCGCTACTCATGCGAGCGTGTTTGCGAGTTGAACTAAATGAACTTTCGAGATTTTGACAGAAAAATGTATGAGATGTATGATGAATGTATGAGATAACAACCACTTGGCTGTAACTAAACTATTTTCTTAAGGAAACAAAAGCTCACAACAGTAGTATCATAACAGGGTGTTAAACTTCTATTCTAGGTGGATGTTAAACCTAGATAACCTTTTGAAATATAAACTATATATAAACCCCATCCACGAATTAATGAAGAACGACTGCAACCATGAACCACAATTCCCCCCCCCCCCGCGCTATCACGCTCGGAACACGCTCCACAACAAAATCGCAAATCATTGTTGTATATTTAAAAAACAAATGACAACGTATACAGTGTGAAATGCAATAGTCAACAAACTTGAGGTTCTAGCCGTGAATTATATTATAATAAGATATTCCAAGGATGTGACAAATTGTTGGTTTTTAGCATGTAAAAAGCTGTAGAAAAACTTTGAATGACCATGTGAGATGACATTATTTTTAGCAATATCAACCTTTACTATTGATTTTTCAGATTCAAAATATGTAGTTACTATGGCATTGCTATACAAAGTGCGCAGTCAATTTAGTAGAACTCTGATACTCTCTCTTGCTGGAGCTCGCTTGGGGAGCCCCGCAGGACCGAGGCTGCGGGTTGTTCACACAAGGAACAAAAGCGGGTTTGAGTCAATAAAAGTCTGACAAGAATCCAGCTGCACCAACATCAAGAAGGGTTGTTCAATGACGTCCCACTGAAAAAAGAGAAGGAAGTTTTAAGTGACTGTCTGAAATGGCCTGAAACACAGGTTTTCTACAAGCCTAGATCAGGCAGGTCGCTATAATATATTCAGAATTAAGTTGTGTAAATTAAGGTGTACTATTTGTTTATAATTTCTTGAATAAATTTATAATTATTGTCCAGAGTCCACCCTAAAAGAAGCAATAACACTTTGCCTTCCTTAAACTCCTCCAAATTCTTTAAACAACAAACCACAACATAACCTCTGCCGAGCCATCAAAACAAACAAACTTTCTCATAGCAACATTTGGACAGGCCCATATCTACAATTAGCGCCGGCCATAAAACTCTGAAGACAAAAACGTGTTTGAACTTCAGGCTCACTTCATTCATAACAATATTACGTAACCGTACCATTTGCTGACCGGACCAAAAGGAAACTCAGTGTGCTAAAAAGAGCATCTTAAGCGATCACTTTAGGTCCCTACCTTACTGAGATGGATGGCTAAATATGCGCAGCTAGTGATGGGCGCGCGTTCTTTTTTCGATTCGTTCGTCTTTTGTTGCGGTGTTGTGTTCGAATTGGGAGTTCGAAAATTATGAAATAGCTTGAAACAATGATTAGATTTATTGGAAATCGTAGTTTTTTCTACAGAGAGACTTTAATGAACCATGTGAAAAATGAACAAAATAGTAATAAGTTTTTTTCTTGTTATTACCTACCCACATTTACCGACAAAAATTTTCTCAGCTACTACCTACATGTATGTAGAATTTTATTGTAGCTTAGTGCTTGTTGAAAATGAATTGCTTTCACCTATTAAAATATAAATTTAATAATATTTAAATATCATAACCGAACTCTTTAGATATTTTTATGATCTAATTTAATGCTGACGTAAGATTAAAATAAGAATAAACGCCGGCCGGGCCTAGATTACCACGGTCCTGGTACACGAAGACCTCTAAAAGGATCCTTGTGGGTTTTAGTAGCAAGAGTCTTTAGTCAGTAAGAGTTCGGTACTTCCTCTAGCTGCACCCTCAGCGGAATGGGGGTCCTTTTAGGATTTCCCACTAAAAGTTTCAAATAAACAGGCTTGTCACTCGGCCATCGTTTTCGCTTGTTTCATATTTAACATCGAATCACTGCCCATCACTAGTGGTTACTCAGTAACTGGAGTAAGTCAGCGACTCCGTCCCCTTGGTTATGGATTGGATCCAAAATTATGGTTCGTTACTAGTATGGAAATGCACGTGGTGTCTCCTGCGGCCGTCTGGGCTTCTCTCGTATTGTCCGTCATAGAAGTTAGTCACTCGAGCGAAATTAAAAGTGCCTCCCTTAACAGTATCGTTTGGAGATGTTTACATGTCGCTTATGGATCGAACTTCCTTTATTTGTGGTTTTATATGGACATCTGGGTTGGTATTTTCAATTGTATATGCCTTGTTGAGTGTGTGTAGTAAATTAAGAGTCGTAATAATAGTAAAATATTATATCGGGACACCTTTTTCATATACGGTCGGTTAGCCTTATGGTAAGCTATTGATTAGCTGGTGCCCCTTTGGTCTAGAAGTCGTAAGGTGCTACTGCCGTGCACGGGGTCTTGGGTTCGATTCCCGGGTCGGGCTGAAATCGCTTTGTGGGTTTTGAGAAACTTTCATAAAGTAGCTTGGAGTCTGGAAGTTGGTGATTGATTCACCCGTGCATCGGAGAGCACGTAAACGTCGGTCCTGCGCCTGATCTTTCTGCGGTCGTGTCGGATTGCCGTCCCATCGGACTATGAGAGTGAGGGAATAGATAGTGCACCTGTATCTGCGCAAATGCTTGTGCACTATACAATATGTTCTGCGCAGCTGGCTGGTCTTCATATAAGAGAACGGCCGCCGTAGCGGACAATCGGCCTAGATGCCATCATAACAACTGACAAACTACATATTTTTTACACATATTATATAATAAGAAAGATACTTTCGTAGATACGTCTGTGACGCACAATAACTTGATGATGAAGTACCTTCAATGTAATATTTGGGAATATGTTTAAAAATTGTTTGTCCATTAGTAAAATCGATACAAAATTAAAGTATGTATGTAGTAATTTAATAAAAGTCACTTACGTTTGTTAATCAAATATTGATTGATTAACATTGCACTCAAAAGAAGAGTAATGAAATTTTAATTTAAAGCTTTTGGTAGAATGTAACTGAAATGTATTCTATTTTACACTTCAGTTTTATTAAATAGATGCTAATTAAATTACTATTATTTTTCCATTGAATTCAGTACAGTTCTTTAATTGTAGTAAATGTATCTACAGCACCTCAAGCTATTACAATTTTCAACTTTATCGCCGAAGTGTATGGTTTAAAGTTCATTGGGAAAATTTTACTGTTTCCGATAGCTTGATGTGCTGCCGTCTGTACGATAGATAACTACTTATTGTTCAACTACTTTAATCTCACTGGTTTCACCTCCATAGTCTTGCAACAATATATAAAATATTTTTTTTTATTAACAGAGTTTTTAAAATCTATTTTTTCTTGTTGCAAAGCTATTGACTTTTTTAATAATTAGCAAGGATTGCAAGAGAAAAAAAGGACACAGTTTTTTACCGTCTAAATGAACTTGCATTTACGAACAGAAACTTCGGCCACTTTTCCTCAAGCGTGTATTTAAGTATTTAATATTCTCTTTCTCCATTCTGGGAACACGATAGCTTAATAAGGCATTTCTATGAAATATCAACTGCAAACTATTACAGCTATTAAACTGATTCATTCATTGCTTTTCATTTTATAGAATCAATTTATTAATTTGACGTATCATTGAAGAATTATTGTATATTAATTGACTTTGTTTAGGTACTATATCAATTATTTAGTATGCTGTATTTTGGTGCATGTTTGGATTTACATATTATGTATCTGAGAAAGATATTCTTTTAGTTACAATATTCGTTCTACCTAAACCTATGCCCCCTTATTATAAAACATGATATAGTGCTAGGTTAGTAGTGGTCTTAGTGCTAGGTTTGGACCGTTCATTTTGTTCAAAATGGTTGTTAAACCTAGTACTAAAGCTGGTACTTTTTTAAGACCATGGTTATAATAAGGTGGGAAGGGTTTAATTGCTTGCAATGCGCCAATCTCAGGAATATTAGTCCGATTTGGAAATTCTTTCAGTGGTAGGTTACCCATTGATTGAGGAAGAGTATATATACAACTGTTTATCTGGTTTCGTGAAGTAATTCCAAGAAAGAAAAAAAAAGAAGAGAAACCCCTGGCAGTTGCTAGGCCTATATCAAAATATGAAAGTTGCATATGACTTCAGAAAATGTATATAATAATTATAATATCTAGTGTATATTAAAGGGGATAGGATACAAATGGCTCAGACATAGATATATATTTTTGTATATTTTGAAAGGATAATCTACAAACAAGTAACCTTGTTGCCATTTTTAGTTAAAAAAAAATCTTTCACGGTTATTCTATCAACAAAAAATCCATTTCTATGATCCACGTGTCTTTGTAATTGTAGTGCAAAAAAATTAATGTGCATGACCCGTGTCTATGACAAATGCAATCGATATGGTGACGAATTTACTGAAAACTATTCTATGTTACTTGGAAATATGGCAATTGTTACGGTCGTTTCATTTTTGATGCCCACGCGTTCCGACTTTTTAAATGTCGTTCAATTGTTTTTTATTTCAATTGAATTTTTCTATATTTTTTTAGTAAATATCAAAATATTTACTGCGTCATAGAGCAGAGTTATATAAAATCAATTTTAATTGTTACTATTTTTTTTATTTGGTTATTATTATATTAAGCTAAAACGGCTTAATTATTTGAGTTCTCAGAGCGGCGGGAGAAATGTGTTAATGATTATTATTTATTAATTGTATTAAGGGCCAGTTTCACAGATTACGGATAGCCACAATTTGTATGAAATTATCTGCCAGATAAACTAACTTATTCGCAGGTGGTGAAACAGGCTCTAAGTCTCACAAAGTCTTAAAAAAATCTTTATGAAAAGGTTATTCATAGGTATGCACCAGCATAGAGACTATATTACGGTTGGGCAGGATATTTTTTCTCTCAATTAAAAACCTAATTTCTTTCTTTCATATGCGATAACCCACCATATTATATCTTCGATCTAATTTCAGTGACCAAACACCAGGTTCTTAAAATTAACAACTCAAACAAACAAACCTATTATATTCCTAGCGTTACGTAACAAGCTTACAACTTAACATACGGCCACCAATTCGCGTCACCAAGTTTGTCATATTTGTCTTCGTAATTTGTGGTACCTTGGGGTACCTTATATAGGAGGGTACCTTTTTGAGCCATACCACTAATTTCACTTACAATAATTATGTCTAGTTTTGGTGTATGTTTGTTTGTTTTGTAGTTGACAGTTTATGTTTATATTACGTATTTAAGGTCTACGTTATTCTGTTGTAACGATTATTTTTTTTACCGTCGAAATGAAGTTTTGATTTTTTGTAGTACGGACGCCAACCCCTCAACCCATAACACAAGCTATCCGAAACTGTCTTTTCCAAATCAACTTTGATATGGTTCAGCGATTAGGTTGAAAATTAATTTTAAAAAATTTACAGATTGTTGATTGTTGTTAGTTAAAGCTCAATCCTTCTCCGTGGGAGAGAAGACCTGTGCCCAACAGTGGGACGATAAAAAGGCTGTGATGACAGATTGAAGTAGCTTAATGCACTAGCGTCCGGAACTTTCCGAGTAAATAGTCCTTATCTTACAGTGTTGCATCGTAAAGAAAATCGTTCCAAATTTTCAATGTAATACGATAAACAAAATAAAAACAGTTACTCTGATCTCATCGCGCTATCAAACACCGTTATTTACGGATCTAATTTCCCTAAAAAAGTGTTTTTCTGCGGCACAGTGGTAGAAAACAATCGTAAATTACCGAAAAAGGGTATCGGTGCCCATTGTAGGTAGTCCAATCAGTGAATGACTGCATAGTGATACTGTTATGGTTATTTTAACGGGTTCTGCAAGAAAGTTTCGTAGGGTAAACCGGACAGTTGTTTGCTTGGAAATAGCTAAATTATTTATAACTTCTAATAGCATTGCCTGTTGATTTATAAGCTCGTGAACCTATTAGAACCTATCAGCGTTCGTTATTCTTGCGTTATTCTCACTTAACTATTTTTGGTAATTTTTTGACCCCATTGGTTTGATGGGCTAAGTAATACCAGCGTAGCTCGATCTGTCAGAAAGTAACAACGCTTAATATGTCCTTGGATAGGTGATCTACGGATGAATTCATCTGTCTTTCTGAAGGCATGTCAAATTGGTGGGTCTCGGCTGCGATCAGAAATCAGAAAGTCTGACAATCAGTCTTACCAAGGGTAACCCAGTGAACTGGGTTACGGAAATCTGACAGGCGGTAACTCCATGTCAGACACTGGTACTCAGCTGTGTCCGGTTAAAATTGGAAGTGGACCCCAACATATCTTCGGAAAAGGATAGATGGCAGATGATTTAGTCCCAATGATGGAAATCATTATTCTCTTCCTAGAATAAATAATTTCATTAGAGATTTACTAATAGCAATTCACCAACTTACTAAGACTGCAATAGGTTAAAGAGGTCTGTCAAAGCCAAACATCCTTATTACGAAACTTCTCGCTCCCAAAGGAGTATGCCTTGAGCTGACTTGGCCGGCTATTGCGAACACTGAAATTTTCTCTATGAATTATACATAGAGCCTTTGAGCTTCGTCAGTTTACAAGTACTGTACAAATAGAGTTCTCGGTGAGTTTGTGTTGGAAATTTTAATTTTGTAATGGTGTTTTAGGGTTTTTTCTTTGATTTGATATGAATTAGTAACCACTGCTGGCGCCTTTTTGATCTAGTTCAAACTCAAAACTCAAACTCAAACTCAAAGTCTTTTATTTGTGGTCATAGGTTAACAAAGATGGTGCTTAATATAAAGAAATGTATCACTATGTCCTGCTAGTAAAGCGTACAAATATTAGGTTTAAGTATAATCAATAGAAAGCATTAATCTAAAATTACAATTATTTATCTCTACTCTAAATTATCTAATGTTATCATCTAAATATTCTGACATCGTATAGTAAGCCTTATCTAATAATAATACTTGCAATTTTTTCTTAAAATCTTGTAAATCTACTGTCTTAACAATTTTTATAGGTAATTTATTATATATTCTTGTCGACATACTAAAAAAACTCTTGTCAAAAAGGGCAGTTCTGTGAGGTAGCGACGAAATCTTTAAAGCATTCCTAACAGACTGAGGTTTTGTAAACAGATGTTTGTTCGTTTTGACAAAAATCGCTACCTCATAAATGTATAAAGATGTAAAGGTCATAATTTTCAATTTCTGAAAGAAAGGCTTACATGAGTCTGGTACATGAATATTTGCAATGGCACGCACACATTTTTTCTGTGCTTTAAAAACGTACTCTGTATTAATGGCATTTCCCCAGAATATTAAACCATATTTAAGGGTTGATGCCACATACGCATGGTTCATATTTATAGTAAAAAAAAAAATATAGCTCTCTTAGTAATTAGGTACTACTGGACATTTTGATTTAGCCCATATTTAAAGATCTCTCTGCCCTTGATATTTTTACAAAAATTACAAGATTACGTTAAGTGTTAAACTGGAGCATTTCTCAGTTCATACTTCATTCGCACTCTTTTCACTGGTGATTTCAAAGGTAAGATAAAGGTATTTATGAACTAAACAATTTACCCAAACAAAAGAAAAAACTACAATTAAGACAAGGCATTTCTAAAATTTGTTCCCATACCTAGATGTAAATTGAAACTTTACCGTCTTTATATTGGATAATGGGCATACATACTTTGTGCTTTATGTATCTACCCTGTACCTAATGCTGTCTGTTTACCAATATATAAATAGTTTCTATAATAAAATCTAAGAATAAAATTTTAATTCTGATAATTGGTGAGTTCACCCTATTATTGTCGCCGATTCACCGTTTTACATTAGTATTAATAGGCTGTTGACCTCTCGTCCATGCCCACAATCGGGCTCTTTACCCCAATCTCTTCCTTTTTCGAAAACGCGTGGTACGCTGTTTGCGAATCCGATTTAGCGAATCGAATAACCGAGTTTGGATTGAAATCGATTAGATCACATCGGATAGACTATCGGTTTGCGTTATCCCAGATTTAGTTTTAATTTCATTTTTTGTGTAAGGACTTTTTAATAGATATGAAAATAAATTAAGAAATATATAATTATTTCCAGTACCTAGTAGGTACAAACCTTTACGTCCTCGATCGTTAAATTAAAATCAACGTGAGTGTGATATGAATTTCTCTATGGTGATATTGACTTAAATCAGGCTGTTTTTCTTCCTAACCGTAAAGTAGATACACTAAGAGATGATGTTCAACTATTGTGGCTGCGACGATACCAGTAAATTAATTTCTTTGGGATGGTTTGCAGGGTTATTGGATAAGCGCTCGCGATCCTCAATTTTGTTGACTGATGTTATCACAGTCACATAATAAGCAAGATAAGCCGGTAGTCAACAAATGCGAGGCCTCCCTTTGACAACTTGTCGTTGTCAAAGAAGGACAATAAACGATAATCATTCGTTCCGGAGCTAAACTTAGCGTTAATAAATGGATTTTTTTTTTCTGAAAGCTTGGAGCATGTAATCGAGCAAAAATTTTTGGTAATATACGCGATATGTATTCATGAAAACTAGGGACCTATCGCATGCTACCAGTCGTCGCGGAAGGCAAGACTTCATCATCAGCCCTTTTATCGTGCCAAAGCTGGGCACAAGCCTCGTCTCACACAGAGAAGGATTGAGCGTTAACCACCACGCTTGCTCAATGCAGGTTGCTAGAGATCAGATTTTATAATTCAGATTTCATCGAGACGTTTTCTTTCACCTTTAATCAGAAACAAAGAAAATAAAGAAAGCCATTTATTTAACACATAAAAAACGACGCAAAAAATAACAAACAATAGTAAGAACACAACTAATAATAATAAGGACAAAACAAGCTATGGAAATGAAAAAAAAACAGTTATTAGTGTTTAAGTTATACATAGAAAATAGGTACCTATAGCTCAGAAAAGTTGCATTCTTACTTGCCTGACTAGGTATCGAAACCGCACGTTCATACTTAAGAGGATGTTGCTTTAACCACTAGACAACCATGACTTACACCACACGAACTACAACACTAGATTTTAATATCCATTATAAAAAAGGCTAAATTAAAAAAAAATAGGTATACAAATTCAGGCCTCATTTTTTAATACCGTGTTGTGTTTGCTAGCCTAGATATATCCAGTTAAAAAACCTTTCCAATCAAGCTTAGGTCGTGACAGTTCAGCCTAGTTCATCGGCCTGCCATTAAAGACTGAAAACCCATAAAATATGAAACTATACCTTTACAACTTGTAATGAAAGTAAACTTTTCATGTCGATCGATTTAGGTTTTTGTCCACATTTAGGATTTTAGGGTTCATTATAGATATATTACTTGTATGAGGAGGGTCCATGTTTATTAACCTGTTTGAAAAAAAAATAAGTCATAATAGATATTAATGAAAAAACTACATTTACGTAGATATATACAACAGCTAATAAGAATGTAATGTTATCAATATAAAAATTAAAACCAAGTATATTAAAGTATGACAAAATAAAGTTAAAAGTATGTAAGTTATGGTGTACGAAATTAGCTGAATTGGTACTAGTAGCGCCATCTTTTGACATTTTACTGTAACGTTGCGCACATAATCAATGATTCACTCAAGAAGCATTCGATAAGATTCAGCTGCATCCGTTCACACCGTTGTCGATAGATGGCAGTCTATTAAGTATATTTATAAAACTAATTTGGTTAAACATCATCAAAATCATTAATGATTTGGAAAGCCGTTTCTTTCTCTTAGTAGTATGTGGCTGTTACAGCGCTACCAACTAAAAAAATGAAGTAATTATCATCATCTCCATCATCTCCCGAGCCTTTTCCAACTATGTTGGTCGGTATTGGGGTCGGCTTCCAGTCTAACCGGATTCAGCTGAGTGCCAGTGTTTTACAAGGAACGACTGCCTATCTGACCTCCTCAACCCAGTTACCCGGGCAACTCAATACCCCTTGGTTAGACTGGCGTCAGACTTGCTGGCTTCTGACTACCCGCAACGACTGCCAAGGATGTTCAATGACAGCCGGGACCTACAGTTTAACGTGCCATCCGAAACACAGTCATTGGTGTCCAAGATATACTTACAAAGTACATACAAACTTAGAAAAGTTGCATTGGTTGCAACTTGAGAGGTTGGTTCTTTAACCACTAGGCCACCACGACTATTAAAATGAAGTAATTATAAAATTAGAAAAATTATACATACAAAAAGCTTTTTTAAAAAGATTTTCTTTGTACACTTTATGTTCGGTTTGAAAAAAAAATAAGTAGTCTGGACCCCAATGAACTTTCAGAAAAAAAAAAATATGATACAGCAGTCAGTTTCCAATTGATTGTATGCTGTTGAATAAACAATTTTCAAACAAATAAAAGCCATTTTTGAACTAAACGTTATATTCATGTTAGGCCTTTGACGTCCATTGCACTTGAAACTGGGTCAAATCTAAAAAAATCCGGATAAAACTCGATTCTATCGAGATTTAAAGTGCAAATTGCATACGATTTTTTTCAATTAAAAGAAAAATTAAGTACTTTAATATAGCCTATACGGACTGTGAATAGTTAACATGGATAAAATAGAAGCAAACGCATTGTAAACGATTTTTAGCAATTTTATTTTTACATATTTTATGTTGTAAATGTATTATGTTTTGACTTTGATTTATTTTGTCTTAAGTGTAATGAGGAGCTCGTGGCTAAGTAATATCCGCACGGATCGATCGATCATAAGGTTAAGCAACGCTTGGTACAGTAGGTCCATGGAAAGATGGCCATGACGAGTTCCTCAGTGATTTGGTCGTTAAATTGATGCGTCCCGGCTGACATATTTTGTACATCTTTGAAAGTTTGTCAACCAGTCTTACCAAGGGGTATCCAGGGTTGCCCAGGTAACCGGGTTGAGGAGAACTAATCGGCAGTAGCTCCACGTAAAACACTAATACTGCCAAGTACTGAAACCCGACCCCGAAACAGCTTGGGAAAAAGCTGGGCAAATGAGGTATGCGACCTTCTTCAATTTCATCTAAATCAAGTTCAGAACAAACATCTCCAACTATTTGTACCTAATCGGTTACAAAAAATGCTTAAGTTGAATCGCGGACACCCACGGGACCCGACAACCATATAATTATTAAAATCGATTCCAAATTATCGACATGCATACACCGACCGACATATCTTGGTCCTTCACTACATCATTATTCAGTCGCCGATAGATTTGGGTCTCGTGCTTGGGGGGTCAGGGTTGCTGGTTGATAGATAATTTGAGGCCACAGAGGGTGGGGTGGTGTGGGCTGTATATGCATTATGTAGGGGCAATCAATGGTAGGTGTTGGTGATTGTTCGCCCCGATGAGTGACGACTAGGCTGACGGCACGTGGAGTCGATTTTGGAAAGAAGAAAAATTTTCGACTTCTCCAAAATCATGCAATGAATGATATTTTTTTTTTATTATTTTACAAAGCTATTACTTAAGGAATTAATTTTATTTTACATTGATCACTTTTATATTCATAGCCGCAAAATTCAATCAGGTGTGTTGCTAAGAAAATTCCAAAAGGCGATTAAAAAAGAAAGCTCATTTCGTTAAAATGATGACCATCACTTCATCACTTATATGAATAATTCGATTAAAATGCAGTCGTTATGACAATTTTATTTTTTAATACAAATTAAGACGAAGCATCTCCATGTAAATCTTTAATAAACGTTGTTAGCAATCTACTGTTCACTGCGGAACTATTTTATTATCAGGCGCAATTATGTTATTTCATTAAAAAGCTTTCCACATATGTATTATAAAATATTCAATTGCCTGTTTGTTCGTAATCAGCATAATAAAGGTATTCAACACATTAATAAATTAACTACTTTACGTAGGTATTAAGTTCCTGCCACAAACAACAGTATCGGTTTTATAAATATTTACGTGGCACTGATTTCGATATGTGATAAATATTTAGTATTATTTCTATATTCTGTTAAAATTATTTTATTTATATATTTGTATATTTAATTATATTCAGTGTATACCTATTACTTTGGTCAGAGAATAAGCATTGCCATACAACGTGGCAATGCTACCAGCCTCTTGGGAACGCTCCCAGTAGACAGCGATGGGGATGAATTTATCGACGCCTTTTAGTTTTTTATGTACCTAAATACTTGTATTATATGTATATTTTTTTTCTTTTCATTGATATTGTAAATAGTGTTTGTAAATATTATATGTGTATACCTATATACTATTATATGTTATAACATGAGTGGGTTGCATATAAGAATATAATATGTATATGTTCTTATCTACGCTTAAATTCTGAATCATTAATAAAAGATATCAAATAAATTCTAGAAAAACAGCATTTTTTTAGACTGTTGTCATTTAAAAAATTCATTAAAAAAATAATTATTAATCACAAGTCTTACATAAGACTGAAAAAAAAATGAATTTTACAAAAGTCTTACCATGTAAAATTAGTCTAATTGATAACGACAATCTTCGTGTAGAACAGTTCGACTCTGCAGCTTTCTATAGCTGAAAGGTAAAAGGGGTTCGATGCGAGCGCCAGTAATTTCTATGTAAGCATTGTTACAGTCCTGAAACTAAGCACGATACATGTTTTGATACTTGACACACATAACGTGAGCTATTGAAGTTGTGATTAGTTCGTTACTGATAGGATTTTTAAATAAAATATTTTCATTCATTTTGCAACCGCTGTACTAGATTTTAAGACTTCGGCCACGTCCCGAGGGAACTGCTTCCTTGCTATTAATTAAAAGCCTATATCCACCTCCAGGGTAAATACCACCTATTTCTATAACTCAGTTATGCAATTTATCTTGAAAGTGTAAAAAAATATTTCGCATGTAGTATTAGTAGATTCTAAAATAACTAAGTAAGATTTAACTGCAAACAATCAAAACATAACCAAAAAAACATTTTTCGTAACAATTTAACACTTTTTATTATTAAAATAGGATCTCAATGTACATTTTTACTTCACAAATGAACCTAACTTATAGTGCAAGTATCAAAATTATTCAGTCCCACTACCTAACGTATGGAAAAAGTGTAGTAGTTAGAATAAAATTTGTATTAATCGCGCCTGATAGTAGTGTCGACGATGTGGTCGCGATCGCACGGGTCACCCGTTCGACTCCCGGCTGAGACCAATACATAACTAGGTTGGGATAATAAGTTAAGATGGTCGTTGCTAGTTTCAGTGTGGTGAAAAGTAATTAATAGAATATAAAATAGGAAAGATAGGTACCGTTAATTCGCGTTAGTTTTAATAATAACTGTTTTGTTATTGCATGTTTGTGAATTAGGTATTAAAAAAAAAGAAAATAAGTTAACAGATTCCCTTTCTAAGTCTTTATAGGTAAGTATTGATACTTTTTAGTCAGTATAATTATATATTAACGATAGCAGACCAGGCCATGCGTTACTTTGGTTAAGGTTTTTGTTATAATAATAGACCAAAATAAGAGGCAATAAAAAAATATTGCGACTATAAATTAAGATGTAAGCTATCCTATTTTTCAAGTTGAATCAAACTGCACACGGTCATTCGGTAATTCATAAGTCCATCGCGCTCAAACATCGTGACACATAATTGATATATATTATTAAGAAGAATAGGTAAAACGATTTTCTTAACATTAACATAAGCACCAGCTGAAGGGAATGTCAGATTCTCTGACAACCCCATTTTTGTTCCTTCTGGAGGTCTTTGCGTGCCAGGGCCGCGGTGACTCTTGCGGATAACCCGCAGCCCCTTTAAAATTTACTGGCACCAAAACATTATGTTTATCTTTTCTATTATTTTTCTTTAAATAATAAAGTTAACTTTGTAAGAGTATCACATGAGTTTTTCGCTGAAACTGAACAGAAAAGCTTTTAAACTATTACGAACTATTCTCTCTGGGTGTTAAATTTTCTCGTGTGCCTGGATTCATTTTGTGCTGTGTGAGGCAACAATCTAAAACATACATTACCTAGTCCAGAAGTGGACTGAACATGGCCCTATAATCTGATACGAATATATATTAGTCACGGACGTAGCTATGTATAGCTTTGACAAGGGGGATTCCCAAAAAAACAGAGCCCTAACTCCAGAATAGGTATATCATTTACAAATAAAACAATGCCTGCGACTACGAGTATAACACGCAAGTACAGACGGACATGCTCCACAGCAACTATTGTTTTGTATAAGATGAGCGGCGCATGCAATTTTGTTCTGTTCGATAAGTAAGATAGATATGAATGGGGGGGTCCGGACCCTAAACCCCTCTCCTATATACGTGATATTAATAAATCAATCTAAAAAAAGTCAATTATTGTTCTACTGAAAGGTCTGATCACGGGAACTGGTCATATTTTAGTGTTAAATAGCACATTAAATGAGGATAGTTCTAGGCTACTGTTGTATGTAAAAGACGCATGGAAAACCGCGTGAAAAAAATAGTATTTAGATGTTTGATAGATAAACATAGAACCTTAGAGCGTGTGACCAGACAATATTAATATTGTGAGTAAATAAATCGATTTTCTTGGAAACATGATGATGACATTTGGATAGGTATCTATAAAAAATATGACTAGTACAAAGTCGAGTATTTTTTGTATAAAATATGTTATATTATACTAGCGACCCGCCCCGGCTTCACACGGGTGCAATGCTGATACTAAATACACTACAGAAAAACTGTGAACGTGAACCTTAAAAATAACAGTTCCTCTCTACTATTTAATGGATGTTTTTATACATATAAACCTTCCTCTTGAATCAGTCTATCTATTAAAAAAACCGCATCAAAATCCGTTGCGTAGTTTCAAAGATTTAAGCATACAAAGGGACATAGGGACAGAGAAAGCGACTTTGTTTTATACTATCTAGTGACTAGTGACTAGTGACTAGTGATATACGAGTACATAAAAAATAACTATGGCCAGTTTCACAGATTCCGAATAGCCACTTTCTACCGGATAAATTAAAAAATGGAACAGAATTTGCATGAAATTATCTACCAGATAAACTGGAACATGTTAGTAAACTGGCCCCTAGTCTCCAAAAAAATGGTCACTTCTGTCAGATGAAATAGTCTCTTGTTTAGTGACATTGAAAGTACCTACCAAATTTTTTTTTACTTAGGTACAAGAACACTTTTGACATGAAAATTATGGCTTCAATGCTTTATAAAGTTTAGAACCGTAACTTTGTCTCTAACTTACATAATGAATCCGTTGGTGTATTCAATTGCAGTCGATTCTTGATTCTTTATTTAAAAAAGAAATTGCTGTCTCCTTTTAACAAAACAAAACACAAGTGGCCACCACCAAAAAAAAACTTTCCCATTTTTTTTAATGCAAACATAACGAGCCTATACAGCTTTTCATGCCTCGAGCCAACAAACGGGCCGGGATATAATCAGGAAATATTGCAAGCAATCCATCGCGTTTCCCCCTATCCCAGTCGCGATCGGGGTAAATAGCAACACCGAAGCAACGGTGTTACCAGGTTGAAAAATTGCTAAGCATCCGTTCAACGCTCCAACGTCCGCCATATTGATTTATTTAGCTTTTTTTTTCACTTAACGGATGAGTCGAGATTAATGTGTTTATTTTCAGTTTCCGATGTTTCTGGCCTTTTGTGATTTTTGTGTTAATTTGTAGGCTTGTGCCCAGCAGTGGGACAATCAAAGGCTGATGACGATGTTATTAAATAACAAATTACTGTATAGATTTGAAAAGCATCATCATTGATAGCAAGATCACACCATCGCACATCAAGCTACTACAATCTACCAAATTTCCTTAATAGATTTTCAACTTTTTCGCTGAAGCATATGATGATGATGATGATGGCATCCAGGCCGATTATCGGCTATGGCGGCCGTTCTCTTTTATGGAGATCAGCCAGCTGCGCAGGACATATTATAGTGCACAAGCATTCGCGCAGACACAGGTGCACTCTCTATTCCCTCACTCTCATAATCCGATGGGACGGCAATCCGACACGACCGGAGAGAGATCAGGCGCAGGACCGACATTTACGTGCTCTCCGATGCACGGGTGAATCAATCACCAACTTACAGACTCCAGGCTGCTTTATGAAAGTTTCTCAAAACCCACAAAGCGATTTCGGCCCGACCCGGGATTCGAACCCGAGACCCCGTGCACAGCAGTCGCGCCTTGCGACCACTAGACCAACGAGGCAGTCGAAGTACTGAAAGTCTAAAGCATATAGATCAAAGTTGATTTGGAAAATTTTACAATTTCGGGTAGCTTAATGTGCTGTCGTCTGTATATTATTTTTTACTATTATGAAATTATTTATTATTTCTTTAAAATTGACAGTCATCATGACCTGTGTCACGAAAAATCAATAGAGTTATTTGTAAAAAAAAATATACTGCCTCATTCAACCGTCAATGTCAAATGATGCATATTGCATTATTGTGCGAAAGTAACAGCCGTTCGACCCTATTGCAATTAATACTGAGGAGTTCTGACTACCCGCAGTATGTGCGGCTCAGTGGCTGAATACACTTTATATCTTAGGCTCAGTGAATTTGATTTTAAAAAAATGTGGCTTAGACGTTAATGTAATTCTTTTTTTAAAACTGATGTGTGTCGGGTTCGAAAGTAAGTTTTGAAACTTATATAAGTAATGTGATCGATGAAAGACATGTGATCTTAATGTCAAACGATAAGATAAAGATAAGATAAAAAGTAATTTATATAAAGTAGGAGCACTATTTACAAAAAAACGCCGCCTTTCAGAAGAGGGATAATTAATTTTCCAAATGTTTTTACAATAAATGTACAAGTTATAAATTAGTATACACAACCGTTTTCTTTTCAAAATTAAATATGGAAAAATTACATCGAAAGCCTATGAATGTCCCAACTATGTTGGGGTCAGCTTCCAGTCTAACCGGATCCAGCTGAGTACTAGTGTTTTACAAGGAGCGACTGCCTATCTGACCTCATCAACCCAGTTACGGCTGCCAAGGATGTTCAAAGACAACCATTTGTTATATGTCTTTTTAACATTTATAAGGTATTTCCATTAAAACTGCTCATAATTTTCTCAGAGGCGATCGGAATGCAAAAGATGTTCAAATATTTCGTGACGAATTAATACCCATTAAGGGCACTTTTCAGCAATATTGGACCCATCCTATCCAGTGTTCAACTGCTCATCGTAAAATAATAATAAATCTTCAAAATTACATTTGCTTAGTCACAATCACGACTGAGAATTGTTTCAATCCAAAAACAAACGGTTTACGAGGAACTAATGAGAATGCATTTAATTCCCGGCTTCAAATTGGATTAGTGTTTCGACCTCGGGCAATGTATAGGAATGTTTGCAAAAGTTTAACTTTACACAACTTGAGAAATAAACCCGCGAGAAAATTTTAGAGGAAAATTTTAGTTCTTTAATTTATTTAATGGGCATAAATTACATTTTTAAATATTTAATATTAAAAATACAAAAATAGTGTCCGATCGGCATCGGGAACATGGTACAAGCAACCAGTTGTCAAGACTTTAGGAGAGAAAACTCCTCACAGAAGTACAGCTTTCTGCATCAAACGCTTGATCCAGCCATCTAACGAGAGCCTCTCTAGGCGTAAATCGAGGCTCTTGGCTATTAAGCCATTGGCTAGAGTGACTATTAAACTTTTTTTTCTAGACCTTCTCAACCTCTCGTAACACAATCAGCTACGCCGTAGTCACGTAGTTGTTGACCTTTTGAGCTCAACTACATAGTATCCATGTTTCTATAAGTAGCCTTTTAAATGATAAATGACCAGCTTTTATCATGCTAGACAGTGTGGCATTTCTCAAAAACCCCTTGAAAGGGCACGGAGAGGGGGGGTCTAATTTGATTACGGCTAGGCTAATGGAATCGATTTACACGGTAATGAGGTTAGGTGGCCTTTCGTAGTCTTTCTTTGGTAGGCTGAAAAGGTCGTCAAACTAAATATTGATTTGGACTAGATGCTAAACAAACAACCATAGAAGTGTACTTAATCGTAATACGTCGTGGTGGCCTAGTGGTTAAAGTACCAGACTCTCAAGTGTGAGTGTGCGGGTTCGATTAAAGGCAAGTACTAATGCAGCTTTTCTAAGTTGTATGTACTTTCTAAGTATAATATGTATATTGAGAACATTAAATGAAGGACAAAAGGTGAAGGAAAACATCTCGAGGAAACCTGGACTATAAAGTCTGCAATCACCAACCCGCATTGAGGTAGCGTGGTGATTTACGCTCAATCATTCTCTGTGTGAGAGGTGACATGTGCCCAGCAGTGGGACGGGGTTCTTAGACACAAATATGAAAATTTCAACTTTTTCATACATATTACTCAATATTTTGAAATGTATAGACAACTAAAATAAACTAAAAACAACAAAAACATTTACTTAATTTTGATACTAAAACCTTAGTAACGTATTACCTATAGAAAAATCAAAACATTATTTCATCAAACATCGATAAAACTTTGACCTAGTTTTATTTTGAACTCTATTTCAACGTACAAAAAGTTCATTTTTATTTAACTCTGTATTTCGCGCGTATTCTTTACGGCTCTTCAATAGACTTGATCGACCTTATGCCTCACTAACCTCATTCAGCATCGGCTGAATCATTCAGGTATAATTAATTGCACGAACTATTTCATGATATTTTTAAACAAATACTTGTACGTTCTAAAATACTGAATCTTCCATTGTTAAAAAAATCGAATCGTTCAGTAATTAGTTGAAACTCAAACAATAACACGCCACGTTTTTTTTTTACTTCAATTTTGAGCGTTAAGTATTTCAGTTTTTTTTCGTTAACTTTCACAACCCGTGGTACATACGCCAGCAGGTCAACCTACACGAATTTGTTACTTTTTCCAATCGAATATTAACCTTCTGGTAAAGTGATAAGGTTAAAAATCTATTAAAGAAATTTGACAGATTGAGGTAAGTTCATGTGATGGCGCTTGTACGTGGTAGTGTATGTTATTTGTCTCCTAACATGATTCTGTCTCTTCCAAATTCAAACGAATGAAAGAGAAAAGGGTACTTGTACAAACCGCCCTAATGTAAATGGCTGTAATTCCAAATTCAACTTTACAGTTCTCAAATTAAAGTTCAAAATGGGTTGCGGTTCTTCAAGCACTGCTGTCCCAGTCACGGAGGAGACGGCCAACGGTGCTGCAAAGACTTCTAACGGGGCTGGAGTGAAGAACCATCACCATGATGACCCTGACGACCTGCCAACTGTGGTATTGCCTGAAACTCCTGTTATACCGAAACCACGTAAGTTCTTTAGTAAAAAGTAGGTTTTATGTCTGCCTCGTTGGTAGTCGCATAGCGCGACTGCTGTGCACGGGGTCTCGGGTTCGACTCCTCGGTCGGGCCGAAATCGCTTTGATGGTTTTAAGAGACTTTCATAAAGCAGCCCGGAGTCTTGAAGGTGGTGATCACGTAAATGTCGGTCGAACTTGTGATCTCTCTCCGGTCGTGTCGGATTGCGATCCCATCGGACTATGAGAGTGTCTCCGATGCACGGGTGTATCAATCACCTTCCACACTCCGGGTTGATTTGGAATTGAACCTGGGACCTCGTGCACAGCAGTTGCGCTATGCGTGTCTCTTATGCCTCTACTATGATTTGACCAACGATTATAATTTCCAGCCGTAGCCTTCGAGATACCTCTAGAAGAATTCGACGCTACGAAGCGGCCGTCCACCCCTCCCCCCCACTTGCAGAGGCTACTGCAACCAGTACAGCCTGAGATCAGTCTGCCTGACATTGAGGAGAAGTTAGCTGAAGCTGAGCAAAGGAGGCAGTCTGTAAGTATAATTGTTTAACCAACTTCAAAAGGAAGAGATTCTGAATTCGGTATGTTTTTTTAAGTATGTACAGCGATTACTCCGAGGTTTTCTTTAGTAAGCAAGGCCTGAAACAAAAATACGCTTAACTTTGACGCTTGAACTTCAGGAAAAGTTGATGATCGCCTCATACGCCAAGCCTTTTTTGAGCCTCGACGCAACAAGAAGGGTGTTAAAATTTTCACCGCTATGTGTCTGTCTGTAGCATCATAGCTCTCAAACGGATGATCCGATTTAAATGCAGTTATATGCGTGTTTTTGGATGATAGTTATTTTTCCAAAGTTGGTTCATCAAAATCAGCTCAATAGTTTAAAGTTATTAATTGTTTTGTCAATCAATACATTACAGATCCTGCAAGCGAGAGCGGCGTCCGCGCAAAAGAGAACGCAGAAGATCATAAAGAATGTACAAGAAATGGATAGGCTTGACTCTGAGCATGTGAGTATGGAAATTATTTTTATTTATTTCGCCAAAAATCATAATTTCGTTTCAAATCTACTAGCTCCCGCCTGTTAAGAACTAACAATAAAAACGAAACTACAATTATTTTATAACATCTTGGATGTTTTGGTTTAATTGACCATCTTTTATTTTACCTACATTCTAAACAAATGAATACTTATTCGTTTATATTCTATAGATTCTCGTGAGAAGTTTTTAAGTAACAGCCTCATTGTTATCAGCCTTTTTATCGTTCCACTGCTGAACACGGGCCTCCTCTCACACAGAGAAGGATTGAGAGTTAATCACCACTCCTGCTCAATGCGGGTTAGGATAAATTTTCTTATAGACTATAGATATCCATAAGCTCATTAAATAGGGGGAGCAATCGTTGATGGTAAGGCGCACTAGTTTATGAAGAGCCTATTCACTCTAGCCTTGAAGACACCTAAGTTATAATCGGTCAGAAATACCGCTATAAGTATAACTTATCTTTTTCTATTTTCAGGAACATTCGGAGCCCACGAAACACGTGACAAACAGTCTGACAATCCCTCCCGAACCAGGAGTGTGTGAAGATAAAAATATTTGATAAGTTAATGTAAGATATCATAATTAAGTTAACATAATCTGTGAAACAAATCAATCTTACCCCACTTTCGTAATTTATTTTAGACTGAATAATTTGAACTTATATTCTACGCAAAAATATCGGACTGTCTGTCTGTCTGTCTGAAATGTCAAACGGATGCAAAATTTAAATATGATTTAAAAATGGATTATTAACCAGGGCAAGTGCAATATTTTTATCTGTAATATTTTCTTTATTGATTTTCCTGCTGCAGGCTCAGCATGGCGATTCTATGTCTATTCTATCAAGAAAAGACAAAGCTCTTTCTGTCAATGTCAACATGTCTTCGCCCCGTACATGTTAACTCGCATAAATCATTTGTAGACTTAAGAGCGCTTATTCCGAAAGTTGGCAACGTCGCAAATAGCTGTCAAATATTTACACCTTTTTGATTAATTTGTCTATTTACTATATGAAAATAAGAAATATGGCTCTATAGTGCACTAAAACATTGAGCAGGAATTATAATTAAAACACAAAATTTGATGTTGTAAACGTTTTAGCAGTTAAAAAGGCGTTTGGAAAGTTTCCAAATACGTTTTTTACAATTAGAACTATATATTCGGTGTTACGATATTAATTATTGCATACCCTATTATTATCTTTAGTGCACTATAGAGCCATAATTCTTATTTTCATATAGTAAATTGGACAAATTAATTAAAGGGTGTAAATATTTGACAGCTATTTGCAACGTTGCCAACTTTCGGCATAAGCGCTCTTAAGTCGATCGAAGAAAAGAAAAATTTCTTTTCTACGTGATATAATAAATCTTACGTCAATCTGTCACTTATCTGTCATTATGTTCATTATCCGGTAGACAAATTTTGTTTCTACGGTTACCATGCTGAGCCTGCTGGAATTATATAGCATGTGAACTTAGGCGACTAGCAGGACACTTTTGGGCCTGTTTCTACTCATTAAAAATCAAAATTAATGAAATGACTAAATAAGTAGCTAATCTACATTCGCATGTAGCTAAATATAGCTGACACATAGCTTTTAACAAACAACAATTCAATATGTAAATATAAAATTCAATATCACATAATTAACCGACTTCCATAAAAGGAGGTTCTCAATTCGGTCGGATTGTTTTTATTCGGATTTAATTTGTTTCGTCACGTACAGAATTTAATAGTTATACGAAATTAATGTTAAGTTACTTATAATTTATTCCTTAAAATATCCAAAGTAACTGTTTGATCGAGTCGTAAAAATCGTCTATAAAAGAAAATTTAATAAAGGCTTACACATCATATCGTTTTCAATACCTCTAGAATAGGTAATATTGAAAAGTAATAAAGAATATTCAAGCGATAACTAGATACATAACGGTATCATATTTCATACGGGCAATTTCATCTCTATTGCCTTTAAAAAGTGCATAAAATCCTTTGGCAATGTAATTTTAAAAGCAGAGCGCTACTTATCGAGGTTACTGACCACTTGAAGATAGTTTTTACGATATTCAATCTTTTTTCAGTCCTATTTTAAGAATAGGTACAGATGTCAGCACATCAAGCTACTACAACCTGACAAATTTATTCAAAAGATTTTCAACTTTATCGCTGAAGCATATGGTTCAAAGCTGATTGGAAAAAAATTGTTTGTTGTTTGGGGTGCTTGATGTGCTGGCGTCTGTACCTATTATTTTTAGAGTTAAAAATAAATGAGATTAAAAACAGGTTTAATAGATATAACATTGTCATGTTAAATGCAAAATTATTTTGTAAGTATTATTTTACATAACAATTTCTGTAATGAACATTATATTATTTAAAGAAAATGAACTGAACAAATAAATAATTGATTTAACTCTATAGCGTCGCCTTACATTGAAAACCTCGGAGATGTATTTTAGGACAAATTTATTTTATTGAGTTTCTAAGAAGACAATTTCACTAAGTACATCCCATGTATTCCTATTGAAAAGTAACATATTTTACACTTGCGAGTTTTTCACTCTAAAGCGTCGATAGGTATGAAGTAAACTTAAGTGGTTTGTGCAATATGTCTTTTAACTTTTACGAGATACTTGATGACTTTTAATTAAAAACTTTTTTATTATTTTGTTGGTCTTAATTTAAAATCCAGACTATCTCCTCCCGTGAGACTATCTTCATCCGCGTCCCGTAGGAGTTATTTCGCATACTAGGGCAACAAGACTACTTAACTCTGAAACAAATTTTCAAATCGTTCCAGTAGTTCTTGGGATTCGCGCGTTTAAGCAAAAGAAATCTTCAGCTTTATAATATAAGTCACCCAATGGAAGATAGAGGAAGACGGCCTAGAAGTAGACCACGGAAGCGCTGGCGAGACGATTTAGACACTTTCCTCGCTGTTTGGCCGCTGCACGCTTCAGATAGAGATAGATGGCGCCTTTGCCCAGCAGTGGGACAGTATGGGATAAGAAAAATAAAATGCCCTAAATGGATATTTCTTCCTTTTGGATATTGGATTTGTGTCTAACCAAATTGCAGTCACTGCAATTAATAACAATATTTTTTGTGTTGCAAAAAGCCCTGAAATTTTTTTCATCCATCTGCCGTTGTAACACAAAATACAAATAATATTTACTATCATTTTCAAAAAACCTAACAAATTAAAAAACACTACATTGCACCTTTAAAAGTATCTCATCATCCACGCAGCCCCTAAAACTTACACACACATACACAAACCATAATTTCTTCATTTTCCGTCCATCAAACAAGCTCAGCGTACAATGATAAATCTGTTACCACATGACTGTCAGGCTACTACATAATTAGTTCCACCCCTAACGAGTTAATTGCTCCACTACCCCTGCGGGAGAGCGGTTACTTGAGCAACGTGATATCTTATGCGACGGTAAGTTCGCCAGGGTAAGGGCGTGGTTCCATTGACTTAGGTCCGATTGCTCGAAGCTCGTTACGTCAAGTTTTGGTTAAAGTAAAAATATCGCATTATCGCTTAAATAGTAGCGGTTACTTTATCGAGCGGTCAAATAAACGATCTAACAATTTCAAGTTTCAAAAAATTTCCCATCGTAAATTAAACCGTCAAATTTAACCGTCTGGTAAAATATTTCAGCAGGCTCAACATAGCGATTCTACGTCTTTTCTATCAAGAAAAGACAAAGCTCTTTGTGTCAATGTCAACATGTCTTCTTGTCGAGCATGGCGCGACCTGTCAACTCGCATATAATCACCTATAGAATTGTATGTCGAAGAAAAGAAAAAATCTTTTCTAAGTGTCAAAAGAAATCTTACGTTAATCTGTCACTTATCCATCATTATGTCCATTCTCCAGTAAACAAACATTTGTTTCTACGTTTGTCATGCTGAGCCTGCTGGGCATATAACGAAATGCGAAGATAAGCGACGTAATTTTTTTAAACATGATAACTTAATCTTATTTGATTCCTTTTGAAACAGAAATAACCAAAGCACCTAAAAGTAGTAGCGCTCAGTGAGACCGCACCCTTAAAGTGAGATCATATCGCGAAGTCTGTAATAATAAGTCAACAGGTCTTATATTTAGTTATAAAACCTTATTTTCATATACATACATATAAATAAGTATTATAACACCCAGACAACATCCAACAAGTTTGCACAATACACAAACTGCGACCGTAATCGTACCCGGCACCCTCAGCTCGGGAGTCTGGCGTGGTTAACATTGCGCTAATGTGGACGTCGAATGTTTTTTTTTTTTTTTATATTCCTCACACATTCACACAACGTCATCTAGTCCCAAACTAAGCAGAGCTTGTACTGTGTACTAGATAACTGATAAACGTACTTATATCCTTTTATGTTGAAAATACATTCATACAGAGGAACACTCAGACTAAGTCAAACATTCGTGTGCATGAACATGGGTATGTTCATGCACACGAATGTTTGACTAATGCGGGAATCGAACCCGCGACCTTTAGCGGTGGCAGGTAGGTTCTCTAACTACTACGCCATCTGCTGGTCAAACTAGATTTCCAACTAATTGTTGGAATATGAGAACGCAGCCATATTCATTATGTTGCCAGTACTGATTTTGTACCTATTATATTGGCAACACTCTTTTCATGAATTTAAAGTTTTTCTATAATACAAGTTTGGCATTTTTATTCAAGTTCAAGTTATTTATTTATCAACCCAGATATTTCCAACACTAATGATTATAATTCCATTTTGATCAGGCATAAAACCGCATTTCGAGCCTTGTGATCATCACAGTATATTCTCAGGCATCAACACAGATCCACGTGCATAATTTCTCACGATTTCCGATAGAATATACTTCACGAAGCCTCTTTTTAAAAGCATTTTTATTTGCGCTTCCTCGGTAATCATGCGAAATGGGGGCGATAAAGCGTTCGTTCTAGAGAGTATGTGGTTCCGTAGCATCATTAATAGTTAAGATGAATCTAGTTCGATAGGAATGAGATGTATTTGGGATAGTGAAGTCTGTTATTTTGTTGAGATAATGTCGGATATCTCAGAGGTAAGTCGTCATGGCCTAGTAGTTAAAACACCAGCCTTTCGAGTATGAGGTTCCGGGTTCGATTCCAGGTTAGGCAAGTACCAATGTAACTTTTCTAAGTTATACGTACTTTCTAAGTGTATCTTGGACACCAATGACTGATTAAAGGTCAAGGAAAACATCTCGAGGAAACCTGGATTATAAAGTCTGAAATCACCAACCCGCATTGAGCAAGCGTGGTGTTTAACGCTTAATCCTTCTCCGTGGGAGAGGAGGCCTGTGCTCAGCAGTGGGACGATGAAAAGGCTGTGATGATGAATGTCGGATATGGAGAATGGTTTAAAGATTTTCCAAAATTTGGCACAGGATCGAAAAAATTTAATCATTATTATACTACAATTAGCTTTTCATCGTAGGAGAACTACTACCAGTTCATATCAGCCAAATAAAAAGTAAACTGTGACCTTTCTTAAAGTCTAAACTACCTGTGTTCCATATTTAATTTAAAATGGTTCAGTAGTTTAAGCGTGAAAGCGCAACAGACAAACACTTATAACTCTAGTGAGGATTGATCAAATAACAAATATAAATATAAAATAATAAGATACATTTAAATGCTTAAAATATTGTAAAGGTTGTCTTCTAATGAAACACCCAATAAGATTGTAGATTCATAATCAACTTACACTAAAATTTCGACTTGATAACTGCATTCAATCCAACCCCATAAAAATCCGACAAAATAAAGACACAACATACAATTTTATTCCCTACCTCGTGAATGCGAGTAAAATAAAAGCTTCGTTACTGGTTACCCCATAAGCAGCTCATAAAGCTACTAATTGCATCACGTGTCCATTATCACGACACTGGAGATAAACTAATGGTCCATGGATGGCGAATGATCTCATCACAGCATTATGGCGATCACAACGAGTTAATCATTTTATGGAAGCAAATGGGATGTTCATATTTGGTGGACGCGGAAAAAATTGGTGGGGTGCTGTTTTCTTTTTGAAAATGTTGCAGTTTGGTTTATTTATATTTTTTTTAAGTCGTGGCCTAGTGGTTAAAGCACCAGCCGCTCAAGTATGAGTGCGCGGGTTCGATTCTAGGTCAGGCAAGCACCAATGTAACTTTTCTAAGTTAAAATAGGTTCTTTCCAAGTATAGCTTGGACACCAAAAACTGATTAAAGGTAAGGTTAAACATCTCGAGAAATCAATAACCCGCATTGAGCAAGCGTGGTGATTAACGCTCAATCTTTCTGTGTGTTCTCACACACAGAAAGATTGAGCGGCCTGGGAGGCCTGTGCCCAGCTGTGGGACGATAAAAAGGCTGATAATGGTTTGATGGTTTATATATAAACTAATTTATTTTTGATCTAGTCATCTACCCAATTTCAAAATGAGATGTCAATCAATTCAGATTGCTCCTTAAACGTTGTTCCAAAATAGATCTCACGAAACTTAGCATACAGATTTTCCGGAGTTTCCAAGCTTTTGAATGCGAGCGAAGCGAGGAAGAGAAAAAAAACAATTGAAAAGAGAAAATGTGTGAGGTAACAAAACAAAAACAGTCGCTGCCAGGAATCATTTGCAAAAACAAAGGAAGGGAGCGCAAAAACTGAATGTTTGTAAAGCGAAGCGGATCCGACTAGAACCGGTTATGACCAGAATTTAATGGATATTGCATTTGGAAAAGACTAGTTGATACGATTATTCGGAAAGCTGATTTGGTTTTTGGTGCGGTTGGTAATATTGGGTTTGTGTTTGAAATTTAGTTTTTGGTTTCTTTTACTTCTCTTGTCTTTGTATTGCAATTTGTTTTAGTCTTATGGATACTGCTTGCACTGCATATAGTAGCTATAGGGTCGTCACCTCGACCAATCGCATATTTTTTTCAGATAATCATTACCATCTAACCTAAATTTTTTTTTTACATTTTTAGATTCAGGGCCGGTTTCACAGTTTACGGATAGCCACTATCTACCAGATAAATTCAAAAATGGAACAGAATTTGTATGACATATCTGCCAGATAAACTATCTGGAACTTATCAGCAACCTGTAAAACTGGCCCTCAGTCTCGTTATTTCCGATATTCAGTATTATTACTGAAAATTACACAGGAATATCGAAACAAACCGTCATCATAAATAGAACCATTTCAGACAAAGCCTAAAAATATAAAATTAAATTAAATTATACTTTAATACAGCATTAAATAAAATACAGAACGTTAAACGATAAAAGTATTTTCAGAACAGTCAGCATAAACAAACCGAATGCATTTTAAAATTCGAACCGAATCCAGTTACGTACGGTTATGACCGGTTATAACCGGATACACCCGGATATTTTAACGCCAATGCTATGTTAATCTGGTTAGTGGCTTGAGCTGGATATTATTGTTTGATATTTGCTATTCGTCACAGAAACTGTCCTATATGTTATTTGTTTTTATGACATATTGTTGTATTAATATAGTGAATTTGGATTTTAGACAAATTTAGTTCTAAGCACTTCTAGATTTTACGAACAATCTTTGGAGTATATTTTGCACACTTTTTATATAGTGAAATATTTCTTTGATGAATAAAACAAAAAATTATGAAGAAAATGCAAAAGACGCCTTTTATAATACCAAAAAGTTTCTACTGAAAAGTCTCGAAGAAAATTAAAAAAAAAAAAGTCACATTTTACCATAAAAAATCCGGTTGCAATCTTTATTAAATCCTGAAAATTCGATACACTACGCTATTAAGATCATTCTTTAGGTATATATGTATGTATTTTCGCATCTATTTTCGCGGTAAAACACAATCAATAGACGCACAAAGTATTAATAAATACCGAGGTTATTAAACAAAGAATTTATGTAAATCAATGAATTTTAATGCCAGCACGGAAAATTAATTGTTCTATAATTATCAAATTATGTTAGCTCAGTGGCACACAAAATATTTCGCGAAGTTCGAATAACTTTCATGCTTCGTCGGTTTTCCAGCTGTGCTAGTTTTTTTACACTGTGTCTGTGATATGGTAATAATTTCCAGTGTCAATTACACAGTTTTTTGTGAGAGTTCGTTTTGTTAATATTGGAACATATTACACGTTTGTAATAAAAGACTATCAATTGGAAATTGTGATGTAAGTATGATAGTATGTAGGATTTTTTTTATGGCTTTATTCATCGGTCTTAAATCGTGGTGGCCTAGTGGTTACAGGGTCAACCTCTCAAGTATGAGTGGGTGGGTACCAATGCAACGTTTCTAAGTTTGAATGTAAGTATTTTCTTAGTATATCTTGGACAAAAATGACTGTGACTCGGATGGCAAGTTAAACTGTAAGTACCGGCTGTCATTGAACATCCTTGGCAGTCATTACGGGTAGTCAGAAGCCAGTAAGTCTGACGCCAGTCTAACTAAGGTGTATTTGGTTGCGAGAGTAACTGGGTTGAGGAGGTGAGATAGGCAGTCGCTTTTGGTGATTTATTTTGTGGTCTTTCATTGAAACTTCTTGGAGAATTCGATGTACTTATTAATTTAGAAAAAAAAAATAACATAATTATATTTTATGAAAAAGGTGTGAACATGAAACTGATTAATGTATTAACTCGAATCCTTCGAGTGCACACGATAATGTTTTAATTGTTTAGACATAATAACTATAATTGAGGTATGCGTTTGTTGTAATCAATTGATTCTAATTGCTGAAGGAAATAATAAACTTAATAGCGGGTTATGTTATAATGTTGTGTGAAGTATGCAAATTGTATTTATCAATTTACTGTAATAGATTTTCAACTTTATCGCTGAAGCATAATGGTTCAAAGTTGATTGGAGAAATTTGACAGTTTCCGTTAGATTCATGTACATAATTAATTGACTTGGGTTTTCTATGATGGCAACTTAAAATAAATATATTTAGCCTAACAGCGTTACCACACAACCAGATTTTCCTGATTTTACTGGTAGTCAGACTTTCTGGCTTCTGACTACCTGTAACGATTGTCAAAGATGTAGAATGACAGCTGGGAGCCACCAAATTAACGTGCCTTCCGAAACACGGATGAAATTGTCATAATAAGATGGTCACCCGTTCACGGACGAACCGCGGCAAGCGGTGCTTAACCTTATGATCTAAGCTACTACTCGTACTATGCATACAGAATATAGAAAGGCGCAGACCTCATTTGATAGAACAAAAAAAGATCAAAATACTGTCTTTAAAATTTGAAATCCACAAGTGACAATTATCTGTTTAACAAACGACTCCTTAATTCCTTTCGAAACAACATGAAAAACCGCTCACGTATGCATTTAAAGTGCAACAATAAACTTTTAGTATCAGGCATAGAAACTCGTTTACAGCCACCCGACCGTTCCCAGATAACTCACTCTGGCAGCACGCCAGACAACTGTTACTTAGCCATGGAGAGAATTCAACTTTAGTATATGTTGCTACTATGTACCCTCAGTTCATCTGCCTAGCCTTTTCCGAACTATATTGGAGTCGGCTTCCAGTCTAAGAGGATACACCTGAGTACGAAATCATCAAATTAGCCCAACTTCTGAGGAAGCAGCTGGAGGGAATGTCAGACTCTCACTGACTAAAACTCACTATGTTCCTTCCGCAGGCTTAGCATGGCAACCGTAGAACCAATTTTTGTCTACCAGAGAATGGACAAATGGCAGATAAGTGACAGATTGACGTCAGATTCCTTTTGACACGTAGAAAAGATTTTTTTTCTTTTCTTCGATCATCATACTACACTACAAGTGATTATATGCCAGTTGACAGATCGCGCCATGCTCGGGCACAATACATGTTGACAGTGACAAAAATATACTCCATATACGCCATACTAAGCCTACTGGAATGAATACTGCGCAACCTATTACGCCTTGTTAAGACTGGTTGACAAACTTTCTGAATTCGTGACTGCCGGGACCCAACAATTTAATGTGCTTTCCGAAATATGGAGGAACAAGTCATAACAAGGTGCATGGTCACTCATTCACGGACCGATCGCACAAAGCGTTGCTTAACCTTATGATCGATTGACCGGTGCTTACTTGCGACGTACGACTTACCTACACTTATGTATTTACTTTCTAAGGGAACCTATATATTTTGAGAAGCGAGGTCAACTTTCTCCTTAGACAATTTAAAATATAGAGCCTCAAACTAACGTAGCTTTGGTTTAAAGGACCCCAGAAACTAAAGATAAAAATAATAATCTCTTTGAAGGACAAAATTTAAAATACCTTGATTGAAATAAGCTCATTACTCCTACTTTTCGATGGAAAGGCCTGATGATAGTAATCTCCATAAAATATTATAAAAAATGGTTTACAACTGTCATAGAATAATACAACACTATCGCCAACTTTTTTTCTATTTAATTAGCCTTAATATTTTATCAAAGGTCAGTGGAATCAATTCATCATCACCTACCTAATATATAAATAGCGATTTGTACGTCAAATTGATGGAGCACTCCCTTTGTGAGAACTCGATTGAACCAGAACAAATGTTTGCACTGGCTACAGGTATTTGTTCAGTCCGAGCAATGCAAGCGGTTTGTGTAATGCTCCTTGCGATACATGATCGCCTGGTATCTTTGAGCTCCGTGTGAAATGTTGTTATTTATTTTCAGTTAGGAAAAGCAATTTGTTTTGCTTGCGTTTGGGAGATGGAGCGAAATGTTAGTCACTTTAAAAATACTAAGTTGCTCAAATATTTATGTATGTATGTGTGCAAAATCTTTGAAAATTACTGTTATATTTTTTTAAAAGGCATCTTGTGGTCTTAACGTTCTGACGCCAGCAGATTAAGCTACTACAATCTGTCAGTGAAATGTCATGCTTGAAGCATATGGTTCAAAATTGAGTTTGACATGTCCGTTTCGCCAGCATATCAAGCTACCCGAAACTATAACATTCTGCTAATCAATGTTGAAGTTGCTTGCTTCAGTGATAAAGTTGAAAATCTGTTAAGGAAATTCGACAGATTGTAGTTGCTTGATGTAGTTGCATCCGAACCTACCCAATATTTTGAAGTGTGTAATGGCTACGTTCGCGTTTCTACCACTCGTCCCAGACATGGTTGGAAAGTAGCTGACATAAAGTTTCTTTATTATTACATGAAACCTACTCTCTCTACCTACAAAACCAATCAACTTCCTTACCTTTATATCCAATAAAAGATCCCTTTCAATACGGATAAAAGATATAATGTATTCAACGTGCCCAATCCTGCAAGGATGCTCGATGCAAATGCCTGATGAAACGCAAGTGCGTGCGAAGACAGGCGGCATCCGGCCGTATTTCAGCGGATACCTTCGAGCTGGTATAAAAAGGGCTGTTACAACAATGTAGGCAACACTTCGTCTGAAGTAACAGCCACGATGAACACCTACATAGTTGTAAGTCATTGTGTACCTAGTTTCTTTTATTTGCGTGTGGTTTGATAATGTTTGCAAATGTGTCAAATATGAGTTCATTTGTTGCCTCTGAGGGTGCAGCTGCAGGGAGTGTCAGACCCTTAATCGAACCAAAGCCCACTCTCCTTTACTATAAAATGTGGTCTAAAGAAGTAACGGCTTTAGTACTAGGTTTAGACCATTAACTTTGTTCAAGAAGTTGTTGGGGTTTTTCCTTCTGGAGGTCCCTGTGTACCAAGGCCGCAGTAACTCTTGCGAACAACCCGCAGCCCCGGCAGATTTGCTTCTGTCTTAGTTCTGTCTGGCATCTGTCGTTATCACATCATTAACTTCTTTTTTTAAGAGTTTTCTCTTTCTTATCTAAACTGGAAACGGAGAACATGTATGGAAATGACATTTCAAATCACGTTTTGGCCACATGACTTATCGAATTGCAATGTCATTTACATAATTATTTTTTCGTTTCTATAAGCGTTTTACGATTGTAGAAAGAAATCTTGGCTAACCCCCCTCTACCCTCAATTCTGCTATGGTCTATAAATACCTATGTATAGGTACTGATTTTCATCATCATCATCATCATCAGCCTAATTACTGATTTTAATTGATTTAAATTCAAGTGATTTCGAAATCTGGGTTGTATAATCGTGAATCACTTTACGATTGGAAACTATAGTATAAACTTGATAGTGTGTATCAAATCTATGTTAAAATTTATCAGTTTTTATAAAAATGTATTGATAATATTTTTGTTTAAATAGGAAACGTGAAATATTTGGATAATCAAATGAAGATAACTTAAATATTTTTATTTCGAACAGTTGGCTTGCCTCCTGGCTGTCGCTCACGGCAGCGCCATCGGTTTGGGAGGATTGGGAGGATATGGTAAGACATTTTATCTCTATTTCATGTCACATAACATAAAAATGAAGAACTTATTTAAATTACAGTATATAATCTCAACCCCAGTACCTTGTGCAGGGTAAATATTTAATGCATTGTGTCAGCGCCTGTAATTTGCAACAGCTGCCTCTTCAATACTACATGAAAATAATACATCTTTCTAGGTCTAGGATACGGCTACAGCGCACCCATCCTAGCAGCTCCTGCGATTTCCACCGCGAACCTAGTTAAAGCCGCTCCCATCCCCATCATCAAAACTGCTATTGCCCCCGTTGTCACCGCTCCGGTCCTCCGCACTGTCAGCGTAGCTGCTCCCATTAGCGTCGGCTATGGACTTGGTGGCTACGGGCTTGGTGGCTACGGACTTGGTGGCTACGGACTAGGTGGCTACGGACTTGGCGGCTACGGACTTGGTTGGGGCGTCGGAGGCAAGCACTATGGCTAAACCACACAGACGAAGTTGGTAGTCTCTTTCTTTAAAAGATAGCTCTTCTTCAATTGGCTTTGCACAGTAATAAAGCATTCACTCTTTACGTTGTTGTTTTACTCCTTCGTACAAAAACAGTCTTTCATTCAAAGTATTTTTAACGTACAGGCGTCAGCACATCAAGCTACGCGAAACTGTCAAATTTTCCCGATCAACTTTCAACCTCAACCTTCAACCCCAAAATTTTCCAGATTGTAGTAGCTTTATGTGCGGGCGTCTGTACATTTTAACCATTTGATCGCCACAGTTACGTATACGATGACAATCTTATAAAGTAAAAAAATTAATAGTCACTTTTTAATCGATATAATTTAGAACTCACTACCATATTGTAGGTATTTATGGATGAATTCAAAGCTTGGCGCTGAGGGAACGTCTATCGTTTTTTGTCGTCGCGTCCAAAAGGTTAAAACAGACAGCCCCAAAAAACCCTTCACCACTTACTATAATTATATTCACTGGGAAAAAGAAATAAAATTTGTACTCACAACCATAACATTAATTTGTTAAACCATAAACCCATCAGGGTGGAATTAAAAAAGTGACCATGCCGTTATTTTAATTGCCTTCACAAAGAGGCGTTTTATTTAAATGGCTTTATGACTTAGTCTGTTACTCGCATCCATAAATAATTTGAACAGCCTTTATCATCGGCAGCCTATTAAATATCTGAGGACTTTTTGACACTGGAGTTCTTTCTGACAACATCATTCTGAAAATGATCGCTGCCAGATTAGACTGCCCCTTCCAGAAACATTGGGTTGGGGCAGCCATAGGTTTAGAAAAATAATAATAGTTGATTTATTAATAGTTAATAGGTTTAATAGCTTTAATAGTTTTTTTTTAATTTTAATTAGTTACCTTTAAATTGTTTACCAACCATTAATGAATTACCAACGAAGAAGTGTTAAACAGAGTAGGAACTAAAAGACAATTATTAAATTATATAAAGAACAGGAGAGGGAAAATGATTGGACATCTTATACGCCACGATGAGTTCATTAAAAACATCATAGAAGGAAAAGTGGAAGGAAAGAGAGGAAGGGGTCGGCCGAGACATAGCTACATCAGTCAAATTAAAGAGAAGGTGAAAGTTGAGATGTATAAGGAAGTTCAAGAGTTGGCATACGATAGGCAGAAATGGAAGGAGCTGCACCGACAAGAGCTAGGCTCTTAAGTTAAAGAAGAAAAAAAATTTATATGGACCTGGGTCTGAAAATAAATACTTATTATTATTTTTGCGTTCCATTTCGTCATTCCTGTCTACAGCCTTTAAGAGACAGACGTTACGTATACTGCTAGGGATTAGGTCTGCTTTACTGCAATGAACATACCTTATAATGCCTTCAGTTATCGCTAAGCGTTGCCATATTGTCTCACAATCTACGATCGAAAAACAGAAGTGTGTATTAAGAAACCATGCAAGTGGTCCTGTAGGCCGGAGACCTGCCGGTGCTGCGGGAATGTTCGCAAAAGTTATCGTGGCCCTGGTACACAAAAGACTTCCAGAAGAAACAAAAATGGATTTTAGTAAATGGGAGTCTGATATTCCGCTGTGGTACAGCTGGAGTTGTCATTTGATGATTATCATCCTCCTGCTCTTACCGCAAATTTTATTTGGGGTGTCCGCAGTATGTTTTTTTAGTTCCAGGCTCTTCTATCTGCCGTCATCTCACAAGTTACTTTCTAGCCGTATCAACTTCCACACAACCCATCCATCGTTTCTATGAGCCGTTCAGCTTTATCTATCCACATTCATGCTCAAAACCTTCCTCACAACATGATCCTCATTCCTCCGCATTATATGCCCATAGCATAAAGTCATTTGATGATAAAAAAAAAGTGCGAGTGGCCACTGAAATATTTAACTCTTCAGTTTCCAAAGAAAACTTTCACGTTATTGCATTTAGTACCCTCTACAACTTCTTATTCAATTAAATTGTTAATTAAACTTCGAAATCATGGTGAATCTACTTCATAATTCCTCGCCAGTGTTTGGAAAGCGAACTATTAAAGTCTAGAGACAAAACTTAGCCGCTTGCCGGAAATTTGTCGCGAACTAGGCGCTGGGGGTTAAATGTGTTGAAATTTATGGCTTTATTGTGTATAAAAGAGTAGGTAGGTAATATGTATAAATAGCTGGCCTGTTGGAAGAACCTATCTATCTCTTGATTTGCCTACTAGAGATAGGCATTTGACATTATTTATAAAGTTAAAGTCAAAATTCTATCTCCAGTAAGCAAATCAACAGATAGATAGGTTATTGACATCGGTAGTTAATAAATTGTAAAACACTGGTACTCAGCTGAATCTGGTTAGACTGGAAGCCGACCCCAACATTGTTGGGAAAAGGCACGGAAAAGACATTTGTTAATAAATGTATTGTATACTAAGCTTTATCTTTAATCATCACCATCTACTTTCATTTTTAATCAACAGTCAACACATCGTAAGTAATGGGATAAATAAAAAATAAACTGTTTCTAGAAAACACACACACATTCCGACCGCACTCACAAAAAAATATATGCCTCTAGAATCTGCCACTAAAACAAATTCAGTTCCATTTCCCTCAAATAACAAGACAAAAAATCCTTGTTTTACACAAAAAAGTGGAACAATCTGGTTGTTGGTAACCGTCAACGCTAACAGCGAGTAAGAAGAAGTGCGTCCGACTGTCGCGACTCACTCGCTAATGGAGTTATGGATGTCTGAGTGTCGGCGGTGCAGGACTTGTGAAGAATAGATGCGGCAGAAGGGACAGTAGGCAATTACTGTGTAAAATAAATAAATTCATCGTATTTATTGTATAGAGACGGTAGCACATAAGGCTACAACAATCTGTCATATTTTCTTAATGGATTTTCAACCTTATCGCTGAAGTCTAAAGTTCAAAGTTGATTGGGAAAATTTGACAGTGTCGGGTAGCTAGCGTCTTTACTAGCTTGCGCTAGCGGTTTCACCCGCTTCCTAAAGGAGCTGATTCCTGAATACTTATGAAAGTTGCCTGTGTTATTGCATTATGACTGCCAAGATTCAATATTTCAAAATATAACCAAAATATAAATCTGAAAAATTTCACGCCGGTTTTAGATACACTTCAGCGAGACAAAAACCTCTTGCCAGAACCCTTCACTTCACCTTACTTATCCATATAAACCCAAAGCTTGCAAAATTTTAAAAAATAGGTACCAAGATCTTCATCGTCAAAAAAGCGTCGTATCTCCTCATCTACTCTTTGATCAGTCCATTACACCTTCACGAATAGGATCGCAAGAGACCCTCCGCCGGCGTTAATTGAAAAAGCAATTAAAACCGCCCCTCCCCCTGTCCCCCGGGCTTCCAAACATCGGCAACTATCCGACAGATATTCGCCAATCATATTCAGTCAGTTAAAATGAGATTCTCCAAGTTTACCTTAAGATTCTGTTGAAGAATTTTAATTATAAATTGGTTTTGATTTAAATGGTAGTGGAAACGAAAAATATTTATGGATTGAGACATTTGAAGTTATGTTATGACCACAGGATTTATAGATTTCTAATCTCGTTGGTCTAGCAGTCGCATAGCGCGACTGCTGTGCACGGGGTCCAGAGTTCGGTTCCATGGGAGGGCGGAAATCACTTTGTTTTGTTTTAAGAAATATTCACATCACATCAGCGTGAAGTTAGTTTTTTCAAGATTAATGAATGTTTTTGAAATGATTTGTACTGCAATAGTAAGTCCTTACTATAAGGCCTTCAAGGAGATAAAGTGAAAATATTTAAATACATCAAATGAATAGTGAGATAGTTTTTAAAGTCCCACGGTGGGCGCCAATATAATTTTTAACAATTTTTGAAACCTTAATATAGCCCATAATAATAACCAGGCTATTAAACTTGACCACAAAATTGAAATTAATTGCAGTTTAAATATTGATATACTGTATCAATTTCATCAGGCTATCAATTTGGTATTTAGTTAAACATTGTGTTTTTTTATGTAATTCGGTATTACAAGCTAATTATATTTGTTTTAGTTTGAAAACTAATTCATATTGCAACATATTCATTAATGGACTGTTGATATTGTTTTTTGTGTTATTAACTTCATGTAAACTAACTGTGCAATTTTCAAAATTGGTGTACAGAGTGGCACATCAGGCTAACCGAAACTGTCAAATTGTCCCAATCAAATTTGAACTTTATGCTTCAGCGACAAGGTTGAAAATACCTTAAGGAAATTTGACAGATTGTTGTAGCCTGATGTGCTGGCGTCTGTACATACTAGCATTCGGCCCCGGTATCACCCGCAACTTGTGTAGTGGAAATAGAACATTATGTTGAGGAATATTATAATAAATAATTAAAATGCTAATTTTATAAAATAATAATTAAAACTTTATTATATAATAGACTTTTTATGTCATAATTTTTTTTCGACTTATTTTGAACTATAAGCACTATTATTCTGTTCATCTAGGTACCTACTCTTCGTACATTTTAATTAATAAATTTCCATAAAAGTATAGTCATCCCTAGATAGTTCTCATTAACGCAGAAGAAAAAATTCGTTGTGGCCTAGTGGTTAAAGCACCAGCCTTCCGAGTAAGAGGGTGCGGGTTCGATTCCAGGTCAGACAAATACCAATGTAACGTTTCTAATTTATACGTACTTTCTAAGTTTATCTTGGACACCAATGACTTATTAAAGGTGAAGAGAAACATCTCGAGGAAACCTGGCCTATAAAGTCTGAAATCACCAACCCGCATTGAGCAAACATGGTGATTAACGCTCAATCCTTCTCTGTGTGAGAGGAGGCCTGTGCCCAGCAATGGGACGATAAAAAGAAGCTGTAATGATGAACGCAGAAGACCACTAGTCGATGAACCCGTAAAAGTATTAAATATTACTATAAAAATATTAAAATTGAAACTAGAACTGTCGACGTAATCCATCACCAACTTTCAAGTTTAAGGTGCGCGCCCCAATTGTCGTCAGTGACAAATTGCACCAGATTGCGATCGACACTGCCAGGTAAGTTAATTATGACGGTTAGGTGCTCCAGATAATCGGAAATTGCCAGGATTTGTTTATAAATGGACGAAAAATTTTCATATAATATAATGTTTTATATGAAGTAGGAGATGACTTGGAGGCCTAGTGGTTAAAGCACCAGCCTCTCAAATATGAGTGTGCAGCTTCGTGCTCGGTATGGCTAGTGCCAATGCAACTTTTCTTAGTTATATTACGTACTTTCTAATTATATCTTGGACACCCAAACGAGGTTTAACGCTCAATCCTTCTCTGTGTGAGTGGAGTTCTGTGCCCAGCAGTGGGACGATTAAAAGGTAGATTATGATGGAAAATATAACGAACATGACATGATGAAGAATATGACTTAAGGATTTCTTTATTTTGCGCAACACTCACTTGTCACAACTGTCTTAACAAAAGTAATTTTAAGTAACGCGTTATTTTTAATCTTGATTTAATCAAAATATTCTACGCTTATCCGAAAAAAATGACAAGTATAACCTTTTCCTCTTCACCATTTTCAAACATAACCTTAAAAATGTTAGTATCAGATTGTCCCGTGTACTTGTAACTATTTGGTCACCCTACTAAAGTACCGTGTGCGGATACACAGTAGTGGCTGTGAATTTGTCGCGACTTACTTTGTAACTTCATAACTGACACGCTAGTTAGCTGCAAAAGCTACAAAACTAGTGGTTCGGAGCGACAACCTTATTTACTTTCACACGTACTTAATACTTGGAAATACAATTTGATACTAAATCGTTGGTATGTAAATTTCGTGATGTTTTTTTCTTGTTTTGGACTTGCGATAAACACACTGAAATTAATCCTAAACATAATCCACCTTATTTTAAAAAGAAGGTACAAACACCAGCACATGAAGCTACCACAATCTGTCAAATTTCCTTAATAGATTTTCAACTTTATCGCTAAAGCATGTGATTCAAAGTTTATTGGGAATATTTGACAGTTTCGTACTATTCAACAAATATTCGACAGGTAGCTTGATGTGCTGGCGTTTGTACTAGCTTTGTGGCTAGGTTTTAACCATCATTTTGAATAAAGTTTATGGTCCAAACTAGCAACCGTCTAACACTAAACCCGGTACTATTAGAAACCTCATTTTATAATAAGGTAGAATATATCTTAGCACTTTCAAAGTATTACAAAAAAAATCTTTTCCACAATGTACCAAGACAGTCTAAACCACGAAAAAAACCTTTAAAAAACTCCACCCGTTTTCACAAGTACCGTTTATATCCCGACACTTAACTTAAAGAAACATAATTAAAGCATTTACTTTGTAGGAATTAAGACGCGTCCGTCACGCCCCAAAAACTTTGAAGTGGGCGTCAAGTCGCCTCGTGACGTCATAATGGGTAACATGGATCCAGGAGGACGATACTTGTGGTTCGCACCTTACATTAAAATCTTATCGTTCATTTCTTGTTATAATTAAAACATAGACGCCGTCTGAGCCCTTTAAAAGTATGGAAATAGTAAATGTAGGTAATAAAGTAGGTAATTCTTTTAATAATTTGAGAAGTGATAAATTTCATGTATTTTTTTTCTAACCAAGGTGAATGACCGACGAATCGTGAAGAGTTGAATGTGCTTAAAGAGGTTTGTTTGTTATTTTTTTTTGTTCGAAGTTCGGTTTGCTTCGATAGATCGTTGCGTGCGGTGTGCCGGAAAATAACTTTGGTGATTAATATGAGATGATATGAGCTAGAGGATATGGCATAGGAGCGAACTTACTTGCGGTGGATGGCGAAGATGCCCGTTGATGCAGGCCTGCGGTGTTATAGTTCCTACGCATAGGTCACATTGTCACTATTAACACTTAAGTCCGTTTTATGTGTAGGTACTGGCGATACTTATTGAAATAATGTGGTTTAAAGATTAATAAAATTTGCGGGGTAGTGTTGCGATGATTGCGGTTGGCGGTAGCTTCTTTTCTTTTCCCTGTACCCACCTGTTCACTTTCTCTTTCTATGGTATAAGAAGAAAAGGGAAGGATACCCAACTGATACTGCGGACGAATGAGATTTAAGTATTTGTTTTTTTTTTTATTTAAAAGAAGATGCGTTCGGAAATTATAGTGTCGCGAGCACGTAAGCATCACCTACGATGCATAAAATATTCGAAATTCAAAAAAGAGGTTGACAGTCCCAATGCCACAGATATACACAAATAAAGCAAATACAATAGGCAAAGGTCAAAATACATACAGCCTTTATATCCAATGTAACAGAACAATTTGCGAATATCGTCGAAAATCAAACACGTTTCGTACGTGTTAGTCATAGCAATAACACGAACCGACCGCGTGTTTATTTTATGAACATTTTCTATTTAACATATTGTCAACTCGACATTTTGTTGCTTCACAATATTGTTTTAATTTTCCGCCGATCCGTGGGTAGGCTGAATATATATTACCTTTGCTATACGTTTGTTTTTATCTGTGTTATATTGTACGCCATTTTGTATTTTTCTGGCGGGAAATTTATGTTGCTATATTGAAATTTGAATGTTTTACGGTCTTCGTTTTTAGGTTTTGATGTCTATGAATGCAATGCTTTCAGATCCATTAAAATGCTGGCTGGCAATCAATAGTTCGTGGAGATTGTGGTGTTTTAATAGGGACAAAAATGGCGGTGATAATTTGAGTAGCATAATAAACCGGCAATCTAAGGTTCCGTACCATAAAAGTGACTAAATTATCATGTCTGTTGCATGGAACCCCTTAAAATATTTACTTTAGTTTAGATTCTTGCATTTAATGTTATAGGTACAGGCATTAGAAATGCATCATTTGTGAGAATTTTAACTGTCTAGCTGTAGCGGTACGTGAAAAACAGCCTAATGATTTATATTTATTTGTTTCACCAACCCCCATTGAGAAAGCGTGGTGATTAACGCTCAATCCTTATGCATAATGACATATGAATGAATGAATGATTGACTGATCTCCACAATAGTCACAATAGTCCAAACCAGGAACTGATTCATACTCACCAATAACCTAAAACTTACTTCATTATTCAAATCGCAATTATCGCCGTATCTTTTCGCACCAGTGGAACTTCCCCTTTACCCCTTAAGATATACTCACCACGTAAGCAGAAGTTGAGTCGTAAATATTCCAGTTCTATGGATTAATGGGGAAGATCTCTCCCCCATTTCGGGTAGGGAGAATTTCTCAATGTAGCCTTTAAAATTGGAATTTATTAAAGTCAAAACAAAAACTGTTTTTACCACATCCAGCGATTTCTGAATAAAAATACGGTATATGACATCTTCATCAGTCACATTCAATACTTTTATTGAACTGTCAAAAACGGTTATTTCGTATGCGATTTGTATGAAAACACAAATTATGTCGTCAGATATTTTTCACAAAGTCGTTAAGGTACCTACTTATTTAGATTAAATTATCTTAAAGAATTAAATCAGTTTTCGATTCAAAAAATAGCTAGTCAGTAACACACTTCAATGGTTAGTAATAACTGCATAGGTATATAATTATGGAGTTATTAATAATATTAACCTTTTTATTTTAAATGTAGGCTAAAAACAATTAAAACCTGCATTAACTTGTCGCCAGTATTCACCAGTCCTTTTGACCTATCTTCCTTACCTAAATACTCTGTTATCTCCTTACACAAAAGCCTTATATATTGGCACATAAAGCTACCTACATAAAATTCAGTCGGCCATTAAGTTTGAACGTCCCACGCAAGATGCGAGCAATCTAGATAATATTCCCAAGCGTACCGATGCGAGCCAATAACGTAGCGATTAAATTTTCATGCTAAATGTAATTTAGAAGGTTCTCGAGGGTTTTGGAGTATGTACAAGTACGAACATTGGTAGGTATATTATAAATGTAAAAAGAGACGTTTTGTAGTGAAAGAGATTTTGCGGATACAAATAATAGAAATGACGACCAGATGGCGTGTTGGTTAGTGAACCTGCCTGCCACTCTATAGGTCGCGGGTTCGATTCCCGCATAAGTCAAACATTTGTGTGCATGAACATGGGTGTTTGACTTAGTTTGTTTTTGTATAATATGTATGTATTTACAAAAAGAATAGTATAGGTATAAGTATGTTTATCAGTTGTCTAGTACCCATAGTACAAGCTCTGCTTAGTTTGGGACTAGATGACGTTGTGTGAATGTGTCAGGAATATTATATTATATTATTAAATGAATGAACTTCTTCTTCATCATCCTTTTTGTCGTAGTACTGCTGGGGGTAAGGCCTCCTCTCACACTGAGAAGGGCTGACCGTTAATCTTGATCATTGCTTGCTCGATGCGGGTTGGTGATTTGAGACTTTTTATATATGCTATACCTATGCCAGCAAAATTTAACTTATTAAATTACCACAGCCCGTTTCGGGGTGGCAGAGTTTTTTAGTGAGAACGCATAGCTCTGCTATACGAGTATACTATAGAATAAATCCTACAACACTCTCCCTCGATTAACTTCTTTATCTTCTCTCTAACACTCTCATCAACATCTAAATAAGTACAAGATTCATTTTAAATGTGTGGCAGACATAAAGTTATTCAAAAATACATAAAATATTAGGTATTTATCTTAAATACTCAAGGAATTATTTCCTTACAGTTGCAGTCGTGTCCAGACGAATTATATCGTCAATATTTCAATAATTCAATCGATGTGAGAGCTCCAGCTAGGCTGACTAGCAATTAGGTCGTCCTATCTTGGCTTATATCTTCCTAGATAACGTCATTTAGATTCAATTTTGAAATTGAAATATTATGTGTATTAGTTATGACGAAGTTTACAGGTTCGAAGCAGGAATAGAAAATAATAAATAAATTAAATTAAAAAATAACAATAAATTATACTCAGTGGTATTTTACATGTTTAATATATTTAGATTTTATTGAAATAAATCAATAAAAAATCACAAAGTAAAACCAAAATAACAAACACAACCATTTTTTTTTAGTTAAATTTTTATTGTCTTTGGTTATACAAAAACATTGATTAATTTTTAAAATAACTTACAAAAAACCACATTTATTTATTTCTTTATTAATAAATACATCGTGAATGACTAAACTTGTACATTGATAATAATAAATCCTAAATTTTAAATTGCAATATTTGATTTTCGTTCGTCATACACACCTTCTGCCATGTCCATACCTACGTGAACGACAAGAGCATTTGGTCGGGTTTAAAAACAACATGTCTTAAAGACAAAATAACACTTAAATGACTAAAAAATAATAATTAATATTGCACTCTTGTTACATAAATAATATGAACGAACCAGTGAACTTTGAAATTGAAGCATTTCGATTATTAATTGAACATTTCGAATAATAATTGGACATTTTGAATATTAATTGAACTGCACACACAATAATAGGATTCAGTTGCGGAATATTTTAACAAAGTTATTTAGTGATGTTTAACAATTTACCACGGCCATTAAACTTGGTAATTATTGTCATCTAACTGAAAACTGCAAATTCTACTCGATGGTTTCAATCAATAAAGTAAGGTGGCAATAATTATACGCAATTACAATGACCAATAACTTTAATATGTCGCAATCGTAACTATTTATATTATGGAATAGAACAATATTTCAAATAAGGAAGGAATAAAAAAAAATTTGATCGTCGTTTATTAACTCGCCGTCCGTCAGTCTAACGACGACAGAGCAGTGTTTTCTGTTCCACGCGCTCCTCAAAGAGCAATCAGCGATGTGTGTTCTCAAAGGAAAAGACCCTGCCAGGGACTGACGAAAGATTTACCACGGCCCTGGCACTTATAGGGGTCCAGAAGGAACAAAGAAGAATTTTATCTGGTAAATGTGTGGTATTCACTTCCATTGCACCCACAGCGGGAGGAGTAGGTAATTTGATAATGACTTATCCCAAAAAAAAAGAAAGATATTCCCTTGAAAATATGAGCATAAAATTATAATATGATTTTTTTGAATCGGCAATTTGAAGCTCATAATAAAATTAAAGTATTACATTTCTTCAATTTCAAAGGTCCAGCTCGTTCACAGTTTATTAATACAATAATAAAATACATTTTATACAGAAAAAAAAATATTTCCAACATTTCTCGGTAAATGGAGACAAATTATTTTCGCCTTGAATTTTCCAAACTGTTCTAAATATCTTACTTCATGCAAAATCCCATCAGATATCTATCATACTTATTTGCTGAGTTTATTTTTCATTATATTTTATTTTACACCACTACAAATATTACATGACAATACTTTTTAATTAAATATTTCAGTTCGTTTTATTCCCTTGTCATTATTTTAATGATTTTACAAAATCGACATCTAAAAATGTATTTTTTTATAATAATTACTGGATTCGTTAAAATATAGTGTTTACGTATCTCAAATATTTTTTTACAAAATACTATTTTGAAAACATTTACGGCCAGTTTCACCGGTTACGGATAAGTTCCAGATAGTTTATCTGGCAGATAATTTCATACAAATTTTGTTCCTTTTTTTGAATTTATCTGGTAAATAGTGGCTATCCGTAACCGGTGAAACTGGCCCCTAGTATAGTATACGCCAGCACCAGCTATCCGAAAGTGAGAAATTTTCCCAATCAACTTTCAACCATATGCTTCAGCGATAAAGTTGAAAATCTATTAAAGAAATTTGACAGATTTTAGTAGCTTGACGTGTTGGCGTCTATACGTTCTTATTATGTAGCTCAGGGTCTCAAAGTAATTGAGTTATTTATTCACTCAATTTAATTTTGTTGCCACCTATGTGTATTTTTATAATAATAGAAAGACCTATTTTTATTTGGCAGTTTATTTGATTTATTATAAAAATAACTTAATATAACACTTTTTTTAATTTACGCTAGTCATCAAAAAAAAATTGTACCTCCAAAATATTTGAGATACGTAACACATCTTAAAATTACAAAAAACTTGATGAATATTAAGATAAAATACGATTTACATGACATCCATTAAATAAATTAATCACAAAATAACATTTCCATATACATAATTTATTCACAGCGGGCAACCGACGTATGATTCCGGGAAAATAGCAAACGTACGTACGTACCGTATATTAAATACTATTAATTTCACTAGCTATGTACTTGTTGCGCCAAATGATAATTAGCTATATGAAAACGGCTAAGCGAGACCGTACACGGACTGCTTCAAGCAGTTGAGACCGACTGCTTAAAACTGCGACCGCGCTGGGAACCATAGTTTATTTGCCGCTGTACACACGACTGCTCGAGTAGTCGCGACAGCTTGAAGCCATCAACCGATCAAGCAGTCGCGAGGCATACCTACACCGACTGCTTGAGCCGTTGACTGCGCTAGAGCAGTCGACAGATCTTCGACCTCCCTCGTCCGCCCGTCTGTCAACTGTGGTAGAAAATCAACGGCCCAAGTGATTGGTAGCGACAGCTCAAGCAGTCAGCAGCTGACCGCTCGAGCAGTCAACGCCGACCACTCGAGTGGTCCTAGTACGTCGCTCAGCCGCTAACTGGTCAAGCAGTCCGCGTACGGCTAGGCTTAGTCTGTCTGTCTACACACATTTAGCACAACTTGAGCTGTCCCTTATTACTGGTAACACTGACACTATGGCACTCTGACGTCACTAACGCAATAAGGTCACGACTGATTTCACATTTATAAATTTTCACGACAAAAATTTGCACAATCTGAAATACAATATAGGCAAAAAATTTAGAATCTTTTAAGTCACTATCTATCAATGTTTTTTATTAAGGTATCGCCTCAATAATTTTATACTTATGTTTTATGGCGGGGTGTTTAAGAGCGCGTGTTTCAAAAGTTGGCAACACCGCAAATAGCTGTCAAATATTTACATGTTTTAATTCATTTCGAAAATTTACTGTATGAAAATAAGAAATGATGCTCTGTATATCTGTAATAATGTCAGGTATAGAACAGGTAGTTGGCAAGTTCCCAAATCCTTTTTCTATACAGAGTATTATTTCTTATCTTCATACAGTAAAATTGCCAAATACATTAAAATATTTAAATTGTATTTGACAGTTATTTGCTACGTTGCCAACTTTTCGAATACGCGCTCTTAATGTATGAATTAAAATAGGTGACAATTGCAAATAAGGTTGTAACCTATTATGATTTGAGATATAAAAATTATTAACATCGAGATGTAGTACTAATATACAAGAAGTGTTTAAGACTCCCCTATGATAGCTGAATATGCTATTAATTAACACATAACACAGCAAAAGAATAATTATTACTATTAAAAAATATACTGACATAAACATACATACTGTATATTTGATATAATTAAATATTTTTTTAAGGGAATGTTTCGTAATAATTAATAACAGAATCAGAAAAAATAAATAATTTACAATTATACATCAGCAAATATTTAAAGTACAGACGCCAGCACATCAAACTGCTACAATCTGTCAAATATCTTAATAGATTTTCAACTTTATCACTTAGGTATATGGTTCAAAGTCGATAGGGAAAATTGTACAGTTTCGGGTGGCTTGATGTGCAGGTGTCTGTACATTTTATATGGTGACGTTATATAGAAGGAATGTATTGAAATAATTGGGACATACATAGAGTCTAGGTTTGTTAGTGAAAGTATGGGCTATATAGCCCAGGTTTGTACTGTCAACTATCATTATGTACATAGGGCTTTTAACAATGAGATGCAATATTATAATTTTAAGAAAATCATGGTCTAGATTTTTTGGAAATGATGCAATATAAATCATTGAATTTAATCGTTTGTTAAGTGATTTAATCAGGCGTTACTTTGCGGAAATCCATGACAATACATATATGTATGTACATATGTTAGGAAGAATATTTAGTTTTGCATCCTGCATCCATCCATTTTGTCTCGCGGAATTAAATAATATTAGTGTATTGTTATAATTATACTTAGTGTATTGTTCCTAATATTTATAATTATTTGTTGCTACAAGACACGCACCCTAAATATGATCCAGCCAGTCCCTTGCTGTAGGTAGTCAGCGACGCCCTAAGCCGAGGTCGTAACCCCCTTGGCGCAATAGCTTAGTATATAAGCATTTTTGCCCCTGGCTGGAGGCCTTAAATTCTAGGCATCCACAGAGATTGACCGGTGAGGCAGTAAACAGTCTCTCTCGGCTGAACTGCGAGATGCCATTACAAGACACGCAGACTTTCCTTTATAAACATCCAATTTTCGAGGTGCGAATGCAAAGTTTTTGTTTGTGTAATAAATCTCCAAAATTGTAATATTGCATCTTTAAAAGAATGCTAAAAGTGATTAACTACGAGATTAGCTATAAAACAATTCAGACTAGGAATCTAATCAAAGGGACGTCCACACAAAAAAAAATCTAACTAATTTTACTGTGCGCATTGACAATACTTTTTAGGAATTAGAATTACTACCTACCAAGTGATTACAAATACAATTTTATTATTTTTTTATAATTTTATTTAACTATAAGACTTAAATAAATTAATGAACAGGATTTTTATATATCGGGATATATTATTTAAAAATCAGGCAAAAAATTCTCACTTGCAATATAGAATGCCTCAAGTTGTTCTTATTGGCTAAACTTAATTCTATTCAATTCTACTCAGACTATTGGACTATTTTGATGAATTATAAAAAAATATACAGGGTGAAGTTTAGCAAAATCAATTCAAAATAGCTGTAAACATTAATACTTGCTCTAGGAATATTTTTTTCAAATAAAAACTTATTAATACGCACTTTTTTGTGTCATTGAGTTGTTGCCATATACAAAAAAAAGAAATAGGTAAGAAAAATAAAATAAAATTTTCTACCATAAACGGTACATTTTGGAGCAAATAATAATTACAACGTACATTGAATAAACAGATTTTATTAAATAAAACAGTTGCACTCAATTACTTAGTTTGTGCACATTTATTGAGTTGCATCGCGATCGGCAATTGTATTTGTAACTCATTTAGCCTTGTCGTGTGTAATGATAGAATTACGCATTCTAATATGAATATTTTAATGAGCAGACGCCAGCACATCAAACTACTACAATCTGTCAAATTTCCTTAATAGATTTTGAACTTTATTGCTGAAGTATGTGGTTCAAATATGTTCAAAGTTGACTGGGAAAATTTTACAGTTTCGAGTGGCTTAATGTCTGTACTTACGTCAGCGCATTAAGGTACCCGCAATTGTCAAATTCACCCAATCAATTTTGAACCATACGCTTCAGCGATAAAGTTGAAAATCTATTAAAGAAATTTAACAGATAGTAGTAGCTTGCTGTTTTGGTTTCTGTACTATACTAAACATACGAATGTACGTTTAAGTATCGTGTTATTATTTGATGATAAAAAATATACGTAAGATGTAAGTAAGTGATGATTATTTTTTGGTATTTTATTTGATGTATCGTTAATACGATTTAAAGTAGTCACAGTATTTTAGACTGTATTACTATAGGAAGAGAGTGCATTTTAACTTAATTTGTGTATTTTGTTGACTCTCATTTTGGCACATATTTGGCAACTGTCTAGTATTCAATACATTATCAAAATTAATTTAATTTGTGCAAGGAGCCATCAAGTCTTTCTATATGTATAAATTGCTGTCTTTGAAAATTTGTGGTAGGTATATTCATTCATATTTATAAGAAAAATGCGTAATTCTCCTCAATTTTGTATAAAATTTGGTTTTATTCAAATCTAGGACTTAAATGTAAATTGCATTGATATATAATATATTTTCTATTTCTACACATATATAATTAATAATTAGGTTAATAAAACCTCATTCACAACAAAGGAACGTTGTACAACACTCATAGATTTGATGTATATGTTACATAACCTTATGTACTTACACACACATTAATTGTATAATACATATATATTCCTATTTATAGTAATACTGCCGATACAAATGTCATAGACTTAATATATCGAATGTTTTATTTACAATTACATTTTATATATTTTAAAATCCATACATATATTTAGAATTTAATGAATATATCCCATCTTTATCTACTTGACACATATTTAAATATAATTTACATATATTTAGTTAAACGTTGTCGGGTTTCAATTAGAGGTGAATTAAAATTGGATTATCATTTTAACTCACTATTCGTTTCTCACAACATTATCACAATAGTGATAGTAATTACGACATTAAAAGGAATAATAGATTCCGCAATATCCATAAAATTTTCGTAGAAGAGTGAGGTAAAACAATATATACAGTTAGAAGGGCACGTTTGACAGATCGTTGTATGCATTTTATAGTACGAGATATGGTCATATCTCCGATCGATTTTATGAAGTCACAGAGACGAAGAAAGACTGGTCGTGTACGAGGTGTTACAACCCTATTGTAACCCGAGGAGAGGTCAATATAATCATCATAATAAACAATATCTTCTATGGTGACAACCCTGGCATTGTGCAAACATTTTTCGCCAAAAGTGTCGAATAGCGGAGAGAAGAAGCCATATTCAAAATTGTTCATTATAACAAGTATAACAAGAGAATTGAATAAAGTTTTAACACCTTGCATCGAAATATAATTAAAATGGTCATTTAAATCCTTAAAATTATCATTATTTAAACAGTATCCTCACAAGAAATAGAAATGAGTATTGCTCTTTTTATAATTATAAAAATTTACTTAAATTAAAATACATGAAAACACACACAATTAATATATATTGAGAAAAAAAGGCTCGGGACTCTCTCTTAATACTGTTTGACATAGACAATGTGATACATTCTTATACAAAGTGCTACGAGACACTCATTTAGAACTCTTTTTATATCTAAAACAAAAACAAGGAATATTTAAAACCAAACACATCAGCTACTGAGGCTAAAAACAAAAACAAGTAGAAAAAAAAACATATTTATTTTTGCTTGAGAAAATTGAAGATACGAAGCTCTCGACGATAAATAAAGATAAATTTTTAATAAGAAACCTTCAAAAGATTGCAAATTAAATGATCCGAGATCTAAATTCGTCGATTTTAATCCTAAAAGCTCAAACGTTATCCAGAACACGGTAGAGAAATATCTGACTAGAGTTTACACGTTCGAAGCAAACCGATATGAAAGTACGAGATAAGCTTCCTTAGCGTTCGCGATAAATCATACAATTTATCATTCGAACTTTGCTCGAATAATCCGAATAATAATGGCGAGAATTTATTTCTCAATAGTAGAATAACAGCAAAATAAAACTCACTTTTATTATAGTTCATTTAAAAATATAAAAATAGTGTCCCACCGGCATCGGGAACATGTTCCAAGCTACCTTCATGGTTCTGTAAAAAGAAACCTCCTGACTAAGCGTGCCGTGTCCAAAAGTGCATAAATCGCTTGATCCTCCGTCAAAGGTGGTCTCGGCGCACCGAGATTCTTGGCTATTAAGCTGTTTGCTGAAAGGACTATTGGCACAATGACAGCAATAATTAATTATTTTTAAGATAATTTAGATACCAAATGAATTTGAAAAGACATAACAGGCACAGATTTTTTTTTGGGAATATAACCTGAGAGCAGCGCTATTCCGTACCTTGTTAGTTTCGATATCGATAGAAATTTATTGATCAACGTATAGAATGGTGTTTAAACCAATCTGCATGTTATAGATCTGAAAAAAATAATGGGGCCTCATAAAACTTAGGAGTACCTATGCTAAAATGCTGTACAATCTCGTATTTCCAAATCGGTCCCCTGACTAGATTTATCGACAACTACCAGTTTATTAGCTAGTTTAGCTCTGAGGTCTAACACTAATCACTCTTAATATACTCTTGGCTTTTAATATTTTTGCTCTTAATTTTCTGAATTTAAATTAAATCTTTCTTCTTCTTATAACAGGAGAAGATTCGGACGTTTTGTGTGCTTTTATTTGATTCCAGTAAATTATTATTTCATTGGATATTATAAAAATTAATTAGTTTTACTAGGTTCACAATCTGATAGGAAGAAATCTTCAGAACAATTTAATATGAATTTTCAAGTATGGAATTTGTTTTTCGATTCGTCAACCTGCTTACTTGGATATTTTTTATGCTTCGCACAAAAAACGTCCGATATAAAGTAATTCTCTTAACGAATGCAAACTTTAAATCAAAACCAATGCATCTAAGTCTACAAATAATATACTATGTATGGACGGGACGGTCAACTCACTAATCGAAATTAAAATTCACAACTAATCGTTTCAATGGACAAAAATAAACTTTTACTTTCACACTTAACATGGGCTTTACCACCTTTATCAGCAGTCCATTTTAGTTCTCAATTTAGGAAGGATTTGAAACAAAAGAGTTTTTAGTTGAAGCGTGCCAATGCTCGTAATAGAAACTTGAAATATTTGGCACATGTACCCAATTTCTGATAACGAATCTCCGTTCTCAAATAACCAGCATTGTTACGACAACAAACTTAAACGGTTACCAAAATTGGGCAATTAACATTTTGGCACCGTCGCGAGACAAATCATTCAATGTACGAAGCTCATCACAATTCAATTGTACACTCCCCTAGTCATTGCTTCCCTATTCCTATTGTGCCATTTGCACGTCAGAATCCGCACGTACGTTCTTCTAAAGGTGGCGTTACAGAGAGCATAGCACACAGGGTTAATCGTAGAATTAATGTAACAAAGAGCATAGAAGAAGGACCATAGCTCGTCAGGGATGCACTTAGTGCACGCCGTGAGCGGCTTTAGCAACACCAATATGTTGTAAGGCGTCCAAGTGATTATAAACGACAGAAGGATGGCCGACAACGTTTTCGCCGCTTTCGTCTCCTGCTTTTTCTCTTGTGTTTTCTTTTTCGGCTTCGGCTGTTTAGTTATGCCCTTCCCTGCCAACTGCTTTGGTATGATTTTGGCATTCAAAGGGATTCTAACGTCTTGTATATGTGAAGTTCTCCTAGTCAACGCTTGATGACCAGCGGGATGGAGATTAAGTTCCGAATCCCCTCTAGTAGGTCGGAAATGTGTTCTCGTGTTTGAAGGTGGAGATTCCTCTGTGATCATCTTGATCGTTGGTCTTTCAGTATCAGCATCGGGTAGTCTTATAAGGATGGTGTATACTGAGTCTGCAGAAGCAGATTTGGGTGCTGGTGAGGTAGTAGCGTTGATTCTGGTGTTAGGAGGCAAAGAGCGACTGTCACGGGCTGCGGGGATGTTGGAAGGCGGCTCGTAGGTCCTGCGGAGAGGGGAGGTACCTCCATCACCCCCTGAACCACTGGAACCACCGCCGCGAGACGCATAAGGATCTCTGATGACGTTTAGAGATGTGCACCTGAGAAAAAAAATCGCATAAATGTTCGGCAATTTATCAATTTAAGTACAAATTCCTATTACACCCAAAATTAACCTTTTACGAATCCGCTATCTCATTTTGTTCGACAATCCTTTACTAATATCGGATAGGAGCCTTACGACCTTAAGTTATTTATATAATAACATTAGAGTCATTACCTCTGGATGGCTCGGAGGGTCGTGAGTTAGTGGCTCTCCGTGCTTGGGGAATACCACTGTACTGTTATCAGTACGGGCAGTTATAAATTAGTAATGTTAGGTTGTTGATTGGATAATATATGAGATTAATATGTTGATGAGCTTGGGTACCAATCATATTAATTGAATTTGATTTAATACATACAAATATTTTTAATAGGGAAGAATACCTGCAAAGTAACTTCAAGCAAATAATATTATTTTGTGCTTAAAATAGAAGTATAAAAAAATATCAAAGTTTAAAGCATACTTCTACCTATCAACTACATAACAAAAATAATGTTTGTCTCTAGAAATTTACTTTTTAACTATGTGCGCGGAGTAGTATTTACGGGACACGCGTGAAATTGCTGATGGAAGACAGTATTTTATTAATCTATATTTTATTAGGTCCTTTTTTAAATAATCCAAAGCTACCATCTATTAATTTTCTCCCTGGTGAAAAGTTGAGACCCTATAGGATGAATGCACACAAAACGTATCGCTCTTTAAAACATAAAGGAGAGTCGCTAGCTATCATTCTATAACTATCTACACCATCTTACCTGGACACAGAACTCTGCAGTGGAGTCTCGACAGACACTGGGGTAGCATACCCAGGGTCTGAGGGCTCCTCCTCCGGCTCCGTGTCCTCAACGTCCTCTCTCCCGGAGTGCCACCAGGCGACGCACCACGCCCGCACTGCTGCCCAGCCACGTTGTGGACGGCGCGCATTTGCTGCCTGTTGAGAAGCAATTTAATGGTTATTCAAAGTTTTATTCTGGAATTGTGGTTGTATTTGGTTAGCGATAGAAGGTCTTGTATATTTACTAGGTGTTTCAAGAAGATATACACCTGAAAGGAAGTAAAATGGTCCCTTATACAGAGTTCAATGACAATCCATCATCAAAATGATCCATTCCGCTGTAGGTGCATTTGAAGGGATTGCTGGATTTTTACAGGATAAAACCCACTTTTTATTTACTTGTATGCATATTATTTTATACAGACGCCAGCACATCAACCTACCTCAATCTGTAATTTTTTTAAATAGATTTTCAACCTTATCACTACTACTGGAATGTTAAAATTAAGTTACTATTGGTAAAATGTGACAGATCCGAATAGGCGTTTGTACATAGGTAGATTATTAAATCTGAAAGAAAAGATCTGTAAAGAAAAGAAAAGAAAAAAAATCTAATCAACCTTCCAGCGATACAGGGGCATTCGGTAGGTGCAATAAAAATGAGGACTACCTGAGTAAGGTTTTGACATAGTGTATTTATATATATCAACTTTAAAAGTAATACGAATACTTATTTAATTTAATACTGACCCAGTATGACTGCCTAATGGCCTAGCTAATAGAATATGTTAAACAAATCATTTCATAAATTAACATTTTATTTGTCCAGTGGTCAAACCTATTTGGGAAAACCGCACGTTTAACGCTTTGATTTGCGTTAATTTACTGGGTAAATATTTAAATAATAAAAATAATTTTAATTAGTTTCATGTTAGTTTATAATCAACTAAATTTTAGTAACTTGACACAATTGATACCAAACGTAAAAGCCACAAGGATGGATCGATCATAAGGTTAAGCAAAGCTTGGCGTGGTCAGTCCGTAGATGGGTGACCGTCTTATCATGACGAGTTCCTCCGTGTTTCAGAAGGCACGTTTAATTGGTGGATTCCGGCTGTAATTTCACATCTCATCAGCAGTCGTTACGGGTAGTTAGAAGCCAGATAGCCTGACAACCAGTCTTACCAAGGGTAAGGTTGCCCAGGTAATTGGGTTATGGAGGTCAGATAGGCTGTCGTTCCACGCAAAACACTGATACTCAGCTACATTCGGTTAAGACTGGAAGCCGACCACAACACAGCTTGGTAAAAAACTAGGCAGATGATGATGACACAGATGATATGAAATGTTAATCAATCGAATAACAAGTCATGTATGTACGTTCATAGCCTTTCTGTTATGAACTTCTAATTTGGCACAAGAAAGAAAAACTGATAATTTCTTTCATCATTTTTTCACACAAATATAACTTCGAGTCTCGTACGAATAACTCCGCACAACCGGATAAAAAGTAACCTATAGCCTTCCTCGATAAATGGGCTATCTAACACTGAAACAATTTTTCAAATCAGACCAGTAGTAGCCTGATCTGCGGGTTGTTCGCAAGAGTTACCGTGGCCCTGGCACACAGGGACCTCCTGAAGGAACATAGTGGGTTTTAGTCAGTAAGAGTCTGACACTCCCTCCAGCTGCACCCTCAGCGGGAGGGGACATTCGGTGATTTCTTGAAACTCTTCTGTTTTATAATATTAGTCTAGATTAAAGCTATAAGGAAAACATCGGTAGGGTCGTTATTAAAAAGCTAGATTTTATTTTACGACTAACAAGACAAAGTTTATTCCATTATTACATCACTAAAGAGAAATTTTGTGGAAATCTTCTGCAGTCCAAATGCATCCTAAATGACTGTAATTTACTACTTCTTAGGTACTAGTTTGCGGACTATCGTTTGAAGAGCAGTTATTATGTTCCTCTCGTCTCATAACACTGGTCCTCTTAAGTACTGCTACTACCCTAGTACAATAGGGTAGCTGACTAGGTCAAGAATAAAATCTTTTGTGATATTAATTTGGTAAAGAATCTTTAAATAATGTGCCACTTTCATTTATCGTTTTGAAAGAAAAACTATAAAAAAAGTTATTGATAATTTAAGTAAAATAAGTCATCAAGTCACTGAACATCCTTGCCAGTTGTTACGGGTAGTCAGAAGCCAGTAAGTCTGACGCCAGTCTAACCAAGCGGTATTGGGTTGCCCGGGTAACTGGGTTGAGGAGGTCAGATAGGCAGTCGTAAAACACTGGTACTCAGCTAAATCCGGTTAGACTGGAAGCCGACCCCAATGTAGTTGGGAAAAGGCTCGGAAGATGATGATGATGTATATAAGTAAAATAAGTATATGGTTTGATGTGAAAAAATTGTGACGTCATAATTCTAACTTTCATACAAATACGAGTAGCATAGAACGTATCGGTTTTTGCAATTCAATAAAAGTAATGAATTTGGCTAGTCGTCAACTACCCTATTTTCTACGGCAGACGTTTTGAAAACAAGGAAATAAAAGAAAATTATCATATTTTTTTCCTTAAAAATATCCTTCTTTAATACAGTCTTTCGTATTGCTTAATGAGGTTACTTCAAAGGAATTTTAAAATGGATGCTTCCAGATATTTTATTTTGTTGAATCGTTATTTTTTATTTTCGGGTAAATAAATGGAATTTTTGATCAGAACACGTGTGAATTTTTCTTATACACGAATGCTTTTTCAATAAGAGTCAGTTCTTAATAAGAATTATGTTTTTTATTGATGTCTAAAGAGTTATCTAATAAAACTTGGCATGACGTGAGTATTATGTACAGATGCCAGCAAATCAATCTACCTAAATTTGTCAAATTTCTTGAGTAGATTTCCAACCTTACCACAATATTGGATGGTTAATAATATCTATAATATCTTCGACTGGTAAAATTTGACAGATTAAGGTAGGTTGACCTGCTGGCGTCTGTACCTATGTATTAGAGTAAGAAGACAAATTCACATTCAATTAAACTTTTTGTCTTAGTTTATACACATCAGCCACGCCTAACTACCATAGTATGTAGCCACTAGCGGCTAGAAACTCACACACGCATACAAAACCACAATACACCAAATTGTAATCACAAATATTCGATACGCATGTAAATTTTCTATCACCAAATAAATTGATGAAATAGCCAAACCTAAAATCGCCTTCCACATCGGTTACAATCGGTTTTGACATCTCGTGCCAAATAGTCGCCCCTAGTGTTGCACTTGGCACTTACCCAACATCATAAGCTTAGACCAACTTATATTTACTCCTGGCCTAAAGCAAAATCAACTTTATTCAGTCAACATAAGGATGTTAGGAACTGCATGTATTTTATTTAGTCCTTCGTTCCGGTTACTGCGTTCGTACAATGGGACCATTGTGATGTATAGGAATTTCTAACTGCATTCGTAGAAATCTATAGTAATGTTAAAAGGCATGCATTAGCTTAATTCTAGGATAGTATTTCAGGCACTGAGGAGCTCGTGGCTAAGTAAAACCGCATGGGTCGATCGGTCATAAGGTTAAGCATCGCTTGGCGCGGCATCGTCATGACGAGTTCCTCCGTGTTTCGGAAGGCACGTTAAATTGATGGGTCCCGGCTGTCATTTGTACATTTTTAGCAGTCGTTTGATTCTCAGAAGCCAGAAAGTCTGACAACCAGTGTTATCGGAATTAGTATATGAATTAGTATCGGGTTGCCTAGGTAACTGGGTTTAGGACTAGGAGGTAAGACAGGCAACCTTGTTAAACACTGGTACTCAGCTGCATCCGGTTATGACTGGAAGCCGACCCTAACATAGCTTGGGAAAAGGCTAGGCAGATGAGTATTTCAGGCACTATTTAGAGGTGGTTTAATCGTGAAACCGTTATCTCAGGAAAGCCGTTAAACTCAGTGCGGGTTGATAGTAAATTACTAGTGGGTCGGCTATCTATCAGGTAGTAGGAAATGTATATATTCGTAGCTTTGGTACTTAATTTAAGTGACTTATCACTATCAGTTTAAGTTAAATGGACTTGGGAAGTAAAGTAGAGACGCTAGCACATCTAGCTAGTACAATCTATGAAAATTCCTTATTTAATTTTCAATTTTATCGCTGAAGCATATGATTCTAAGTTGATTGGGAGAATTTGACAGTTTCGGGTAGCTTGATGTGCTGGTATCTGTTTTAATATTTTAGTTACCTTGTTATAAATCTACTGCCTGTATTCGAGAAAACTGTATAATAAGTACCCGTATTAATTAAATACAAAACTGTATCTATCCCATCTGTATTTGTGCCAAATGTTTCTAAACTAACCAGTATGTTAATTGAAAATTTATGTCTGATTGTTTGTGTTGCTTTCATACTGAATAGCAAGATTAATGTTATGTTTAAAAAATCTTTCAGTTTATCGAAAAAGGCTTTACGCTACGTTTTATCGTGGGACAAGGCACAATTAATAGAAGAAACCGTTATTTCAGGTTTTTTTTTCGTTTGGGGCCAGGTGAAAATGCGTGAAAAGCTACTATACATATCCGTATACATAATTATATATCTAGTATCCATAATTTTACTGGCTAATCTAGTACGTTATGGAGTTAAATTTACTGTCGGCGTTCGCTTCCGAATCACATATATTCAGTTTTACAGCCGGCTTCCGTATGTGCCGTCAAACGGTCGTAATTTTGTATAATTAAGCTGTTCAATTTAGAAATTTAATATCAAAGCAGTATGACGTGAAATGTTCACTCGATAACGTTATTAGTTAACTCTGTTAATTTTTGGTTAGTTCTCAATTGCTGTTAAAATTGTTGGTTATATTTTTAACTGTATTGTAATATTTCAATATAGATATTATTCTACCTGTTTTGATTAGATGATGATGATGATGGCATCCAGGCCGATTGTCGGCTACGGCGGCCGTTCTCTTTTATGGAGATCAGCCAGCTGCGCAGGACATATTATAGTGCACAAGCATTCGCGCAGACACAGGTGCACTCTCTATTCCCTCACTCTCATAGTCCGATGGGACGGCAATCCGACACGACCGGAGAGAGATCAGGCGCAGGACCGACATTTACGTGCTCTCCGATGCACGGGTGAATCAATCACCAACTTCCAGACTCCAGGCTGCTTTATGAAAGTTTCTCAAAACACAAAGCGATTTCGGCTCGACCCGGGATTCGAACCCGAGACCCCGTGCACAGCAGTCGCGCCTTGCGACCACTAGACCAACGAGGCAGTCAATTAATAAGCAGTCTAATCTCAAGTACTGGTACGATTTGAAAATCATTTTTGTGTTAGATAGCCCATTTATCAAGGAAAGCTATAGCGTAAGTGTTTTTGTTTATTATGTTTTCACCCTACTTTTTTATATGTTTTTAGTAAGTATATCGATAATAACTGATATTAAAAATTGAATAAACTTACAAATTAACACCAGCAAAATTCTCCTCAGCGAGGAAACAATTGTTAAAACCCTCGACAAACTCTATTGAGGAACTTCATTCATGTTTTCTTAATCAACCTCTCTCCAATCACTCTAGACGCTTATCCGATAACTTTAAAATGTGCTTTGCTATTTATGTTAAAAATATCTTATTTATCTAAGTACTGTTTAGGTAATAAAAATATATATCTGATAAGTCACAACCACTAAACGATTTGTGAATCTTCATGCATTTTCACAATCAAGAACCCATTATACAGTTAAAAGTTATACAAAACTTTAAACTAAGATGTATTACATATGTATTAGCCAAAGGCAGAGTTTTCATTTAAAATGCAGTAGCGTTCACGCCGGTAATTTGGCCGAGCAACTTCTGACACCCGCTATCTCTTCGGCTCGCTGCTAGCCTGGTACAATTCAATTTATTTAGCGTGGATTCGCCGTTTTATACACGTCCTATTATTTTAGTTTCAAATCTTCATCGTATGAAATGTTTTGCTTATTCAATTTTATGCTTTCCTAGTGTTTTGTGTGAATATTGTTCGTTTGTTTAAGAAAGGTGTTTTGTTTGAATGTAGGTACCATTTGAATTTTATTCGTATTCAAATAAGAATTTTAGTATCCATGCTATTCTACTTCTAGTAATATTAGAAATGTTAAAGTTTGTTAGAATGGATGTACATATATTTGTATTATAAACGTGAAAGTTTGTGAGAATGGATGTATGTTCGTTAGTCTTCCACGCAAAAACGACTTAATGAATTTTGATGAAACTTGGTAGTCATATAAACTATACAACAGATACAAAACTTTTATAAGTATTCAGGAAATAAAATCCCTTAGGAAGTGCAACCTAAAAGAACTGCAATTATTTTTAAGATCATTCATTATTTTGAGTCCGATGATAAAATTGGTGTCATCAATCAACTCAGCATTTCTAATATTACACATTAAATACGTATTTATAACATTCCTCACCTGGTTATCTCTCCACCTCTGGTCGTGAAGTGCGCCTCGTACATGGTACACGGAATCCGCATCCCCAGACTCGGACCTCGTGCGTCCGTCCACTTCTCTCGTCTCATCACTGGCAACAAATAAAATAGATTCAAGATTAACATTGAGTGAGAATATTTTGGTTCGAATTTTAAATTCAAATACGAACAAAAAATAGTAAGAAACAGATTTAGAATACATACTGGAGTCGAATTTCAAATTTTAAACTAATGTTTGTAGCATAATATATGTATGTAGGTACAACAAATAATAAATCTGATCATCAATGTTATCTATTGATTAGCGTGTATTATGAGTGCTTATTTAACTGATAAACAACAGATTCACTTCACGATTACTTTTAAATAAATACATATTACGAGTATGTATAAACACGCAGACTACAGATGTTCATTCCACCGGGAACCGAACCAAGGACCCTGAATATGGCAGTCCGGCAAAGTGACCATTGCACGAATATGTAGATTAAATATATGAATTATCACTAGGAAATCTGCTAAAGCGTATATTCCTGATTATTATAAGCACGGAAATAATCCAACAAACTATCTAGATCCTAAAAGGAAGTCACTCCCACCACTATAATCCAAGTAATAAACGACCTTATTACCAAGCCCATAACAATCATATCCCATTACATTTTTTTACAAGATAATTTAGTGTTCCTAGTTATTATCTCAGAAGTACAATAATAACGACAATGTTGAGGAAATGTTATGTAATTTAATATTGTATGTGGTTAATCAAATACTCGTAAGTGTTCTATGAGAGCTTATCCCTGGCACTAGGCCAATGCAATGGGTTAGTCCGCATTAAGTGCGGTATAAGTTATAAAGAGAGATTTTACTGTACTGTATATGCGGAAGTAATTATGTATGTGTGTTGTTTTTATCAGGGTTAAAATTAGACAAAATATTTAACAAATTTTGCAGAATAAACACACACGATAAGGGATAATAAATGGACTATTTTGTCGATACAAATATTAATAATGTATTTATATAGGTGTAATACAGGTGGCATTTGTCTTGCGTGGTGTATGTCGTGGTGATTTAAAAAAAACCCATAATACCTACTAGAAAAAAAAATAATTTAAATATTTGGCGTGAACTGGGGCTCCGGGCATACGCATATTCGCTTGAATCCAGTAAAGGGGGCTATCCAGTTTTTTATTACCAAGAAAATTATAAACAAATTAAATAATCAAAAACAAAGCCCTTTTCCACACTTCCTAACTTGACTAACTTTCAGCTTAAATTCGTTAATTTAATCAGCCTAGCCGTTTCTCTAATCATGTAGTGGTTGGCTTCCAGTCTAACTGGATTGAACTGTGTCACAGGTTTTTCAAGGAACGACTGCCTATCTTACCTTACCTTGACTGATTGTCAGACTTTCTGTTTTCTAACTACTCGTAATAACTGCCAGAGATGCCAATAACTCCCAGAGCAGTAGACACCCAAAACCTTAACATGCCTCCCCAATCTTAGAGGAACTCGTTATGACGAAAGACGGTCACCCATCCACAGACCAGCCGCGCCAAGTGTTGCTTAACCTAATGAACAATCAACTTAGGCAGTTATTTACCCAAAAGCTTTTCTCAAACAACTCAAGTCTACATTTGCACTAAATCATGTGCAAATTGGTCCACAGTGCAACTTTCATTTGTCTCTGACACTTGGACTACTTATTTACAGTTTCGAACAGTAGGTACTAAAACTGTCGCTGGCATTTAATTGGGTTGGACCAATTGGATTTTGTATTGCATCCACTGTGCGGTTGAGTTGCCTGGTTGTATCGGTGATTCGGCTTCTAATATGCTCTTACTTATATACTTTTAGTTTTTTATTAGGGGTGTAATTTCAGGAATATAATAGGGTATTTTACTCTTTTTTTTATTATTCATATCAAAAGTAACATTTTACAAAACCAAAAACAGAAATAATGTTTGGAATCCGTTGAAAAATAAGTAATTTATAAACCTTTCAAAAGTAAAACAGTTAATAACAGAAAAAGGATGCACATACAAGCTTGTGACGTCAACGCTACTTGATCACGCATGTGCAAAAGAGATAGCAAGATGTCCCCACTATGATCCCGCTCTTCATCATACGAATATAAAAAAATTTGATTGCTGCTCCATTTATCAACCAATTTTGACGCTGTTTTCAGAAAAATGTTCCTTGTGCATGGGTTTATTTGTTTTATTAAAAAAATTGTACAAAATCAAACACATTTAAATACAAAAAATATAATATTGTGGGTTTAAAAATCGCTATGGAGTGACCTACTAAAACCTTGACTCTGTATTATAATAAAGTAGAAAACATCATTTGTCTACATGCTATCGCCACGTTACGTAAAATATATGTAGGTATGTATTAGGAGTATGACTTAAATACGATAATACGCCAGGTGAGGCTTGGTGGATAGGCGCCAGGTGGATCACACACCACCACGACTACCTTCGCCGTCAGCACTTCGACACTTCAGCATGTTTACTTACGTAGACAACACGTAGGTATTACGTCGATAAGATGTTAAATATGCATAAGACGAGCGTAGCGTGTCACAGATGGTAGTATAGTGTGTGATCCAGTTATAGTTACATACATTGATTTGGCTACGGATATATGTAAGTGAAGATTAATATAATATGACCAGACGCACAGACGCCAGCACATCAAGGTACTACAATCTGTCTTATTTCCCTAATTAATTTTCAATTTTATCGCTGAAGCATATGCACCAGTCTAACTAAGGGGTATTAGGTTGCCCGGGTAACTGGGTTGAGGAGGTAAGATAGGCAGTTGCTTCTCGTAAAACACTGGTACTCAGCTGAATCCGGTTAGACTGGAAGCCAACCCCAACATAGTTGAGAAAAGGCTCGGGAGATGATGAATGCTGAAGCATATGTATGGTTGAAAGTTGATTGGGAAAATTAAAAAAGATATATAAATATAATGGTACAATTAACGTTTATAGACGACGCTCTTTTAAAACGACCACATTGAATTGCGGTTTTCTAAAGATACATTCGCACCTATAAGTAGCTACTGTATTTAATAGAATAATACACTTCTAGAAGTTCCAATCTCTTCCAATTTGCATCTATATGAGGACAACCCTGAAACTATGACTGATAGAGTAGACACTTTGTATTCAAATATAAATCGATAGTAACTTCATAAGTTGGGAAAAGTCTCGACAGTTAATGATGAACTTTTAACGAATTTATTAATTTTAAGTGAAAGTATTTTGGTCCATAATTATCATGTTTAAGTGTTGTTCTATAATAGTAAATCATAAGAGACCTCGTTTTTACACTGAATCAAAAAAAAAATACAAGACATCACTTTTACTGAATCTCTCTTAAAACAACAAAAGTTTACAAATACTTAAAGGCAAAAAACTTTCAGCCAATGAATACGACAATAATTAAGACAATTAAAGATAAAATCCGTAGCTTATAAGAGGTGAAACATAGACGGAAAATCATACTGTCTAATTTAATCCGCGTAAATAATAAATCTATTGTTGTGCGACACAACACCAACAGTGTTCAACAATAGCCCACTAAAAGACCAAACGGGTCACCAAACTTGAGAATTCAACAATACAACAGAAAACAATGGAAAACAAAGATGCAAAAAGCATTTAGATGAATCGTCTTATCCGAAAAACGATTTCAGTCTCACTGAAAAACACAGCCAATGCAATCCAAACCAGGATAAACGCCATCACGTACCCACGGAAAAATATTCCTAAATAACTCAGGAATAGGACTGTAAATCGTTTGCATGTCAAGAAATAAACAGATCTCGCGAAATAGGAGCTTCGTAATAAGTACTCTCGCGGATTCATCTCGAAAGGCACGAGCCGAAACGTTAACACTACACGAAAAGCTTCAAGCGATTATGAATCTTCACTCGTTAACTGTAAGTTGATATTTGATTGTTGAGTGTACAACGGGGATTGTTTTATTTTGTATAAGGTTGTAAGTGGTACTTCGTGCTTTGGGAATTTGAGGTCTATTGTTGGTGAATACAATTGAAATTGGTTTGGCGGGGTATTTAATGTTAACTTATTGAGAAAGAAAGCGCCGTCATAAATAGTGTACGGTAGGAGCTTGTACATTTTCCGGAGGGCTGTTCCCTCCCCCCGGGCCGGGGTAACATGTGGCAGCCGGGCTCGGATAATGGGCGCGGTGCCCGTCACCCAGATAAATTGATAAAGTTGACGTGCGTTAACCTAATTCGTTGTTTAAGATTTTTCTTGAGTGCCGTATTATGTTGTGAGGGAAAGTTATTGAGTGGTCGTGGTACTTATTCTCGTCATGGTGTTGCTTTCAAATAAATAACAGGCTGACTTCATCATCTCCCGAGCCTTTTCCCAACTATGTTGGGGTCGGCTTACAGTCTATCCGGATTTAGCTGAGTACCAGTGTTTTACAAGGAGCGACTGCCTATCTGACCTCCTCAACCCAGTTACCCGGGCAACTCAATACCCCTTGGTTAGACTGGCGTCAGACGTCAGACAGGTTTCTGACTACCCGTAACGACTGCCAAGGATGTTCAATGACAGCCGGGACCTACAGTTTAACGTGCCATCCGAAACACAGTCATTGGTGTCCAAGATATACATGATAATAATATATATGATGATAATAATTTTCCTCACACATTCACACAACGTCATATCGTCCCAACCTAAGCATAGTTTGTAATGTAGAGAAATCACTGTTTCAGCCGCGCTGTTTAGAGGTATCGGTCCCAAGAAAGTTCAAAGAAAACTGCAGATGTAGTTCGCTTGAAGTATTTTATTTCTCTCTTGAGGGCTGACGGACAACTATCTAAATATTTAAACACTAGCTACTTCTTTCTATTTGATTCCTTATTTAATGAATGCTTTGAAAAGACCCATAATATTGAGATGTAAAGAGGTCACATCTCTACAGTACTAAGGGTACTGGACAACTGATAAACGTACTTATATTTGTACTTCCCTTTTGTAATTTATTTACATTAATTATTACTAAAAATATAATTTTGTAATTACATACGTTTTATCCATAAAAACACCCAGATTAAAACAAACACCTATGTATGTTCATGCCCACAAATGTTTGACTAATGCGGGAATCGAACCCGCGACCTGTAGCATGGCAGGCAGATACACTAGCTACTGCGCCATCTGATCGTCAACCTATATAGGTAAAGCATGTAACGTTTCGTCGAAAATTTAATTTACATTATCTTCAGGGCTTATAAAAACCTCACCTCTATTGATTTGTTCTAACATCATTTCACCATGTCAAAAGGAGAATAATACCCCATTCTCTTTGAAATCACAGCTCCTTTACAAAATGAAGGTCTAACGGAAATTGCTCCTATGAAACCGAACCTTAAGCAGTGGGAAAGAGCCTTTGTAATATCAAGAACAAACTCTTATTTCAAAAAATAATGTTTAAATAGCTATAATAGCTATTTCAACTTTATCTGCCTAGCCTTTTCCCAAGCTATGTTGGGGTCGGCTTGCAATCTTAACTGGATGCAGCTAAGTACCAGTGCTTTACGTGGAGCGACTGCCTGTCTGACCACGTCAACCAGTTACCTGGGCAAACCGATACCCCTTGGAAAGCACTGGTACTCAGTAGTTTCCTCTTAGGCTGGCAGGCGACCTTGACCTTAGGAAACGGCAGATGATGACGATTGGTCTAGTGAAACATTGGTTTCATTCTCAAAATTAAGTATGGTGGTAGTAAAGTTTTCTCAACAGGAGACCTTAGGATTTGTGCCCAATTAATCGTGTAGCTAGTACAGACGCTAGCACATCAAGCATTGATTTAACTATTATAAAAATTGATGAAACTAGACTGGAATGTTACAGTCCGATTTTCAGCTAGATACTGAAAAAGAAGATATAAAAACGACATTTCGTGGGTATGGGCTTGACATAGAAGAATTCTATAGTTAAGCTAGTTACTAAGTTAAGCTAGCTAGTTACCCATAGTCAATTTGAGAGAGTCAGTTAATCTTCATAATGTCCAAATTCCTATTTCATATGTAACGTAACACCAGACTGTCGATTCAGTAATCAGTCGGTTAAACGACACTATTTTATTAAGAAGCTGATATTTTCGTGAAATCTGCTTCTAATCCAATCAGTCGTAAAAAAGTACACCTTCATAATTGAGGTTTTAACTAACGATTAACCTCTGTTTTTTTTAATCGTATGTTTATCTTGTGGGTGAAAATGGTAGTTTTATCTTTAAAATCATCCATTTCGTAGAACAAACCCAAGTTACCTGGCATGCTTGCCTCGGAATTTAACTTAGAATAGAAAAAAAAACTGAGCGAAATATTATATCGTAAAACCAACACGGTGTACTAGGCGCGCAGACATAAAAGGAGTTTCCTTTCTGCATACAAAGTTCTAACAATCGAAACGCAACACAATGATACATGTCTCTCCCTTACAGTCGTTAGACACGGGTATAATGCTGTCTCGCTCGCTGACACGTCCTTCCTGAGACTATAATGGACATCGCGAGGGACGGTAGAACTGATAGTATCGGATCTGAGGGTTGTCAGAGAATTTCTATGCTTTGTGAATAGATTCGCTGTCAATGAATAATATATCTTCATCACAGTGTTTAGCTAACACGAGATATCATATGAAAGGAATTGATGTTGAAAGTGTCACTAAGCGGCGAACAATAGTGGAAGATGAGCGTGAAAGAGATAGCACACATTTGTGTTCCAAAATTCTTAACGGGAATAAAAACTTCGCGTAAATCATTCTGTGATAGATTGATATATCTGTTGATATAAAAATTCAAAATATTGACTAATTAAATAATTTTTATATTCACGCAACAAGCATTTTTATTGTAAAAGTAAGTATGATTAAAATATTTATTAATTTAATTGTAAGTGCATTGTGCAATAGAATTAAATGTGGATGTTGCAAATTCTGATTAAAGAACGTCTTTGAGTGGGTACAGATCGATACAATACATGATTAGTAAAATACATGCGAGCAGAGACCGATTATAAGGCTATTTTTACGATTATTTGACCAGTTTTTATAGCTTCAGCAGTTTATAACTATAAAATAACAAGACTTGTATAAAATTCTCAAGTTCTTATTTATAAAAAACGAACTGAAAACAATATCTAGTAATAAAATTTGCCATTACCAGTCTCTGAGTCAGGAGCACCAAACAAAAATCAGCCATTGAAAAACTTTCCATAAAGAAAAACATGTTTACTTGCCGCGTTTTCCTTAACTTTTCCCGACAAAGCTATTTATTGCTAACACAAAAAAATATACGAGCGTTTCGACGGAGTATCAAGTGTGTAACATGGTTAGGATAAATCTGAAGATATCGGGACAGATAACCAAATTCAATAACACGTTGTCAATGTAATACTGTTTCAGATTTGGCGGGAAAAATGGGGTGTTCGCTTATTTGTGACGTTTATCGTCAAATGGTTCGGTTTATCTTTTAACAGTCAATAACATTATTGTGCACTATAAAAATAACGGAAAAATACGCTAGTGGGATATGTTATTGATTAAGTTCGTTTACATATTTCATTTGGTTTTTAATTATCTTGTAGTACAGACACCTGCAGTTCAAGCTACTACAATCTGTCGAATTTTCTTAATAGTTTCTCTACTTTATCGCTAAAGTAGTATAGTATAAGAATATGGTTCTAAGTTGATTGGGTAAAATTTGACAGATTCGGGTAGCTTGATGTGCTTGCGACTGTACGATAAAACGACGCGTTTCTTCCTTAAAATAATATGGTAACAAAAACATAATTCGCAAGCGTGTGCATTATGAATCACACGGAAATTCATTTTGTATTCATCTCTCTTTCGCGATAAGCGAAAAAATATTGAGACTTATTTTTCGAATGTTTTCAGATAAAAAACCAATACGCGTCCGAACCAAAGGGATTCTCTTTGCGAAGAATAATATACATCCCTCACAAAATTAGATTCCTTTTCACACACTTTATGTATATTTTTTTCGCTCTTTATCAGTACTGATCTCTTTTGGAGCTCAACTAAAGTGTATGCGGGTGGTTTGTCATGGTGAACTATGGTATTTGTTATTCGATTCCAACCTCCACTTCTGGATATACCTACATCATCCGCATATAGACGTCGTTCATAGGACCCATGAACAATCTCAGTAATTACGTACTGTGGACACGCATCTCTTCCATAAGAAGAAATAAGTCCAAGTACCGATGACCCTTGAAGAAAATATAAAGAAAAAAAAACATTTCTCAATAATGTATCTCAAATGATATTTTTTTGGTAAGAGCTAACGGCCGGCTGACCGAGGAAATATAAAAAATATTGCATTAAAGACTTTGAAATATAATTTATTATTACATAAAATTAAATTTCGTTTTAAAGTAATGCATTGAGTAAGAGAGTTAAGAACTCCGGAGAACTTTTCTAATATTTCGATGATCTAGGTACTAATATACGAAGGTACATTTTTGACTAGGAAAGCATGCTAATATACTTGAAAAGTATACCCTGGTTTTAACCCTAGTTCTTCATTCATGTGATCTGATCGCACCCTAATCAATATAAAACATGTGCCAGTTTTTATGATGCAACCCTTGTATTATTTGTTGGAAACCCTATACAAAGGCACGTCTTCTAGCCTCAAATGACGTACCAACTCCCCCGGGTAACCCTTCAGTTACGCTTAAGGCGAGAGCTAGCGCCGCGATAATATTTGCGCCATCTGTGACCAACGCATATCTGCTGATCCCCTGGTCCCCTTATCTGATATTATCGGAAACTGGTACCTTAAAGGCCTTCTACACGATTCAAACCAACTCTGCACGATTTACTGGACCCCCGTCCATACTTAATTCCGACGGTGGGCGAGCGTGCTCCATTTTTATCTATTATATATGCACCAAAACACGTAATTTATAATAAATTTTGTAAATTATTTGTTCACCGCTGCCACCATGTAGTGAAACACGTCACTGTCAGACAACAACTGGTTTATTATTCAGACTCCTTACACAACACTCCGACATAGGTTACCTTGGTCCATTTGGTGTGAAAATCTACCGTGTAGACAGACGTTGGTCGGCCAACCAGATATGGGCGGAGATAAACGACTTTAGACGACCTTGGTTGGGAGCGCATCCATTGCGACAAGCTGCGTCCGTGGTTGGCCCCAACCGTGTGGAACGTCTCTGTCCGCGGTCGGTATGGATCGTGTAGAACGCGTTTTAAAAGCAAGTACTTAGTAACAATAGTGTTGTGTGTGTAGTGATGTTACCGCGAAATTGGATTGTGTAAATCCACGTTTTCTTACACTTTGATAATTGTTATGCTGTGTTGAGATGCGTGCCATGGAATCATGGTTGCATTATTAGTGCACATAAAAAGAAAAATATATGCACAAAACATGTGTAATCTGATAATATTAAAAACATAATATACAGAAGCTAGATATTTTGGCAAAGTATAACCTTAAAATCTAGGTTAAACATTTTTTTCTAGCTAAACATTCCGTAAGAATACGGTTCGAAGTATATTAGAAACTCGCAACGACCCATACAAATGCGGCTTAGTTTATATACAACGCGAACCCTTCTCAATGGAATATAATCTTCACGAAATTCCCGGGAAGCCCTCGATATATCGAGTGTGAGAATCGGTAATCTCGAGCTCTCGATTCGTACTCGATGCTCGATGATGCATCAGCCATTTCAGCGGCCAACTTTCGAGACTCTTCAAACAATATTGATCGATTGAAAATCGTCAAGTTCTGTATTTGAATTTTTAAAATTCGAAAGCGGTGATTAAAAATTATGAAGCTTTTATGCAGAGAAAAGAGAGAATCGATTATTTTTTATTATAACAAAATCGATATCGGTTCGCTAAGGGACTCGGTGCTTAATTAAAACTTTGACCAGAAAGCTTAGTCTCGGTAATTGCTTGATTATTCATATTTCCACTACTAAACTAGTTTTTGAATAGAATTTAAATCGCTTTTATAGTTTTTGCATTGATTTAAGACGTCATTTTAAAACCTGTCAGTACTGTCTGTATATTTGTACTTTAAGTGATGTAGTTTTTTATTATTTCCTAAGATGTATAAGATTTTATGAAACTTGTAAAAATAACGTTTTAAATGTAGAACAACAATCATACAGTCATTTTTCATAAAGTAAGCTCACTGGCGGTCACAGGCCGCCTGCAGTGCCTACGGGTTTTTGTCAAGAGTTACCGTGAACCTGGCTCACAGGGACTTTCAGAAGGAACATAGTGGGTTTTTGTCAGTAAGAGTCTGTCATTCCTTCAAGCTTTCCACATCAAATTTCAAAAGAAAATCATTAAATTTCCACTCAGGCTGTGGGCACCCAAATTTTCCACAGAAAGGCCGACAATATTATCAAAATATGGACCTTCCCACACAAATTAAATTATGACATACACTAATTTTATATACCATCATAACACCCTGTAAACACCCATTCTATTCTCCATTTACACCTACACGGTACAAGACTGAACTATAGTAATTAACACTATCACCGTTATTATCACGCAGGTATACAAAATATCGTCTAACACGCCAATTGCGTACTTTGCGTACATAAACTCGCACTCTTAAAGCGTGACAAAGACTCGATGGGACCGTTAAAGGCCGTTAATATATGTAAGCGTAGCATGTTGTACAATTATACAATTTGTACAGACGTCAGCATATCAAGTTACTACAATCTGTCAAAATAGATTTTCAACTTTTTCGTTGAAATAGGTACATGGTTGAAAATTGATTTGCCAAAATTTTACAGTTTCGGGTAGCTTGATGTTCAGCAGGCTTAGCATGGCAACCGTAGAAAAAAGTTTTGTTTACCGGAGATTGGATATAATGACAGAAAAGTGACAGATTGACGTAAGATTTCTTTTGACATTTCTTGAAGAAATTTTTCTTTTCTTCGATTGACATAAGACTACAAATTATTATATGCGAGTTGACAGGTCGCGCCATGCTCGGGCAGAAGACATGTTGACATTGACAGAAAGAGCTTTGTCTTTTCTTGACAGAATAGATATAAAATTGCCATGCTAAGGCTGCTGGTGCAACAAACTCCCCAGCAACACATAGGAACAGGGATCAACGCACATGCTACTTGTATAGATTAACTAAACACACCTCGGACGTATATAGCTTTGACAAGGAGCCCCCTTGTCCCCAAAAAACAGAGCCTTAACTCCAGTTGAGTATATAATTTACAAATAAAACAATGCCTGCGACTAGCATAACACGCAACTACAGACAGACACGCTCCACACCAACTATCGTTTTCTACAAGAGGCGCAGCGCATGTTATTGTTTTCTGTTGGACAAGTAAGATAGATACTAATGGAGGGGTCGGACCCCCCCTTATTTAGTCTACACACTACTGAACACGCTCGAACTAGCACAATTGCTAATTTCTTCTACCTCTTCAACGAGTACAAACATGAGCGTCAAGTAAACAAAAGGTGACGCGTGTCACGATTAGCGCTCAACCGCCATGTCAGCTACCACAATGGGTTAATTTCCCGTGGACGCGTTTAATAACAAAGGCAAAGGTATTGTGGTGTTTGCTCTGTCCTTGAGCAAACCTACCTGTGTGATAGTTGGAGTGTTTGTTGATTAGTGTTGCATTAATTGGATTCGGATGCAGTGTGCGGCTTCAATATTAATCTGCTATGTAAATTGGGCTCCACTTGGTTGGTTATAGTAATAGGGTATTTGACCCTTTTTTTTAATTATTCATATCTAAAGTACCATTTTACGAAACCAAAAACAGAAATAATTTTTCGTCTTAACTTAGAACCATATGCTTCAGCGATAAAGTCGATCTAACCAATTGCAGTAGATTGATGTGCGGGCGTCTGTACATGGTCTGTAAATATATCAATACCTTTTATTATTAAACAGCACCTACACGTTTACCGTGATGTTGTCACGACAGAATATTTGATGACGTCACGCAGATAAACACGTGATCATAGCGAATGGATTCTGTCACCGATCATGGGCACGGCATTAAATTTCAGCGGAAACAGCGCTGTGTAAATATTTACGCCTAATTGTGATGGAAGCACTTTCATATACTGTTGGTTTTTTAATGGATCGTATTGTTGTTGTACTAAAATACATTACTCACTGTTGGAAATAACTGGGTTGATAAATAAAACTTGAACTTGAATAAAAATGACAAACGTGTATTACATAGAAAAACTTTACATTCATGAGCAGACAAAGCGACGCTACACGAAAAAAAAAACAAAAGAATAAAGTGTTGCCAATATAACAAGTACAAAATCGGTACTGGCAAAATAATAAATGTGGGTGCGTTCTCATACTCCAACACTTCCATTTAATGCAAATATTATCTGTGAGATAATATTTGCATTAAATGGAAGTTTTTTTTGCCTACGAATAAATCAATATGATCAATAATCACGGAACAGAGAATAAAGTGGAAATATGTAGCATAGAACAAATCGACAGTCCCTACGTATATAAAGACAAGTCAAAAACCGAGGTTTACAGGAGAGCAAAATTTGTGTTCAACATTAGAAACCCTAGAAATTAATCTATCAGCAAAAATAAATATTTTCTTTCTACAATATTTAAACAGTTTTCAGAGCTTTATAATGCTATTCACACGTTTTTTTATGTTTTCTTAGAAAAACTGATAGATAGATAGATACATAGATAAATATGTCTTCAATTCTATCGGGCACAGCAAAAAAAAAGTTGTGGCTAAAATTATACATCTTGAAATTAAAACAATTCAGTATTTGTAATAGCATTACAATTGACTTAACAAACACACATTGCAATAACCGGATCACACACTTCCACACATCCAGAACTCACGCGGTGATAAAGTTGGCCCTCTTTTACACAAACTAAAGAGATCGGCCAAAAAAACGCATTTATTGTACCCAATTGTTTTATTGAGAGGTTGACTCCTTACCCACTAGGCCACAATTACTATCTCTGCTAACATAAACTGTTAAATGAAAAAAAGCCGGCCAAGTGCGAATCGGACTCGCGCACGAAGGGTTCCGTACCATTACTTATAAAACGGAAAAAATATAATGTTTGTTGTATGGGAGCCCCCCTCAAAGATTAGTTTAATTTCGATAAAATTACTTATTTTTAAAGTAAGTAATACATTCCATATTCTGTGAATATTTCCAGCATCTACCTGTTGCCGTTATCGATATCGAGCAAAAATGAACAAAAAAATCACGTTTGTTGTATGGGAGCCCCCCAAAATATTTGTTTTATTCTAGTTTTCAATATTTGTTGTTATAGCGGCAACAGAAATATATCATCTGTGAAAATTTCAACTCTCTAACTATCACGGTTCATGAGATACAGCCTGGTGACAGACGGGCGGATGGACAGAGGAGCGAAAACAATAGGGTTCCGTTTTACCCTTTGGGTACGGAACCCTAAAAACGAAGCAACGTGTGGTAGTGTGGTACCCGCTTCACCGACATTTATCGTCAAGTGCGACATGAAACCAATACTTCGAAGGGATAAATATATTACGTCCGATTTCAGCACAAAGTTATTTTTTACGACGCAACCTAACAAATCGATAGGCTGAAATATAGGCCATAAAATGCAGAATGGACGAAACTGACTTGTCAATGGGAGTTATTTCAACCGTATTTGTTGCGCAATCTGTAACGTAGAGGTCAATTTTATGACTGTTTTGTTGAAAAAAAATATCCAAAGACATCGTGTTATATACATATATTGTTTTTTTTTTTATTTTGTTGTTAAAGCTGGGTTTTTTATTTGACATTTTGAATGATATTTACCTATATTTACAAACTTAAAATAACTATATACAAAAAAAATAAAAAAGGACAAATTAAAATAATGCATCAAAAAATTCATCCGCATTATGTTATTAACTTTTGTTTTTTATTTTAAATTTATTTCAAATTTAATTACAAATTTAAAATAAAAAAATATTAAAATTAAAAAGGGCAAATTAAAATATGTATCATAAAACTCATCCGCATTGCTGTCAGAGGGGATGTTTAAATATTTTCTATTGAAATGACTTGCCTGATATTTAAATAATACATACATATGTTGAAATACGTCAACGTTGATTTGCTTATATTCCGCATAAATTGAAACAATCAATTTGATTTTAGATAATCCGTTATACATGTACAATAGCATATGTTATCTGTGGTTTAGCGTAGGAGTACTGCTCTATTCTCTATGAAGGTTATCGGGTTTTGTCCATGCATAACAAAGGAATTGTTCGCTCAAAGTGACCCACCAAAATCACATTAAAACACAGTTTACGCTACATTTGATCGAAAACTCCGATCTTCTTCCGAGCATCGGCAGCTTAATATAAACCTTATTTTCATATAGCTAAGGTAGTAATTCATGCTGGTAAAAACGAATACAGAGAAAATCATAACTGCTCCCATTGTGCCCACGTATTCGAATCTCTAGGACTACGTAGCCTTTGACTACGCGCGTAGCAACAGTACTACGACGCGTAGCCATGTTTATCGTGTCTCTAAAGGACAAAAAACAAAAACTTTTATAAAGATCCTCTCCAGCTTTTAGTGACTCAAATTGTTACTAATCTTTCGCGTTGCTCCTGGCCCGTACAACTTGCCTCGAAGAAAAAAGGTAATAAATACAAATATACTTCCCTAGTGCCTTAAGTGCGGTGTCCTTGAATGTCAACGCAGATGTTCATACGAACTTTTCTCATACATTCCTATCGGATCTGTGAGAGTTTCCCCAATAAATTTGTAGGGGGCGGTGAGATCGCAAGTCAGGGTATAGGGGATCATCCATCTTTGTCAGAGATGCACTTAGCAGGCATCTCCGTTCATTGTGGGTGTAATTTGCCTTCTATGTAGTTTTAAGTTAACGGTTCGTGAAGTTTAATGAAATTTCAGCTCACTTATGTTTGTTTTTGCCTGAACAAACTTAGGGAAGATTACTCCATTGTTTTCTTTTGTTCGTATTTTTGTTTCTATGAAATTGATAAATCTAGGAGTATAACATTTGTATAAATTAATAAGCTAGGAATGACGAAATTTGAGGTACTGTTATAATATAAGTCATTTGATAATTTTCCAAAAAAGGGACTATTATAAATAAAACCACGCAAAGGCAAAAATGGCAAAGGTCTCCCCCCAAACGGAGAAGGATTAGGCGATACGATATTTAAGTATTCCACAGTATTATTTACAAATCATGTCAAAATGTTAAGTTCTACAAAGCCAAAACAAAAACAATCACTTGAAGAACTCTCTTTTTTCCGAGGAAATTATTCAACAGCCTTACGTCATTAATCAGCTAAAAGAAAAACCATAGTGTCAGCTTAAATTACCTGCACAATCCAGTCCACTAATAAACAAGATTCTTACACTGTGTTTAATATAACATCAAAAGGCCGAAGGAGAAGGGGTTAAAAATACCTCGGATCCCATTAAAGGGTGGATTTTTACTCTGACGCAAAGGACCGCGTTGGGTCCATTGAATCGAAGTTAATTTTGAATATCGATAGATGTCCCTTTGAAGACCTTGAATGACGCAAGAAATGCGAGGACTTTGTCCTAGGTGTGGATATTTTTGTGGGCATCTATATTATGTTTAGTGAGGTTGGGGTCAGTAAGGGATAAGGTAATGTGAATCTTATTTGATTTGGAATAAAGTCTATTTACTTTTATTTTGGAATAATATTTGAAAGGTTATGCTGAATATTTCCGTAACTCTCTCTTCACAGCGTTCAACTTTAACACCGTTCGATTTCACTTAAATAACATTATATTAAATCAATAACTCAGGATAACACAGAACGCATAAAATGTACCGATAAACTTTCTCTATAATTTAAAATTAACATGAAACTTCTAATTACAACATACACTAGTATACCACTTTTTTTAAATTTATTTCTTATCATTCCTCCAATAATACACCGGGTTATCTATTTATAATAACAAGCAACAACGACTAAGGATAATATTATAAGGATCATGAATCTATGTCAAAATGCCTGAGTGACCTACTGCCCTCACCCAGATAAAAAGTTCTCACTAGACTCAAGACTATGTGTAGTAGTAGTTTTCGCGTAAAAGCGTGATAGACAGAGCTACTTTCGCATTTATCATATCTGTAAGGATAAGGATAGTTATACATTTAACTTCCCAGTCCCTTTCAGACATCCACACAAACTTATGATAGCCTCAGAGAGTTTCGAACAAACTGCACTCGACAGACTTGAATGATATACATACATACACAACACCAAACTCATACTCAGGAGTTGACTCGCTAAAGAGCTATTAAGGGGAGCGGACATTCCGTTGCCGATAACACCACGTACATGTGTGTGTGTGTGTGTGTGTGTGTCTGACAGATGAATGTTAGGAGTCTATTGAGACTGAGATGATTTACTGGACTAGTTTTGATGCCTACAAGATAGGTGTTATTACAAAATACTGATTAAGACTACATGGCTCTAAAGACTGGTCCATCGATCCCATAATCTCATATAATATATATATGGATTTATCTTAGGATTTTTTTTTGCTTTCACCCTACGTCATTTAGTCCCAAACTGAGTTGAGCTTTACTGTAGGTCCTAGAAAACTGATAAACATACGTATACTCTTATCTTTTCTAAATACATACATATTACACATAGGAACACACAGATTAAATCAAAATATCCACATTCATGCACACAAATGTTTGACTAATCTGGTAGTCGAATTCCCGACCCCCCCGGCGTGGCAGACAGACTCTTTAACTACTACGCCATCTGATCGTTCTATACTACAATGATTACCACTGGTTTCTTTTACTCATTTTTAAGTTAAGTTAGTAAAAAATATAAGCGAGCAAAATGTAAACTCAATCTGAAATTCCAACATTGTGAATGCTTTTTCAAATCCAACTGAAATTTTCATCTTTATCTAATGCACTTTACTGCATAAACACTTATGTTCCGAAGTCGTTACACGTGTATGCAATTACGTGTGCCGACAGCACTTATGATATGTGCTGAATGCAACCTCATTAGTGTGTCAATGCGGGAGATCGCGACACAGACAAAAACCTCGGATTTTTTGCTTATCGGTATAGTTTTTCTGTATTAAGAACATACATTTTTTTTTTTCGTCGAAAATTATAAAATGACCCCACCCGGTGCAGCTGGTCAGGCAGGCAGGTCATTTGATGATTTCCCTTGACTCTTACTGACTAAAACTCACTATATTCCTACTGAAGTTCTCGTGTGCCAGGGCCGCGGTAATTCTTGCGAACAACTGGCAGCCCCAGCAGGTATAAAATAAATTAGAATAAAACAAACCAATCTTGTGCATACTTCTATAAGCTGACAAAAAATAATAATTTAAATTAAAAAAGAAACGAAACAAATCTTGTGCATACTTATAAAAGCTGACAATCAAAAATGTATTAAGTATTAATAGTAATTAATATTTTCACCAGATAAAATACATAATTACTATATAGTATATACTTTACCTACATTTTATCTGGGTACGATCGGTGAAACCGATGGCAAAAGCTAGTTTATTGATATGAACAATCGACCAAACAGCAAATAGTTTGTATGGTTTATTAGTTTGTGGTTATTTGTTGTCCAATTAGTCTAATCGAATGGTTCGGGCGTTTCTCTTCAAACTGTTTACATAATTGTTTAACAAATAATTTATACATGACATTAATGTTTGAAGTGACTTTAAAAGTGTTTCAAATAAGTTATTTTGCTGAATTGTAGTAAACAATATTAGACTCATAACAACATTTTTTTCTGTTAGTCTGTAAACCTTCTATAAAATGTAATTAAAAAAATCAGATATGGTAGATTAGAGAGAGAATTCATAATATGTTATATGTTTTTGTATATCATCATCATCATCATCATCTAAGCCATAGGACGTCCACTGCTGAACATATGTAGGCCTTCCCTTTAGATCTCCACATACACTGGGATGGATGAATATCTTTTTGTATAAGAAGATGACAAAAAGTAAACAAAGTATATCCTATTTAAAAAATATATGAAATAGAAAGAAAGCTAAGATCTAACAAACAATATTACGTCATCTAACTCGATTGTTTTTAACAAATAAATGAGACATAATTTCGGAAACTTAACGAGGCATCATCACTCATTACCAGGAAGACATAAGCCCGAAGCAATAACAATATACCTACACTCTCAAATTAAATTTAAATTGCTTCACAATTCCATATACAAATATATATCAAGGAACGTTCTCGAAACACATAAATCCAGACGCATCTAAGAGTAATGTCTTTCAGTTCGCCGTAAAAGGGGGGAGTCACCCTTTCCCCCCCACTAAATGGGTGCCTTCCAGAGGTGTACGGTCGATGAAATTTTTAAAGGCTTTCAGACGATAGGTATTTTTATTGGATCTTCGAAGGGTTGAAATATGAGTGCACGGGTTAGATGCGATATATTTTAGCTTATAATATGTGTTGAACTATATTAGGTTTCGAAACTATCTTGACACAACATACGATTTACTGATAAAATACAGCTAATCCCTTAAATAAAAAACCCTGTCTTTTACGCTTTTGATATTACATCGATTTAGGAAGGTATATTAGGATAGATTTTATTTTGTGATAGAATTTAATTCTATGAATACGCGGGTGAAATTCTACTTAAATTGTGACAAAGCCGCATTTGATTTTAATTCAGAAGAGCAACACATTTAAATAGCTCTTCTTTAACAAGTTTCTTTCTTATCATAATAAGCAATCATAATATAGAGTTCCGCCACATGACAACTCCGCCAATAGGCCTTCTACACGATATAAACTAACCGCCGACAGATCTCACCTTGGTCCAGTTGGTGTGAAAAAACTCACAACTCAAAATCATTTATTCAAACTTGGCTGTAAAACAGCACTTTTTGAACGTCAAATATTACAAAAGACAGCTCCAAAACGCCCACTCTTCACCATTTCCTATGTGTTTTTGCTGGGAAGAAGAAGTGGCGCAACAAACTCCCCAGCAACACATGTCTGTCTGTAACCAACCGTTGTCAACCGCCGACAGATGTCGCCTTGTTCCAGTTGGTGTGAAAATCTACCGGGTAGACGGAATCGGCCGACCAGATGTGGGCGGAGTTAAACGACTTTGGACGACCTTGGTCGGGAGTGCATCTATCGCGACATTGTCCGTGGCAGACCGATCCATGTCTGTCGGACGACAGGAGACGCAATCAAAGTCACCTCTCGGCGATCGGTTTGGACCGTGTAGAGCGCGTTTAACTTACAACCTACAAGGCCATATTTGTAAGATGCAGGTGATTCATTGGTCCCATTTATTTTCAGACATTTGACCTAATTCCTGGAGACTTTAGCACCTTCTGCTGCCTAGTTATTCTTGCTACATTTGCGACTAAGTGTGTCGCCTTTTCGCGCCGTAAATTTACTGAAGAATGATTTCTGATAAATTTATGCAGATTAGACTTGTGACAAAAGAATTTCGATAAATAATTACATTGGCAGTATAAACTGCAAAATAAATTCTAAGACGAAACAAGAGTACTTTGGGATTTAGTCTCCGATAAATCCATCTAACTGTCTTTCTTTGCTGTTTTGACAACCGTAACCTTATTTGGCAAAAGAAAAAATAACAACAATAATAAAAATCCATATTTCACGTATAAAAGGACCATTTAGATCCATAAAGAACGCCATTTTCATAAATCCAGGCTCAAAATCCCATCGAGCTAGCCTCTTCATCATTTGAGGATGAAAGTTGGTTGTTCCAGCCAGATTACCAGGAGAGCATAACGCTATTACACGTATGCAGGCCATGGCTTAGACAAGACAAACTGCGACACTTTGATCAATGTTGCCGAGTGTAAGCAATGTAGGTAATAGGGTTGAGGTTTCGTGTTGCAATGGCAATTATTATTTAGCAGGCAACTGCAAATTTTATAACCGTCTTACTTTAAAAGGCAATTACTGATTTTATAGAACACTAGCAGACCCGGCCACGCGTTGCTGTCGTTAAGGATTTCGTTATAACAATAGACAAATAATTTGCAATAAAAAATATTGCGCCAATAAATTAAGATGTAGGTAAGCTATCCTATCTTTCAAGTTGTATCAAACTGCACACGATGTGCTTTCATTAAAATCGGTTAAGTAGTTTAGAAGTCTATTGCACACAAACAACGTGACCCGTAATTGACTTATATATTAAGATAAAATAAAAACTTTTTATACTTTATGGGTTTTTAAATAAACTTATGACATCCATATTCTCTTTAATGCAAGAAATTCTAAAAAGAATAACCTTTTAAAGCTATGTCTTCGGCAAAACGAGACTTAACTGCTGTGAACTAAATTGGACTCTCAATAAGACCCTAAGGACCATTTTCATATCGCTGAAGATCAGTATAATACCTTTGTGGAAACATGTACTTTAAATTTATGATGAGATGTAGTTCTAGCTGAACGCTGCACTTATCAAAAGAGATAGGTAGCTGTTGAGATATACACTTGAGAGAAAAAAGGTTAGATAGTAAATGAATGTAGAGTTAAAACAATATTTCAAGATCAAACATCAAGAGTAGAATTAATCAACACGCTTGTTATTGGTTGGTGATTGCAGGCTTTGTAGTCCAGGTTTCCTCGAGATGTTTTCCTTCACCTTTTATCAGTCATTGGTGTCCAAGTTATATTTAGAAAGGACATATAACAGAAAATTTGCGTTGGTACTTTTTGCTTGACCTGGAATCGAACCCGCCCACTCATACTTAAAAGACTGGCGCTTATACCAAGAGTAACCTAGAAAAGTTGCATTAGTACTTGCTTGATCTGGAAACGAACCCGCATACTCATACATTAGAGGCTGACGCTTATACCAATAAGCCACAACATCTTACAAGATTTAATCGTATACAAAGATCTCAACACTCTCAAGTAAATGACAGAAAATGTCTTAGATTTCCTGACGAACTTTATAAGGCAGTCAAAAATATTTGCTCAACATAAAAAAAAAATTAGTTCCCAAGCGCCCAATGCGTATGATCGAGATTTCACGCATCCCTTGTCAAAAGTCAAGCCGACATGCGAGCACAAAGGCGGGCCGGCACAAAGGACGGACGTCTTCTACCCAAGCGACTACACAGGCACTCACGACATTGTCAGAGATGCTACTGCAGGGCCGTATTTACCTTTTTTAGGGCCCTGGGCACATTAAAGAAGGGGAGCCTGTAACTATGACTTATAAAGAACCTTACTACACCTAACTACACATTTAATCAGTCATTAACTAGGATATACTTAGGAAGTACATATAACTTAGATAAGTTACATTGGTACCTCCTGACTTGGAATCGAATTTCCACACTCATACTTGAGAGGCTGTTGCTTTAACCAGAAGGCTACCCCGATATTTTCTTGTATTTTCTGTAGCATGTAACTGTTTTATGTCCCTAATTAAATAAATTAAAATTAAATTAAGATATTTTGACCAATTCTATTGCATTTTTAGATAGATTTAGCTTCGCAAACCATATCATATCTGTATGGTTTGAAGAACCGATTATTTACAGAGCGCTTGTTAGCCAACAATAAAATCTAACCTTTGAAAACTTTAAGCAGTTTACTAGTATTTTATTATAGTTTTAAATTCCAGTTCAGAAACGAAATTCAAGAAAATTTCAAACTGTTTAGCACAGGCACCATTACCAAACGTAGACCATTCGCAGTTTCCAAACAAACTGTACAAAACATTTTAAAAATTTCCAATAACCGAAGAAGAAATGTTTGCGTTTCTCTCATATTTTTCTTATATTTACACGACGCGGACGTTTCTCTTAGCGGGCTCGGATATTCGATTCGCGCCCTACTTACCCGATATTCGGGCGAGCGAGAATTTTGAACCTGTCCAATTTTCCAAGATATACGACTGAATAAAGTAGTTGCGTGTTCGCAATTTTGGCACACGCTCGCCACATAGGCACTTGCGGTCGCGAATGTGCTGAAAAATTTAAAAAGTATTTATATATGAATGCGTCACTCGCATTATTTTAAAGAATGTAATACCAATTTTTAAAATTTGTAACAATTATTATATCTCTTACCTAATATCTTTGCTATTACAAAACGAACAAATCATTTCTGTTAATAATTCTATATTATTATAATACTTGGTATACCCAGCGGTACACCTACGTCTTCCTGTACCCGGTCCTAAAAATCCACTATATTCCTTATAGAGATCCCTGTGTGCCAGGGCCACGATAACACGCAGCCCCGGCAGATATATACATACTAGCCCTTCATCACCATCATCAGCTTTCCTATCGTTCCATTGTTCCTCTCATACAGAGGAGGCCTGTGCGACTATACCAACGGGACTATACTAGCCCTTTTTTTTTTTTTTTTTTTTTTTTTTTTTTTTTCGTGGGAAATCATCAAATGACCCCTCCCGCTGAGGGTGCAGCTGGAGGGAGTGTCAGACTTTTACTGACTAAAACCCACTATGTTCCTTCTGGGGGTCCCTGTGTGCCAGGGCCGCGTACTAGCCCTTACCCTAGATTCATTATCTGTGTACATTCAGCGTAAAAGCTCGAGAGACAGACAGAGTAACTTACCCAACTTTAACATTCGAAAGAATTATCTTTCTACAAACCTATTCACATATTTCACAACATCTCAAACGATACTTGGGCTCATAAAACTATGAAAATGTTGTACCTTCCAGCGGTTAAATCGCACAAACGGGCTTGAGTTAAGTCTGTCCTTTGAAGGCTTCTGTATCAAAACGTATTGTGATGCACAATGCATAACAGCGGTCCTGTACCATCGTTTACAAGCGCTTTAGACAGTGCTTTGTGCTGAATTGTAGCTTGAAAGATTATTTAGTTTACTTTATTTAGAGACTTGCTGATTTTAGTGTGCATTTTTGAATATTTGTTTAATTTTTGTATCGCTTTGGAGAGTAATCTAAACATCACTGCATCGGGAAAATTATGCATAGTTATATCGATTGAGACTTTTCTTTATAATTATTTACTTTTTGATACACTCGTACGTATTTCTTTTAACACCAATTAAGAACCTCCTCCTTTTTTATTTCTAGATATCACTATTGTACAATCTAATACTCCCGTAATGCCTCATTGATCAGATTGATACACTCGTGCATCGGAGAGCACGTAAATGTTGGACTTGCTTATCACGCTCCAGTCACTCAGTTGACTGATCTCCTTAGAGAGAACAGTCACCATGGCCGACAGTCAATCTGGACGCCATGATTATGAATCCCGTAATTTTAGATCCATTACAAACACTTAAAATATACTCAACCTAACTTTAATTCTCAGGTAAATTTAGACTATGCTGAATCCGGCAGTAGGTACTAACAATTCCAGAATGCAGACAAGCAGACAACAGTAATACGTTATTTGGTGAGAAACACGCATGCATAATGCAAGTATACGTTCACACGTGCCACGTTGATGTAGCTTCGCTAATTTAATAATGTAGTAGCTTGTGCGATTCGAGAACATTCTATGAGATTTTTAGTAGTACTATAAGCACTCAAATTGGTGAAGATGAATGTTATACTATTGCTTTTAGAGTGCTGAAGGATTCTTTAGAAACTTTTTAGCTGTGTGTCGTATATATATATCTCCCGAGCCTTTTCCCAACTATGTTGAGGTCGGCTTCCGGTCTTACCGGATTCAGCTGAGTACAGTGTTTTACAAGGAGCGACTGCCTATCTGACCTCCTCAACCCAGTTACCCGGGCAACCCGATACCCCTTGGTTAGACTGGCGTCAGACTTACTGGCTTCTGACTACCCGTAACGACTGCCAAGGATGTTCAACAATGACAGCCGGGACCTACAGTTTAACGTGCCATCCGAAACACAGTTTCGAATTCAACACTCTTACATAAATAAGTTTTCCCGTATATTAAATTGTACCCTGATTAATGTACATAGATATCCTATAACAATAGGAGATTATTCCGAAAAATCCGAGTATCCAATCCATACCAACCTACAAGGAAAGGCTTTTAAAGATTAAGCAGTTAATCAGAATATCTTGGACAGGTGTAGGGCACATCTACGTCTGCCCCGAACCATTAATATCCATCGCGCTGTGATAGAATTGACATTTATGGTAACTCATACGATGTCAGTTTGTGCCAGAAGTTCCGTGACAGTCTGACTGCGATCTAGGGAGATGCTGAGTAAGAGAAATTATTTTTTGGGGATGACATGATCATGTCTGAGCAAATCCATTTTTCCTCAATAAAGAATTAAAAAAAAAGTGAAATTATTTTGTCTAATAAAGAAATTAATGAATCTTTGAATTTACTTTTGGCTTGTTAGTTTCATGTGCAAAAAGATAAAAATTGTATTGAGTTTTCTAATCAGAATATTCTTGAATACGAGTAAAAACTACGGAACCCTAAAAACACACATCGAAATCGATTCTGCCGCACGCGTGAAAATCGCAAGTAGGTACGGTCAAATATACATACCTGAATACTTATAGATCAAACTGTGAAAACCTCCTTTTTTAACTCGGTTAAGAAACATTATTGTAACGTGCTGCAAGATGGATTTAATGAGTACAGCCAGCGGATGAATGCAGGCTACCCAAAACTTATACTTGTAACCTACACTGACCTGTACTTCCCTGACTTGGAATTAAACCTGCACACTCGTACTTGAGAGATGGATACTTTAATCGCTAAACCACTACTACTTTAATAGATGTAGAAGATAGATTGGAGCCATACTGCATTTAACTTTCCTCCAAACAGAAAATAAAGTTAAATGCAAACGATACGATCCTTACCAACCTCCGACAGCCGTCACCTTGGTCCGTCAGACGTTGGTCGGCCGACTAGATGTGGGCGGAGTCAAGCGATTGGACGAACTTGGTAGGGAGCGCATCCATCGCGACATTAAACGCTGTCGGACGACAGAAGACGCGACCAAGATGACCTTAGTCGGCGGTTGATTCCGATCATGTAGAAGGCCTATTACTTACAGATTATTTCCAAATTGATCTTCGAAAATCAGAGTACCGATTACTCAATACACATCGAACTAGCGACGTGTTAATAACAGGCACGATTACAGCAATTGATTGATTACTGTTACCGAGCATCTGAGCACGCTCTGTGTTAGATCGCTTGAGACCCGATCAACCATACTCTTGTTAGATAGTTACACTACAAGGAACCAATATTAGGTCAATAGGTAATTTTCGAGAGGTATTTAATTAATATTTGCTGCCTGATTTAGGTATGGTACAGACAGCACATAAATCTACTACAATCTGTCAAGTTTCCTCAATAGATTTTTGACTTTATAGCTGAAGGATGTGGTTAAAATTTGATTGTGAAAAATTGATAATTTTGGGTAGCTTGATGTGCTGGCGACCGTAATGATGATGATGGCATCCAGACCGATTGTTGGCTACGGCGGCCGTTATCTCTAAGGAGATCAGCCAGCTGTGAAGGACATATTATAGTGCACAAGCGTTTCCGCAGACACAGGTGCACTCTCTATTCCCTCACTCTCATAGTCCGATGGGACGGCAATCCGACACGACCGGAGAGAGATCAGAATATGAGAGAGCTGTTAATATGGGTTAGTTTAACATGTTTTAAAAAAATCAAATTCAACAGTTTTACCTAAAATCTAAAGCCGATTGGAATGCGATCGGTCTGAAATCAAATATCTATAATTCATTATATAAACAAGATAAATAGCCCCCTAGTTAGTTCATGGATCAAAGATAAAACAAAATGTAAAGTTATCATTTGTTTAGTAAACCTTTCTCACTCCTCCAATACTTCTATTTAAGTAGGTAAACCAAACCTAATATTTGGAATAACTTCAACTACTTTACGCCAGCGATTTTATCCGTATCCCGTGGCAACTACTCTGTGCACCCGGTTAAGAGGTAGCCAGTAACGTTCCTAAATAAATGGGCTATCTAACCTTATTTTTTTTTTTGTTTCTGAGAATAGCGCCTTCAATCAAAGAAACCAATTTCAGTTTATATATCATATTATTATTTCGTCGTTTGGTATTTTGTAGTATACCAAACGACAAATGGATATAAATCATTTCGCTACTTTGAAGCTTAAGTCTTCTGTAATAACGTTCATATCGTCACGTATAAATGACAAGCCAAAAAGTGTCCAGTAAGTTATTTTTTCATATGGTCTTACGACTATATGAAAAAATTTTGAATTACATTATTGTATTTATGGATAAATTCTCAGCTTGGCGCTGAAGACACGTCTTTCTTTTTTTGACGTGGCGGTCAAAAGGTTAAGCATAGTCCTGTATGCGATGAAGCCTTTGCCCTGCAGAGAGGCAATAAAAAGGCTGATGATGATGATAGAAATGTGCACCTAAATAGTAGGTAATTAGGTTGTATTTTGCATAATACGCTTGCAGCATTGGAACTGTGCCCAGTGAATACGTACTTATAGATATTGTCCATTTAATTCAGCCCTAATTCCATAATTGGCGAGGTGCCTGTATTTTACATTGTTGAGTCAATTTATTTTATCTAAAATAATAGAGTGAAATAATACGTATTTCAGAGTTATCTGCACTCTGAAATACGTATTATTAGCATCTGTCTAGCCTTTTCCTAACTATATTGGGTCTGGTTTTTGCCGCTTAAAGCTACAGGACATGAATAAAACCGTTGGCAGAAGCTAGTCTAAAGGATATTTTACAAACAAAATCTTTGTAATCAATTGTTGCTATTATAAGTTTTTGACTCATTTTTATCACGGTACAGGCAGTACCGTGGAACTTTTATGTCTAAACCAGGAATCTACGCGATCCAAATGAAATCAAAATTTTGTAATAAACTACAACTCACCTAGAATTAGATCTCTTAGACGAGTCGTGTTTCTTCCCTCCCTGCAGGTTGGGCAGATCCTTCTGCCGTTTCTTAGTCTCCCTCCATATCCTGTAGTACAGTATACACATGACAGTCACTGGCACATAGAACGCCGCGATCGCTGTCCCGAACGTAATGAACTGGTTCGTCTCTATGAACTGAATGTAACACTCGTGCGGCGGCACTTTCCTCTCGCCGTCGATGTACGGCCACGCGTAAATCCACGGCGGCCACAACAGCAAACTGAACCCCCAAGCTCCCCCTATCATCATCGTCGCCCTTCGTGTAGTCCTTTTAGCCCTATACGTCAACGGCCGCGTCACACTGAAGTACCTATCGAAACTTATGATGAGCAAGTTGAGTACTGAGGCGTTCGACGCCAGGTAGTCAAGCGCGAGCCACGTATCACACACATGGGGGCCCAACGGCCAATAGCCGTAGATCGTGAACATGGTGTACAGAGGCATCGAGATCAGGCCCACAGCGAAGTCTGCCACGGCAAGTGAGAACAAGAAGTAGTTGCTAATGGTCTGTAGTTGCTTGTCGATCTTGAAACTGATCATAACCATGGAGTTGCCGACGACTGTGAGTACGGAGAGCACGCTGGCTATGATGGCGATGATGATCTTCTGCGCGAGGCTGTAGGGGCTGGTGGGCAGGTCGGGGCCGAGCGCCAGGTCAGTGAGGTTGGAGTCGTTGAGCGCGATGAGCATGCTGTCAACTGGGCGAACCGCCGCCCGCGCCGACACCCGCGCCCCGCCTCCAGCGGCGACCGAGCGCGCGCTCGCCTGCACACACAGATACACGTGTTATACATTATATACATCATACATACAAATAAATAGAATAAGATTGTCTATTTGTAGCGTGGGATGACATTGCAGACTAAACTGTCGGTTGATAGTCGGCCCGATATGGTTAACTGACAACTTATTTTAAAGGTAATTGTGAATCTTATAAAACTTTAACATAGTCTGATCGGCAATCCATTCACGCACTACATTCATCTCCTACTGACTTATGAGGCCAATTTATCGGCCGACTAAAAGCTTGCAGTCTGCAGAGGCTCTAAAAGTTATATGTCTCACACCTTTTTACTTCCCGCACTTTACGTCCTTCTTCATACTCTAGACTATCTGTGTACCAAACTTCATTTGAATAGGTTCAATGTTTTTTCATGGAAGTCAGACAGACAGATTACTTTCACATTTATAAAATACTAGCGACCCGTCCCGGCTTCGCACGGGTGCAATGCTGATACTAAAATTATACATATAAACCTTCCTCTTGAATCGCTCTATATATTAAAAAAACCGCATCAAAATCCGTTGCGTAGTTTCAAAGATTTAAGCATACAAAGGGACATAGGGACAGAGAAAGCGACTTTGTTTTATACTATGTAGTGAAGTAACGATTTATGACACTTTTACAAAAAAAAAATACAATTCCTTGAAAAAGTTAAACCCCTGTAAAACTCGTGTGACGCTGCGGGGTCTACTTAGTCTTGTACACACACATATATAAACTCATCACATAACAATAGAAGGTCACACACAGACACACGTAATGGCAGGAGAATTGCTGAGGCGTGCAATTTGTGACTGCAGTTCGAGGCTACTCCGATTATGTTCCATCGCGATGCTGTGGTACATTGAACAATCCCGTGCGTGGGTATGTCAGTATGAGTATCGCACAGGTTAATGATATGTAAGTGATCGTAACGGCGATTTAACTAAGTGCTTGAAAAGTACTTCCTGAAAGATTGCTATCGGGGATTTTTTTATAGAATTTGATGTACCAATTGTCGCTCACAATACAATATCAATTAATGCCGTACCTAATCCGTGGCTTAAGCGAAACCGTGCTTTATTCATGTCTTGGAAATGTTTTTTTATTTACATTAGAGTAATAAAGGCCACATTTTGCTGACAATTCTAGAGTAAAAATTTAGAAGCCTTGAAAATAAAGCGATCTGATGAGAATGGTTTACATAGAAGCACTAACATTTTATACGTTTTATATGTACATTTTATATGTATAAAATTGTTGGCAGACACGCGCATCACTATGTATTATATTATCACCTAACATTAAGCATAAGATTCCTCACACATTCACAGAACGTCATCTAGTACCAAACTAAGCAGAGCTTGTACAAGACAGCTAATAAGCGAGTACACACTACCAGGTGGTAGCGATGAGGATAAGTTTTTTGAGGCTCTTAAGTTCTTTCATCATCATCTCTGCCATAGGTCATCCACTGCTGAACATAGGCCTTCCCTATAGATCTCCACATTAGAAGACGCTGGATGCAGGTCGCTTCCAACCGGTATAGGTGAAGATCTAAAGGGGAGGCCTATGTAAATTCTTTATGTAAATATATTTATACTAGTTCATTAGATCTTAAGTTTGTATATATGTATATATATTGTATGTATATTCCTGTTTTATAAGTACAAAGTATAGTGAGATTGCTACGGCGCAGTTTCGGAGAGCAGATCAATCACATTTTGACAGGCCAGGCAATATGATACCACTGACCCAGTTAGCTGAACGGTTATACTCTCTAGCACTTGAGATGTGAATAATACTCGTTTTGTATAGTGTTTTATTGTGTAAGGGACGATTACAGAATACTTAAAGAATGGTTGACCTATTGGTTCTTATGGTTTCTATTGATCTAACTGCTTCGTTGGTCTAGTAGTCGCACAGCGCGACTGCTGCAGGCTTAGCATGGTAACTGTAGAAACAAGTGTAATCTACCGAAGAATGGACATAATGACAGAAAAGTGGCAGATTGACGTAAGATTTCTTTAGACATTTTTTGAAGAAATGACAAGTGATTATATGCGAGTTGACAGATCGCGCCATACTCGGGCAGAAGACATGTTGACATGTTGACATGTCAACATGTAATAAATAATTAATAAAAGAAATAGAGAAATAGAGAATAATTAATAAAGAATACAATATCTAGGTAATATTAAGTCCATGTATCTGTCTCACAATATCTGTCTTCTCTTGATAGAATATATATAGAATCTCCATACTAAGCCCTGTGCACGGTATCTCGGATTCGATCTTCGGGCCGAAATCGCTTTGTGGGTTTTAAGAGACCTTCAAAAAGCAGCCGGAAATCTGGAAGTTTCACAAAGTCATAAGTTCAAAAATGGAACAGAACTTGTATGAAATTATCTACCAAATAAACTAACTGTAATGTAATGAAACAGGCCCAAAATATCTTAATAACACGGCCGCGCTGTTGATATTAAAAAATCCTCCAAAGAAATTTCGCGATCCGATTCTCAGTCCCTATATTTGCAACTAGTGACGACTTTCAGAGACTAGAGAGAGACAATTAGATCAGAAATAGTTAGCTAGCAATTTCCATATATCCCATACTCTCCAGCTAATTCTATTACCACAGGATTTATTCGATACACGTGTGAACGTGGATGACTTTAATTAGAACTGAAATGTTTTGTTCAGCTCGACTTTAATCTAAATTGATCTCGAAGTGTGAAAAGCTGTCTGTCTATTACATTGTAGCTCTATCAACTTTGTAACAATTTTTCGCTTTATAAGATGCTAATGGTCTTAAATTGGACATGGCACAATTTTTATCTTCACACATATGAATGTTTGTATGTCAGCATGTCTAGATATTGTACTTTAATCACAGCAGGTACTTAGTTAAGAAAAATAATAGACGTTTATGAATAATATTAAGATCTAAACAACTAAACTAAGAGTACAGAACTACAGAGCCTCGTACTTTTTTTTAATTTTTAAATATTGTCTTTTTGCAATGAGGTTAATTTTCGAAAGTGCTTTTTTTAACTGCTAATTTAAACAAATCTGAAATCCTTCCCATTATTAACAAAACCGCAAATAAATTTCAAATAGCTAAACCAATCCTGATGAAACGTACAACGACATACCGCTGGCAAATCAGGTTTCATTAAAAAATCAAATCAAAATGGATTCATACGTTTAGGACCTTCGGTGCCACAGACAGACATACAGACACACATTGGGATCAAACTCATAAAACATTTATTTTTGTGTTCGGAGTTAAAAAATAAAAGCGCTTCGAGGAAATTACAGTTTGGAAGAAAAGTGCAGTCGTAAAATGCCCTACATCGCGGTAATAATCCTTAACTAGTTCACACCGGCACGTAACGGACCTATCCGGTTCTAACCAGTTCAAAGTGAACGAGTTAGGAAATTTATGTGAAAATCTCCGCTCTATTCTTTGTTCACCGTTGACCCCGGATTAAGTTATTTGAAAACTTATTTTTATTGCAATAGAAAACGGAACAATGAATTCGAAATCTTGGTGAAAAAAAAAATGACAAATTGTCTCAATCAACTTTAAATCATATGCTTCAGCGATAAAGTTGAAAATCTTTTAAGGAAATTTGTGATTTCGTCATTTGTAAATTTTTGGCAGTCGTTACGGGTAGTCAGAAGCCAGAAAGTTTGACAACCACTTACAAAGGGATATCGGGTTGCCCAGGTAACTGGGTTGCGGAGGTCAGATAGGCAGTCGCTGCACGTAAAACACTGATACACAGCTGTATCCGCTTAAGACTGGAAGCCAACCCCAACACAGCTTGGGAAAAGGCTAGGCAGATGATACAATATAAAGGTAAGAACAAGGAATGCGTTCCAAGTATTAAAGTTGCTAAAAACATATGTTCTCAGTGAATAAAGATAGAAGAGGTTTCCGCAGCTGACAAACTACAGACGCCAGCACATCAAGCTACTTTTTATAAAGTCAAAATTCCTTAAAAGATTTCCAACTTTATCGCTCAAGCATTATGGCTCAAAATTGATTGGGAAAATTTTACAGTTTCATGTAGCTTTATGTGCTGGCATCTGTACCTACTCTCTACTAACCTATCAACATAGTAGCTCTAGAAGTCTTGTGTTACGAAGACCTGCATTTTTCGTGTAATGTGTGAAAAGGTATTTTAATGGAAGTTTTAAGTTTAAAACGAAACTCGTTTTACGGCTGAATGAATACTGAAGTTTATCAGGAATTCAACTTATCGCTTTTGAACCTGATTATATAGAGACTGCTTCATTTATTTTTATTTTTCTTAACTGTTATTTATATACAACACATATTATAAAAAAAAAAAATACTTAAAACTAATGAACTATAACTAGTAAACATAAATAACTAAAAAGCATAAAAAACTCATCCCCATCGCTGTCTACTGGGAGCGTACCCAAGAGGCTGGCAGCATTGCCACGTTGTATGGCAATGCTTATTCTCTGACCAAAGTAATAGCCAGCCTTTGGGTCAGCCACAAAGATAGCTCTTTAAAAAGATTTCATGATATATAATTGGTCCAATTATTTTGAAAAATAATTACATATATGCCTGCCAAAACAAATTATACTAAGACCCAGTTAGTTAAGAATTTGTATGAAATTATCTACCAAATAAACTAACTGGAACTTATTTGTAGGTGGTGAAACAGGCCCTTAATGTTTTATAGGACTGCATACAAATGGAATGTGTTTTTGAAGGTAATTGCGTTAACGAAGGAAAAAAGTTCGTTTTTAGTTTAAAAATTAAGAAAATCCTGTAAGTTTTCATGTGGTTATGATATTATAGTTTTGAAAAATGTCTTTATATTATTTTTTTATACAGAGGACAAATATATCGCAGTACACACTTTTATAACCGAAAGGAGGCGGAAGACGGAACCCATATAAAAGATTTCATTTATTTATTTATTCATGTTAATAGTTTAAACGGCTTGACCCTCATGTATCATCACCAAGATGTCCTGTATGAAGAATATACATATGTATATAAAGATACGCTTACCTAAATCTGACTTAAATCCCTCAAATCACAAAAATCACACATGCACAAACAATGACTCCTTCAAGGAGAAAAAACTCAGAGAAAATTGTCGAAATTCCTATACACAAATATTCTGTAGGTAAACCACATGATCGAGTGACCACACCACTTGGACTAGCTGTTAAGAATAGTAATACCGTTCGTGAGGATTGGAGGAATAGCTCATTGTATTAATTTAACCTTAGACGGATCTTAAACTGCAGTACGGCAAGTGATGATGCAACGATTTGTCCATAATGCATCCTACGTTGAGTTTCCATCAGAGCAACGATACTGTCTATTATGCAATCGAAATAAGTTTTCTCTCCTAACGTATAGAGGCCAGCACTTCAAACTATCCGAAACTGTCAAATTTCCCAATCAAATAAGCGATAAAGTTGAAAATTTATTAAGGAAATTTTGACAGGTTGTAGTAGCTTGATGTGCTGGCGTCAGTACATGTTTAGTTCATTGTTTTTGAAGATGGCAAATTAGCAGAGGGGACAGTGGGAGATCGAGGGAGTGTCAAATATTTACTGCCTAAAACCCGTCTCTGTTCCTTCTGAAGCCTCTCTCGAACAATTCGACAGACCCTATTTTAATGCCAGCCATGGCTTTGCTGGCAACTCATAAATATTAAATCATAAAGTGTCGTTCGCAATTTGTATAAATAGATATTCCAGCAGGCTTAGCATGGCAACCGTAGAAACAAGTTTTGTCTACCGGAGCATGAACATAATGACAGATAAGCGACAGATTGATGTAAGATTTCTTTTGACACGTAGAATTTTTTTTTCTTCAATCGACGTAAGTCTACAAGTGATTATATGCGAGTTGACAGGTCGCGCCATGCTCGGGCAGAAGACATGTTGACATTGACAGAAAGAGCTTTGTCTTTTCTTGATAAAATAGACATAGAATCGCCATGCTGAGCCACCTGACAACATTTAAGATTTAAGTTTGACAATAAATATGTGTCACCTTGCTTGGTTTTACAAGCTTATTGTTCTTACAGCAACACTATCGTCAGTTGAAGGATTAAAATTGATAAATAACACACGTGGGTTTCACATGTAACCTGTACATATGTAAATTGCATATTTTTTTAAACTTGAAAGTGACAAATGTTTTAAGTCGAAAACAAAGTAATCTATATCATTATCTGGTGAAAGGTACCAGGAAAATTATTGGAATATGAGTGTTTTTTGTATAAAGGCATTGTATTATGACGACCAGACGCCAGCACATCAAGCTACCCGAAACTGTCAAATTTTCCCGATCAACTTTAAACCATATGCGTAAGCGATAAAATTTAAAATATATTAAGGAAATTTGACAAATTGTAGTTGCTAGCTTGATGTTCCTTGATGATGACCTTGTTGTCCGTTGTTAGCTTGATGTAAAGGCGTCTGTACAAATGTATCTGATGGGTGTTCATGTGTATGTATTTACAAAAAAAACAGTAACAAAGTACGCTTATCAGTTGTCTAGTGCCCATAGTACAAGCTCTGCTTAGATTGGAACTAGGTGATGTGTAATAAATTAATAAGTATATCATCTCCCGAGCCTTTTCCCAACTATTTTGAGGTCGGCTTCCAGTCTAACCGGTTTCGACTGAGTACCAGTGTTTTACAAAGAGCGACTGCCTATCTCACCTCCTCAACCCAGTTACCTGGGCAACCCAATACCCCTTGGTTAGACTGGCGTCAGACTTACTGGCTTCTGACTACCCGTAACGACTGCCAAGGATGTTCAATGACAGCCGGGACCTACAGTTTAACGTGCCATCCGAAACACAGTCATTGGTGTCCAAGATATACTTAGAAAGTACATACAAACTTAGAAAAGTTGCATTGGTACTTGCCCGACCTGGAATCGAACCCACGCCCTCACACTTGAGAGGTTGGCTCTTTAACCACTAAGCCACCACGACTCAAATAAATTAATAAGTATAATCGTCATATAATCTGTGAGATCGATGGCAACTCCTAGTCCATACCCCATTCATATATGTATGTATTCTGATTTCAACAAAACGAAACTTGTATCCTATTACATGCTCAGAAGAATTTCGGTGGTCAGGAAAATTCATTTGAAAGGGTAAGCAAGGGATCCACCTATGCTAATGTCATAGGGAAATTGTGGAATTATTTATATGGAGCTTATAATATAAATATATGGAAAATATCAGCGAACCCTGTTCACTACCTCTATGTGCGAAAGGTATTAAGTTATGTAGATCTCTACACATTTTAATAGAACCCATCTCTTGGTTAAGCTCGCTTTTCACATAGTCTTTCAAATTATGTGTATTATGAATGTGATATTTGTTTGTGCAATAAAGTGTTCATAAATAAATAAAACCTTGAAGGATGTTTAAATAATTGGACGACCTAACTTTTAACACGATATTTTTTTCTGAAATTCAATCTCTACCGAATAAATTCGAAAATTGAACAGAATTTGTTTGAAATTATCTAGCAAATAAACTATCTGGTGCTTATTCGTAGGTGGTGAAACATGGCCCTTAAACAAAATACAACACATGACTGTTTACCTAACAAACGCGAGTGTTAATAAAAATAGCCGAACGAATTCAACATGGCGGAAAGTTGACAAAAATTTTGGTTGCGTTGAACCTTCGCGGGGTTCAGGGCTATCGGAGCGTTCATTTGCAATGTACCCCATATTATATGGTGACAATCGCTCTAGCGATCAAAGGATGTTTTTAGCCATTGTTTATTTTTTTACGTAAATAGACGTTTTTCTTAATTTTAATTTAACTAAAAACCCTGATGATTAGAATAGAATTTCCGACTAAAATAATTGATAGACAGAGACCACAAAGTAAAATCACTCAGAATGAGAACATACATAAATACGCAGCCTAATACCAGTCCAACCAAAGGGTATATATTAAGGGTTGCCCGCGTAACCAGGTTGAGGAGGTCAGTTACGCAGTCGCTCCTTGTAAAACACTGGTACTCAGCTAAATCCGGTTAGACGGGAAGCCGACCCCAACATAGTTGGGAAAAGGCTCGGGAGATGATGATGATACATAAGTACACACACAGGTCAAAGTGACAACCAAATCATTTTAAGTCTGTCAAAAATTATCGACATTATGGCATGACATGGATGCTTTACATCCATTACAAAAATAAATCTAATAAAAAACTTAGTCGAGCAAGCGACAGGAAACTCAATTTCATTCCGGCTCAATTTCCCCGAATCCTAGATATAAGCCAACACAACAGTCTGTTATGGAAATCGGGCAAATAAATAGCCAACTTTTGAACGGTACACAAATTCGTAGGAATTACCAAATGTGTATAATTAATTAATGTATTTCGGAGGAAGTTGGTGCCAGCGCTGAACACTTTTAGTGTGGTCCAAGTTGGAAGTTAATGTATTTCAGTAGAGCCTTCAATAAATTTTCAATTTATCATCGCAGAAACGACATTTAAGTGCTCTCCGATGCTCGGGTGTCAGTCACCAACTTCCAGACTCGAGGCTGCTTCATGAAAGTCTCTTAAAACCCATAAAGCGATTTCGGCCCAACCCGGGAATCGAACCCTAGACCCCGTGAACAGTACTCACGCAATTCGACTTCTAGACCAACTAGGCATATTAAACAAAATAAGGGACGCCAACATTGTCCAAAAGCTCCTCGAGTCAATATCGAGGCTAGGAAAACAATTAAATTCTGTATTTTCGCTAATTCTCGCTACATCTCATGCCCTACTCCAATCAGCGTCCCCGTCAACCAGTCTGGTCGCTTGAAACAGTTTGCAGTTCAAACGTTCCTTGAATATTCACCCCGCACCAAATACCTGTTCCGGACTGTTATTAAATACCGGTGGTGGATTGAGAGATACCACTTAATAACACTACTCTGGGGTTTGTTTAGTGGACTGAGTATGTATGTATGTATTTGAAAGCTGAAAATTGTTATGTAGTAAATGTACCAGATGTGAGTGCGATTGCGTTGGCTACATTCTTCTAAATGTACATATATATTTCATAAGTCAAAGATGACTGACTGACTGACTGACATAGTGACCTATCAACGCACAGCCCAAACAGATTGGGCTGATTTTCAGATCGGGTTGAAATTTGAAATGCAGATAGATGTTATGACGCATCCTCTAAGAAAGGATTTTGATCAGTTCTATCTCTAAGGGGATAAAATAGGGGATCAAAGTTTGTATGAAACTTTGTCAAAACCTTGTCAATTTTAAATCGACGGGGCTGAGACTTTGCATGCATAACTACTATGACGTCAGCATCCCCTAAGAAAGGATTTTGATCCATTCTATCCCCAAAGGGAAAAGATAGGGGATGAAAGTTAAAACTATACCTAATCAATAATAATACTTCTTAAGGCGGACGAAGCCGCGAGCAAAAGCTAGTAGTAGGTAAATACGGTCACATTAGAAGATACAGCTTTGCAGTAGCATGAAGATGGCAGAACTTGCAGATACATATAAAGGCTGAAAGTATTACATTCGGAATAGAAGAAAGATATACAGACAAATAAATTCGAAAACGCATCGTCACCATAACACATTTCGCGCTTACTCAAACATAATCACGTAACCAAAGCGGATAAGAACCTCTGAATCATTCATCAGTATCAAATGGGTCCACATTAAAAGTAAAATGAAGGCAATTTTGCGTATTGGAGGGGCCCCTTAGAGCCAAGGTATGTTCGCAAGAGTTTTGCGGCCCTGTCACACAGAGACCTCCAGAAGAAACATAGCAGGTTTTAGTCAGTAAGAATGTGACATTCCCTCCAGCTGCACCCTCAAGGGGTCATTTCATAATTTCCTAGGAAAAAAGTAAAGAGGGCGCTTTTGCTTTCAAAGTAAGAATATTTCTTATTTCCTCATCAGCGGGAATAACTAAGAATAATGAGACAATTTATAAAACAAAGACATAATTACAAGAAATTCGTGATCAGATCACGTACGACCGTCCGTCATTAGTCACAGCGCACAGTTAAAACATAGAACATTGGAAGAATATCCCGCGTTCCATATTCAAACAATCGCCGCTGATTGGCGGGCGCGCGTGACACGAAACCACGCTCCGAGAGACCTGACAACATCCGACATATTTAAATATGGAAGTATTTTTGATAGCAGTTATTTTTAAATATAGAAAATATTTTTCCAATTTATTGGAAGACGGTGCATGCCAGTTATGTGTTATTAAGGTCATATCAGACGATTAATTTTTCGTTCATTGTCGTTTTACAGTCACTTGAATTGAAATGTCTGAAATAAAATGACACACGCGTACGGAATGAATTCATTAGTGAACCGATCCAACCATTTTGGATATTGGCATTCCACATCTTACCCTCTCACTCCGAGCAATCGAAAAATGAACGTTCTGAACGTAGAGGAAAGTGGTCATTCGGATTTAGACTTAATGTCCAGTCACTGTTACAGCAACTACAGTGTTCCTTTATTTTTTTGTAATTCTAGCATAGCCGTGTGAACGTGGAGTGAAAGGAAAAGTGAACGCGCATTGTAGTGGACCGTCTGATATTACCCTTACAGTGAGTTCCCATACATGAGTTGGCGCAGATATGGGAAACTGCCACGCAAAGAATATTTCACTACTCCTCAAACTATTAGCGACTTTATCTTCATAACATAAGATCTAAATTAATTTAACAACAATATTATTAGGTACGAACATATTCACGCAGTAATCACGATTGTTTTATTGCCTGATAGTACCAGGATTTTTGATAAAACACTGATTCATAGATACGAAAAGTATTCACCTTAATTATTGTACTAATTATAAATTAGTACAAGCCAACCAGTACCAATTGAATATTTACTTTCCGGTAATTGTGATAAGGTTGAAAATCTATTAAAGAAATAATACAGATTGAGGTAGGTTCATGTGCTGGCGTCTGTATAAATGAGTACGAAGGTTCTAAACCAACACTAGAGTGCCATATAACACAGAGTACACAACCATAGCGCTAACTGCTCCATACATCGTTATTTGGGCGTGCTCTGAACGGGCCCCAATATACAATTTATGAAGGCTGGTCACCTCTACATATGCATAGACACGTTGTTTATGGTTCCAGCAATATTGTCTGTATGTAAATCTTTCCTATTTGTATTAAAAACAAAAGATGAACGCAAAAACTGAGCGAAACTTAGCTTCTCTAATCACTTGTAAACTTATGTCCATCGAAGAAAAGAAAAATTACTTCAAAACATTTCAGAAGAAAATCTTACGTCAATCTGTCACTTTTCTGTCATTATGTCCATTCTCCGGTAGACAATACTTGTTTCTACGGTTGTCATGCTAAGCCTGCTGGAGGGAGTGTCAGACTCTTAAATACTAAAGCCCACTTTGTTCCTTTAGGAGATTTTATTATGCCGGGGCCGCGGTAACTCTTGCGAAGAACTCGCAGCTCCGGCAGGTCTCGGAACTTCGAGGAGCGTGTGGAAATCCACTCCTACCTAAATCTAGCATTTGGCACGATAGCTAGCATATTGTGTCATTCGCGAGAAACAGTTACCCATAGCGAGAAACAGAACTCTGTCTCAAACTGAAGCCTATCAAATAATTGAGACCTTATATAGGGTGACTGGTAATTAGTGACCGATATTTAAACACGTGATTGTGTTACTGTGACTCATGATTACAAACAACTTTCCCAAAGAAACTTTTTTTTTATGTTTTTTTATTATTACATCAAAATCACACATCACATTTTTTTTATCATGTAATGATAAAAAATAATAAAAAAAGAATTTTCTTCGGGAAAGTTGTTTGTAATCATGAGTACAATGACGTGTTCAAATATCGGTCACTAATTACCAGTCACCCAATATGTCTCAAATATAAAATGCATCGAGACTTAGGTATGTAGCTACATAACCTAGAAGGTAGACAGCCTATAATACATTTATTGTCTACTGAAGGACCGCGGAATGTCTAGCGAACCGACTGGCAATTACTAGGTCGTGGATCGTGCCCCGAATTTAGCATGTATGTACAATCATATATTAAACTAGCTGCCGCCAACGGTTCCTCCCGCTTTCTGTGGGAAATATTCCGCGCACCCGAATAAGAAAAAGCTTATAGCCTTCCTCCAAAAATTTACTATCTAACACTGATAAATTAATGAAATTAGCGTTTTGAAAGCAAACAAACATACTAAGAAACAAACCAATTTTTTATTGATAATTTAAGTAAAATAAGTATAAGGCTTGATGTGGAAAAATTGTAACGTCATAATACTAACTTTCATACAAATTGCATAGAATTTGATTAGTTGTCAAATACCCAATTGGAATGATGACTAGGTCAAAAATAAAATACTTTATCATATTCAATTTGTAAAACATCTATCTATACTTATAATAAATCTGTAGAGAGGTCAATAGGGTATTTGACTCTTTTTTTTTAATTATTCATATCAAAAGTAACATTTTACAAAACCAAAAACAGAAATAATTTTTGGAATCCGTTGAGAAATAAGTAATTTATAAACCTTTCAAAAGTCAAACAGTTTAATAACAGAAAAAGGATGCATATACAAGCCTGTGACGTCAACGCCATTAGATCACGGATGTGCAAAAGAGATAGCAAGATGTCCCCACTATGATCCCACTTTTCATCGTACGGATATTAAAATGTGGATTGCTGCTCCATTTATCAACCAATTTTGGCGCTGTTTTCAGAAAAATGTTCCTTGTGCATGTGTTTATTTGTTTCGTTAAAAAATTTGTACAAAATCAAACACAGTCAAATACCCTATTCTGTACATTGAATATATTTTCAAAATAACTATCAGGGGGTGATAAGTGATCGATACTGATGCCAAAAATGCAATCAGTAAAATTTTTGTCTGTCTGTCTGTCTGTCTGTCTGTATGTTATTAATAGGAACAAAAACTACTGGACGGATTTTAATGAAACTTGGTACAATTATTCTTCATACTCCTGAGCAGGTTATAGGATACTTTTCTTCACGCTACAATCAATAGGAGCAGAGCAGTGAAGGAAAACGTTGGGAAAACGGGAGAAGTTACACCATTTTTTAAGCTTTCGTCGTGTGTGCAGCCTTAATGGTTAAAGATACATAGAAATCATGTATGACGGAAATGTTCTACATAAAATTATCTAAAAAAAAAACTACAACAACATATGTCTATCTTTAATGGTTGACTCACAATAACACGTATAACTCCCGATAGTTTACCAGTTCGGAGCTTTCTGATTATTTGTTATTGATTTGTTTACTCTTATGTTTATAATATTCTCGCTCATGCCTAATTAACAAAAGATAACATTATAACATATTTTATAAAAAAAGAGTCATGGAAATCGGTGTAGAAATACCAAACTTATACATAAAATCGGTCGGTAGGTATAATAAGGCGGGAGTTCTGAGCGCGAGCTTCTCATCCCGACAAAAGTTAGGCTTTGGTAGCGGTAATCGACATCCACACAGACGTAGCCGCGGAGGTCCTCTATGGGTTATATATCAGAACAACACATAGACTACTTTTTGTCGCGAAAACCGACATCCACGCGGGCGGAGCCGCGGGCGACCGCTAGTCTTAAAATAATGTCAGTTTAATTTATCGTTTTGAACCGAAATATGTTTATATTTTTTTATTGATAATATAATCGAAATAAGTATACGGATTGACGTGAAAAATCTAACTAAGTAATTTCATATAAATTGCATAGAAAGTAACCGTTTTTGACAGTTCAATAAAAGTAATGAATTTGATGAGTTGTCAAGTACCTACCAAATTGTGTGTTAAACAAATGAAACTTTGTAATATTGATATAATATACGTAGATAGGTATAGTCTTCATAACCAAATACCTATTAGTAAATGATTCATAATGATTAATTTTAAAATCTAGTGCGTCAATGATAAAATTTTTAATATATTATGTCATGATGAGAAGGAATTTATTTCATGTTTGTGTACTTAACTATCTACTAATAAATGAAATAAAATTATCTGTTTATTTATGTATTACCTACTCCGAAATATTAGACCGATAGAAACCAAGGTTACTTCGAGACAATCACACGAACCGCAAAAACACGTCTATTTATATACCTAACCATTTGAAATGATTATATAACCGCTATAAAAAACGTAGATATCCAGTTCAGATAAGATTATTACATGTCAGTAGTATTCGTGACCTAAAAGTACGCACACATTGTCAAAATTGTTCTATGAAAATAAAATTGTGAATTGTTAAATTACTGGTCACCCTTTTTTGCACTTTGGGCATGTTGTACAAGCTTTATTGAGACATTTTGTATTATAACTTATATAAGTATATAAGTGTTCTTCTGTAACTGTGTCATAATGGTGCAAGTGAAAGTATCCGAAGGTCTGCTGGAAGGTGAGGTGGTACACAATGAGTACGGTGGCACCTTCTGCAGCTTCAGGGGCATACCGTATGCGCAGCCGCCGATTGGAGATTTACGGTTCAAGGTAAAAAAATATTACAGTAATACGAAGCCCTTTTACGCCTGAAGTATGGGTTTATGCTAGTCAAAGAACTAGTAAAAGAATAATTCCTTCAGCTTCTTCGTGCAAACCTGTGACTTATAGTTTCACAAGAACCGAATAGTACCTATCTACCAAATAAATTAAAAAAATTAACAGAATTTATATGAATTTATCTACCAGATAAACTAACTGGAACTTAACTTATTGAATCAGGCGTTACTTAATAATTGTTAAGAAAGAATATTCTTTCCTAAAATATAATTACATATTATTTCGCGAGACGCGGAATTAAAACTAGATATTCTTTCCTAACATTTATCTGGAACTTATTCATAGGGGGTGAAACTGGCCCTTAGTATCGATAAATGATCTGTCTAACTTTTCAGCATATAATAATAATAATATGATCCTAATACGAGTATAAATGAATAACTTTGATATCACTGTTAGAAGCCAGAAAGAAAATTGGCAAGCAATGCAACGGTATGTAGCTGAGTCACGACTCTCGCTTGTTATCAGCTATTTTATATAATAATTAGCATGATCATCAATCAATACCTACCATAATGAAATTGAAAATTACATCTATCGTATTAATTTATGGAAATAAGTTAGTATTACTACGATTGATTAAGCACCCTGATACATGATTATTTTTGTATTTTATGTGTTTGGAAAGAGGCAAATTAGATGAAAATGTTAAATTAGCCCAGCAGGCTCAGCATGACGATTCTATATCTATTCTATCCAGTAAAAACAAAGCTCTTTCTGTCAATGTCAACATGTCTTCTGCCCGAGCATGGCGCGACCTGTCAACTCGCATATAATCACTTGTAGACTTACGTCGGTCGAAGAAAAGAAAAAAATAGTTTCTATGACGTGTCAAAAGAACTCTTACGTCAATCTGTCATTTATTATGTCATTATGTCCATTCTCCAGACAAAACTTGTTTCTACGGTTGTCATGCTGAGCCTGCAGAAAATGTGTTACGCCTTTAGGTATGAGAAAATTTTCGATAATATCAAATATAATAAGTTATATCGCTATTTTTATACAAGATAACCGTCAAGAACCAATTTGCTCGATATTATTTCATGACTATACACAGGGTTACATAAGTGAGTATCATAGATATGAACATCTTCAACAGCGCCCTTGATATTAGTGTCTGATTAGGAATTTGTGGGGATGCAGTACTATCTTATCATCCATGATTACTTACCTCTTAGGAATTTCAGGTATACTAACTAGTTCAGGGGTAAGATAAGAAAATTTTCTTTTTTTAATGTATGAAAAATGTTGGTACAATGTATTCGGTATAAAAAAGAAAGAGAAGTGCTACTAGAAATAGTTCAGAATCAAGGGATTTTCTCACAGTCCTTTCGGAAACACACAGCGTTGAGGCTAATAAGATACATGAAATTGCTGGTAATTTGTAAAGAACACAGTAGTAGAATATTTCTCCTCTTAGGCTACGATAAGCCTGGCATAATTTGTTTTATAAGCTTTTTAATTAATAAAGAGAAAAAAATCATAGGAAATCTTTAAAGGAACCCTCCCGCTTTGCAGCTGAAGAGAGTGTCAGACTGTGACTCAATCCCACTTTGTTCCTTCTGGAGGTCTTTATGTGCCAAGACCGCGCTAACTCTAGCGAACAACTCGCAGCACCGGCAAAGACAGCCTAGGTGTCCTTGAACTTAACATTGTTGACATTATAAATTGTTATAGGCACCGCAACCGCCAAAATCGTGGGAAGGAATCCGAGAGGCCAAAGAGTTTGGACCATCATGCAGCCAGGTAGACTTCCTTATGCAACCGAAACCCGACTGCAGCGAAGACTGTTTATACCTCAACGTCTACACACCAGAACTAAAACCTAAAAACCCACTACCGGTTATGTTCTTCATCCACGGCGGAGGTTTTTACTCCGGGAGTGGCAATGATGATATGTACGGCCCAGAATTTCTCGTCAGACAAGACGTCATACTTGTGACTATCAACTACAGGCTGGAAGTCCTAGGTTTTCTTTGCTTAGACACTGAAGAAGTGCCAGGTAACGCAGGCATGAAAGACCAAGTCGCAGCTCTGCGATGGGTCAATAAAAACATTTTCAATTTTGGTGGAGACCCTGACAACATTACTATTTTTGGTGAAAGTGCTGGAGGAGCTAGCGTCGGCTACCATCTAGTGTCTCCGATGTCGAAAGGGTTATTCAAGCGAGCCATCTGCCAAAGTGGTGTGGCTACTTGCTGGTGGGCTAAAGTCTTTGAGCCTCGTAAGCGAGCCCTTGCGCTTGCACAACAATTAGGATACAATTCTAAAAATGAAGAAGGTCTTTATGAATTCTTCAAATCTCAGCCTGTTGAAGCACTGCTTGGAGTAAAAGTACCTATTTCTTTTTCTGAACAACTTCGTGCCGGTTTCGAACTGAGCTTTGGTATTGTTAGTGAGAAACAATTCGGTGACGAAACGGGATTTTTTCATGGAAACGTTTCAGATTACTTAAAAAACGGCATACACGATGGAGTTGAAGTTATTACTGGATACACTGAAGATGACGGCATTATTTTATTTGTGTTTGGTGAATATACCAAAATGTTAGCGCAAGCAAATAGTTTGGATAACTTTTTTACTCCTAAACATATTGCGTTGAATTGCTCCTTGAAAAAACAAATTGAGGTGGGACAAAAGATCAAAGAGTTTTATATGCATGACGAAAGCGTTGGAACTGACTGGGAACGATTGGCCCGATACCAAACAGCAGAAATGTTCATATATGGGACCATCAAATTCGCAAGAATTTGTTCACAAAAAAATAAACTCTATTTCTATAAATTTAATTGCAAATCCGAAAGGAACAAGGCTTGTAGCTTCTTGGGTTTGAACACCGTCACTAATGGTAAAGATGTGAGTTGTCATCTTGATGATTTGTTTTATATCTTCAATAGTAAATTAATAGACCAGGAAATCGATATGAAAACAAAAACGTTCGATCTAATCGATAGAGTCACAAAACTTTGGACCAACTTTGCTAAGTTTGGGTAAGTGCACACTAAACTAAAAAACTAACTAAACTAAAAATTGTAGGTATGTTAAACACTGACTTCTGAATATTGAAAAAAAAAGTCGTGGTGGCTTAGTGGTTAAAGAGCCAACCTCTCAAGTGTAAGGGCGTGGGTTCGATTCCAGGTCGGGCAAGTACCAATGCAACTTTTCTAAGTTTGTATGTACTTTCTAAGTATATCTTGGACACCAATGACTGTGTTTCGGATGGCACGTTAAACTGTAGGTCCCGGCTGTCATTGAACAGCCTTGGCAGATGTTACGGGTAGTCAGAAGCCAGTAAGTCTGACGCCAGTCTAACCAAGGGGTATTGGGTTGCCCAGGTAACTGGGTTGAGGAGGTCAGATAGGCAGTCGCGCGCGAAACCGGTTAGACTGGAAGCCGACCCCAATATATTTGGGAAAAGGCTCGGGAGATGATGACTTCTGATTATTGATACGTGATTGTTATTTCACAGTAACCCAACTCCAAATGATGATCTTGGTGTGAAATGGCTACCCTATAAATCAGAAAAAGAAGAATATCTGGACATTGGTAACGAGCTGCAAGCTGGTTCGGCACCAGATCACAATGAATTCCTATTCTGGGAAGGTATATTTAGAAAATACACACCAGAATATGTTGATAAGGATTTTTAAATTAATTAAAATATTCATATTTTACTTGGATTTTTTTTATTCAAATGCAAATTGGTAAACATCACAATAATAGATAAATACAAGGTTAAAATAGAATTGAAACTAGTTCCCGTGAGATTATTATGGGAAGTACTTCTAACTTGTGTAAAGTCTGATGAATGGTTCACAACCCTGGCAAACAAGAGGCTTCAGAAGGAACAGAAGTGGATTTTAAGTCAGTAAAAGTCTGACACTCCCTTCAGCTGCACCCACACTGCTACCATATCTCACTCAAAAAATATTACTTCAACTTATTTGAGTCATCCGGCCACGCTTATTTTACTGTACGAGACATTCATTCCAATTGTGCGTGGTAGAAAGCTGTGGTGGTGAATAAAAAAGAAAATAATATTTTCACTTTTTACAATCTATACCTACTAATATTATATTGAGGTAAAATTTGTTTGTAAGTTTGTATGTAGGGGAAAATGCTATATATTGGTCCATCTACTCTTAGCAAAATGCCACTTTGGTTAAAAATCTCCGACATAAACCGGTTTATTGATATGGAGCTCTTCATTATCATACCTGCGCCCATTTTCTGACCTCGCGTTATGGTGAACTCATTCCTCTTAGAGCTTCATCAACGTTCAAAACATGACGGAACCAGCATCTAGACTTTAAAATTTATATATAGCCAATGTGATACGTTTTTTCAGAGTTGGGTGAAAGCGAGAGACGAAGCTAGTAAATATTAGGTATAATGACTCAGTTAAAAATAATACGGATTAAAATAAAGATCTATAATCTAATTTCTTATCAGCATGACGAACAAGTTAGTACATGTTACCTAAACAGTTATACCTACTAAAAAACCCAATGAAAAGTGTATATAGCAAATATCAGTGTCGACAAGTATGTGCATATGCGTCAAAAGTACTTAGATCAACACTAGGACCGGTTTGTCATTAGTGGAAGCAAAGTCCAAAACCTCACGAGTTGGACTTCGATTTGGTTACGTTAAACACAGGATTCGGTGAATGGCGCCGCGAGCATCAACGATTTTTATGTAGACTTAACACAAATAGTCAGAATTCGGTCCATGCGTTCAAGACTTTTTCTGTTGTGTTTGTTATTGTCAGGAGAGAAAGAAAGAAAAACAGGACAACGACTGTCGAGTCAGCGAGTGTATATACAATTTTATAGATATATAAGGGTGCTTAAATTGGAGCCATTGGACGATAGTGGAACCAAAGGACACTTTCTATATTTTAATTAAAGATACAAACCTACCTACCTCATAAATAATTCGTTATCATACAGTGTAGTGTAACAGGGGTGTAAGAGATAAAGTGTCGACCTTATTGCATCAGCTTTAAGTCCGTTATGGAGTATCTAATCGAAAAGCAACATCATTAGGTAAAATAATATTTACCTTTTATAAATTATCATCAAATATTATCAAGGCTACAAGGCCACCCTATTGCGGGGTACATGATGTACCAAAACTCTATCGATTGATTACATATTATCTTAACGTCAACCGGATAGACAAACAAATGCGGAGGGGGAATTAATTATATTTAACGGAAATATTATAAGATTTGGTAGCAATATGTTATAGCGTTAGTGTTGTTTGGACAACGGTTACAGGCGGGTTGCTCAAAAGGAATACAATTTTGACAAGTTAGGAATTTGTTATTAATCTGTAATAATGGTGCAAGTGAGAGTATCTGAAGGTATTCTCGAAGGAGAGGTAGTTCACAACGAGTATGGAGGCACGTTACATAGCTGTTTTAAAGGCATCCCGTATGCGCAGCCGCCGCTGGGAGATCTGCGGTTCAAGGTACGAAACAATGATTTTCATCGGTCATAACGACTCAAATGTTGCATAGTAAATACAATTTTTAAATCTTTCATCTCTGTTCTGTTCATGTCAGCCTTCAAAATTGTAGGAAGTTCTCCATAAGAACCACCAAAATGTATGTCCATTCTTGAATTATCGTTCAAGCTCATTCGAAAAGTTGACTGTTGAGAACACCCGAAATCTCTTTTACTCAAAATCTTTTGTGAATAATCACTATGTGGAATAAGCCCACATTTACAATAACACGAAGTGTACTATATTGTTAAATGTTTAGTTAATTTTTGGGAATAAAAAATTGTAACTGTTGGCGATACAATAATACCGACCTCTTGATAGTATGTATATGCATATACTTTAATAAGAGTTCCACTAATAAAAATATGTTGTGTGCATCGATACAAAAAGGATGACAGAAGTCATAGGGACCGAATGTTGAATGTTTTCTATAATTGTAAATTAATTACATAACAATAAAATGTCATTTCTGATACTCTACCTTTACTTTACCAAACCAAGTTTTTTCACTTGTGTGATTTCTGTGGAGAATATCGCGTTGCTAGTAACAAGTTTTGCACAATTAATTGTTAGTATGCTCTAATAAAAGTCCCCGCAGGTAAACCATTGATTAATGATTTTTGTTGTTATTTTCTTCCCTAGGCACCTCAACCACCGAAACCTTGGAATGGAGTTCGTGAGGCCAAAGAGTTCGGACCAAAATGTATTCAAACTGACTTCATTAACAAATCCGATATAAGCGGCAGCGAGGACTGCTTATATCTTAACGTTTACACCCCCAACGTGAAACCTGATAAACTTCTCCCAGTCATGTTCTGGATACATGGAGGCGCTTTCACCACCGGAGGCAGCAATGATGACTTCTACGGCCCCGAGTTTCTCTTGCGAAAAGGCGTAGTGGTCGTCACAATAAACTACAGACTTGAAATTCTTGGTTTCTTATGCTTGGATACAGAAGATGTACCCGGCAACGCCGGCATGAAAGATCAAGTGGCAGCACTGAGGTGGGTGAATAAGAATATTGCCAACTTCGGTGGTGACCCTAACAACATCACTATCTTCGGAGAGAGTGCTGGTGGAGGAAGTGTCAGTCACCTCTTAATATCACCAATGACCAAAGGCCTATTCAAGAGAGCCATACCACAAAGTGGTGCTGCTTTAAGTGAGTGGGCACTAACAGTGAGGCCCCGGGACAGAGCCTTAGCAATAGCTAAAAAATTAGGATGCTACTCTGAGGATGATAAAGAGTTATATGAATTCTTCAAAAATCAACCAGCTGAATCACTTGTTAATGCCATAGCGCCTGTAGCACTAGCAGAAGCACACGACAAGGGTTTGGAAATTTATTTAAGCATTGTCGATGAAAAGAAGTTTGGTGACAACGAAAGATTTTTCTTTGGAAATATCGACGAGGCTGTATCCAATGGTATACATGAAGGAGTTGACATTATGACCGGATTTACCTCAGATGAAGGTCTTATTTGGCTTGAAAAAGACAAGGTTAACGATAGATTAAATATGATAAGGAACTTTCCAGACATGCTAGTTACTAAGCCATTAATATTTAATCTGTCAGTTCACCAACAGATTGAGCTTGGGAAGAGAATCAGAAAATTTTATTTCAACGATGGGATAAGGATACCAGAGGACTGGGAACAACTGGTGAAGTATTATTCAATGAGAATGTTCGTATATCCTACAATGAAGTTCGCTAAAATCTGTGCTGGCACTAAAAAGAATAAACTTTATTTGTACAAATTTACTTGCAAATCTGAAAGAAATATCGTCGCGCATTTTACAGGTCTTACAGAACTGATAGGAAACAAACCTGTCACGGCCCACGCTGATGACTTGATGTACATGTTTAACCCCAAGGTCCTTCATAAGAAGGTCGATATGAAATCTAACACATTCCAGCTGATTGATACAGTAACAACACTCTGGACGAACTTTGCTAAATATGGGTATGTTATTGCAATTTATTTTTAAACAGAAGTGCCATCAGGTGCATTTACGAAACTCGTGAGCCTCTGGCATTTCAATTAGGTCTGTCAAAATTGTATAACGTCTTAAAGCAAACCTATAGGAGCTCATGGTTATGCAACAGCCACGGATCAATCGATCATAAGTTAAGCAAGACATGGCACGGTTGGTCCGTAGATTGATCTTGTCATATACTGTCATAAAGAGTTCTGCCATGTTTCGGAAGGCACATTAAATGTAGGGTTCCTTCACAAACGCGACATCAAGTCAGTTTACAGATCAGAAAGCCACATCCTCCTAGTAAATTATTGGTACCTTCTAAGCTACATCCATCTTTGCTGGAAAGCGCCCCTGACATAGTTAGGATGAGATAATCTCTTAAATGGTTCATCCTCTCATATAATTTGCGCTATAAGTAAACCATACTCTAATTTCAGGAACCCGACTCCTGACAACTCCCTGGGCGTGACGTGGGCACCATATACTCTAGAGAAAGAAGAATATCTGGACATCGGTAACGAACTAGTTCCTGGGGTCAAGCCTGAGAACGAAGAAGTACAATTCTGGGAAAATTTCGATAAGCGATTTGGTTCACCCACACCATTTGTAACAGCAGATGAAATTTAGGACTCACGTAACAACGTGCAGGTTCTGCTGTCTAACCACTGAATTTTTAATAAAAATATGAAATTTAATAGTTACTAGCGCCCTCTAGGGGCAGTTATGTCATTTAGTTTTAAGTAACGTATGAAATAACTTAAGATTACATATTTCTGCGCTTTACGGTATCAATAGATCATACTTGATTGTGAGAGTACTGGATTGGGTGAGTGTTGATCTCTTTAGACAGAGCCTTCATGTAATTGAAATAGAACTTCATTTTAATTTTTATGGCTTAATAAAAGAAAAGACATGTAAACAAAAGTATTCTTTATTCGTTTCCCAATACTTAATTATTAGTAATTTTAATTACGTTAATGTGTGAAAGTATGGTATGTAATAATCAGATCTAGGAACTTTTATGAGTAATGTACAGAATATTTTTTTAAAATGTATTTTTTTATCAAAAGTGTAATTAATCAAGAATAATTAAGTAAGTAATCAAGAATCGATAAAGCGAGATCATTAGCATTATCAGTCAGGATTTGATCTTTGATAAAAATTGTGAAAATACTGATCCATCCGAATTTACTGTTTATCAAATTAAGCCTGATTTTAGAGTAACTGAAGTAGACGCAGGGCTAGTAGAATGAGCTTTCAATATGCTAGTATCCTTAAATCGTGGTGACCTAGTGGTTAAAATACAAGACCTACTTAATCAAGTCTATGATCTAAATAGACGTATAGTCTGAATTCACAGAAATGTTATTAATTAATGTTTGTTTTTGGGCTGATTAGAATCTTATAAGCTATAGGTAACAGTGTTTTTGATAAGACATTCCACGTTCAATTTACAGTTACGATTTAATTGTAACAGATATAAAAAATATTAAAATAGGTGGATTCTAAGTTTCATTATAAGGCAATGGTGGTCTAACTTTTGGTGGAAAACTATTGGTTGCTGTCATTGAACATCCTTGGCAGTCATTACGGGTAGTCAAAAGCCAGTAAGTGTGACGCCAGTCTAACCAAGGGGTATTCGGTTGCCCGGGTAACTGGGTTGAGGAGGTCAGATAAGCAGTCGCTCCTTGTAAAACACTGGGACTCAGCTGAATCCGGTTAGACTGGAAGCCGACCCCAACATAGTTGGGAAAAGGCTCGGGAGATGATGATGGTGGTCTAACTTTTAAACTGGCGAATGATCGGATCCAATTTTTTTTCATCAATGATTGCTTGAGTGTTTCTGAAGAGATTTGTCATTTGTTTTTCGTTTGTATCCAAAGCAGTGATCCGATTATTAAAATCTATTGATAGATAGCCCATTTCATCATATCAATGAAGCCTGCTTTTAGTTCCCTTGGGATGCGGTTGACACAGCGGGTGGTAGTTATTTGTGTATAAAGTTACAACGAACGCAAGAGCCACGGGAAACAACCACTTCTGCATACACAACTTCAAACAAAAACCTACATATGTATCTCTATAGTAAAACAACTAATCACACAATCGTGTTAACTACTTCAAGATAAGGGTAATAAGATCAACAGTTGGAATAAAAGCGGCCAAGTGTGAGGACTGTTCTATGAGGGGTTCCGTAGCAACAAGAACTGACGTATGTAATAAAACTGCTTAGGTACTAGATCGCGTTCAGCCAAGTTATCAGTGGAATTTTGCATAGCAGCAATGAACATCATATTATATTTTTTAGTTTTATCATTATCGTATTTTAGATGTTGCAGGAGATACAGTTTACTTATTTGGAAATGTATCTTGCGCAAACTATTTATTTAAAAAATAAATCCTATATATTAGAAAACATTATTTTTAAACAAAATTTTTACAATATCATTTTTAAAAGACCTATCCATAAAACTCCGCACGTATGGTCTTGATAAAAAAGTAGTTTATTATTGCGGTTTGCAGCATACTTACATAGATGCGTAAAAAAGTGACTGCCACATACTTACGAGCGAACAGACAGAGAGGTATGACGAATACGTAAGGGTTCCGTTTTGTGCCATTGGGCTAGGGAACCCTCTCAGACTGATAAGATATTATTGATATAATATTGTTTACCTTAAATAAAGTATTATTTAATTGACGTCAGACATTGCTATTGTTTGGACATCGGTCAAAAGTACTCTGAAAAGGAACAACGCAAATAAAACAAATTGGGCATTTTGTTCAAATATTATTACAAAATTTTGTAATAAAAGCATAATAATGGTGCAAGTGAGAGTATCTGAAGGTATTCTCGAAGGTGAGGTAGTTCACAACGAGTATGGCGGCACGTTATACAGCAGCTTTAAAGGCATCCCGTATGCGCAGCCGCCGCTGGGAGATCTGCGGTTCAAGGTACGAAACAATACCAAGAGATAACTAATAAAATATAATTGAAGGAGTCTTCGTTCTGAAAAGTAATTTATATAAACTTGTACCTTAACCCATTTATCGGAGATAACATTAGGTGAGGTTTGCAGTCGTAAGCGCACTCAGCTGTACCTATTTTATATTAACATCTTTCCCTAGGCACCTCAACCACCGAAACCTTGGGACGGAGTTCGTGAGGCCAAAGAATTCGGACCAAAATGTTTTCAACTTGACATGTTCAACAACACTAGTACCACTGGCAGCGAGGACTGTCTATATCTTAACGTTTACACACCCAACGTAAAACCTGATACACCTCTGCCAGTCATGTTCTGGATACACGGTGGCGCCTTTATCTCCGGAAGCGGTGAAAATGACTTATACGGCCCCGAATTTTTTTTAAGAAAAGGCGTGGTGCTCGTCACAATCAACTACAGACTTGAAATTCTCGGTTTCTTATGCTTGGAGACTGAAGATGTACCTGGCAACGCTGGCATGAAAGATCAAGTGGCAGCACTGAGGTGGGTAAATAAAAATATTGCCAACTTCGGTGGTGACCCTAACAACATCACTATCTTTGGTGAGAGTGCTGGTGGAGCTAGTATCAGCTACCACTTAATATCACCAATGACCAAAGGCCTATTCAAAAGAGCCATAGCTCAAAGCGGCACTGTTTTTAGTGAATGGTCACAAGCAGTGAGACCTCGGGAAAGAGCCTTAGCAATAGCTAGAAAATTAGGATGCTTCTCTGAAGACGATAAGGAGTTGTACGAATTCTTCAAAAACCAACCAGTAGAATCACTGGTTGGTGCCAAAGCACCTATTTCATTGGCAGAAGCCAAAAAGACCGAAGCAGACATTTATTTCAGCATTGTCGATGAAAAGAACTTTGGTGACAATGAAAGATTTTTCTTTGGAAATATCGACGAGGTTGTATCCAATGGTATCCATGAAGGAGTTGACATTATGACCGGATTTAACTCAGATGACGGTCTTATTTGTTTTGAAAAAGACTCAGCCACTGAGAAGTTGGATATAATTCGAAACTTCCCAGAAATATTGGTTACCAAGCAGTTATCATTTAATCTGTCAGTTCATCAACAGATCGAGCTTGGAAAGAAAATCAGAAAATTTTATTTCAACGATGAGGTAAGGATACCTGGAGACTGGGAGAAATTGCTCAAGTATTATTCAATGTGTATGTACATATTCCCTACTACGAAGTTCGCTAAAATCTGTGCTAGCGCTCAGAAGAATCAACTTTATTTATACAGATTTTCTTGTAAATCTGAAAGAAATATCATTGCGCATTTAAAAGGTCTGACAGAAATGATCGGAAACAAACCTGTCACGGCCCATGCTGACGACTTGTTTTACATGTTTGACGCAAAGTTACTAAATCCGAAGATCAATATGAAATCTAACACATTCCAGCTAGTTGATACAGTAACAACGCTCTGGACGAACTTCGCTAAATGCGGGTATGTTATTGCCTTTTGAAACTATAGTCTCATAAAAAAAGAAAAAAATTGTAAACTGAATGGACTATATTAAACATGATATTAGTCAAAATTTTGGGACCGCCCTATATAAGTAACAACCTCTGGTAGTCGACCCTAAATTGAATCAACACTTGATATGTTCCGTAGATGTGTGACTCTCTTTATCAGTAAAAGTTCCAACATGCTTCGGTAGTTGTCTTTTATTGACCTTTGAAACTTAGTCCTAACGGGAACTTGATAGTATGTCTACCTGTCTTGGTATCGGATGACCTCTGTAACTGGATTGATGAGGTCACAGACGGAATGGTTCCTTGTAACTAGTACCTGCTCAGCTACATCTACAAGGAAAGCGATCTCTACATAGTTGGTCAATGCGGACAGATATTGAGTCAATCTCTTAAAGTCCTCTCATATAATTTTAATCATATTTCCACTTCGCTATAATTTCAGGAACCCGACTCCTGACAACTCCCTGGGCGTGACGTGGGCACCATATACTCTAGAGAAAGAAGAATATCTGGACATCGGTAACGAACTAGTTCCCGGGGTGAAGCTTGAGAACGAAGAAATACAATTCTGGGAAAACGTCGATAAGCGTTTTGTTTTACCCACACCATTTGTAACAGCAGATGAATTGTAGGACTCTAAAGTTTAATCCAAATAATATACTATTATCTTTTAAAAAAATATGTGTTCAAGAATGTGGTTACTGTGTTTGTTTTCTATGTATATTTATTATATATTTTATATTATTTTAAGCGTTTTGTTTTTTGTTTATGATAAGTATCCATAAAAATACTTTTCCACGTCCCGTCCTGTTTTTATAAAGCTGACAAGCTCATCAGCTTTCTCTTAAATTGGTTTAAAATTTGGGTAAAATTCTGGGTTGATTTTAATCAAGGACGGGTGTAGGCTACTTTTTATTTGCTTTTTAGTGCGTGGAGTAGTTGCCCAGCGACGGGAGTGAAACTGCTAGCAGTAGCTATTAATCCAAAAAAAGCATGTCTTTTATGGGAGCCTACAATTTATTTATTTAATAGTAGGTATATGTATACAGCTAATTAGACAAGAAGTAAAATAAAATAATCAAGTACAAAGGCATTGGTTATTTCTTAAAAGTATCTCCAGCAAGCCTGCTGTGTGAGAATTAGAATAAAAAGAGATGTAGACAGACTGTATACAAGCCATGATCCGGAGCGATGGTTGTGTCATCCCATTCTCCCAATGGGATGACATGCCACATAGCCCGGACACAAAAAGAAACAAAAGTGGGTTTTAATCAGTTAAAGACAAACAATACATCCAGTTGCATCTTCAGCGATAGAGGTCATTTGATGAAAAGTAAAATTTAGAAATATGCTAGTTACGCATCATCATCATCATCATCATCATCATCTCAGCCATAGGACGTCCACTGCTGAACATAGGCCTCCCCTTTAGATCTCCACACATACCTGTTGGAAGCGACCTTCATCCAGCGTCTTCCGGCGACCTTTGCAAGGTCGTCCGTCCATCTTGTTGGTGGACGTCCTACGCTGCACTTGCTGGTCCGTGGTCATAGTTACGCATAGAGATAGACTAAACTAATACAGAATGCTGTAGAGTTTATATTTTAACTAAACGCGCATAAGCATGTTAGTGTGGCAAGGCAAGGTAGCAAGTCGTGGTGGCCTAGTGATTAAAGCATCAGCCTTTTGAGTAAGAGGGTGCGGGTTCGATTCCAGGTCAGGCAAGTACCAATGTAACTTTTCTAAGTTATACGTACTTTCTAAGTATATCTTGGACACCGATGACTTATTAAAGGTGAAGGAAAAAATCTCGAGGAAATCTGGACTATAAAGTCTGAAATCACCAACCCGCATTGAGCAAGCGTGGTGATTAACGCTCAATCCTTCTCCGTGGGAAAGGAGGCCGTGTCCAGCAGTGGGACGATATTAAGGCTGTGACGACGATGATGATGAAGCATGTTAGCGCGCCAACCGATATTAGTCAGTAAGCTGTTATCCAATTTATCGATGAAGACTAGGCTGCTTCTAGTTCACTTGGGATGCGGGTGACACATCGAGAGTAAGCCGTTTAAAGCTTTTTAAAGGATAAGATACTACTGATAAAATAATATTTATCTTTACTGCAGTACTATCAAATTGCCGTGAAGACGTTACTGATGTTCGGACATCGGTCTAAGCCGGACGATTGCTAGGAAGAACAACTTTACTTTTTTTTTCTTTTTTTTTAATTATATCGCGACATTTTGTAATTAAACTGTAATAATGGTGCAAGTGAGAGTATCTGAAGGTATTCTCGAAGGTGAGGTAGTTCACAACGAGTATGGCGGCACGTTATACAGCAGCTTCAAAGGCATCCCGTATGCGCAGCCGCCGCTGGGAGATCTGCGGTTCAAGGTACACAATAACAAATAACCTTATTTCTTTTTTATTATTTACCTTATCTGTTATGGTGATTGACTTTTAACCGACTTCTCAAAATGAACTTGGTTCAAAATCCGACCGCGAATATACTTTTTTTATGTGTCTAAGTAAAGGTTTAGACCTGACCTGCTAACTCAGCATGACAACCGTAGAAAAAGTTTTGTCTACCGGAGAATGGACATAATGACAGATAAATGACAAATTGAAGTAAGATTTCTTTTAACACGTAGAAATTTTTCTTTTCTACGACATAAGTGTACAAGTGATTATATGGGAGTCGACAGGTCGCGTCATGCTCGGGCAGAAGACATGTTGACATTGACAGAAAGAACTTTTTCTTTTCTTGATAGAATATACATAGAATCGTCATGCTGAGCTAGCTGATGATGGGGTGACAGAATTTACGGAACTCTTCAACAATATTGCTTTTAAAAAAATAGATACTTTATTCGATTTAGAACTCTACACCGAAACAAGTTTGGGATTACGTTTACTGTTAAGGGAATACTTTAATCATCAAAAACCTTACAAAATACAGACTATTTTATACTTTAAGACTATTTATGTAGATTTAATTTAGATTAATTCATTAAAATTGGACGTTTGATTTGAAAGTTATTCCGAAATCAATATATTACTATTTCTGCGCTCCGCGACACAAGGCGAAAGTTGATTTAGGTTATATAAATCAGAATAACACATGGACTACTTTTTGTCTGAGAATTGCAAAACTGAAGTGGAAATGGGCAGGGCACATAGCTCGTAGAACAGATGGCCGATGGGGCAGTAAAGTTCATGAGTGGCGATCACCACCCGGAAGACGCAGCGTGGGCAGGCCCCCCACTAGGTGGACGGACGATCTAGTGAAGTTCGCTAATCGCGCAAGGTGGCGAGCCTTGGGGGAGGCCTTTGTCCAGCAGCGGAAGTCTTTCGGCTGAAACGACGACGACTTCTTGTCACGATAATCGGCATCCATGCGGGCATAGCCGCGGGCGACCGCTAGTTTGTTATGATTTGTAATAAAAAAATATGATTTTCCGATGACGCAACTTCGTCTGTTGCTTATTTATAGATAATATAATATAATCATTACATGAGTCATCGTCCTCCAAATAAATTGAAACAAACTTGTTCTCTACTATAGAAATTATTAGGTACTATCGGAAAAAATATTCAGGAAGTGTTATAAGCGCATATAGCTGTACCGATTTTAATGCAATTTACTAAAGCAATTACGGGGGTTCTTGCCATTGCTTTTCAGCTCGACGCACGATCACTTTCAGCAGATAAAACTTAATATACTGTAGCGACCCTACATACATCGCCATCTAGTTCAACATGGAAGCACTAACATGCATCGCACAAGCAGAGTTTTCAACGTCATTCAACATATCTAAGAACCCGACAACAACTGTTGGGGCAGTAGCTCGCCAGATACAATACCCTCTGTCTCTGTCCTCTGTCCACGTCTGGTCTGATCATCAGCCCCAAAATACCATTTCCCATATCGCTGAAAAAAAAATTAATATTTATTGCTATTTTCCCTCAGGCGCCACAACCACCAAAATCTTGGAACGGAGTTCGTGAGGCCAAAGAATTCGGACCAATATGTTTTCAAAATGACGCATTCACCAACACTGGGTCCACTGGCAGCGAGGACTGCTTATATTTAAACGTTTACACACCCAACGTGAAACCTGATACACCTCTGCCAGTCATGTTCTGGATACACGGCGGAGGCTTCGTCTGCGGAAGTGGTAATGATGACTTTTTCGGCCCCGAATTTCTTTTAAGAAAAGGCGTGGTGCTCGTCACAATCAACTACAGACTTGAAATTCTCGGTTTCTTAAGCTTGGAGACTGAAGATGTACCTGGCAACGCTGGCATGAAAGATCAAGTGGCAGCATTGAGGTGGGTGAATAAAAATATTGCCAACTTCGGTGGTGACCCTAACAACATCACTATCTTCGGAGAGAGTGCTGGTGGAGGAAGTGTCAGTTACCTCTTAATATCACCAATGACCAAAGGCCTATTCAAGAGAGCCATACCACAAAGTGGTGCTGCTTTAAGTGAGTGGGCACTAACAGTGAGGCCCCGGGACAGAGCCTTAGCAATAGCTAGAAAATTAGGATGCTACTCTGAAGACGATAAGGAGTTATATGAATTCTTCAAAAAACAACCAGCAGAATCACTAGTTAATGCCAGAGTACCTATTTCGTTGGCAGAAGCCAAAAAGAGCGAAGCAGACATTTATTTCACCATTGTAGAAGAAAATAAATTTGGTGACAATGAAAGATTTTTCTATGGAAATGTCGTCGAGGCTGTATCCAATGGTATACATGAAGAAGTTGACATTATGACCGGATTTACATCAGACGAAGGTCTTATTTGGATAGAAAAGGACAAGGTGAACAATTCATTAGATATGATCAGGAACTTCCCAGAAATGTTGGTTACCAAACAACCATCATTTAATCTATCAGTTCATCAACAGATCGAGCTTGGAAAGAGAATCAGAAAATTTTATTTCAACGACGGGGTAAGGATACCTGAGAGCTGGGAACAATTGGCGAATTATTATGGAATGCATTTGTTCGTATTTCCCACGATAAAGTACGCTAAACTCTGTGCTGGTGCCAAGAGAAACAAACTTTATTTGTACAAATTTACTTGCAAATCTGAGAGAAATGTCCTCGCCCATTTCAGAGGTCTGACAGAAATGATCGGGAACAAACCCGTCACGACCCATGCTGACGACTTGATGTACCTGTTTAACGCTAGGTTACTAAATAAGAAGATCGATATGAAATCTAACACGTTCCAGCTGATTGATACAGTAACAACGCTCTGGACGAACTTCGCTAAATACGGGTATGTTATTGCAATTGTTTTTAGATAGAGGTGCCATCAGGTGCATTAAATTAGTGAACCTCTGACATTTCAATTAGGTCCTGACCAATATGGTATAATGTTTTATGGGAAACCTTAGGAGCTTATAGCTAAGCAACAGCTACAGGACGATTGATCATAAAGTTAATCTAGCATAAAGTCAGACTTGGCAAGGTTGGTCAGAAGATGGGTGACCACCTGTGTCATAACGAGTTCCACCGTGTATGGTGTACGTAAAATTGTGGGTAAAGACTGTCCTATGTACATTTTTGACAGTGGCAACGGGCGGGCAGTCAGCAACTTTGACGTCCAGTCTTTGTTTGTCTTTGGTCGCCTGGGTGACGGGGTTGTAGAGGTCAGATAGGCAGTGACTTCATCAAAATTCAGAATCTTAGCTGCAACTGACATAAGTGTAAAGTGGCTAAACAGATGATGAATAGTCCACTTAAAGGGTTTATCCTGTCAGTTAATTTGACCCTTAAGTGAAGTTTTCTATAATTTCAGGAACCCGACCCCTGACAACTCCCTGGGCGTGACGTGGGCACCATATACTCTAGAGAAAGAAGAATATCTGGACATCGGTAACGAACTAGTTCCCGGGGTCAAGCCTGAGAACGAAGAAGTACAATTCTGGGAGAATATCGATAAGCGATTTGGTTCACCCACACCATTTGTAACAGCTGATGAAATTTAGGACACTTGAGTTGAATTAAAATAATAAACTATAATCTTTTTAGTGCGGCTAAGAAAGAAATTATATCTTCAAGAATGAGGTTATTATATAGGGTTTATATCCACTATAGGGTTTATATTTATTAAATTTTTATATTGTTTTAAGCGTTTTCATATTTTTTTTTCTTAATGAAAAATAATAAGTAACTCTTAAAATACTTTTCCACGTGCCTATTTCAGAAATCTCAGATAAGAATTCTGCACTGATATTATCAAGCTGAAGAGCTTGTATGAACTTGTTAACTAGATATACTTAAACGCGCTAATATCAGCAAATTCAAAGATTCAAGGACGGCTTTAGGCTACTTTTTATCTGTATAGTAGTTGCTATGGGACAGGAATGTACCTCTGGCAAAAGATATCAATCTAAAAAAGGGCAACTCATGTATAGTCTAGCACTAGTAGACTAGTCTCAAACTAGTTCTTTGTTGCCTTTATGAATATAGTGAACAATATAATCACGCTCATTGTATGGGAGCCCCTTCAAATATTTTCTTTAGTCTAGTTTTCAGTGTTATTCGTATGTCTAATGGGTAGCGCGTTCTGTTTCACGCGCTCATCGAAGTCAAAAATATATAAGGGGCCTCTTAGGTTCTAGGCTTGCCGGTGCTGCGGGATTTTTCGCACGAGTTACGATGGCCCTGGCACACAAAAGAACAAAAGTAGGCTTTAGACGTTAAAAAACCAACAATCCATCCAGCTGCATCCACAGCGAGAGGGATTAATTGATGATTTCCAACTCAAAACAAAACTTTAGAAAATTTGCTAGATGCGCATAAAGATCAGACTAAACTTAATATTATAAAACTGAAGAGTTTTATTAGACACTCTAACCTCAGGACGCAATGATCCTATAAATAAAATTTATTGATAGATAGCCCATTTTTCGATGAAGACTAAGCTAGATGAAGATAAACCTGTTTTTAGTTCTCTTGGAATGCGGGAGAAACGGCGAGTTGAAGCTATGATATGCAATGGACGCGAACATACACACGAAACAACCAGTATAGATAAGCAAATAGAAAACTTCCGACCAAATCTTATTTTTTGCTGAAACAGATAATCACAATCGTCAACAAGACAAAGGTCGGCGGTTGGAAAACAAACCGATAAGATATTATAGATAAAATAGTACTTATCCCTAATATATTACTATCAAATTGTCGTGTAGACGTTACTGATCTTTGGGCATCGGTCTAAGGCGGAGGATTGCTCAAAAGAACAACCCTATTTTGTCAATTCGAACAATTTTTTCGTATTATTGCGACATATTTATTAATTCAAACGTAATAATGGTGCAAGTGAGAGTATCTGAAGGTATTCTCGAAGGTGAGGTAGTTCACAACGAGTATGGCGGCACGTTATACAGCAGCTTCAAAGGCATCCCGTATGCGCAGCCGCCGCTGGGAGATCTGAGGTTCAAGGTACAAAACAATATGAATCACCTTATTAATCTTATCCGTTATTGTTATTTACAAAAGATAGAAGCGTTATTTTGAAATCATTCACCTACGTTTTTGTAGCCGCGAATGTCTTTTCAATAAGAACCTTCTTAACCAACTTCAAAGAAGTAGAATGTTTTCAAACCAATGGTCCTCTTTAACCGACTTCCCAAAAAAATAAGAAGGGTTAGACCACAAAAATATATTACGTATGTTTGCCGATGACTTCGTCGTTTATGATACGATCAGGATATTTTTTTTTTTCAATATTGATAGTGGAAACCCTGAAGAAACGAGAGTAACTCTTGTTAATTGTACAAATAATTGGAGTCAAAATAAGAAGTTAAGATGCACATCTAATGACACCACAAAACAGTAAAGGTTTAGAGCTGACCTGATGATGGAGACAACTAAAACAGTGAAAGCTCTAAAAAATCAGCTGTACCGATTTGAATGTAATTTATGTAAATGATGGGTTGTCTCAAGTAACCATTTACAAAATTTTATATTATCTCATATACTGCTGGTCCATCATGTCCCCAGTAAAAATATTAACATTTGTTTGCTATTTCCCCTCAGGCCCCACAGCCACCAAAACCTTGGGACGGAGTTCGTGAGGCCAAAGAATTCGGACGAAATTGTTTTCAACTTGACATATTCACCCACACTGGTACCACTGGCAGCGAGGACTGCCTATACCTTAACGTTTACACACCCAACGTAAAACCTGATACACCTCTGCCAGTCATGTTCTGGATACACGGCGGCGCCTTTATCTCCGGAAGCGGTGAAGATGACTTATACGGCCCCGAATTTCTTTTAAGAAAAGGCGTGGTGGTCGTCACAATCAACTACAGACTTGAAATTCTCGGTTTCTTATGCTTGGAGACTGAAGATGTACCTGGGAACGCTGGCATGAAAGATCAAGTGGCAGCGCTGAGGTGGGTGAATAAAAATATTGCCAACTTCGGCGGTGACCCTAACAACATCACTATCTTCGGAGAGAGTGCTGGTGGAGCCAGTGTCAGTTACCTGTTAATATCACCAATGACCAAAGGCCTTTTCAAGAGAGCCATACCACAAAGCGGTGCTGCTTTAAGTGAATGGTCACAAACAGTAAGGCCCCGAGAAAGAGCCTTAGCAATAGCTAGAAAATTAGGATGCTTCTCTGAAGACGATAAGGAGTTATATGAATTCTTTAAAAGTCAACCCGTTGAATCACTGATTAAAGCCACAACGCCTGTATCATTAGCGGAAGCACATAACACGGGCTTGGAAGTTTACTTTAGTATTGTTGATGAAAAGAAATTTGGTGACAATGAAAGATTTTTCTATGGAAATGTCGTCGAGGCTGTATCCAATGGTATACATGAAGGAGTTGACATTATGACCGGATTTACCTCAGATGAAGGTCTTATTTGGATCGAAAAAGACAAGGTGAACAATGCATTAGATATGATCAGGAACTTCCCAGAAATGTTGGTTACCAAGCAACTATCATTTAATCTGTCAGTTCACCAACAGATTGAGCTTGGAAAGAGAATCAGAAAATTTTATTTCAACAACCGAGTAAGGATACCTGACGACTGGGAAATATTATCGAATTATCAGTCAATGACTAAGTTCATATTCCCTACGATGAAGTTCGCTAAAATCTGCGCTAGCGCTAAGAAGAATCAACTTTATATATACAAGTTTACTTGTAAATCTGAAAGAAATATCATTGCGCATATAAGAGGTCTGACAGAAATAATCGGAAACAAACCTGTCACGGCCCATGCTGACGACTTGTTTTACATGTTTAACGCCAAGTTACTAAAAACGAAAATCGATATGAAATCTAACGCATTCCAGCTGATTGATACAGTAACAACACTCTGGACGAACTTTGCTAAATATGGGTATGTTATTGCAATTGTTTTTAGATAAAGGTACCACGAGGTGCGTCCTGACCAATGTGGTATAATACTTTAAGAAAACCATTAGAATCTCATAGCTACGCAACAGCTGCGGGTCAATTGATCGTAAAGTTAACCTAGTATAAAGCCAGACTTGGCACGGTTGGTCTGTAGATGGGAAACCATCTGTGTCATAACGAGTTCCACCTAGTATCATGTATGTAAAATTGGTTTCCGGCTGTCAGTAAATCAGCCAGTCTGACTACCAGTCTTTGGTGACTGGGTTGTGCAGGTCAGATAGGTAGTGGCTCCATCAAATCTCAGGATCTCAGCTGCAACAGACATAAGTTAAAAGTGGCTAAATAAATGATGAATGCACCACTTAAAGGGTATATCCTCTCAGTTAATTCGACCGTTTAATTAAGTTCTCTATAATTTCAGGAACCCGACTCCTGACAACTCCCTGGGCGTGACGTGGGCACCATATACTCTAGAGAAAGAAGAATATCTGGATATCGGTAACGAACTAGTTCCCGGGGTCAAGCCTGAGAACGAAGAAGTACAATTCTGGGAGAATATCGATAAGCGTTTTGGTTCACCGACACCATTTGTAACAGCAGATGAAATTTAGGAGTCCAAAAATATTTTTTGTTTAAGAATAAATCTTTTTTTACGACAACATAATGTAGTTTATGTATGTGCAATGCTTTTTTTCATAATATTGGCGAATGAATATGTTCGTCCTTGAAAAATATGATGACTCGCTTGAAAGGTAATCTACAGTCCAAAAGACGTATTGTATAATTTGTATGTGTTTCAAGAGTAATGATGACTGTTGAATAATCACATTTAAAAACATAACACTCCTAATCCTTATCTCTAAAGTTTCCGGGTGTTATGTTTTTGAGATATTATATACATTAAATGTACAAATTATATTTTTACAATAAATAGTTTTAATGCATTTTTCTTTTTTCCTACTGAACTTAATTCCTATCAAAAATATGCATACTATAATGTCGTTCATACATACGAGTAAAATTAGTTATAATATGTCTAGTTAATAAGCTGGTTAAAGGTGCTTTAAACATAGTCCGTATGCTCGTGGCTAAATAAACACCGCACGGATCAATCAATCACAAGGCTAAGCAACGCTTGGCGCGGTCGGTCTGTGGATGGGTGAACATCTGTGATGGGTGAAGATCCAGCTGTCATTTGTACATCTCTGGCAGTCTTCACGGGTAGTCAGAAGCCAGAAAGTCTGACAACCAGTCTTAACAAGGGGTATCGGGTTGCAAAGGTAAATGGGTTGAGGAGTTTACACATTCAGTCGCTCTACGTAAAACACTGGTATTCAACTGCATCCGGTTAAGACTGGAAGCTGACCCCAATACAGATTAGGATTAGGCTAGGCAGATGATGAAATACGTAGCACCCGCCTCCCCCCGTATGACATAGCATGATAGCTTGATAATATGTAGCCTATATGTTGCCCCGACCTCTTATATTCATGAGTTATATTCATGCCAAATTTTAACCAAATCCATGCAGTACTTTTTGAGATTAACCCGGACATACATACAGACAAACCGAAAAAAATACTGAAAACTTAATTTTTGGATTCGACATCGATCACGCCCTAATTATTCTTTTAAAAAAAATATTTAATGTACAGTTTTGACTTTTCGAAAATGTTATTATATAATAAAAAATAGACTTTAAAATCACAACAATTACAAATACATTAGCTGAAATATTGTTTAATGACGCAACTAATAAAATAACGAAAATACCAAGAATATGTTACTTGTTACATAAACTAAACTGAAACATCGTAATAATAGCAACATTATATTGTTATCGGGAACATTTACCAAGCTAACCCGTGTGTTAGTAGCTCGATGCATTTTAATTGAAAATTTAATCGCTGCCGAATATTGGAAATGGGAGGTTCGCGAAATACCCGCCCGAATTTATGCGGCCATCACAGTCTTTGTGCATAGCTGGGAATTTCCTGAAAATACACGCCCGAACTTTGTAATTTCTGGTGAAATGTTTATTAATTTAAAGCATTTTCGTAGTGTCAAACTATGTTTCGTGTATAGTTTATATTCTTCATTGATTTATTTATTGTTTTGATATTGGAGCACTTTCTAATTTATAGCGAATTATCGAGAGGGCTATTCCAAAGAGGTATTAATCACTTCACATCTTGGACAAGTAATTATTACGAAAAAAAATTACTTTTCCAGTTGCATTTGTATACATTTAATTGTCCTATGTACAAAGGTATATATAGCATATCTCTCATTCCGCTAGTCATGTACGAACGAGGGTATCATTAACGGTGCATAAAAACTGGCTACCGTAAGAAACTAACACGGCAATCCCGCACGTAAAGCCTGAATAAAATGTCCGCCACGATGACAGACCTACTACTCACTGGACTTTCGATTATACGTAGATACAATTGTGTTTTGAAAGTAACGGTTATGAAGATGCGACTCGGATTGCGAGACGCGCGCGTACTCACATACGCGCAAGTTGGTGTGATGCGCGCGTATCAGTAATGCGATTAACCATGTGATCAACAAAGTTTAAAAAAACATCAGTGGGATGTTTGAATAAAAATGTTATACAACATAAATATTGTCATACTAAAAAAGAACATACCGACTGAATTAAGAACCTCCTCCTTTTTTTAAGTCGGTTAAAATTGATTAGAATTTGAAACCCATAAAGCAGAAGTTAACAACTATTCAAATTCAATACTTTTATTGAACTTTCAAAAACGATTACTTTCTATACAATTTGTATTGTGTACCTACATATAAGTCGTGGTCGCCTAGTGGTTAAAACACCAGCCCTTCGAGCATGAGGGCACGGGTTCGAGTATCAATGTAACTTTTCTAAGTTATATGTACTTTCTAAGTTTATCTTGGACACCAATTACTGATTAAAGGTGAAGGAAAACATCTCGAGGAAACTTGGACTTTAAAGTCTGAAATCACCAACCCGCATTGAGCAAGCGTGGTGATTAACGCTCAAACCTTCTCCGTGCGAGAAGAGGCCTGTGCCCAGCAGTGGGACAAAAAAAAAGCTGATGATGACCTACATATATGATAAAAGATTTTATTCTTGACGAAGTCATCTACCCAATTTACTTGGCCACTGCAACAGATTTCAATGATTATGTTAAATAGAACAAAACACCAGTAAGAGCCGAACAATATTTTCAACCAAGGTGGTTCAGCAGGAGTTGTCAGTATCGGATACAAACGCGATATCCGAAGGCGCAGATGGCCTAAGTGGATTGCTTTCTCGGCTCACAATAATTTCCTCGCCTCAGTCGACTCCATCTCACTTTCTGATGCACTTCTAAATTGTATTGAAGACATTGGAGCTTTAATCAACAAATGTACAGAATCGAGTAGCTTATTTTAAAGTTATTTGGATCTTTCCTTGCAATATTCCGGATTTTTCTTAAGTCTAATGCATGGGGCTACTATGGGACTCATTTGGAACTTTATCAATTTTAAAGATATAATCTTTTTTTTACGTGGGAAATCATCAATTAATCCCTCCTGCAGTGGGTGCATCTAGAGGGAGTCCTTGTGAAAAAATTATCCTTTTTCTTAGAACAGTCGGTTAAATTCAAATTCAAAGCATTTTATTTCAGATAGCATGATCCATACAATTCTAAAAGTAACATTAAACAATAAAAATAAAGGTTCATACATACATATGTACACTTAGAGTACCCGCTTAATAAGAGCATCCATAGCGGAGACGTTACCCTATCAGCTACAGTTCTCAGAATTTCGCTGCGCCTGCCACGCAATCTGCAGCTTCTTAAAAAATGTGCTTGGTGTTTTTTTGTTATTTGGACACAATTTGCAAGTATGCAATATATGTAACGTTTATTCAACAGTGCAAAAGAAATAGTGTTACTGCTAAATAACATTATTAATGGCGAGAACTACAGCAGATGTTCCGTGTAGGGTAACAACCTCAGTATCCACCCACCCTCTTAAAAGCCCCTTATGTATCGTATTCAAACGAGAGAAAACACTACAGCCTACATAAATATCAAGCTTTTTATGTGATATTTATATTATTTACATATCCAAACATCTATACATAAATCTAAACATACTATCTTAAATGTATTTAGGCATTCGCGACTTTTACAGACGCCAGCACATCAGGCTACCCGAAACTGTCAAATTTTCCCAATCAACTTTGAACTTTATGCTTCAGTGATAAGTTTGAAAATCCATTAAGGAAATTTGACAGATTATTGTAGATATATTTTACAGAACAAACGGGTCGCAATTCAGGCGAACAGTCGGGAAAAAACAGGTATCGTATACCTGTATAATAAAATATAACATCTTGAAGTACTAGTGGCCACGTGGCTTATGACGTAAGCGTAAGACGTAAGAGTTCCCGGGTTCGATTCCGGGTTGGGGCATCCCGTGTAATTTTAGTATCTCATATGTACTTTTTAATTGTATCTTGGACACCAACTACTCGGTAAAGATGAAAGAAAACACTTTGAGGAAACTTGGACTTCCAAGTCTGTCGCCTTAAGCAAGTGTGGCCATTAACGCTCATTCCTTATCTCTATGAGAAGATATCTATTATATTTACGCTATTTCCAAAATTAACCAAAGCAGTTTGGCTATTTTAACTTAATGCAAACGTTACATACACTTCAAATCAATTCAAGAACTCATTATAAATATTGATGTTGCTATACTTTTGAATCGAGCAACTTTCCCCTCAAATAGCCAACATAATTACGAACAAAAAATAAGAAAAGAAAGAAAATATCCAGTACACAAATATAGTCACGGCGAAGCGAAATGAGCGAATCTGTGTCTTAATTAAAGTAATTAAGTGGACCCCGAAATTCAATTAAAAGGAACAGTCTCCGAAGCGGGGCATCGAATGCTCAAGTCTTAGTTGTATATAATTATTTATAAGGAAAGTAGAAGAGAGAAGTAAGCTGTTTCAGTTCTTTTATAGATGATGGAGAGTATTGTGGACTAGCTTCCTGCCGCGGTATCGCTCGTTTACCGAAGAATATATTACCTTCCTTGGTAAATGAACTATTGAACACTTTAAGCATTTCTCAAACCAGATCTGAGATAAGCTCGTTCACACAAACAAACAAACTTTACCATATAAGAATAGATAAGTATATTTTTCTCTTATATATGTAGCTTTAGCTTTTATATAAATCTGGTTCTTCAAACCTAACAGGCAGACATATGTTGCTGGGGAGTTTGTTGCGCCACTTCTTCCCAGCGAGAACACATAGGAAGTGGTAAAGGGTGGGCGTTTTGGGGGCTGTCTCTTGTTTTTGACGTTCGAAATGTGCTGATTTATCAGCCTAATTTAAATAAACGAATTTGAAATTTAGGTTTGAGTTCTTCTCTTTTCTTCTGGCTTTGGGTAGCTTGATGTGCTGGCGTCTGTACAATAGTGCCTTTTTGGATGACACAACGAACTCAGTAATTATTTTGAGCCTGTCTTACAAACATTCTCTTTTAAAAACACATGTTTGTTTACCCGTTGCAAAACTAGAAAAATACATGAAACAGTATTGATCTTACTCTATGGAACAGCCAACGAGGCTCGTAAAATATGTCCAGGTAACTTTATGACTGTTACGTTACTTTTAAAAGGAAAACTTTGCAGTTTTATACTTCCCTAGTAAAGCATGCTGCTATGGAGGAAAAAACAAGATAATTAGGTCTTGGAAAATGGGTCTCATAACTGATTTAAAATTTGTAATATTTGGGGACGGCTTCCAGTCTAATCAGCTGCAGGTAAGTTTAAGTATCTAACCCTGAACCAGTTACTTGGACAACCCGATACGACGCGGTAAATCTGGTTGCTAGACGTTCTGGCTACTACTATCCGACTACTCGTAATAACTGCCAAAGATGTAGAAATGACAGCCGAGACCCAGCAATGTAACGTGCCTTCCGAAACGCGGACGAAGTATTTGAGGTTCGATGGATTTGGGCACAACAAGATGTACAGGGATGTTCCCAAATAATATTTGGAACATCATTATCATCAGCCTTTTTATCCCGTCCCACTGCCAGGCATAGGCCTCCTCTCATACGGAGAAAGATTGAGCGTTAATCACCGCGCATAGTTTATTCGTAGGTATCTAGAACACAATCGTTTTCAAAGTCCCATATGGGATACATATCAAATTTCATTTAGAACGACATAGATTCTTTCATTCAAAGCGGTACAAATTAACTCCCCTTCATATATGTTATGCTATAATGAGGATGATGTTACAACTCAGATGTAGACAAATACATTTGTTTGCCAACAAGGTAGGAAGTAATAAATATCATGTTCGGAGTTATATTTCACGGTAATACAAACTGTCTTACGTTATACGTCGCATATTGTAAACTAGCGACCCGCCCCGGCTTCACACGGATGCAATGCTAATACTAAAATTATACATATAAACCTTCCTCTTGAATCACTCTATCTATTAAAAAAAACCGCATCAAAATCCGTTGCGTAGTTTCAAAGATTTAAGCATACAAAGGGACATAGGGACAGAGAAAGCGACTTTGTTTTATACTATTTAGTGATAATATGGAGCTTGGTCTTCACATTAAGTCCAACTATGAAACCTATAATGAAACGAGACAGAAAAACAAACAGATATATAATAGGTTTTTTTTTATAGAAGGGATCCTTGATAATTTTCAGTAACATTAAGGGCCAGTTTCACAGGTTGCTGATAAGTTCCATATATGTAATTTATCTGGTAGGTAATTTCATACAAATTCTGTTTCATTTTGGAATTTATCTGGTAGATAGTGGCTATCCGTAACCTGTGAAACTGGCCGTAAGCTTTCAGTATTATTTCAAAATGTTGAGCAGTCGTTTGACACGTGTCTATAAAACTCCGAATTCAAAATATTTTTAAGCATTTCCCACTAAAACAAAAAAAGTTTTAAAACAAATGGTTTAGGAACGCATTCCTAATAGTATTTGTTTATTTACTTCACGAGGTAAGAACTTACTGCACCATTATTTTGTTTTATGCGATTTTTTACATTTTTGACACACGCCATCTTTGTAATCGCCCAAGTCCGCCATTTTGGAACACCAATTCAAATTTGATTGGCAGAATCTCAAATAACAACAACAATAAAACACTTTTTGTGCAATAAATTTGTTAATTCCACTTTCCCGCGCTTTCCTTGACGTTAGCTAATAAATTACAAATGGCCGCCACAGCTTGCCCTCGTAAATCGTGACCAAGGAATCATGGTATACAGCCTTCTGCAATCAAAATTGACATTGATCGCGCTATAACTTGGTATTTGATTTTTTACGATCTAAGCTTTTTGCTAAACCTAGTACTATTTTAATTTAACTTTTATTTATCTTTAGTAAAAAATAGAAAATTGGGACAAGAAGCTTACATTGGAATAAAATTACTTTGAAAATTGCAGTATTAGTAAAGAAAATACATTTCCTAAATAGAATAAATGAGAATGTTGGGATTTCAATATTATTCCTTTGACTTAGAAGTTGTCAGAGGTTTCTTTCTAAGAATGCAAGTACCGAAAACATTGTTTTAAAAAGGAACGTTTAGGAACAAACGTATATTGTGTTCTAGAAAGTTCTGAATAAATAAGAATTTAAGAAAAAAGTTTACAGGAACCTTTTTGTTACCGAAATGTTCTGGAAAGCATATTTCAAACAAAAATATTACGAGATTGGATTATACCGTGAACTTCTCCTCAAATGTTGTGTGTAATATACTAGATAGCACAATAATGATGTAAATGTCATAGTATCGTGGTGGCCTAATGGTGAAACATCGAACCTCTCAAGTATGAGTGCTTGGGTTCGATTCCATTTTAGGCAAGTACCAATTCAATTTCTCTAAGTTTCTATGTAATTTCTAAGTATATCTTGGACACCAATGACTGTGTTTCGAATGGCACGTTATACTGTAAGTCCCGGCTGTCATTGACCATCCTTGGCAGTCGTTACGGGTAGTCAGAAGCTAGTCTAACCAAGGGTTATTGAGTTGCCTGGATACCTGGGTTGAGGAAGATCAGGCAGCAGGCAGCTAAATCAGGTTAGACTGGAAGCCAACCCCAACATAGTTGGGAAAAGGTTCGGGAGATGATGATACTAGATAGCACAAATCTGTCGCACAAAACTCAGAATCTCACGGACCAGCACATTCAAAGAATACATGTATTAATAATTTGATATATGTATGTATATTAATATTGCTTAAAGAAATATTTACCGTTTGAAATCATAAACCCGTCTCATTCATAATGACGCCTCCACATTTAGAAAACAATCTCTTGTCAACATTGTTCCCTTAAAACCCGAATCATGGAAGGCATAGACGATGGTTCAACCAGTTTAATTAAACACCCCAATCGATTCTGCTATAACAAAGGGATTTCTTGTTTTTTTTTTTATATAGCTAACGTTGTGCCGATCACCGCTTTCATAGTAAAATTTTATTTCGCAACGAATTTTATAAGCGCTTGTAGGTACTAGACAGATTCCATTTTTTTATTGATAGATGCTTTTTTTATTTAGGTAAAAAAATATTTCAATTTGTGTTGTCCGTTTTATTTTTGCCGCTGTATCTACCTATATGAAATACTAGAGCATAATTCTGTATACAACAATGCCTTCCACTCTTCTAATTTACTATTTGCTGTGCCCATCAGGGTCCATGATTGTTATCATGGTATTTATAATACCATCTTATCTTACATTGTGATTATGATTATGATATTGGGGAGGTTCGGATTAGTTAAGTAAAAATTTAAATCGTATTGCCCGGTTCTTATATATAGGTAACATCAAGGTACACGAAATTAACAAATTTTACCAAGCAACTTTAAACCATATGCTTCAGCGATAAAGTTGAATATCTATTTTAAGGATATTTGGCGTCTGTACGAAAGGCCTCATAGAATAATCGTCAAAAATTACCACCCGTTAGCTAAACTAATAGTTTCTTGTTTGTGGACACTGGGCACTATAAGACATTCAATTCAGCCATTCCTTCGCTAACCCACAACAACCCATCACGGCATATAAAATATATAACTAGCCCGTAAAGATATCCGCTGTGCCAGCGAAACCAATATGACCACCTCATAAATTGTGCGCGTCGTAAGTGACGAGGTGAGCTCAACTTTACGAGCTACGCACAGCTCTGATTGAAGGTACTGACGCCAGCACATCAACCTACTACAATCTATCAAATTTCCTTAATAGAATTTCAACTTTATCGCTGTAGCATTATGGTTCTATGTTGATTGGGAAAATTTTGCAGTTTCGGTTAGCTTGATGTGCTGGCGTCTGTACATCTCAGTCTTGTTCATCTACTCTTCAGTTCTTACATTATTAGCTAAGGTAAGTAATTTTGAACGGATAGCCATGTTTGTCGTCAAATTGATGCCTATTTTTCATTAAACCAAGCAATTGTTATCATGTCGCTATCAAAATTAAGAGTATGGCGATTCGAAATCAGCTTTATTAAACACTAGCTGCCGCCAGCGGTTTCACCCGCTTGTCGTAGGAACTATTTCCCACACCGATATAAGAAGTAACCTATATGTTATTCTGATGTATAAGCAATACTACTGCCATGTTTCATGAAAATCCGTTCAGCGGTTTGGGCGTGAAGCGCTAACAAACATTCACAAACTTTCGCCTTTATACGAGTATATTAACGTAAATGTAATATTAGTGTGATTTCGTAACATAATAACCCCGTCGAACATAAAGGGGGATGAAAATGCGATAGACTTTATTCGGTAAAAGAGTAACAGCCTTTCTTGCCTATCGATCATGATTAAGCTATACTTTCCGCAGTAAATCCGAGTATAGGGGCGCATCTTCATCAAACAAAACCCCCTTCCTGCCTCAGAAAGCACGAAAACCTCCAATTTTTGACTTTGTAATTGGCCTTAAAAACAATGAATATCAATATTAAAAACTACATGCCAAAATTAAGGTCAAAAGGAGAGAAAAGACTAGGTAAATAATGATACAAAAGAAAAGTATAAAATTATATCCCATATTCATTTCATCCCACTTAATTAAGGGAATGATGTACAAAGTTTCCATATTCGAACGCTTTCGTTGAACCTTATTTTAAAATATTTATCTGTAATTAGAAAGTTTCGTTCGGAACTTTAAACAAGGTTTGTGCCAGTTCGGAAAGATTCAATGCTAATTTCGAAATAAGATTTTAATGTTCTACAACTTTAAATCAGGTGAGTAAACAAATATTTAGCAATTAATTAATTTGAAATTGGAATAGGCAACGTTGTTTTTTTAAGATTTCGTTTGAATTCAACCTTCTTACTTAGGTCCCGGTTGTTTTTACAGAAAAGTAAAAAAATTAGGGCTATTTCACAGGTTGCTGATAAGTTCCAGATAGTTTATCTGGCAAATAATTTCATACAAATTCTGTTCCGTGTTTAAATTTATCTGGTTTAGATAGTGGCTATCCGTAACATCTGAAATTGGCCCTTAATGTTGTCAATTTTGACCACGGTTAAAAAAATAATAACTTCGGATATCTTCGCATTCAGTTACTCAGGAATATTTTACACAGTCATTAAATTTCGTGGTTGAAATACCTTCCTTTAATTTTTCATGGGAAATATTTTTTTGACCGCTCGTTAAAGTAACCGCACATTAAGAACATTCCCTTTTTAAAATTGTCCCTGTTTAAATTTTACCGTAATCAAAACTTAACGTAACCGAGCTTCGAACAACCGGACTCACTAAACTAAACAGCAAAGAGGTTGTTCAAGATTGTCAATAATTTATTCTGAGGAAAGAAAAGTTTATTTTCTTTATTCGAAAGGTTTAAATTATTTCTTTGTTGAAGGTTTCCTGGCTGTTAGGGCGGCTCCTAAAGTGATTGCATTTGTTTTTGTTTCAAGTTTTCGCATAAATACTGAGACTTGTAATGACCTGCTCGCCCTTTTCAAATGCTTAGTTTATTAGGACTTTTGGTACTTTAAATAACAATGAGATATTTATTTTTTCACTTATAGCATGTCATGCAATGAATTTCTTCTAACAACGAGGATATAAGTCTCGAATTCAAGTCTGTTTTTGTTCAGACGCCAGCACATCAAGCTACCTGAAACTGTCAAATTTTCACACACGCTTCATCATTCTCTCTCTAAAGTCTGTAAAATTTCCTTAATAGATTTTCAACTTTATCGCTGAAGCATATGGGTCAAATATGATTGGGAAAATTTGACAGATTTTAGTAGCTTGATGTGCTGGACCCAAGCGAGTACACTGAGATACAGATTAAAGTACAATTCACTTACGATAGCATACCTACTTACTACGTGTGTTTCTAAATGCGTTCTAATAGAAGTCGTAGCTCCCTAGTTGATATTGTTCGCGTGTTTGTTCTGCGATTGTTTGTTTTTAATTAGAACATTTTAGTGAGTTTTGGGATTTAATTATTAAATAATACGTACTGTATACTTAGAAGGAGGGAGACAGAGGTTGCCAGCAGTTTTATTTTTTATTCGTGTATTAATTCAATTATTAATTTATTAATTTAAACGCTTTAGACGGATATGGGCTTAGGATATTTTCTTCTTCTTCCCAGCGACAACATAGGAAGTGGTGAAGAGTGGGCGTTTTGGGGGCTGTCTTTAGTTTTTGACGTTCAAAAAGTGCTGATTTAGCAGCCTAATTTGAATAAATGATTTTTGATTTTGATTTTTTGTTTTATTTTGTCCCTACACTCGTTTATTCTGAAAACAAATGGATAACCAATTTAGAAAGTTTAATATACTACACAGTACATAGGTACGCCAGGTATACAAATACTACTTTCAAAAGCTGTTTATATAAACTAGAATAAATAAATAATACAATGTTGAAATCCAATCTTTGCAAACTGGCCAATTTAATTCATAGACACTCACAAGATTGTAAAAAGTTCTTGTTTAGGAGTTTGTAATGGTTCTTTTGTTAGTTCCAAAAACAAAAGAACACAGGTAGGTATCTCTAATCAAGATATCCAAATATTATCTGCCTAGGAGATAGAAACATATTCACTACAACGCAACGGGTAAAAATAATAAACAGAATAAATACAGCGTAAATAACTGTTAGCTGAACATAACAATAACGCCGTGACTCCGTGTTGTGAACACAAATACAAGCGAACAATTTGCAAGCCCATACAACAGGCTATATGCCGCTATTTTCTTGTTATGTTCGAACATGAAGGATATAAACAACCATGTTTTTTTGTAGAGAGTTATCAATCCAATTATAATGAAAAAACATTATTAGGTACTTACATATATAAGTATAATACAGTGACAAACAATTCCTTGGCATCAAAATACAGTTTACAAGGCCTGCGACATGAAAAACGTTGTATTTGCGATATGTGTATAAACCCGTATGTAACTTTGAGCATTTAACCAACGAGATCCGCCAGGAGCAAGAAATGTGCTATATGTGCAAATTCTGCGATAGAGCGAGGCAAGGGTAAAAATAATGATAACGGAATATTAAATCTTCGATCACATGATTAATATCATCTAATCCCAAACTAAGCAGAGCTTGTACTACTACATAATACCTTACTTTCGTAATTACATACATATTATACATAGGAACACGCAGACTAAGTCAGACACCCATGTCATGCACATTGCACAAACATTTTTCACTTATGCGGGAATCGAACCCGCTACACTTACTACTTCGCCATCTGGTCGTCACACAGACTATTATAAAAACAAACACGAATATAAAATAAAACAAATATAAGCGTTTCCAGTTGGTTATACTCTCTAAGATATCATCGTAAATGTGGTATGAGATCTTCACACGCGATTTTGGTCTACAATGTTAGATTTGCACATTATCAATGTTTTCCTGTACATTGTGTTTTATGGGGAAGCCCTTATCTTTTCTCATATCTAGCTTAGATGTTGATTTAACGTTTTTTGCCAATACCTTCAGTATTCATCATCTCCCGAGCCTTTTCCCAACTATGTTGGGGTCGTCTTCCAGTCTAACCGGATTCAGCTGAGTACCAGTGTTTTACAATACCTATGCCTTCAGTATTACTTTCTGTATATACCTGCTAGCTGTTTTCAAGGCGAACAAGAAAAAATGAAGTTGCCATCTCCCCCTCTAGAGTCTACCTCTGTCTGATTAGAAGTACATACATAAAAAGCTGAAGACAGGTCCGTATGTCTTCTTCGACTATTGTCCCCTTTATTTTCGTGGGGGGTTCCCAGTTTCACGCTTAGGGAGCAGCTGGAGGGAGTGTTAGACTCTAACTAAACCGTTCCATGTTCTTTATGTAGGTCCCCGGGTGCTGGTCCCAGGGCCACGGTAACTCTTTCAAACAACTCGCAGAACTTGATGAGCGCATGGAACAGAAATCTATTCTCCCCTTCAATGTACCAATCACAAAGATAACCCCCAACTCCACATACCACTCATTCGTATATTTTTACTGAACTAACCAGCTCCCCGCTCGTGAATATGTCTTCATAAATTTACGCGAAATTTTACGACACGACCCGAGGACGTTGGCGATGTAAATCCAGTTCCGTGCCGTAAGGTTTATAGAACTAGTAGTGCCCTGCTGTTATACCTAACTATGGTTTCTAAGCACCAAACATTGCTTCTCTATAGGTTTCAGAACTGCATACGTCAATAAAAAAATGCAAAATTAGGACGTTGTCTATACGATATTATTGTTGAAACTCGCACCTTGATATTGAATTTTGTTTGAAAATAAACAAATGACAGATTTGACTGTTTATTTGTTGCAAACAGAAAATTCTGTCATTTCTTGCACCATTATAACAAGAAAGGAGAAAGAGCCCTTGAAGATCCTGTATGAGATTGTGCGCTTGTGAAATATGTGAAAGGGCTACAAACAAACCATCTTATCCTCGTATATGTATATAGTAACTATTCCTACATTCTACGAACATCTAACACCCCTGTGCCGTCGTGGCTGATTGAAAAACATAAGTTATCGTGGAAATTTGTTTAAGCAAAATGGCATGGGGCTCGGGGAGCTAGGGGGTACAAATTGTGTGTCAACCTACCTACTGAAGTTATGATGCTCTTGTGCAAATGTTATTTGTGAGAAGTTACCTATTGCATGAATAGTATAGTAGTGCGACAAATATTGTAGTTGGTATAATTATGTACTTCTAGTAAGTAAAGTCGTATTGGCCTTGTGGTTAAAGAACCAACCTCTCAAATGTGAGGGGTTGGCTCTTTGGCAGGCAGGCGTGGGTTCGATTCCAGGTCGGGCAAGTCACAATGCAACTTTTCTAAGTTTGTATGTACTTTCTAAGTATATCTTGGACACCAATGACTGTGTTTCGGATGGCACGTTAAACTGTAGGTCCCGGCTGTCATTGTACATCCTTGGCAGTCGTTACAGGTAGTCACAAGCCAGTAAGTCTGACGCCAGTCTAACCAAGGGGTATTGGGTTCCCCGGGTAACTGGGTTGAGGAGGTCAGATGGGCAGTCGGTCCTTGTAAAACACTGGTACTCAGCTGAAAACCGGTTAGACTGGAAGCCGACCCCAACATAGTTGGGAAAAGGCTCGGGAGATGATATGACTTCTAGTAAAATATAGTACACGCGCAGTCTAGAGCTTGATAAAGGATAAAGGCTACTTTTTAGCCAGTTGAGGAAAGTGGTTCACAGGCCGCGGTAGAGACCGCAAGGCACAAATATTTATTCAATACATAAAGCATTATGATATCATCTGCCTAGTCTTTTCTCAAGCTATTTTGGGACAAGACAAAGTTGGAGCCATTCTTAACCAGATGCAGCTGAGTACAAGCGTTTTACGTGGAGCGACTGCATATCTGACCTGAGTGAGGAGGTCAGATATGGGTTACCCCAGTTACCTGGGTACCCCTAGGTAAGACTTTTTTGGTTGTCAGACTTTCTGACTTTAAACTACCCGTAACGACTGCCAAAGATGTACAAATGACAGCCGGGACTCACCAATTTAGCGTGCCTTTCGAAACACGGAGGAACGCGTCATGACAAGATGGTCATTCACGGACCGACCGCGCCAACCGTTACCTAACCTTATGATTGTTGGACCTGTGGGGTTTTTACTTAGCCACGAGCTCCTCATGAAGCATTGTGATATGATTATCATGCTCATCACATGAGCAGATCATTCACCCACATATTGCCTTCATTATTCACTACACTATCTCTTGTTTTTTGCATATAATATGTGGTAATAAACGGTGGGGGCGTCAACTCTTTGATCTAGAACAGTATTTATATATGAAACAAAATTGGTTAGATAGCATTATCAGTGTAATATGTAGATTACATAATATATAGACAGGGTTATATATATTTTTCTATAGGTATATTTTTACTGCCTTGTTTGTCTATTAAGTATTATTATAAGAAAAGTACTATGTACTAGTAATATGTACGTATAACAAAAATTGTTATACGTACATATGTATATAAGGTCTACCAATTACTAGTGCACCATATTTTTACGTGTTATCTAGAACATGCTAAGGATCATGTTTACCACAAAAAAGTCATGAAAACAACAACATTTTTTATTAAAATTATCATCACCGTCGCCAAATTGTACGCATAACGCTGGTCTTTATGAAGGCACTCGATCGTTGACCCCTAGGTCATTCAACTTTTTTTTGTGGTAAACATGATCCTTAGCCTTAACTAGATGACCTGTGAAAATATGTTGCACTAGTATTATTAGTCCCACTGCTGGGCACAGGCCTCCTCTCACACAGAAAACGATTGAGCGTTAATCACCTCTCTTGCTCAATGCGGGTTGGTGATTTCAGTCATTATAACCCAGGATTCCCCGAGATATTTTCCTTCACTTTTAATGAGTCATTGGTGTCGAAGATATATGTACTTTCTAAGTATATCTTAATTATCTTAACATATAACTTAGAAGTGTTACATTGGTACTTGCCTGACCCGGAATCGAACCCTCACACTCATTCTTGAGAGGCTGGTGCTTTAATCAGTAGGCTACCACGATCTTACTATTTGTTGGTTATCAAATATTATCATCGTCATCATCATCAGCCGTGTTATCGTCCCACAGCTGGGCTTAGGCCTCCTCTCACACAGAGAAGCATTGAGCGTTAATCACCACGCTTGCTCAATGCTGACATAAAATAATCATGTTTTATTCAAGTTTGTAAGACGCAAAACATTTACCCAAGAGCTTACGATTCAAATTAACTTCTTCACGTTTCCCCATGGGCACGATCCTAAAAATATATTCACAGTACAGTCACAACCAAAAGTGCTCGGATAATATACATTTATGTATGTACTCGTAATTAATTCCTTGACCTTTTTAATTTGGCCGAAGTCGCGTGTCGTACTGCTACGGACTTACGAAACAATTCGACATTTTGTACTCTTTTTTTTATAGGTGTATTTATTTAATTGATGAACTGAATGAGGAAAGAAGAAATGGCTAGGAAAGAGAAAGACATATATATGTACATATATAGAAAAGTTAGTGGGAGAAAGAGATACATACAAGCATGTAAAGGTTTATAATGATAAACCCGGAAGAAAAAGAAGGTGTTTCAGACATTTACTTAGTATGCTGGTTCTGTAACTTACCGTGTACTAGACGCCAGCACATCAAGCTACTATAATCTGTCAAATTTCCTTAATAGATTTAAATTTTATCGCTAAAGCATTTAGTTCCAAGTTGATTGAGAAAATTTGACAGTTTGAGATAGCTTGATGTGCTGGCGTCTGTACTTAAACAAAATAAATCTAAACCTATTTTTCGGGGGAAATCAACAAATGACCCCTTCACTGTGGGTGCAGCTGGAGGGAGAGTCAGACTCTTACTGACTAAAACCCAATATGTTCCTTCTGGAGGTCCCTGTGTGCCAGGGCCACGGTAGCTCTTGCGAACAACCCGCAGGCAACATATCTAAAACCTCTGAGCCTTCTTAACCAATTTTTTAGGTAAGGGTACATAGACTCAAAAAAAGAATGGAGGCGGCAGTGTGAAGTAGACTCAAAAATAGATAGCTCTATCTATTATTGAGTCTATGTACCCGTCAAATCGACTAGCAGAAAATATATATCACATCATTTCAAAAGCTTTGTTCATCGAAAGGTCCAACTTTATGTCTGAAAGCTGCTTAATGGTCAACCAACATTAATTTATCGGCAACGCCCAGTCGCTCCGGTAATCCGTGAAATATCCTTTGACCTTTTGCTAGCACGATAATTATAATAAAATGGTTTGTTTTTAACCATACATAACATAAACAAAAATGTTCACTTCTTACTCATCATCATCATCATCCTCCTGCCCTTATCCCAAGTTTTATTTGGGGTCGGCGCAGCATGTTTTTGTCTTCCAAGCTCTTCTATCTGCCGTCATCTCACAAGTTACATTCTTTCTAGCCATATCAACTTTCACGCAATCCCTCCATCGTTTCTTTGGTCGTCCCCTTCCTCTATATCCATCAACATTCATGTTCAAGACCTTCCTCACAACATGATTCTCATTCCTTCGCATTACATGCCATACCATGGTAGCCGGTTCTCACATAGTTTTTTGGTTACCGGTGCCACTTTTAAACTTTGTTCACTTCTTACTATCCTGACAAAATATTATAATTTCCGAAATTAATTGCATTAATTGAATTCAAAAGTTTTTAAATTGTAAACGTTATCTTGAATAGAAAAATTGTTAGTATGTAAAACATAAAAATTCAAATGTAACAATTTAAAATAGAATGAATATAATAAAATAATATTCTTATTCAGATTTTACGCAGTATTTTACAATTCTAAACTGGTTTGAATGCAGCTGTGGAGAAAGCCACGTAATTATCATAAATGCATATTTCTGCTACGATATTGCTACGCCGTAGCCGTTCGTAACCCGTAGCGCTAACAAAATATGAAATTCGTAGTATTTCAGCCGCCACCGCTGAATTGTGGTTACTTCGTTTTGACTTTATTAACATTTTTCTGTGTATTTGTGTGTTACAAAATATTTTTAAATAACAACTGACAATGTTTTGCGCATTTTTTGTTTGAATTCTTCAGATCCTCGTATCTTTATTTCTCATGAGAGAATCGGGGATCTACTTTCAGACTTTTAGTATACATTCAATGGAATGGTTTTACGTACATCCAGAGTACTACCAATATCTACACCAAATTTAATCTATTTCCTTACAGCATTTTTACTCTGAATGCGTAGCAAAGAAACTCTTTAACATGCACATCAAGCTACACCAAACTGTAAAATGTTCCCAATCAACTTTAAACCATATGCTTCAGCAATAAAGTTAAGAAACTATTAAGCAAATTTTACAGGTTGTAGTAGCTTGATGTGCTGGTGTCTGTACAATATTCAAAGTTTAAAAATCTTGGTCCTCTACATAAGGTCTAAACTTCGAAGGCAATGCACTTAGCATTAATACCACAAAGTTGTTGAGCCGCTAAGACAAATACACTTACGATTTTTCTTTTGCCTAAAGAGACGAAGGAGATGAAAACATATGGGGCTTAAATCTATGGTAACATGCTGCGTAAAAAGGTTTTTAAATGAAGAAGAAGTTTTATACTTTTTTTATAAAGAAATGAGATCTTTTTAGGACATTATTGTATCGACTTCGTCCTGTCATTATCTTTTTTTTCTATAATTTATTTGGTGGGGCTTAAGCACTGATGTGACAAGTCAGCCTAGTTAGTTCACACCTTTACACAGAACTACAAATACAATAACCTATACTTCTATACTACTATTATAAAGCAGAAGAGTTCTTCTTTTCTCTTCGTGCTATTTAATGCGATAGTTGTTATGTTTACAAGCTTTTTTTATGTTTTTGTTAATCTTTGGATAATGGTGTGGGTTGCATAGTTTTCAACATAGATATAAGGTTTTCAAGAAGGTATATACTTTCTAAGAAAATTAAGAATTTGATGTCACTTGCGATACCGCACTGAGAACATAAATGTATGACTCAATAATGTGTCATAATACTTAGAGCCAGTTTTACAATGTCCTAATACCCACTATCTAACAGATAAATTCAAAAATAGAACACAATTTGTATGAAATTATCTACCAAATAAACTATCTGGAACTTATTCGTAGGTGGTGAAACAGGCCCTTAATGCGGTGAAGTTAACTTTGAAATGATTTTTTACTCTATTCGATTTAAGGCTATTTAGGAATATTTTTGTATAGAGTCGTGGTGGCCTAGCGGTTAAAGAGCCAACCTCTCAAGTGTGAGGGCGTGGGTTCGATTCCAGGTCGGGCAAGTACCAATGCAACTTTTCTAAGTTTGTATGTACTTTCTAAGTATATCTTGGACACCAATGACTGTGTTTCTGATGGCACGTTTAACTGTAGGTCCCGGCTGTCATTGAACATCCTTGGCAGTCATTACGGGTAGTCAGAAGCCAGTAAATCTGACGCCAGTTTAACCAAGGGGTATTGGGTTGCCCAGGTAACTGGGTTGAGGAGGTCAGATAGGCAGTCGCTTCTTGTAAAACACTGGTACTCAGCTGAATCCGGTTAGATTGGAAGCCGACCGAAAAGGCTCGGGAGATGATAGGAATATTTTTGTATGAAAGATCTTGATAGCTCGATAGTGTTACATTTTCACAGTTCCCAAACTACGTAGATGTAGCAAGGTACCTAGTCAAATAAGGCTTTCTCATTAAAAAAATATAGTATCAATGACATACACGAGAATAGCATCACCCTTATATTACAAAGGGTGCACTAGAAACATTTTTTGCCCCTATTTATAAATGTGACCTATCCGCTATGCGTGAAGTGTCCCAAGCGGGTGGGTAACTGGGACAGATAACTATAATAACGGTTGTATCGTTAAAACGTTACGTCAAACGTTATTTATTGTGTGTGACGCAGGTGTGGTTATTTTCAGGCTTTTATGATGTTTGTTTTGTTGCGGTTTTGGCGGTTTAAGGGTTTAATGCCCTCATCAATTAATGCCAAAACAGAGGGGTGTCGCGAAAATTGTCGTTAAGTGAATATAGGCCATGTTGACTATCAGTGTTTTACATTGAGCAACCTGTGTGATTGAATCCGAGTGACAGGAGTGTTTTTATAATTAAACATATTCCTCACACATTCACACAACGTCATATAGTCCCAAATTAAGCAGAGCTTGTGCATACTATGGGTACTAGACAACTGATAAACCTACTTAATACTTTTCCTTTGAAATACATACATATTATTATACACAGAAATACCCAGATGTTTTTAGACATCATTAGTAAATGTTTGTTAGACATCCATGTTAATGCACACAAATGTTTGACTTATGCGGGAATCGAACCCGCGACCTTTGACGTGGCAGGTACATTCACTTACTACTACGCCGTCTGGTGGCAATTCACTGACACACACAGACGCATACACACACATGTACAAGTAAAAGCATGTACGGTTTTATCTGGCTCACGCCTCAAGACTACAGGCTCGCTGTAAAGTTTATTGTTTGTTTAAATTTTCATGAGGTCTCCGTTGTAAGCCGCGCTGTTATGTATGGGAGCTCAACCGTTTGAATAAGTCCTTTTGCGTAAGCTAAGTTGCGTGTTTTATTCAATCGATGTTTTAGACGTATTTTTAGAGCCTTTACTTTCTTATTTGGAGTGTAGTAGGAACTTTTCGCCAAAGGATAAAAGCTGACCTATTACCGAAAAAAAGAAAGACCCTCAGCGCCAAGCTAAGAATTCATCCATCTACATACAATATAGCTGTGTGTTTAACACTCTGTTGCGTAGTCATGACCGTGGCGTGCTGGGCACTTTTTGGATTGTCATCTATACGTGACTGTGGCGGTCAAAATGTTAATATTTCTATGAAAACTTACAAATTAAAATGCCGAATTTCACTAATTTATTCAATAGTTGTAATTAGGAATGTAAGGAGAACAGGAGACACAAAATAAATAATTAAATTATGAATTACGTGAATACTAGTATATTATTTAAGTACTAGTTGTTCACCGCGTTTTCACCCGCCGCCCGAGTAAACTACTTTCCGCACCCGGATAAAAAGTAGCCTATGTCCTTGCTCAGACTCTAGACTATACGTCTGACAAATTTTATATGAATCGGTTCAGTAGTTTTGGCGTGAAAGCGTGTCAAACAGAAAAACAAATAGACAGTCAAAGTTACTTTCGTATTTATAATATTAAAGCAAGGATTTTTTTATATGTACTGTGAAACGCTACAATTCACTTATATAGATTGAAATCCTTACAGACATAAATACTTTATGGATATTCTAGCACTTATATCGTAGTTACAGCTGAAATTGTTTTGTCTTTTGAAAGGATTGGATTGGTGAGATTTTGTTTGAATATAAAAATCTGATTACTCTACGAAGTGTCTCTACAAAAGAGCTATGCGAAGAATGCTGTGAGGGAAAGCAGTTTTACAGCTTCTTTTTAAGACAATTGTTCTGGATTACCTTGGGGTAACCACAAACCATATTTTTTGTACAGACGCCAAAACATAAATCTACCGAAACTGTAAATTTTTTCCAATCAACTTTGAACCATAACTTTAAGTGATAAAGTTGAATTTCTAATGCAAACCTATTTAATAATTTTGTAATCCATTATTTTTGTAACATCTTTAGTTATATTACCATAGCACAAATCTCTCTAAATTTTTTCTCTAAATTGTTTTGTGTTATGTATGTTTTGTTTTATTGTTATATTATTAATTTTAATTTAGTTTAAATAGGTATCTTATGTTTTTTGTTTATTGTAATGATATTTCAGTTGTTGCCTGTCAAACGCATCCTATCCTACTAATATGTATATACATATTTAAATGCGAATAAATGTATGTTACCTCTTCACGTCCAAACGGCTGAACGGATTTAATTAAACTTAGCAGCAATATAGCTTATACATCAAAATAACATATAGGCACTTTTTATGTGGGTACGGGGAGCACTTCCGTCAAGAAGTGGGTGAAGCCGCTGGCGGAAGCTAGTTAGGTTATAAGTGCCTGTAATGTTAGTGATAAGGTTGATATAAATGAAAAAATAAAAAATGTTTTTTTTTCACACCTTTAATAGAGATGTTTATTCGTGTGTGTATGCATAAGAATATACATGCATATGTGTTGCTTTCGTAAGAATCCAGTAAGGAGTTTCTTGACATTAATGTCGGTGAAAATGAGAGTGCTTATTTACAGTACTGCCAGCTTTTTATGACTTCTTGTCGAGTTACAAGATACGCCTTTAAAGGGTACCAAAACGGCTTGCTTTATTATCGAGGTTAATAAATAACAGATGGAAAATGGCTCATTTTTGTATTCAGAATTTTATAAGGCCACGTTGCTTAAGTTGCATATAGAGTTTATTTTTGCGTTTTCACTTAAAAAAAGAAAACATTTTTTTCTAATAAACTCAAACTCAAACGTCAAATAAAAAATCTTATTCGCGGGAAGTACGAGTAGGTATAATATCTCTTTATAATCTTTGGTACTTCACATAGACAAACAAAAAAGTTTTAGACTCGATCTCCTATTAGATCTAGAAGTATTATTGTTTTATAATAATTTCTGATCTTTGGAACTCGTGGCTAAGTGATAGCCGCACGAGTCGATCGATTATAAGGTTAAACCTTCTTGGCGCGGTTGGTCCGTGGATGAGTGACCATCTTGTCATGACGAGAAACCTGAAGTGTGTTTTAGAAGGCACGTTAAATTGGGGGATCCTGGCTGACATTTATACATCTTTGGCAGTCGTCACGGGTAGTCAGAAACCAGAAAGTCTGTCAACCAGTCTTACCAAGTCTTATCGGTTTGCCAGGTTGAGGGTTGAGGGGGTCAGACAGGCAGTCGCTTCACGTAAAACATTGGTACTCAGTTGCATGCGGTTAAGACTGGAAACCGAAAAGTATTTATCCCAACACAGCTTCGAAAAAAGGCGACTAGACTAGGCGACTGCCCAGCTTCTATCTTTCTGTTTGACCTAGAAACAAAGAAAATGAAACCACCCAAAAATTATCTACTGGATTTTATCTTTTATACTTATATAGTATTCCTTAGGCAATGTATTCTGTTTAATACCATGGCGTGCGGAGATTACCCGAGCCGTAAGCTCTTAAACCGTTCTTAATAAGCACAAGCGGAAAGTTAACATGTATTAATGTTCAGGGTTTTATTGGGGAACACTTTATATAATACTTTATACTTAAAGACTTTATATTAATTGCTGGAAGCGTCTTTACTCGCCAAATATAATTACAAGTCCAACCACATGACATTTGGAAAGTATTTAGTAGGCTGGTAAAGAAGAAGTTGGGTTAAGTTGGGTTGGGGTTGGGATATGCTGATGTACAAATTATTCGCAATATTACCATATGTAATACACAGCATTGAAGGTTGAGTACATCTAAAAGACTGTCAATTTAGACCAGCAGGCTTAGAATGGCAGCCGTAAAAACAAGTTTTGTCTACCGGAGAATGGACATAATGACAGAAAAGTGACAGGTCGCGCCATGCTCGGGCAGAAGACATGTTGACATTGACAGAAAAAACTTTACCTTTTCCTGCAGGCTTAGCATGGCGATTTTATATCTATTCTGTCAAGAAAAGACAAAGCTCTTTCTGTCAATGTCAACATGTGTTCTGCCCGTGCATGGCGCGACCTTATATGTGAAAGAGTCATAAACATCCATACTTACCAACTTTCGCGTCTGTAATATTAGTAGGAATTAAAACCAGAGTATTTGCATACTTTTCTAAACAGAGATATACAAGTAAAATAAACAGACAATCTTTATTATCTTCTATAGAACGTCTGAAGATCCTTCTTCTAATAATGAACCGAAATAACCCTTTGATGGACAAAAGCTTTGACACAGACTCAACAGCATGTGCGGTTACCATGACAATAGAATACATTTAAATATTTTGAGTGTTACGTACCCCTGGTAGACCTTCCTATTCATAGGTTCTACCCAAGAGCAGGAGGCATTGATGTCCACGACATTATGGATGGATGGATCGGAATTTCTGAAGAAATAAATTACCATTTTTCTAAGAAAATATCGATCTAAGTTAAAAATTTTAAGCAAATATAGAGATCGCGCCAAATAAGTTTTCGTTTCTTAAGTTTTCAGTCATTTAGACATTCAGTTCAATGTATGTTTATATAATTTACTTATTTCTAATTTAATTAAAAATGAAGTATAAAGTTTATTTCAGGCCGGGGCTGCGGGTCGTTCGCTAGAGTTACCGCGGGGAACTCCAGGAAGAATATCCATAGTAGGTTTTAGTCAGTTAGATTCTGACACGCCCTCCAGCTGCACCCTCATCGGGATTTGATTTCCAATCAAAAAAGGTCTTTTAAAACTAGTTTCCATCAGTGGTTTCGCTCGCGTCCCGTGAGAACTCAGCACACCCGTTTAATTCTCTATAGCCTTCCTAGATAATTGAGCTATCTAACACTGAAAGATTTAATCAAATCTTTCCAGCAGTTCCTGAGATTAGTGCATCCAAGCAAACTCTTAAACTCTATAATATTAGTACAAATATCTTCAATTACCCTTTTCTTGAGGTAAATGTCCAAAATGAATTTACTTTCTTACACACAGCATACCAGCAAGTAAAATAACATCTAACATTATTTTTCTAAAGCACCAAACATATCCCAATCTGCATAACATCATATAATTCACAAAGAACGCCGACGCTGTCAAAATTCTCTCTTCCACGCATCTTTACGTCACAGTCCATGTTTTAATCAACTTGAGTGACACACGGAATATTTCATAATAAGCCTCTATTACCATGCTCTCTCGCATCTCAAACATACAGAATTCAGGACTTTACTTCATGAGCAAGAATTAACATTTTACATAAGGATCACGCTTGTAGTAAGTAGGTATAAGCAAAAGTGTGTAAATGATAAATGATATTTATTTTGCAAATAGGTTGAAATCAACACTTTTACACGTCAACACATTTTTTATAAAATAACGAGTTGAGGTCGGCATTTCCTAACTGACTGCCTTGAGAAGAAACGCCGAAACAAACTCAAGGGTCATAGTCTCTTTTAAAGTCCAGACATAAAAAGAAATTACATACTAAAGTATGGATGAGCAATGTAGGCTTCTGTCTGAAATGACCTTTTGAAGAAAGTGTCATACAAGTTTGAATGGACCTGTCCAATCAGCTGATACGCATTTGTCGGTCTTCGTTGAACTCAACAGTAACATAGGAGCTCAACAATCCGACGAACATAACAGCAGAAAGGACATTTGGGTAGGCCACTTATATGTAACCAGCATAAGAAATTAAACACAAAATTTACGTATTGCCAGTGCTAAAATTAGGTACTCTTTGGGTCTCGTTTATTTAACCTTTTTGGAAGAATAGGCTTAGGGCCAGTTTCACAGTTTGCTGATAAGTTGCATATAGTTTATCTGGCAGTTAATTTTATACAAATTCTGTTCCATTTTTTTTATTTATCTGATAGATAGTGGCTATCCGTAAGCTGTGAAACTGGCCCTTAATATCGGAATGTTTATCTTTTTTAATAATACAATAACGAGCAGACGATTATCGCTGCCTACGACGACTCAGCTTAAAACTTAAAATACTTCAATCAAATTAAAAAATCTCGTCAGCAAACTATATCTCATTTTCTGCACAGGAAAAAATTTATAAATACTATTAAAGTTATATTTCTATGTATTTTTCGTGTTTTTCCCACATCTAAAACGATGTATAGACGCCAGCATAATTATCAAGCCACTACAATCTGTCAATTTTCCTGAATAGAATTTCAACTTTATCACTGAAGCATATGGTTCAAAGTTGATTGGGAAAATTTACAGTTTCAGATAGCTTGATGTGCTGGCGCCTGCACCAAGGTGAATGTTTAGAGCGAAAGGACGCGGTCAATGATATTATGGAGTGCGCGCCAACTGAATACAAATGATAGCAGGTTGAGGGAGCCAATAAAATTATTATTGGACCAGGAAAGGCGTACGTTATGCCCTTCCGAGAATCCTTTAGGGGGTGGTTCAATTTATTATGCTCATAATAAGAGGATGGACAATGATACCGTATCATTGGTTTTTCGCCATTTTCTGTCATAGTGAAATTTTTTATGGGCACAGATCAAACTCTTTGTATCTACGGACGGCGCCAGCACATCAACCTACCTTAATCTGTCAATTTTTTTTGATAGATTTTCAACCTTATCACATTACGGTAAGGTTACGGGTAGCTGGCATCTGTACGTAACGTAGATACTTGGAAGGGAAATTATAAACCACTAGCTTTCTGCCAACCTTTTTCAATCGTATACCACGGGGAACTACTTTGTAGAAGGACCGAAGTGGGTTTTAGACAGTAAAAGTCTGACACACCAAATGACCCCTCCCACAATCTGTTCATATTTATTATATGAAAAACCTTAACTACAACACATCTTTTAATAAATCAGGAATACTTGCAATTCACTCACATATACTAATCAAACAACTGGAACTTTTTCTCCTAGTATGCTACTAAAACTTTATTCTCACAAAGACAAATTACTGTGCACTATAAAAACCAACCCCACATAGATAAGTACCTATCCATTAGCAACGTACGTACAAGCCGATACATCTCAATCAATACTCCTTATTCTCTTAAGCTCAATCCGCCTGGGAATGAATCAATAGTTCTAAATAATTCCTAATTTAATACACCTAGTCTTAACTTTCGAAAAGGTCAGGAAAGCTATGTGGGTAAATAAAATGTCCGATTTTAACGACATCGGTACTGAAAGGGATCACGAATGTTTTGAAGAGATAACAAATTTAAGATTATTGGGTTACGTATGGGAAGTGAATGGATTAATATATGTATATACAAGTAATATGTCGTACACATTTACTATTATTATCATAAATTATATCTAACATAGGTTGCCTTTGTACAGGCGCCAGCACATCACACTACACAAAACTGTAAAATTTTCTCAATCAACTTTGAACCATATGCTTCAGCGATAAAATTGAAAATCGGTTAAGGAAATTTGACAGATTGTATTAGCTTGATGTGCTGGCGCCTGTTCACAAATAGATTTTAGTATTAGTAGTATATTATCAGAGGGAAAGTATGAGTGTGAGAGTATCTAAGCTCATGTTTTGCTGGACTTTTAATGAAAATTAATCAGAGGCATACATTTTCCCACGAAAGTTGCCATTCCTAGTGATTTCAGCCGCGACCCTAAACCCTAAGGAACTTTTCGCATCTGAAAACAAAGTAATCTATACTTTATTCAAATGTGTAAGTTGGTGCTAATATATGTATGTACCTTACATACATATATTAGCACCAATTTTTATTAAAATCCATTCAATAAATTTTGCGAAACAAACACCCAAGCGTTAATAATATAAGTTTGATGTGAAGTTTGATTATTTATAGTACCCCTAGATAGAGTTTACTCGTGAATATGAGAATTTAACAAATCTAAAAAAAGGCAAAACTAAAAAACGTGTTTAAGTTGTTAAAAATAACACACCACTCAACAGACACGCCCTAGATTGTAAGAAATTTAAATCAAGAGCCTGAATAGTATAAGCCAGGGACTTCCACGCATTCATTAAAAAATCATAATTAAAACATATACCTGTGGTCCAACCTCAGCGGTATTTGCCCTCAGTGCGCAGGGCTCCTAATTTTCTGCCCCAACGAACATCTTTTTGATGTCTACATAATAAAGTAAGGCTCCAAATTAAATTCCGTTATAACCACAAAGACATCTCATTAAAATTTTGTCATTTCTTACTTATTCGGTCACTTGATAGAAATTCAAGAATTCATGAGATTTTTTGTTAATTCGACGTGAAAGATTATGAAATTGAGACTGTCAGATATTGTTTTTAGTTAAAATTGTTGTTGAATTTATTTTATTGAGAGAAAAAAACAGTAAAATGTATTACGATGTTGCAGTTTTCAGTGTTAAGAATAATCTGTGCTCATTTTGTTAAATGCCAATAGAATTATGCAATAAATAAATAAAATTTATAGATACAGGCATATTCAGCTTACAAAACACTATAAAAACCATTAACAAATAAAATAAAAAATAAACATCCAAGGCAAACAAAATGACGTGTCATGCTTACTTTTAATTAAACAGCCATAATTAAAAGAGGATGGTTAGATGAGACAAAGTGATTGTTCGCAACGAGAAAGGATGACGACGCGGGGCAAAAGACTCGTTATTCAAAACTTTAATCAACATGAACTGGGATCAATAGGAACGGGGCAATTACGGCACAATCTTTGTCTGTCATTACCGAGGTACGCGCCAATTGGTCTGCGAAGCGACTGATTGAAGCATTGATTATGTTGCTAATGAGTTGGACTCGTGTGGGAATCTGAAAATTACAGCTAAATTCAAATTGACATTTGCTTGTCAACGATAATGTCAAAAATAAAAAATAAAATTCTATCTTTTTCTTAAATTAAGGGCCTATTTTACCCCTTACGAATAAGTTCCAGTTAGTTTATTTCGTAAGTAATTTAATTTCGTACATATTCTGTTCCATTTTTGAATTTGTTCGGTAGATAGTGACTAAGCGGACATTTTGAAACTGGCCGTAAGAATCAACGGATTTCATAATTGTGGGAATGTCACAATTTAAATGCCATTGTCATAAAGTGTTAAACCATTATTGTTAGTTTAATGTAGCAATAAAAACGCTAACGCTACCTATTCAGGCATAAAAACTTTATACGAATGGTCTACGGATGCGTGCATGATGTTCCAAAATTTTTTTTCTAGAATGTTCAATGTTCTGAACTAAATACGAAGTAATATAGAGTACCTTGATGAGTCCCATGAGGAGACCTGTATTAATAGTGTTTTTCAAGAAAGAATATTCCCAGATACAACCTGCTCTTGCATTAAGTAATTGCAATATTCCTCACTCATTATGAATTCCTCTCGGAATCATTTGAAAGTTTCCTCGTCAACAAAACATTAATTAATCTTCTGGTCAAGTTAATTTTCGCACAAGAGTTAGATTTACTGGATTCATTGCCAAAACTCTAAATGTTAGCATAAAAAGTAAGAAATCCACGCTGAGACGAGGCGAACCACAACGATCATAAAATTGAGCCCCAATATATCTTTCTCGATATGAAGATTGGAAAAATTCGATGCCCCAAATGAAAACCATGTCAACGGGTGTTTATTTTATAGGCGTACCTTGAAGTAGGTATTTGGTAATAAAAAATATCTGAAGGATATTTCAAGTGGAGTGGATGCGTCTTGATAAAATGGTGGGAAAAGTAAAGAAGAGAAGTCTAGGCAATTTTAGCAATCTTGCATTTTGTAGGTCCTTATCCAAGTTGTTACGTATTTTGCACTTACAATGAATTTCGCTGTCACATGTCTTCCAATGGTACCAAATTGTCTCGTTACTTAGCTAAGTATAACGAATAAAATTATAACATTTTAACAGTTTTTTTGCGATGCTATTGTCGCTTGAGAATTGCTCCGTTTTTCTACAAGCTGATTAGACTTTGCATCGTGTAAATTATGTCGCTTCAAAACTAAACTATTTAAGCTCTCAGTTTTTTTTTTAATCTTCCTGCCTGTTCCCTCCATACTTGGAGTATTATCTTCTTCTTCCTGCCCTGTTCCCTACATGGGTATTTGGACTAGGGAAAAAATGTGGTACTTAATTACAAGAAAATAAAACACCAACTTCTGCGCCACATCCCTCAACAGACTTTCATACAATAGCATGACATAACAAAACGATATATCAGGACGAGCAATCTAATTCTCAAACTTTGTCTTGTCCACACAACTTCGTCCTCCTACCTACTATACTACGGTAGTGTATGTACATCGCTGGTGTCTGTATCGTTAACAAGATCACGTCCGCTGTAAAAGATAATGTAAGAGCCTCCCGAAATGCCCCACAGCATCCAACCTCTCCACACTTCACGTCGACGGCTTCTGGCGATCATTGATTCGCAACCGTGTCAGTTAATGAGATCGCAGCGAAGGTTTTAATCAAATACAACCTACGTGTCAGCAAGGGTTGTGTGATTTTCTAATTAACGTACCCGATAAATTGAATAAAGCTTTAGTTTACATTTTCTCTGCGATTTTCATGTAGTTTCACTTCAGAAAGGCGTTTCAGGTTAAAAACGTTTTTTAACCTGAAGCTGAAGCCTTTTCGTGGGTTTGTCTTATGGGCGTTGGTAAATAACGAAGGGTCCTTCTTCCACATCAATTACAACATTCAAGCGACTACACGAGCATGAAAGCTTACAGCGAGGGGAGTTCAGAGGGATCGTTTGCCATTAAAACATTGTTAACAGTCCGGGACAATTACAGGTCATCTCCGGGTGTGCTCAGCAATCAAAATGGCAGAGATCTGAGCATGGTGTGGAAACCGGAGGGTGTCACCAGGGAATTGTTTACGGGGTGACCTTGAAGCCCGGGTAACGCTTACCTACGACGCCGCACATAGTCGGTGGTGGCCGGGCTCCAGCGAGCGCGCGGCCATAGCGTCACTCACGCGCGTACCATCACACTATCACTACACACACCACTCAACGTCACTCATATCAGGCTTTTTGGGGTCCGATGTAGTCGGCGGGCGGCAGGCGTGCGCTCCCCGCGGCCGCAGTTCATTCACTGAAAGGCCCGGGCGACGTGCGCGGACTGCGCAGGCTCGGACATGCGTTCAGGGGGCAACTAGCTCCCTCTGTTTTGTTAGTCGGCCACGCACTGTGCCGGGTTGGGCTTGGGCACGCCGATGGCACCCGATGCCAACTCAGAGGTCACAAGGTCGTAGGTAAATTGATAGCGACACAATTACTGTAAACATTGAGACGGACGTGGGCTCTAGTGTCATGGGGTCCGAGATGATTCATATCGGTTGCACCGTCAAGCGTAATGGGCTCTGAGATATTCAGGATATTTCTTACGTTACGACGTGATTCGAATATATTTGCCTCATTAACCGGTTTTGGATGTACCTAGCAGTAAATTGTTTTCCGTCTTCATCTTACACAATTTGCGCTCTTGGTTTTGGTTGATATTAACTGAACCGTTGCTTCATAACTTTTAGTTAGGGTAGTAGGTAAACGCTAACTCTTTTTAACGTTTCTAAGCATGATAATAAGGATCACTACATGGCTCAGTAATGTATCCATCATCGCTATATTATTGTGTTTTATTTTTAGTTTTTATCCTACCTACCTATATTCATCCACTTTTGTTTTTATTGTTCTTTATATCCTTATCCATAGTGAATTTTTATTCAAAAAGCCCATATTCAATTCTTCTACAATTAAACTGCATCCAAAGGTTCAATAACTTAATAATGTACCTTTTTTGTGGTGAATCATCAAATGACCCCCTCCCGCTTATAGTGCAGGTGGAGGAAGCATCAGACTCTTACTGACTAAAACCCACTATTTTCCTTCTGGAGGTCCCTGTGTGCCAAGGCCACGTCATTTCTTATGAACAACCCGCAGCCTAGAACTTAATAAAGTACCTACTACCTACCAGTACCTTAATATTGGTAAGTATAATACAAACTGGTTGAGAAAGATGCAATATTGTTACGGAAAGCAGATCTTCCGATCGCCGGTAACTCGCTCCGAGCGCGACCTGAAACGATTCCGGTTGTTTATGAATGAAACAAATCGGTTACGGACGGTATTTCATTTCATTCAGGTTGCACGGAGCTATAGTTGGACAGGACTTGTTACGGATACTAGATAATTCTAAATTGATTTGAGTTTGAGTCACAAATTTTAATATTAGTGATTTTTTTAACTCATTGTGTTTATTTCAAAAGTCGTGGCGGCCTAGTGGTAAAAGAGCCAAGCTCTCATGTATGAGGGCGTGGGTTTGATTACAGGTCAGGCAAGTGGAACTTTTCTAAGTTTGTATTTACTTTCTAAGTAAGTATATCTTGGACACCAATGACTGTGTTTAGGATGGCACGTTAAACTGTAGGTCCCGGCTGTCATTGGACATCCTTGGCAGTCGTTACGGGTAGTCAGAAGCCAGTAAGTCTGACGCCAGTCTAACCAAGGGGTATGGGGTTGCCCGGGTAACTGGGTTGAAGAGGTCAGATAGGCAGTCGCTCCTTGTAAAACACTAGTACTCATCTGAATCCGGTTAGACTGGAAGCCGACCCCAACATAGTTGGGAAAAAGGCTCGGGAGATGATGTGTTGTTTTATATGAAGACTCACATATTATTCTATTTAAAAATCACTTGAAAATCTAATTCTTACTTCCTTACGTAACTCTGTCCGTCTGTCTGTCACGCTTTCACGCCAAAACGCAAATATTTTGTAGACTACAGTCTAGAGTCTAAGGACATAGGCTACTTTTTTATCCGGGTGGGGGAAGTGGTTCCCTTTGGCGGCAACTGTTTCACCCTCGTCCCTAACTACTTCGACCAAACAAATAAAAAAACTAGCTTATATCCTTTCTTGATAAATAGGCTCAATATCTGATTGAATTTTTCAAATCAGTCCGTAGGTACCTACCTAGTTCCAGTGTTGAACGCGTTCAAGCTAAGGACAAAGTCAGTATACATGTACAAGCTTCCGCCAGCGGTTTTTCTCGCTTCCCTTTAGTACCTATAATAACCGCCGGTAGTTATTATATTATATACATATTTTAAGCAGGAGATTCTCAGTTCAGATTTTAGTTAATTAATACCTATATTTTTTTATATAGAAAATAAAGAACATAAAAATAAAGTTTTCTAACGATACGATTTCCATTCTTCCCGATTCCAGTATATTCTCGAAAGTATAAAAATATTCTAAATTGTACATTTTCCAATCAAAGTAAAAAAAAATTATCTATTTAATAAAATGATTGCCGGTCACATATTTATTACCGTTAAGTTAAAGTTTTGTCAAAAAGGATCCATTGATTTAGTTCCGGCTCCACTTTTACCTCCCACAAGTCCGAGGTGGCAATATTAATATTGGAAAAATAACGACACATATTGCTATTTTTAGCTAAATTCCTTTTAGTCATGTGTTTTTTTTTATATGTGTGTCCATTGTTTGCTTCTGGGTTGATATGCTGAATATATATATCATGAAATCATTCACTCTGCAAAACATACTTCCCAAATTCGTAAATTACATTTTATGTTTGAAAAACAAGAAAAAAACATAAGAAGTCATGAATTTAGGAAACAAATATGCGTAAAACGAAACGTATTGACCATTTTCGTTCGTTAAAGTTGCCAAGTAATAATTTCAGAACAATTATAAAATAATATTTATTACACTAACAGTAATATTTTGTATTATTTTAGCAATATATTGTAGTTTTATTTATCTAACATGCGTTTTAGTGCATAACATCAATATGATGTGTAGCTGTTATTTAATTGCGTTATTAATAAGTTTGGCAGCAGGTTTCACTGATTCTTAAACTGGCAACACTAGTACTATTTCTTTTTATTTCGGTTCTTTGCCGAGTCGCTTAGGGTACGTTGATTAATCCGTGAAAATCTTGTATTTGTTCATATTTCTGTGTCTAAAATTGTTATATTGTAAACTTACACTATATTCCCTGTCGTACGCAATGGATATTTCCATAATAGTTATTGTTGATAATCTAAATAATCGTCGCGGCAACTTGACGTTTAGCACGCAGGAAACAGTAACCTAAACATTTTGTAACTGTGAAGTAAAACGTGGTATTTTGGGTTTTCAGTGAAGAGCGTCAGAATGAAGTACAATAAGCTCGTCACATCCTCGAGGAGGAAAAATAGGAAGAGGCATTTCAGCGCTCCTTCACACATTAGACGAGTGCTTATGTCTGCGCCTCTGTCCAAGGAGTTGAGACAGAAGTTCAACGTTAAGTCTATGCCAATCCGCAAGGACGACGAAGTTCAGGTAAGCTAACATTGTTAAACCTCCTTGTATCAATTTGAGTTCTTTTCGAGGTTATGTTTGTATGTGCGAATCAATATGATGAAGAATAAACCATTCTTAGACCACGGACGATTGCGGCCGTGCTACGGACGAGTTTGAGGTTTTCTCCTACGAGTCTACGGCGCGGTTAGCTAGTCTGTGCCATGGTGGAACTTAGGCTCTGATTGTTTTGCACTACATTCATACGTATTTTAGTAGTACTGAGTTAATGCCATGCCATGCCTTTTTCGATTTATGTCGAAGGGTTATAAAATACCATGCACTTGAACTTACTCTGTGTAGTGACATTGTATTGTCAATAATAATATAAAATGAGTCGAAGTAAAACTCTTTAGATACATGCTTAAAGTAACGAGGACTAAATCTTGTATATTGTAAATGAAAATGACATCTCTCGTTTGTAAGAAATATTGATTTGTTTACTAAAGTAGATACAATATTTATAAAAGATTAAGTTTATTTCATCTTGTATGCCCACCCTAAGCCCAAAAGTAAGTTTATTCTGGTACTTACAGATGAGGCAGTCTCCAAATGACTGATGTCTAACCAACAGTCATAAATTTTGATCAAACGCTGACAAATAACTTAGGGTTGGTATCTTAAAAAAATATACTTAAATATCCATTAAACAACACCATTTAAAACTTACTTAAACTTTTAAAATAGGGTCTTAAAAACCTTGTGGTACTTTATATTGTGAACTACATTGTATTGACCAATTTTTGTACTTGGTTTTAGGTTGTGCGTGGACACTACAAAGGCCAGCAAGTCGGCAAGGTAGTCCAGGTGTACCGTAAGAAGTTTGTTGTCTACATTGAGAGGATCCAGCGTGAAAAGGCCAATGGTGCCAGTGCTTACGTCGGCATCCACCCTTCAAAGGTATTTTATTGTTTAACACATGTATTGCAAAAGCTAACATTGGAGTGTACCACTAGCCTGCCCACAAAATAACCAATTCTGTAATTTTAAAACATTCCCATGAATTGGATGCCTAGCCCTGACTAACCCTTTTAACTATGACTCAGTCTTTTCTGTTAGTGACCGTTAAAACACATTTTGCAATATTGTCCAAGCAAAAGGTGTTGACTTCACATTTAACAATTTAATTTTAACTAACAGCAATCTTCACTATATCTAACATTCTATTATACTGTAAATATACATGCAAAATAAATTCACATTTTTTTGAATAAAAGTATCACTATGGGTGTTTAAAGTGTACAAAGCGCTCACCGATGTTCAGCCAACCTTCAAATCTAGATGTTATGAGTTACCCCTACCAGCCTAACTACCTGAGCCGTTAAATAATGGGATTATAAATATTTACTGTACTATGAGAAAACTATACAACAAAATGTTTTGTTATTTTGCAATATAAATAATTGTCTGTGATAGTTTTGAATAATCCTTACATGACAAATTTGAATGTCTTTATTTTATGTGAATTGGTATGATGACAAATAGTGTGCAAGTGAGAATACAACACCATTACTAATCCCATTATTTATTTATCCATTATCTTTTTGCACAAGTAAATACTCTTATAACTTGGCCAGTCATTATACATTTCATTACAATTACAACTTTTTGCAAAATGCTCAATATCACCAACCTCATATTTGAAATGATGATAACTTTGCTCTGATATTGTGCCTTTAAGTCTTGCATGTTGCAATGCTTGACAGAGGCACAAGTTGTGTTGAAACACTTCCATGGCTCTGATCAACTTCCCATTTCCCTCAAAATATCACCAACAATCACTCAACCATGAACAATATTCTAAAATATGATTTTTTGGTTCCCACAGTGCGTGATCGTCAAGCTAAAGATGAACAAGGACCGTAAGTCGATCCTGGACCGCAGAGCGAAGGGCAGGCTGGCAGCCCTGGGCAAAGACAAGGGCAAGTACACAGAGGAAACTGCCACCGCCATGGAGACCTCGTAAACATAGATTTTAAGACCAATAAAAAAAAGTTAAAACTCTAAACTTTGTTCATTTATTTTTTTCTTTCTTCAAGTAAACCCCTGGGCAGAGTGAACATATTAAATACCTGTGTGAACGCCAATGCCGTAGTTATCCTGTAGGTACATAATGTGGGCGAAAAGCACAGGTCTCCAGTTTTGCTTGTGGCAAAGTCTACTAGTGACTTCCTGAAAGTCAAAATGTGTGAATTAAGTACTAGCGCGCCTGCAGAAGGCACCAAAAGCTTCAGATCGGCAAAACTAAATGACAAGAACTTATTGTAAGGCTCCGCATATGATAGCAGAATTGGCAGCTAATGACCAAGACAACCTTATAAAACGTGGTTTAAAAAATGTCCTGCTTGGTTAACCAAGGACCAAGTTTAAACTTGGTGAATGAACTTTCTGCCCTACGTTAGGTACTTAGGTATTATAATATCTAAAACCGCTTGAAAGAATGGACAAGACTGCTCGGCACTAGCAGACTCGTGCGCGCTAGAGAACGCGAAGCCACTTTCACGACGCCTGCACTACCCCAGCGACATGAAAGCGGTATAGCGCCTGGTATATTTTTCATTAGAGAACGATATTTATGTGAGTGCACTGAAACACGATGTATGAGGCTGCCGTTGACAAAACAGTTATGTTATAACATAAAAAAAAAAAACAACCGATCCGATCTCAAAGAAATATGCCTAAAAACCTTTCAAAGCATTCAAATCAGTAGAGCCGTTAATAAATGCGACCTAACTTAGCCTGTAATACAATCACGCTAAAATCCTGGCACCATTTGGGCTTGGCATAAGAATGAAGTCAGTTAAATAAAACATTTTGTATGATAGTATAAATTTTAATATAAAAAATGTATGAGCAATAGAGCACCTCATTCATTTTTCAATTAATACAATCACAAACTTACTAATCGGTAGGTGTGGATTTTCACAAAGACAATTTTCAACAGAAACAGTCAGGCCCGCCTTTTTAAAAAACTTTTAATATTAAAAATTGTTTTTGTGAAAATGTTTTAGAAGTCTATAAGTATAATATACATGTAATAAGTTGAATATGTTATTCTATGCATATTGTTCAAGTGAGAAGCTGGCGACATACAATACAAATATCATTTTTATAGTCACTTTTGGGACGGTGGCTAATTCTAGTACAAGTCTATTTGGCCAGTATTAACATAAATTTATTACTACTGAGAGTATACTACTTGTAATATGATCATTATTTGAGAATGCTTTAGGTTTTTATAAAATTAGGCTAGTTCGCACAAGAAGAGTCATAAAAGTACCTTAAAATTTAAAAATATAAGCATAGAATAATGCATACAAATATTGTTACACAATTATCAAGTAGCTGCATGTTTTTTTTTAAGTTGGTGAAACAGAAATTCAATGTTGATACACAAAAGACAATTTAATTTTATAAAGATCTTCCTTAATGTCAAATTGCCATATTTTTTAACATATACAAATAATTTTAATTCAATTAATGCATAAATATCACAAGTCTTCGACTCCCACAGAAGTAGGCAATAATTTTTATCACTCTTGGCAGTTAGTTTTACCACCTAATCCGTTAAACTATTTCAAACCAAACTTTCCTTGTCAAAACTAGCCTGTGTCTGCATGTAGGTCTTATGTAGCAATTTTACTGTGTTCCTGAGCCTCTATGTTAGGTTTCGCCATACATTTGAACCGTTTCTTGACCTCATTGTTCAAATTCTCTCGGTTTCTTGCAATCTCTATTGCGTAGAACTGAACTCTAGGTACAAGCATTGTGTTTACTTCTGAATAATCTCCTTTAGCGTCTGCCCTCATGAGTGTACCAAAACTGTAATCTTCAACAATGTTTTTAAACTTTTCACAAAATATTCTCCATTTTGCCTTGTTCATGCTGTTCTTAATTTCATTTTCGTTAACATAAGACACATCCATGTCTGGGAAATCTTGCTTGAAGTGTGTGTAGATGAGGTCGTCATTTGGCGTTAGCTGCAGCCATCTAGTGTCGACGGAACATAGCATCTGAAAACAGCAGTTGTAAATAAATTATTATGAATGCCACAATAGCAAGCATCAGCATTAGTTAAAGGTAATGAAGAAATGGGTTACTAACGTTAAAATAGATATCACTGTGCTCCATCGCCTTCGCTGCCCACAGTCGCTCCAGCGTTTCATCGTTTCCAAACTCTTCAGCCGGTCTCGACAACACGTCCTTAAAAAATAAATTAGAACAATTTCAATACCAGATCCTTTCTTATCACCTAGATATACATATTTAGCTTTATAATAATCCTTATAATGTGAAGTCTGCAAAATACACCAAATATGAGCAGCCGGTAACGTATATTCATCAATAATCATTAATTTTGCAAAATGCTTAGTGTGCGTTTTCACCGCAACCTAAGTTTTAAATACACGATCATTTACCGGCGAAAAAGTAAAACTGGAAACTTACCATATTTAATATTTTGCTCGTGCTATTTAAATTGTAATTTCTGTAACAAAAGCACAAATTAATCTACAGTAAATATAATAAATAATGCACATGGGGAGCTATTAGAACAATGAAGAAACTGTCACGTAGCTCGTTTCAAGTTCTCATTTCTAGTCAGTGTGGATTTATAGCATGAACAACAGCGATAAACCGAACCTCACCGGATTACAGGGTACATTATAGTATACTGAAACACATGATTTAGCTGTGTACCAGTGTTTTACAAGGAGCGACTGCCTATTTGACCTCCTCAAGCCAGTTACCTGCACCATCTATAATTCATCAATCAACACTTATAGAATGAGTCGAAAGAGTAAAACACTATTTCAATTCAGTACAAAAATGCTAAATATACCGTGCACTGGAACGCGGGCAGACAAAAAGTAAAATTCTATTTTTTTCTGATGAAACGTCAAAAATATTCCAGTTGAATATAACGCAAAGATAGAAAAGCGCGGGAAACGTTCAAACTTGCCGGGCGTGTTTTTTTTTGGCTTTTTCAAAATAATTATTTTTAAGTATAATATAAGATCAGTAGCTGTAATATATTGTATTATATTTAGTGTATTAGTGTAAATATAGTTTAGTTTTGTAAATTCCCTCATTTGGTAAGTCAACTTTAATTATTTTATAGAGAGTGGGATGAACGACCCGCCTGATCCGGGGGACTTTGTCCCTCCGGCAGGAAATTTTGTCACCATCCAGTCCAATGAGTCTGGCATGGACACAGATGGGTCCACCTCGACCCGAAGTTTAAAAAGAAGCAGGATGTCTATCTGCAAACATTGTAACAAACGTCGTCGTCGACACCAAGGCTCGGACGCAGTTAGTTGTGGTTGCTCAGACACTCAATTAAAGGAAACAGAAAAAGAAGTAGGGATTACTAGCGATTCAACCAGCAAACCTATTATTAATACTTCTATGCAAATTAATGCCTCCCAGAGTGCCATCACCCCTGTAGGACGTAATACATATGATAAAAACGACTGTGCACCATACATAATTCATGTTCAAAAACAAACCTCGACACTGAATGATGGTACCGCCTTGCATCCCATTACTTTTGGGAAATTTTTGAAAAAAAACAATATACCGAATATAATCAATGGAAGTGTGAAGCGCATAGGGCGTAACAGAATTTCCCTAGCATTCTCAAATTTTGTAGATGCAAATACATTTTTAATTAATGATAACCTTGCAGTAGAAAACCTTAAAGCATTTATTCCAACATTCAACGTCACACGGATGGGTCTAGTTCGCGGGGTTCCTGCAGAATGGTCTCCAGAGGAAATAATTAGTAATATTTCAGTACCTATTGGCTGTGGCCCTATCCTAAAGGTGAGACGGCTGAACTTCAAAACTGTGATTGAAGGCTCTGTTATCTGGAAACCTACACAGTCAATTGTAATTACCTTTGATGGCCAGGTCTTGCCAAAAAGAATATTTATGTGCTACAACGCCCTTCCCGTAGATTTGTATATTTTTCCAACAATCCAATGCTTCAACTGCTGTAGATATGGTCATACAAAACTACAATGTAGATCCAAGCCTAGGTGTTTCAAGTGTGGTCAAAATCACACAGGCGATAGCTGTGAAAGAGACGAAGATTCTGCTTCCTGTTGTATGTGCTCAGGATACCATTTTGCTACTAGCAAATCTTGCCCTGAATTTTCGAGGCAAAAACAAATAAAAACATACATGGCACAAAATTCAGTATCCTATGCCGAAGCTATGAAGGCACATCCCCCAGTAAGCAAATCATACGCTGAGACCCTCCTTTCTTCCCCCTCTAAAAACTTTTCTAGTAAACCTGCTATTTCGCCAGTTAATAGAATTCCAAAAAATAATGACTCTTCGACTACTAGTTACAAAAAAACCATATTCTTAAAACCTCGTTCCCCTCAAAAACCTGTTTATGGGTATGATAAAGATGCTCATAATGCTATTATTAAAGAATATAATGTACCACAGCAAGCAAATGGTTGTGCACTCAGAAAAGAAGAAAACAGTGAAACAACAAATAACTTGACCACTAATGAATTTATTTTAGCTTTAATTCAACTTCTTTCAAAGTTTAATATTTCACCGTCCAACGTAGCTTCTCATATGAATCTTATTTCTCTTCCCATTAATAATGGACAAGCTGACCAATATCATGCAGTGGAATTGCCGCAGCCTAATAAGTAAAAAATCGGATTTAATTTATTTACTTAATAAGTATGAACCCTTAGTTTTTGCATTAGCAGAAACCTGGCTCAAGCCAAATCATGTTTTTAAAATAAATAATTACTTCACTATTAGAAATGACAGATCTGATGGGTATGGTGGAGTAGCTATACTCATTAAGAACTCTATCCCTTTCTCCATTATCTCTTTACCCTCTCATAGTGAAGATATTTCAATTGTAGCTATTAATGTATTTAACATCTGTGTAGTTTCTGTATACATTCCTCATCCATCTTCCGCTCTACTTCTTGAGCTTAACCATCTTTTTTCCTTTCTACCAACACCCTTATTAATATTAGGGGATTTCAACTGCCACCACCAACTGTGGGGTTGTTCGATATCCAGTAACCATGGGGATGAACTACTGGACATAATAGACCAGCAAAACCTTTGTATCCTGAATACGGGTGCTCCTACACGACGCTCTGCTCCCAACCAAAGTGTAAGTGCTATTGATCTATCCATTTGTTCTCCTAGCTTAGCCTCCTCTCTAACTTGGTATGCGCTATCCTCTACATACGGTAGTGACCATTTCCCAATAGTTATTTCTACCCCTTTTTCTAAGCCAACCCGTTCTAGAAAAACATCAAACCTTAAACATAAAGTTCCCGATAGGAATAACATCAGTTGGGAAAACTATAGAAACATTACTGACTCAAAATTTTCTTCTCTACCACCTGTTTCTAATGGTAATGAAAATATGTGTGCTAGGTCTTTAACTAATTTACTAATGGCAGCAGCAGATGAAGTTTTCCCTGCTAATAATAATAGTTGTTACTCAATCCCTAAGCCCCCATGGTGGGATTCAGAATGCACCGATGCTATAAGAAAACGTAAAGAAGCTGAACTAAATTATAATAATGACATGTCCGATACCAACTTTGACGCCCTTATCACTATTAATTCGGAGACTAAGAAACTTTTGAAAAAGAAGAAATATGCAGGGTGGCAGAGTTTCTGCACAACAATTTCTCCAAATATCCACCCCACTATAGTATGGCAAAATATACGTAGGTTTAGGTCTGCATTTGCACAACCATCTCCTCCTATTCCCAATTCCTTAGCCTCTGATTTTTTAGATAAACTAGCTCCATCGTGGGCTCCTCAATACGTCAACAGCACACCGCCAATATCAAACACGTCTGAATCTCCTACGACTTTGGATCTCCCGTTCACCTTAAATGAATTAAAGGGCGTAGTACACAATACAGTAGATTCTGCTCCTGGTCTCGACGGCATACCATACTCATTTTTTTCCAATCTTAGTGATAATGTTCTTAGCTATTATCTAAAATTGATTAATTCTGTTATGCAAACGGGGAACATGCCATCTGAATGGAAGTGTCATACGGTGTTGCCATTTTTAAAACCGAATAAAGACCCTTCGGACGTTTCTTCTTACCGACCAATAGTCTTATCCTCAGTGTTAATCAAATTAGCAGAACATTTAATAAAAAACCGTCTTGAATGGTACATTGAGAGCGAAGGATTACTGAGCAGTTCGCAGTACGGTTTCCGAAAAGGGAAAAGTACTACCGATTGTATAAGTATTTTAACCACAGATATCCGGTCATCTTTTTCGAGCAATCAGTCTACAATTGCAGTTTTCTTAGATATAAATGCTGCTTATGATAATGTTTTACTTTCCGTATTACAAACCAAATTAAATGTCTTAAAAGTACCATCCAATCTTTCCAATTTTATAATCAATATTTTAGCAGATCGTACTTTATATATGCCTTTTGAAGATAATCACCTGTCTCGCAAGGTATGGCGGGGGCTCCCACAGGGATCTGTACTTAGTCCACTTTTATATAACATATATACATTTGATTTAGAATCATCCATAAATAAGGAAGTAAAAATACTGCAGTATGCCGATGATCTACTGTTATACAGTGCAAGTAAATCCATAGAACAAGCCTGTTCTACTGTTGTTTCGGCTTTATCATCACTGTCTTCATGGCTACATTTGAATGGTTTGGAATTATCCATAGCTAAATGCGCAACTGTTGTTTTCACCCGCAAAAGAATTATACCTCATGTAAATGTCACTTATAAAGAAGTATCGATCCCTGTTAAGGACAACTTCAAATACTTGGGCGTTATCTTAGACTCAAAATTAAGTAGCATGGCACATTGCGATTATATCGCTAATAAATGCGAAACTCGCCTAAATATGTTGAGGTGCCTCACAGGTGTTTGGTGGGGTGCGCATCCTTTTTCCCTTAAGCTTGTTTACAACGCAGTCATTAGAAGTCTTTTAGACTACGGTTTATTTATTTTAGAACCGGGAAGCGTCAAGGCCTTTAAAAAATTGGATAAAATACAATCGAAAGCACTACGTATTATTTCGGGTGCCATGAAGTCCAGTCCAGTGAATGCCCTCCAGGTGGAATGTGGGGAAGCCCCGCTACATCTTAGGAGACAGTTCCTCTCCGACAAATATTTTTTCAGAATATTACAATTCTCTAATCACCCCCTCATCCCAAAACTGCAACTTCTAGTGTCTGAAATTGAATCTTCGAGCTATTGGTCCAACAAATCCCCGCCCTGTTTAGTTGTAAGTTATAAGAAGTTTATTTCCCTCTGTTCCCCCACACACCGCTCAAATAAGCTCCCTTTATTTACCGTCAGATATGACAGTTTACACTTTTTTCCTTCAATAATATACAATTTTGTTAGTAAATCTGATCCCAGTGTCCAATCACGATTTAACAGTTTAATATCCGAGCATTTTATAAATTTCCATCACATTTATACTGATGCATCCAAGCCATCTGTGAACGAATGTGTAGGTGTAGGAGTATTTCACAGCCAATATGATATTGTTCAAAAAGTCAAACTTCCCCCCGAGACCTCTGTTTATACGGGTGAATGTTTCGGATTACTCAGGGCAGTCGAATACGTTCGCATATTTAAACTAAAACAGGCTATAATTTTTTCGGACTCATTAAGCGCTCTTCAAGCAATTGCCAAATTTCCATTTAAACAAAAAACGCAACTAGACATCATTTTTAAAATAAGGGAATTAGTGTTTGAACTTCAATTGCAAGGTTTTCAATTACAGTTCATTTGGGTACCAGCTCACAATGGTATCCACGGTAATATTGTGGCAGATACCTTGGCAAAGGATGCGGTGCAATGCGGTGACATGTTCCCATATAAAAACTACTGTCAAGATCTAATAAATTTACCAAAATCCTTTCTAAAGAACGCCTGGCAGGAGGAATGGCACTATGGCAGCAAATTAAAAGGACGACATTACGCTCGAATTCAACCAGAACTCCCTGCAAAGCCTTGGCTCCTTAGAGCAAAGCTTAGTAAAATTGAGACGTCAACGTTGACGCGTATGAGATTGGGACATGTTTGTACCCCAGCCCATCTCGCCAGACTGAAAATTGTTGACGACCCCGTTTGTGAGTGTGGCACAGATGTTGGTGATCTTAATCACATTATTCTCTCCTGCCCTTTATACGATCGCACTTCCTTTATAGATAGTCTTTTATCTCTTGACATCCCTTTCCCTACTTCCATTACTTCCTTACTTCATACTAATAATATTAATGTTTATAAATATATAGCTACCTTCATCTCATTAAATAAAATAAAACTGTAAATATGCTTCTAATCCATTTCCCATCCTCTTATGTAATATATTATGTAAATACCTTTTTATACTGATCCTATATCCTCCAATTTGTCCAAAATCTACGTTCCGTTTTACCGCTACACCTTAAACCCGTTTCCCTACCTTTAACTCGACACTGGCTAACACAAAACGTGAAGTGCCAAAACAAGAAAAAAAAAAAACGCAAAGATATACATTTTATACATCCAGATATTTAGGTAACATTTTTTAAATATACTTTTGCGAAGAAGCACAAGAAATCCCAACGAAATTACGAAACAAAGAATATGAATAAATGTAATTACAGCGATTTTATTCACTAAGAACTTCCATGCCTATTATAATAAAACTCTACTTGATGAACACGCAACAGTATCCTCAGTGCAATCTTATCATTTCACTAGCCGGCTGACTGGATAAGTTAAAATCTTGGAGATGTAACTTTTTAGGCATAACAATCAAATGAGTAGCCTCTACTTATTTATCATCCTGTTACTACATCATTTTTTTTAATTATTGTTATACATATATGAATACGTTCAGAAGAAATTCTAAGTTAATTTCTTAAATTATTTTTATCATTTTCAATATTATTCAGTTTGGGATAAAAGCACTCTTTGTATCATCGTATTTAAATAAAATATTAATCATACATCTTGACTATTCATTATTGTAAAGGATATAAGTTACCTCAACTGATAAAAATAAAACAGTAGGAACGGCAAGACCTGGTCCTAGTTTGTTGCAAGATAACTTTATTGAAATCAATAAAATTCAAGTTATTTCCGCAAAATAAAAACGTTTTCAAGCACAGCATCGAAATTATTTGAAATCAAAATGAACGTATCCAAACATGACGATGAACAAGTGCGATAGCTTTATGGGGACTAATCAAGTTAGACAAAGAAAGCACTCTCGTGAAAATTCGTTTAGGCTTCGTTTCGTCACAGGATTTCATTGGACGAGAATGGAAGAGGGTGGCGCATGCGCGTTATGCCGACGCCATCTCTGCGACTACTGTGCCTATTATGTACTTGTTCTAGAGTAAAGTGAATGCTAATTCGTGGTAAAAAGTGTGAATAAATCATGGAATTACATAGTCGCGAGTGAGATCAAGTGTGTGTTCACAGTGATTGAACAAGACAGTGACATCACGGAGACTTCGCCAACGGCGGGTCATATCTTGCGGAAGTTTCTTTGGCTATAGCAACGCATATTTTTTGCGGCTATCTCTGCCGCGAGCTGCTACACAGGCCTTATTTCATGGGCCTCTCTCGATTTAACAGCTAGTGGTAACTCCTCAACACTATATATTGACCGTTCATTAGCGCCACACGTAGAAAGCGGACTCACAAGGCGGGCAGATCGGTCCCCGCGTTCTTGCGCGCGTACTGCATATACGTTTATTATGTATGAATTATTGTTGTGGGTCAAAGACATCGCGGTGTGTTAACCTGCTACGAAAACAGTGTCATAAACCCGGCTAACTTTGTGTTTCAGCTTGTGTACGGCCGGCAGGCGAGTTTTAGACGCGTTTGAAATGAATTCTGCTTTAAAGCCGGTGCTGCCCCAGCCGGGTGTGCCGCAGCCGGGCGGACAGGCGAGCCCCGCGAAGGGGAACGTGGCCACTGCCAACCACACCGTAGGGCACCCGCAGGGCGCTCAAAACTCGCTGCACCACGCCAGCAACAATCTCGTCGGCCAGAACCTGACGCACCACGCGCCCGCGCCACCCCTGCCGCACGCGCCGCCCCCCATGGCGCCCGTGTCCGCCAACATGGCGCAAATGGCACAGAACATGAGTCACCATGGCAACCTCTCACATGTCACCCAGAATTCTGTTGGACCTTCGAACTTGGCCGCCAGTCCCAGTAAAGGCGGAAATCCAATCACTCCCCTCAGTCTTGTGCAGGACAAAGCTCTAGCTCTTACACGGACCCCAGAGAAGAATGAGCCTGATTCTACTGGCCATGCTAACGGTACTATTGAATCACCTAAGTCTGGCTCGAATGCTCCTTCTGCATTAAAACCTCAGAATCCTGAGTCCAACAAAGATAAACTAGACATTGCAAAGACATCACCAAGTACACCAAAACCTCCTGAAAAGCCAGCCAGTGCCCCAGGCACCCCTCAGAAGTCAGAAGCTGCTACTCCTTCAAGTACTGTTGATGGTCCATCTCAACCCAAGTTGGCAACAGCTAATGAGCCCCCAGAGAAGTCACCATCTAAGCCATCAGAGTTGAAGCCTGCACCAACTGCAGATGTTGCACCAACACAGAGTGACAGTAAGCCTGTGCCAGAGTCAGCTAATGACAGTCAATTACAGGAGAAGGCTCCAACACCTGTGAAACAGGACCCTCCGGCAGCTGAAAGTGCAAAAGTTGAGAATGTACCAGAAGTGAAACCGGAAGAAAAGAAAGAAGAGCCTAAAGTTGACCAGAAGCCGGCCGCATCAACTGAGGAGAAGAAGGAGGAAGTAGTTGCGGACAAACCGGAGAAATCTGAATCTCCTAAAAAGGAAGAAGTTGTTGAAAAGGTGGCTGAAAAGGTTGAAGAGAAAGTTGAGGACAAGAAAGCTGAACCTAAGCCAGCTAAAGTGGAGTCTAAGCCGAAGTCTACAATGAAGCTTGCAACGGTGACTCCACCAATGAGAAAGAGGAGACAGGTGTCCCCTAGTAAGACAAGTGAAGGGCCCAGTCCAGCTAAGAAGCCAGCTGAAGGAGAATCCACTCCAGACACCAGAATGAAAAGGAATAGGACAAAGGTTTGTAATTTATTTTTGTACTTTATTTTCCTAATAATTTCCCAATAAGGTTGTGTTGGAAAATGCAAGGTTTATTTATAGGCTTCATGAGATTATAAATATTGCAACTTTTTTCTGCCAGTAGTACAAGTTGTGTTTGTCTTTGGTCTTAGAAATGCACAAGTAATATTGGTGTTTTGAAACATAATACAATCTAGGCCTTCGTTGCATTTGTTTACTAACAAACACTTGAATAGAAATATTTTTTTTTTTAAGTTATTGAAAGTATTACTTAAGTGTATGTATACATAATGATAAAATATTTTTGTTTAGTCCATAGTAGTTTATACCTGACACACTTTTAAAAGCTTCATTCATGAATCATCATAAAGTTTGACCGTCTTATCAGCAATTATAATATGAATGTTTAGCTAATCACTAAGTAGTGCATGCTTCTACAATACCAGTCTAAATTAGCTCTCTTTCTCTCATGATTTCCATCATAAGATCCAACACGGTAGCAATGGGACTATCTGGACAGAATTCAAAATTAAATAAGAATTATTCAATTCGGCTTATAGATGAAGTTATCAGTGAACACATAAAAAATATATACACTGTTGAATTGAGAACCTGTTTTTTTAGCAAGTCGGGAAAAATACAGACTAGAAGCTTTAAAGTATTAGGACTTTTTTATAGACGTCTGATTTTGTTCAATGGAAATGGCGCAACACAAAAGCTCACTTTATATTGCGCGTCATTTTTTTTTTTACTTTTCTAGAAACGGGACGGATCTGTCTATAATATTATTTCTATTACACTTGTTCACATTTTAAATGTATTTAGACAACCAATAAAGATCCGTCCTTAGAATACGAAGGCTTTTCGACATAGAGCTCATAGCATATCGTGGCGTCATTGAGACTTCTGACTATTTTGTTTGTACATATAGGATACTTTTCACGTGTGCGGTGTAAACAAGCTTAGCGTTTCCCGCGGTCTTACGCGCGTCTACTATACAGACAAAGACACTCTTTATTATTAGTTACAAAGCATATTTTTTGACGACTAGATGGCGTAGTAGTTAGTGAACCTGCCCGCCACGCTAGAGGTCACGGGTTCGATTCCTGCTTCAGTCAATTTGTGTGAATGAACATGGGTGTTTGACTTAGTCTGGGTGTTCCAATCTATAACATCTATGTATTAACAAAAGAAAAGTATATAAGTACCCATGTTTAGTTTGGGACTAGATGACGATGTGTGAATTTATGAGGAAATATTATATTATAATATCAAATATATTTTTATACTTGCATCCCCTTGTCGTTTAGGTATTGCATTGTCCATTATTGACAAATAAATTAACATTATTTTTATTCATTTTATTTTAGCAGTTGTAGTTTATCTGTTTTTTTCTTTTGTGGTTAAAAGACGTGTTGCCCGGAATTTTATCTACTTTCCGGTTCGTAAAATCCAAAGCGGTGACCGGGAAAAATCCGATTGGTCGTAATTAGTAGCATTCCTTATCAAGCGCGTATCGCAAGCTCAATTTAACAGTTAGTATGGAAATAATTTGACACCCTTACCTTGTAATTATTTGTGTAAAAAGTTGGAGTAGAGAACAGACTTTTTATGAGTTTTCTCGAATATTAAGGGCCAGTTTCAAAATGTCCGAATAGCCATTACATTTTTATGAATTATCTACCAAATAAACTAACTGGAACTTATATGTGTGATACTACTCGTATCCCATCAAAATGTTGATAACAATTTGATTATAGTTTATTTTTAAAGGGCCGATTTAAAAGAATAAATTATAAGTGATAAAAAAGTTGATTTTGAAAAATTGGCAGTTTTGGCTTGATGGCGTCTAACATAGGTAATGCAATCTCGCTATTTAAGAAAAAAATCGCGAATGTTCCATGAGTGTATGGTAAGCATAGCTAGAACTGAAAATTCTTTACACAAAAAAAAAACTTCAAAACGAAAATAAAATAAAACGTGACCTTTTGTTATAAAGTTTAAGCAACTTCAAAACTAATTAGAAGTTAAAAACAATTTTGTATTTACGTAAGTCTAAAAAACTTTTAGCTTTTGGCCTCTCATTGAGCTTAAACAATTTGGTACTGAGTTACCTCAATGAAATTTGTTAATTAGTTATGATTTGTAATAATATATTAAAAATCAACATTAAGAGCCAATAAATAGCACAAATATTTAAAAAAAGAAACGCGCGGCTCTGATATTTTTGTGTGTACAAATAAAAAAAAAACTATATAATATAACCTTATTACTAATATAAAAAAAAGACAAAAAGTTTTTAACCCACAACTGCCCTATACAGGTATACAAAATTATTTCGCAACATTTTTTACCCCCAACCCGCTAGTCTATTGTCACCACAAACTGGACCCGCTTAACTCCGTCAAACAAAGCTTTTCATACTAACATAATGACGTCACCCTTAGCAACAAGTCGATTGTAAAGACAGTATAAGCGACAGGTTGCCGTCTATCGGAGGAATTAATCTATTTCCCTCATTTCTATGAGCACGCGAAGATAACCCAGTGGAACGTAGCGTATAGTATGTATTGCTTTTCGTACATACCTAAAGTATTGCAATAACATATTGTTATGAAATCGTAGATTATTTACACATTTGGAAGTTGACCTTTTCTTAAAAAAGGCGAATTAAAGAAAAATAGATAATATTGTAGGTGCGTTTAGAAGTTTTTCCCACGTTTTTTTTATACGCTTTTATTTTTTGTTTGTTGAGTCAATTTTGAGGCACTTTCCGATAAGCTAGCAGGCTGAAATTTTCAGGGTAGCTTCAAACTCGATGACAATGCAATTTACAACTATAAATACGGCGAAAAGTAAAGCTCTCGTTATCTCGTTTGGTGATTGTGGGGTTGATTTTTGTTCTAGAACTCATTTCCGCTTTTTCAATTAGGTAAATTATTTTCTAACTAGCGAAAGGGTTGAATCATTTCAAGGATTGCTTGAAGGTCGTTAGCGGTATAAATCTAATACAATAATGTTTATTAATCGAATTTTATAATTTTTTTGTTGGTATTATTTTTGTAATAAATGTTGTTTTTTCTCAAACTTAAGTTTACAATTACATTTTACGATTCAAATCGGTTATGTGTGTAAGGGCATGACATTACGCAATGTACCGTTATTAGAGATTTATTAGGCGATAAAGTTTAATGATTTACACATGCTCCCGAGGTGAGTTTTTCTGCGACTGCGCTTTGAGTGAACAGAAAACTTTGTTAACATGTAACAGGTTGGGGTTCGATTAAGTTAAGCAAAAATATAACATTGCTAGAGTTTGGTTGGTTCGTCTTCACGTGAGGCCTAGACTTTTTGGTATTGCCAATTTTTCTTTGTTGCATAGATAAACGATTGAAGTTTTCACAAGCTATATGAAATTGGCACTATTACTAAAGAAGACCTCATCTCCCAAGTATCAACCATCAATAGATTTTCAACCTTATAACAATACCGGAAGATTAATATTCGATTGCTAAAATTTGAGAGATACGGGTAGGTTGACCTGCTGGCGTCTGTACCATTAATTGGTTACATAAAAAAATACTTTGTCCTATATTACTTGGAGGGTTAAGCAGAGTTCCGTATTATTTCGTTGTTATTTTCATGTCATGAATAGACATACGCAACTACGACACACTAGACGTTGAATGTCTTAAAACTGGTTTCAAAGGGCGTCTTTAAATGTTTGTCTCCTAAAATTGCAGGAATCTGAAATCAAACTACATACATACTTAACAGCCAAACACCACCAGGCATAGTCTACAGAATAAAAAAAAACCGTCAATAAGTTTTAAAAGCTGTGCCACTTTGAATGCAATCACACTGGATTGAAAATCAATAATTGTTAACCATAAGTCATGAGAACTAGGGCACTTTGGCATTGGCCTGATTACTTATTGCATGCTGTAGGGTTAACTCAGGTATTTGCATAGAGCTTAATGTTACTTTTAGAACTTACATTTTGGAGGAATTAGTACAAAAAACTTCTGCAAGAAAGGGTTGGCATATAGCACCCTGTAATTATTGACATTTTAATAAAATTGTTAGAGAGTATGATATTTTGCGCTAGGGTGTTTCAAATTTTTTCAATAAGTCGGACGCCAAGAAGTCTGACAACTAGTCTTACGAAGGGGTATCGGATTGCCTAGATAGGGATATGGGTTAAGCAGGTCTGATGGGCACTTACCCCAGGTGGAACACTGGTATTCAACTGCACCCAGTTAAACTGGAAGCCAACCCCAATATAGCTTGGGAAAAGGCAAGGCTACAAACTTGATTGATAAATGATAATACAAGTTATTAGGTTATTTTTATTATTATTTTGATTTGGGGATTTTATTTTGACTTCTTGGCAGGTCACTTCTATAGGACTTAAGTACTTGGACCCGAGTCGACTCATTTTTACCTTTTATACACTCACAAATTATCTTACTTGGGGCCAGTTTCACAGGTTGCTGATTAGTCCCAGATAATTTATCTGGCAGATAATTTCTACAAAGTCTGTTCCATTTTTTTAATGTATCTGGTAGATAGTGTTTATCCGTAACCTGTGAAACTGGCCCTTAAAGGCCTATTTTTTACATTTTCAACGTTGTACTTGCTAATTGAGTCGTATTATTTCAGGTGCAGTTGTACCAGTCTCCGACTCCTGAGCTGGCGATGGCGACGAAGCTGTCCGCATCGGCCGGCCGCTCCACGCCCACTAAACCCAATGACGATAAACTGATTGTCTTCTACAAGTATGTGTACTTCTTGTTTAATGTTCTTTTGCCCTTTCTAACGTTCTAGCGTTGAAGCATCTGCCACTTAATAAGTATTCTTAAATAAATATTAAATTAACCCTTTGACCGCCACCGTCACGAATATGTGACAAGTCAAAAAGTGCACGGCACGGTCACGATTACATGACAAAGTTTGAAAGTTCAACATTAATAGTCAGTTTTAATTGATATAAACGCTTGTTCAACGCTGGTTGGTGATGTGTATCCAAAATATACTAAGAAAGTATATACATATATATACGTACATAATATAACTTAGAAAACTTGCATTGGTACTTGCCTGATTTGGAATTGAACTCGTAAACTCAGCTTCTTAAGTATGAGACTTGGCTGGTTTTCGAGTGGTTATAACAGTACTAGGTACTACGACGTCTATATTGTAATTTTTATAATATACCTACAGGAACGAGTACTTAGCGGTGCGCAACGCCGAAGGAGGGTTCTACGTATGCCAAGCGCTGCAGAACGTGTACCGTACCACTCGCAAGATCAAGATCCGCTGGCTGTCCCAAGACAAGACCGCTGATCCGGCTGGCGAAACTTACAAGCCTGACTTTTATGACGTCACTGGTGAGTTGAGGTTGCCCTTTTTGACTTATAGTGAGTTTCAGGTTCAGAATGAGTCTGTTATGGACATATCTTTTTGTAAACTGATTTTGTGAGCATTGATTTATTTTGGACTTGCTCAAAGTTGAATTTGGATATTCAAAGTTCTGATTTTTACTTTAAAATGGGGTGGTCTTCAAATGAATTATTTCGTAATTGAATACGAGTGATATAACAGCGGAGGTATATTGTGTGTGCGCAGACATGGAGTGCGTGCTGACGACGCTGTCGCTGTCGCGCGCGGCGGGCGGCGCGCTGCTGCTGCGCGCGGGCGAGGCGGCGCGCGCGCACTCCATCCTGCAGCGCGCGCTGCGCCACGAGGCCGGCGCGCCCGCACCGCCCGCGCTCACAGAGGAGCACCCCGACGGACGTGAGTGCCCAGCCCTACCGCCCCACTCACTACTTCCCGCAATAATGTTCGCGGTGTTCCCATTGCAATATTGCTAAACGCTACTGTAACATTGAACTAGACCATCTGATGTCTACAGTGGACCTCTCGCTGTACAAAGACGAATCGCAATTAGAGAAGAAGAGCCGCAAACGAAACAGTTCAAAATCATCGCCGAGGGCCAAACTCGACAACTCTAACGATTCAGAGGTGAGACTTATTATCGATATTTTTGCTTCCCATCACTAATACTTATCGCTTTTTTAATTCTTAACTCTATCTCTGGCTATTAAAACATTTTATTTCGTTCTACTGCATTTAGCAAGATTGATCAAAGCGTTAAATTACACGCCTGTCCAAAATGCACTGCTCAACTTTAATATTGCGACTTGACAAAAAATACTAATTATTTCTTACTTAAGGTAAAAACGACGACTGATATCAGTTCCCATACATTATTACATTTTGCATTAAAAGTTTATCGAGTACTTGAAATCTCAGAATTTTCGGAGTTAAACAAAGTGTTAAAAATTTGTTAAAGGAAGACAAGATCACGGTCACGATCAAGCTACCAGTCGTCGCATTCACCTTAAATCAATTATTTCATCCGTCTATTTGTATGGCGTCTATTATATTAACCCATATTCTAGGTGCTTTGTTAGTTACAGCTCACAGCCAATATCTTTGCCCCTCTAAACTCACCGATTTGATACTTCGCCCTGCGCAGTAGTGTTTACTTAATCTGATTGCTGTCCAGTCCCTAGCCGCCATTTTCAGAGGGTCTGAAATATTCGACGTGGGCTGTTATTTATACCGGCGCGATAACCTTTCGACCGCCACTGTCACGTATAGATGACAAGCCAAAAAGTGCTCAGCATGCCACGGTCACGATTACATGACAGACTTTTAAAGTTACATTAATAGTCAGTTTTAATCGATATAATTTCAAACTCACTGTTATATTGCAGGTATTTATGGATAAATAAAATTCTTAACTTGGCCCTGAGGCCACTTGAGGTCTTTCTTTTTTTGACGTGGTAGTCAAAAGGTTAATATTGGTCGAGCTAACAGCCCCGGCACGTTCCACCTTGTTGCAGGAATCGGCGACGCCCGTGAAACGTGCGCGGTCGACGCCAAAGCGCAGTCCAAAAAGCGCTCGCAAAACTAAAGCACAGACAAAATCACAAAGTAACAATAAAAGAAAATCTTCAGGTAGTACGCCCGCTGTGGCAAGTACAAGCAAGGTAGGCATTGTACAACGGATTTATAGAAATGTACGTATCCGCCATCACCAGTCATTTACATTCATGTTCGACAGTGAGTATGTGTGGTGTGTCCGTCTCGCTCGCACGCGCGTGCGGGTGGACCTCGCTCTCACTCGCACGCGAGCGGCGATGTCTGTTGGAGACTAACTCTGTGGTATTATACGATGATATTATGATTGTGTGTTGGATTAGTCATTGAATAACTGTTTTCAGTTGTACTAAGAACTTATTTTTGATTATGATATTATTTTACTACTTAAGAGTTCTTAACGTAACAAAAAAAAAATGTATAATAAAAAAAAAATCTCTTGAAATAAAGTTCCATCACAAATGTTAATGTTATGGTGAGTATATTTTTTACAGTTTTTGAATCCACAACACGACTTGATGTTGCTGGGTTTGGACCGTACACGTTTGAAATACGGTCACGCAAAGCCATTGAAGGACTTTATTATTCGTGCCATTTTTGACGAGCTCATCGCTCATTATCATGGCTCTGTCCTTTGAGTAAATTCTGAAAAGAAAACCAAAGATGACTTAGGTTTTTTTGCCCAAAATACCGCAAATTAGTCATTTCGATGTAAAAATACGTTTCCTAATTATTAAATTTAATAGTTATTTCGACTAATTCAACATACACAAGTACTATAACTCAATAATAAACGAAAGCTCCAACAGATACAGTATGTGTTGTATAAGTGCAAATGTATTAGTTAGAAGAGATTGTTACGATGTGTGTTGAGAGATTTTTATGAAATAAATTTTGTATCAGATTTGTGCATGCGGTCAGGATGTTTATGATATACCATAGATTTATGCTCAAAATGTAATAGTATTCGCGCTCGACTTGGCGGGGCACTACCGTGCCCCCCGATTTACTTTATTTGTATGTGAAGTCAATTATTTTTTGTGTAACAATTCTTAAAAAAAAAAATATTGAAAATATTGAGTAAAGATAAAAAGTCATTTATTCAAAGTAGGCTGAAAATCAGCACTTTTCGAAGGTCAATTCTACAAAAGACAGCCCCAAAAACGCCCGCCCTTCACCACTTCCTATGTGTTATCGCTGGGAAGAAGAAATGGTGGAACAAACTCCCCAGCAACACAATTCTGTCTGTATGGTTTGAAGAACCGATTTTATATAAAACAAAGTATACATATACACAAAGTACACATAACAATACATGAAGTATTAAATTCACTAAATATCTAACCATGTTGGCTAACACACATCTTTCTACCCATACCTATTAAAAAAATAATTATTATTATTAACTCAAGCAGCTACAAAAAAAAAACAGGTTAAATATATTCTATTGCCTCCATTTGGGGTAATAAGTAAAGGTATATACATGGATTGTGCCCACCAACATGTGTAAAGGTTTTGTGAAAACGGTGAACTAGGACCACAATTCACAATACAAGTAAAGCAAATTGTATAAACTAAGTATGAAAGAATATGCAGTCAGTAAGACGACCTGGCATCACAAGCAGCACCCGTTCACGAGCATAACGCGAGGATCAGCCATCGCCTCCCTCGCACATTTTTGAGGGAGGGAGGCAACCCGACCGCCGACGCTACCGCAAGCAATGCCTTCTAAGGGAGCATGACGACTCACTGCTGCTCAACAATAAAGCGGATAACACTATTAAGTTAGCAGTCACTAGTAGACCATTTTCAATACTGCAATGCAGCCCATCGTAAATAAACTAAACGACGAGAGTAATTTGTCAGTGATAATATAAAAAGCATTAAGAAATTAACAAATAAATTGTCATGGATATAATGAAAATTGTAAGAAGAAAAAAAAACACATCAGATTACAATGATAACCTTCAGGAGCTGCCCTGTGTTTAACATGAGGACCAGCTGCATTTATCGTTTATATAGTCATTAATAGTATAGTATGCCTTCTTTGTGAGAATAGATTTAACTTGTAGTTTAAATTTATCAAAAGGCAATTCTAGCAACGACTGAGGAAGTTTATTATAAAAACGAATACCCAGCCCCACAAATGATCCATGTACCTTGTGAAGTCTGTGAATTGGTACACACAGTTTATGCTTGTTCCTAGTGTTGATACTGTGGACATCACTTTTCTTGGTGTATAGGTGAATATTCTGCCTAATGTATAATATATTGGCAAAGATGAATTGCGATGCCACAGTAAGAATACCTATATCCTTAAAAAGCTCCCTTAACGAGTGTTTGCTACCCAACTGATAAATTGCACGAATAGCTCGTTTTTGTAATATAAATATGTTTTCGATGTCTGCAGCTTTGCCCCATAGTAGAATACCATAGGACATCACGCTGTGAAAGTAACTAAAGTAGACTAGTCGAGCTGTAAAATTGTCATTCCGCTATCAGTAAAAATATTCCAAAAAAATTCTTGTCTGTGATAGATTTCAGTCAGTCGTTTTTAACATTAATAATGTCTATGGTATATTGTATGATGCAAGTTTAAATTTCCAGTGTACAGTGGTCGGCATTATTTTGGGTAAAGGTATTAATTTATTTTCTTTATTCATTACGTCATTTCACGCATTCAGTCCCATAAAATATGCATTAGCGTTATATATTTTTTAAATAGGTGCATATTAGAATTTTGCAATACAAAAGAAAGATTTCTTTTACCAATCGTCGCAATCACTTCAATGAGATTGATCAGATTAAGTATTTGCTTAGTACTGGGGGCACGGCAGTGCCACAGCAAAGTCTCGATATTTTACGTGAAATTAAGTCCAAGGTCTACACATAAAATAATATTATAGTAATAATTTTCACAATTGCTGACTAACAATAATAAAGGTGCTAAAAGTTAGGTTATCTTATAGTTTATGGGTGAAAAGGATGCATGGTGAGTGCATGGTTATTCTGTGTACAAAGCTAGTTAAGTTTACATTATGTTTATTATACAGCGATATTTTTATTTACAAAAAATAAGTTCGATAGGGTATATACAGGGTGATTTTCAAAAATAATACAAAAAGAAAATTATATGTGATGTAAAAATACATGTTTATCTATTGAAAGGAAACTATAAATTTTCCTCTCTTTTTTGTGTAAATCGTACTTTTCTCTAAATCCTTTTTAGTAAGAATAATTTAGTAATAATCGGAAAAGCATGTTCTAATTAAAAAAAATGATTAATATCTAAATAATTATATATCATATTCGTATTCATTCATATTCACTCATTTCATCGCTTGCTTTTGTGTTTAAAATGTATTACTTTAATTAATATTATTATTTTCTCCTTGTTTAGCCTATTTTCTTCTATAATTTTGCTATTATTATTTCAGTTTTATCGCATGCGCGTGTTGCATGGGATTACTATTCTTTCTGTGAAAAAATATATTATGAAATATAATTCAAAATTGACACTTGCTATATATTGACGCAGTTTTATTATGGAAACCAACAACCGACCAATCAAAAATATTGTAGATTATATGTAATTTTTATTACTGAGTAAAACTTCTTTATAAGACAAAAAAATATACAAAAAAAACAAAGGAAGGATTAGGTTTTCCTGTTATACTAACTTCGTTTAATACTAAAATTTGTATTATCCTTCAGACTGCGACGGCGGTAAGCGACAAGGCCAAGGCAAAAAGTACGCCGGCGAAGCGAACGCCCGCTAAACAGAAGCCTGATACGCCGATGCCTACACCCACGCGCAAAGGACGGAGAGCGGGTAAGCATCATATTTTGTATTTGATAAATCTATATACTTTGATAAAATCGATATCGAAAATAAAAATATAGTTTTTAGAACTTTTGTCTGTTTGTCTGTCCGGGATAATCTCAAAAAGTACTGAACGGATTTGCTTCAAATTCGGCATGAATATAACTAAGAGGTCGGGTCAACATATAGGCTACATATTATCACGCTATCACTACGGTGGGGAGTCCCACGCGGACGACGTCGCGGGCATCAGCTAGTGATATTTATTTTGCAAATAGGTTGAAATCAACATTTTTACACGTCAAGACATTATTTTTTTTATAAAAAACGAGATAGCTATAACATACCTTAAGAAATGTGTTGTCATACGGCAACTTATTAAGTTCTTATCTCGACACAAATTTTCATTACCAAATGAACTACTAAAAAACTACTAAAACCCACTATGTTGCTTCTGGAGGTCCCTGTGTGCCAGGGCCGCGGTAACTCTTATGAGCAACCCGCAGCCTAATCAGACCGTGGTCCTAAGGGCCCATGACATTGCAGACATCTCTCTAAACTTTAGAAAAAACATTTAATAAGCACTTTTCACTTGCTTCCAGAAGTAAAAGCGTCGCCAATAGTCCCGACTCCCTCAACATCGACGGGTAAAACCACCCGCACGCCAAGAAAACCGCCCGCGAAGAAATAATACATGTTGTGCTACACAGTCGAACAGTTCCCTAATGAACGAACACTCTGACCAAGTACGTATGTTATGTACTTTTAAGTGTCTTAACGTTAAACTAGGTTCGGCCCGTTATTTTGAAAGAAGAGTATTGGATAAGGCTGGTCTGTTTCTATTATTTGTTACACTGACTGGAAATTGGGTAGGGATATTCGTATTTCTTAGTACAGTCAAATGAGGTTGGTGTGATGCGAGTTGTCGCTGTATCTAGCTGTTTTATATAAATTTTGCGCACAGATAATTAATGTTAATTTTAATCTGAGAACGAATCAACGTCAATTTATAACATAAAATAATCCAATGAATCAGAATTCACTACCCAACTTCCATTTCCAGTGAGGATCATGAGTTGTAACTTTCTAGTAGATATTTATTATGGGTCACCTTCTGTCTGCATAATCATGGTTTATTGTAACTTTATTTTGCTGGAATCTGGTATAATATTTACTTACTAAACATATTTCTTTATATTATGAAATGAAGTACATTGTAATAATAACAGATAGCACAATTTGTGTATTTTTGCTTTCAATACGTCTATTTGATAAGTTACTTGTTTATAAGATTTAAAATAAAGGAGCAATGTTTTGAGTTCTGTAATTTTATGGCAACGAAATCTAATTTTTGTACGTGGTCACACCGCGACCGAGGCCGCCATATTTGGCGGGGAAAATGGTGTTGAATGTATTTCACAATAAATATTAACTTTTGTTATTTGTAAGAGCCCAGTCTGTGTTGCCATGTTGGGTTAATTATTATGTCTTATTTTAGGTTTGACGAACTATCTGATTTTGAGCAGTAACCTGAAGCAATAATAAAATTTTGCGTACTTACACTACATGAATACAAACTCGCGTAATATGGCGTTTGGGAATTATTGAACCATGAAAGTTGACTTAGCAATATTTTGCTAAACAGCTGAGAGATTAGATATAGAGCAATGTTCTACCTCGGAATTCGATATATTTAGGGCATTTTAAAATGATGGATTTTTATATTAATTGAAATTTTAGAAGAATTATAAGAGTTAATCGTGTAGTGTAAGACGGCGATAGCGTAATAGTGAACGTTTGACATCACAATGAATATATTCTACTAAATAAATTGGTTAGGCAAGTGGAGAGCGAATTAACAGGTTAATATAGTTTTACTAACGCGAACTAACTACTAAATGTAAGAAACTTCATTCTTTGTAAATATTTACATTTAAGGAAATGTTAACAACATCATTTTTTAGGGCATAACTACATTTATTCGCAGCGTTAGTTTACATTTTGAAATATTCTAACATTTTGAGATTTATCTGGATCTATTGTTGTCGCGCTGTACAGTTCAATTTGGTAGCATATAGCAACATTAACTCAATAGACATAATGTTCTCACAAGTTTTAAACATTTTAACGTTAGGAGCATGCGTATAAATGTAGATAGTCCCTTATACGGTAACGGTCGATGTGACAAAGAGGTTTTTCGCCTCTAAAATTAGGCAATAGATTTAGAAGTTTCTTTTTTTATTAAATAAGATTAGGCTAAAAATTCTAAAAGTTTGCGTAGTATGAATTAGGTATTGCGTCGAAAATCTTGTATATCAGTACAAAGAATTTAAAATTTATCAGATAATGATTTTTATCATTGGACGTTTTGCTTCACATAAAAATATATTTTGATATGATCAGTGTTTATTTTTGAATTAAGATATAGAAAGAGTGCTGTCGCGGTTCGTGGGAACTAAACTGTCACGTTTCAAACTACCGATGATGTAGAAGAAATTTCAAAAATGTCTTCGTCATAGTACTATGATTTTTTTAAACCGTTCGGACCAAGCTTTTTATTGTGAAATCATGATTGTAACATGTACAGTCGTATACCAAATGTTATAAATTTATCACTGCCTGTAAAAAAGTAACTTGAAATATGAAACCTTGTAGTTAAATGAAATATATTTACCACTATTGCAACAGTGTCATGTTTGTCTGTACACAATGCAGCTCGCATGTTCTAGCAACGAGTGGTACATTCGCGCTGCGCGTTGTCAGACACGGTGACATGGTTGTACGCGGTTGGAAACCTAGATTCTACATTTTGTTACTTACATGACTATTCTAAGATTGTTTATACATTTGCGGTGAGGTCCCCGTATATTTTTTGTTAAATTGTTTTCAATTATACCCTTACGTTGTTATCAATAATGAGCTCGTCTCGAGCGTGAGAGTGTGTGTGAACATTAGAAAATCTAAGTACCTACATTTTAGGTGGTATCTTTAAATAGGTTAATTTCTTGAAGAGAAAAGAATAAGCTTAGAGTATAAATTATTGTGTGTGTATTTTCTGTTTATAACGTGTACCTACTGAGTGGAACGAATGTTTGCGACATTGTCATGGCACTCTGGTACAATAGTTGTATAACATAATTTTAGCGTTTTATACAAAAAAGATATCAGTTTGAGAGTACTATTGTAACAGAAAGTCCACAAATTTATATGCAATTTAAAATAAATATAATGATTTAAGAAAATTATAAGTGTTCTTATTGTGACCATCTCTTGAAGACAGTGTGTATTACTAATGTAGGACCAAGAGTGTATATTCGGCCTCAAGAATGGAAGGCTATCCCAGTTCTGATGTAGTATTAAGGTAGAATAAGAGTACAGTACAGCAATTCTTTGCCAATTATGTGTTTAGTAAATTGAACTAGTAGGCTGATTATGTCACTTAGGCAGATGCAATGTTCTTAACTTTTGTTATCTGGATATTGTCGGCTACATGAAGGGCTGACTGTACAAATACTTTAGGTAGGCATCTCAAAAGGTCTTGCATAAAAGAAAAACAAGATTTACAACACTTAGTTTAACATTTTAATCATCTTCAACATTCTCCAAAGGGTATTCAGTCATGATTAATCCTCTGCTCCAAAGCGCATCAGCTAAGCTCAATTTGTCAGAATCACTAGGGAGGTCAAGATTTTCCACAGCCACATACTCAGGGTATGTGGTTATCAGTGTCTCTATGCCTGGTGCTAATTCTTCTTCAATTTCAAGATAAGGTAATTCATTTCCATGGTATTCCAAAGAATTCTCCACATAATAATATACTCTAATTTTATCTTCTGAGACCATTCTAAGAATATTCTTGCGTAGTAGTCTTATTCTGGTGTCGGGACATATTTCTACTCTGTTAGTGACTACTCCATTCTCAATCATTACATCGGAATCTCCAAATACTGTAACTGCCTTTTCTAGGTCATTTATGACAGGTGGTAGGGCTGCATGCTGGTAGTTCTTATGCATTTGATCTACAGCATCGTCTATAGGCAATGTTTGTTTAATTTTATTGAACAGTGACAAAATCATTTTAGTAATTTCCTTCTTACGAGGTGTGTCTGAATCTGAGTGTACCAGACCAAAATGATCATAGATGTCAAACGGAAGCCCCTGTCTCAACTCTACATTCTCAGATATGGCCATTTGTAGAGCTGCTGGCACTAATTTCTCAAATAAATCTGCCCAAGAATGCTTTTGATACATGCTGATCGTAACATGCAGAGAGTGTTCACCATCTATTGTGACTCCTTGGTGAATATATCCCCTTGGGAAATAAAGCATATCTCCCGCCTCTAAAGTCACTTCTAATATTGGCTGGCCTATTTCATCTTGTTCATAATTCTTTGAAGAAACTCTTGGTAGTACTTCACCCTCATTCAGAGGTTTATAAACACGCCAAAGTTTCTTGCCTTCAGTTTGTAATATGAAAGCTTCTATATCATCATAGTGTGGAGCGAACCCTTGACTATCCGGAGGTGTTAAGTAAGCATTGGCACCAACAAAAGAATTGAAAAATTCTTGCATAGCTGTATTCAGTAAGTGTAGTCTAGGAATATATGTTTGTGGATTTAATAATCGTACACTACATCCATTTAAGTAGAAATCCCAAACTAAATGTGGATGAGCTCTACCCTCTGGATTGTGCGTCTGTCTCTGACCATCAACATATGAAGTGACATCAATATTTTTAGTGAATTGAATATGTTCGTTTCGAAGCATGTCGTCAATTACAGGTGTGGTAATTATTTCTTTGTAAAATTTAGGTTTTCCTCTAGCAATATGCAAGGGTTTTTTCTCCCATACGTTTGCGAAGAACTCGTCAACATCATAGGGTGCGATCATCCACTTGAATACTTTCAGTCCTTCTTCTACGCTGTCTGTTTCTACAGGAGTGAATTCAATGCTGCCGTTGCTAGAATGTGAGCAGACTTCATCTGCTGATTCATGGTCCGACACATCTTTAGCAGACGCATTAAAAAGTACTGGCACGTCTTCATGATTGTCAGGTGCATCAGAGGCATTTAAAACCTGTTTTGTTGACTTTTTAGCTGGTGTACCATTTGTTTCAGCTTTACTTACACTAGATCTGTTCTTTTTATTTTGCTTCTTCTTAATTATGTTCTTTGATTCTTTCGCTTTCTTATTCTTCTTTTTCAGCTTGAGTGCGAGTTCTATTTGCTTTTTCTCGTCATGGAACTGCGGCGGTAAATGGCGCGTAGCGGCTTTTGGTGAAATGGATTGTTTTTTAGCTTTGTTTCTCTTCTTATTCTTTTTCTCTTTGTTTGATGTAGTGTTTGCTTTGTACATAGCAAATGCAGATACTGGAGTATCCATTTCGATAAAAATGGTTATCACACACGTGAAAACACAATGTTTTTTTGTTGTATAATTACACTTCTTTCTATAATACTTTAAACTAAACTACGATGTAAAATAAATCCTTGATCTACCTTACTTATGGGATATTAGCCATTATTTATGATTAACAGAAAATAAAATCATGCCGGCCAAATGGCTACAGTTTTAAAGTGAGGTTATATTTGTTGTCAATTTGACATTGACGTGATATATGTATACTTCAAATACGTTTCTTTTTATGCAAATAGTATTTTAATCTTGACCGTCACGTTAAAAAAAGAAAGGCATGCCCTTAGCGCCAAGCTAACAACTCATCCATAAATACCTACGTTACAGTAGTGAGTTCGGAATTATATCGATTAAAAGTGACTATTAATTTTTAACTTCAAAAGTCTGTCATGTAGTTGTGACCGTGGTGTGCTGGGCACTTTTATTGTCATCTATACGTGACTGTGGCGGTTAATATGTTAAATTCCTAGTAACAAAATTCCGGAAAATTACAGTTATGATTCTCAAAATATCCATTTTTTTTTATATTTAAATTCAAAGTTACCGTGATACGTTTCTGGACACATGTTCTAGGGATTATTCCGATTTTGCAATACTCTAACGTTTCGTGATGAAGAACTTAAATGAACAGGCGATTGCTCAATGTGAAACTACACAGGTACCTAGGTACTTACTCATTAGAATCCAGTTAGACTGGAATGCGCCCCAACATACCTCGGAAAAGGCTAGTCAAATCTAAATTGGACTAAAAATAAGGCACCGAGACCTCCCTTTTTGACTGGGCAGATTTTCTAGTTCCCAAAGGAAGGTGGTTAAATATATCTGCAATACACACACTGCACTATACATATAGTTGATGTAGAGTCACAGCTATGCATATGAATAAAACAATGACGATACTTTTTCAAGCTGATTTATTTACGAATTACTCTTGATACAGTTTTGTTCTATAATGCGGTTATCCATTGAAGGCAATTTGTGTTTTATTTTCTACGCACTACGATCTATTTTCTATGAAAACTGATACAATGGTTATGGAGATGTACGAACATACGTTTACATGCTTAGTGTTACACTTAGAATTAAGTATATTTTATTTAGGTAATTATTTCTAACATTCAATACATTCTTTTTCATACTTTGTTATAATAATATTAATTTATATTCTCTAAGTGATGTAGTGCTTAATGCTCCCTGTAAATTAATTTTGAAACAATAATTGAGAACAATATTTTTTCGTTGCTACAAGGGAGAAATAAAACGTAGATATAAAAAAATATACCATTCAGTAGCAAAATAATTTTAGTACGATTTAACTACTATAAATATGGGTGCGAAATATATTTATATATTTTCATAAGTTTGATTATATTGTCATTGATTGCATTTCGATTCAGAATTATAAAATTAAAAATTTATTGATTAGTAAGAAAGTTTTGATAAACAGCAAAATAATCCAACTATCAAATTAATGAGAAGTTTTAAGAAGTCACAGCCACACAGTTCTATGTGAAGTTTAGAAAAGTAAAAAAGGTGTGGGCTACCAACATCTATGTATATAAACATTTTTTATTCCAACAATATTTACTAAACTAAATACACAACTAACTATAAACGATTTTAAAATTTTGATTATTATAATTTATATATTTTCCATAATTTAAATTTATGCGCTACCACCCTAATATAAATTTATTTATCTTTATGAAAACATTTTATGTTGAAGTTCATAATTAATATAATATATTGGATTTTTATATCTATAGATACATAAATATTTTATATTAAAAATCCAATGAATTCTCTACGTTATTGGTCATCTATCACACATAATTGATACGTAATTTTTTTATAATATCTATGCATATTTTTTATGATTTATGTAGCATAATATGAATAGCGTATTGAGTGACACATTTGCATTATAATTCTTTTTAAAGACATGAAAGGTAGAGGATAATTCGCGATCAATTTTTCCATCTTTCTTTGTAAAACTCAAAGTAGGTACAGAATGTTTATGATATATAAAGTCTAGTATTTTTTTGATATGGCAAGTATTTGTTGTTTTGGTTTGTGACCGTTACTGATATGCCATTGATTTGATTTGAAAATGGATATCATAGATATAACTTTAGAAAAGTCCTTACAATTTAGGAATGTAAAACGTATACGTATAGAAGGACATGTTGTTAGTCAGTCTGTTTATATACTACATTGTTTTCGTCATTGTTTTTGCTATGTTACAGTTCGCAATTCGGCAAGTACAAACCTCTTAAAAATGAATTAGAAAAGTTTGAAAATTTGAAAAACCTCTCAGTCTTATTATCGCAGCTTTTACCAACAGACTTTATGAAACATTCTCTTTTAAAGATTACAACTTAGAATATACATTTTCACACATATTTAGGACGGTAGTCGACTAAGGGATCGAAAAAGAAAATAATAGATACACACATCGGAAAATTTGACATTAACTTATCACTAAACTTCAGGGAATTAACTTATAAACTAAATATTACAATAATGTTAACTAATTTATATAAATTTACTGCGCCTGTTCATCTTTTTTTTTTATTTTCATTCCATTTTCAAGGAATTTTGACATGAGCAAACGTCGGTTAGTAACGTCGGCTGCTATTTTTGGGATCATTTCACAATGTAGAACATGTAGTTAGTTATATTTTTGAAACTTTTCCAATGTTCCATGCGCTTCAAAAACCAACTTTCAATAAAAAACTTATATTTTCGAGAACGTCAAGTTTCACAACAATTTTGGAGCGCATGGAACTAAGCCAAATATTCTTCCGAAGAGTGAGAGAGACAAACAACGAATATCCAATAGCCTCGTTCCACATTGCTCCATCCAACAGCACCAACTAGCCAACGGAATCACGACCGAGGTCAGAGAAAGCAGTTTAGTGTACACGAATATCGCGGGCATGCACGGGTGTGGTGTCCTCAGGACTGGGGCTGTCATCTAAATGTGGCCTGATGTGTACTACAGAGCGGCGCTGGTCGTGGTGGTTGTAATCATCCCTCATAACTAAGCCACCAATCCCGTACCCAGGGCCCATGACTCCAGAGCCGCTAAGTCGCATCTTTTCTGGGTCGTCGTCAAGCTTTACCGAAGAGAAGACCGTGCTTAGGTTCAGTTGTGGAATGTCGTAGAAGACTGTCAGTGTCAGCATCAGGAATGTCAAGCCGATGAGGAGATAGACTGGAAGGAAAATTCAAAAGTTAATTCAAGTTTTTCTTAAGACTGAAAGAGACACAATTTTCGCTGCCAAAAAAAGACATTGTAGTCAGATCTTAAGTTATATGTACATCCTAAGTATATCTTTGACATCAATGGTTGATTAAAGAAGATGGTTGTCTTGACGAAAACTAGACTATGCAATCTGAAATCCCAATCCGTATTGAGCAAGCGTTTTGATTACCGCTCAATCCCTATCTGTGTGAGAGGCGGCCTCAACCCAGAATTGGGACGATAAAAAGGCTGATGGAGTTGAAAATGTCAGATCTTTTAGCTCTGTCAAGTTGTAAGTCAGAATGTCTACAAAACTAGTCCCTAATATTATGATACAGTTGATAGTCTTATGAGTAAAAGGCTGATGACGTCAACACCTACATACAGAACCCTGTTCAATTAATTAATGTACCTAATCATTACATCAGCCCTAATAATTATGATTAACATATAAACTAATGAATAAATCACATTAATCTAATTTATATTCACGTTCGTCGATGTAGCTGTAATTACTATCGACAAATTCCATTAATATGAATAAGGATCGGAATTACTAATGTGAGCCTTCGGAATAACTATTTTTTACGGAGTAATGGGACGAATGTGTTACAAAGATTTTACTCTTACGTTAGCAAACATATTTTGACTTACATAATACTTCTTACGTATTAATTAAAACATCATTGTTATACAGACGTCGTCTCGATCGAATAATAAAATAAATTCTATGAAACATTGATAAAGTAATAATTAAAAACGTTATTGTTTGTATTTTGTATAAAGTTCGTTAAGCTTAATTGCTTAAAATAAGGGTCTTCATTTTTAATTGGTATAAAGTTACAGGTCACCGTTAAAATTAATGCCTATATTTTGCTAACAAAACGTTTTCTTAAGAATTGTTATCGACATGAATGCTGATCGAATGCCACCGTCACGTATAGATGACAAGCCAAAAAGTGCCCAGCACGCTACGGTCACGACCATATGGCAAACCACTTTATTATAAAACGTGGTCTTAAAAAATTACCGGCTTTAGTGCTAGGCTTAAACCACTATGTCGAACAAATTTAATGGCCTACCAACCTAACCTAACCACGTTTTATAATAAGGGGCTAAAAGTTTAAGATTATTAAGCGGCTTCAATGAATATGATTCCGATTCGTTACTATATTGTAGGTGTACCTATTTATGGATGAATTCTTAGCTTGGCGCTGAGGGCACGCCTTTCTTTTTCTGGCCGAAGGACGTCGTGTATAGAAAATTCCGAGGAAGGATACGCGACACCACGCCGACACTTCGTGTGCATTAGTTTTTATGTTTATTGTATAATTGTATGTATTAGTTTATAGATATTGTTTTGTTATTTATGTATTGTGTTTTCTATGGGCCCTAGTTGCCTGAATTAAAGTAATAAATAAATAAAAAAAGGTTGAAAATATTGCAAGCACAAAAATATACTCACAAGTGGTAGCAACTTTGTACAGCGGTCGGTAGGGCTGTCCGGGCGAGTCTCCGGGTATGTAGTCGCCCAGTCCAATAGTGGTGAGAGATATGAAGCAGTAGTAGAATGAGTCGAGGAAGTCCCAGTCGGGTTCCAAGTACGCAAACACGCAAGCGGGCACCACTAAGAAGAACAGCACTAGGGTTGTCACTGTAAAAATAACAAGGAAGAGTTTAAATATGGAATTAAGTGTCTTGTGAGTTTGTACGTGTGGGGGAATAGATGTATGGATGATTATTAATTTTCACGCTAAAACACTGGATGGAATGGATTTTGATGATATTTGACAGTAATATAGCTTCATCATCTCCCGAGCCTTTTCCCAACTATGTTGGGGTCGGCTTCCAATCTAACCGGATTCAGCTGAGTACCAGTGTTTTACAAGGAGCGACTGCCTATCTGACCTCCTCAACCCAGTTACCCGGGCAACCCAATACCCCTTGGTTAGACTGGCGTCAGACTTACTGGCTTCTGACTACCCGTAACGACTGCCAAGGATGTTCAATGTCAGCCGGGACCTACAGTTTAACGTGCCATCCGAAACAAAGTCATTGGTGTCCAAGATACACTTAGAAAGTACATACAAACTTAGAAAAGTTGCATTGGTACTTGCCCGACCGGGAATCGAACCCACGCCCTCACACTTGAGAGGTTGGCTCTTTAACCGCTAGGCCACCACGACTTTAATATAGCTTATATACCAGAATAACATACCTATAGGTTACTTTTTAACTTGGTCAATGAGGTATTCTCCTGGGATGTCTCTAATTATTCTAAGTGTAAATAAAATACATAATAGTCATCGGCCTTCAGACCTTAAGATCAGCTAATGAATATTTTTTGTGAAGATAAAACCTTTTTTCGTAGCAATGCTGTAAAGTCATAAACACAGCCAAGTACCATAGTAGTAATAGCAAAGAGCTGAGCTCTGACCTAAACCGAAATTATGACGTCTTCGGAAAATCCTTACCTATCATCATGAGATGCACCAATCGTATAGTGAAGGGGCGGTACAGATGGCCCAGTGCCGCGTTTAGAGAGCGTAGCAGTGCGGTGGCCGGCAGCAACAGGCGTTCCACCAGAGCTGACAGCAGCACCAGCGTCAGTGGGATCCCGAGCAACGCGTACATCATGCAGAACAGCTTGCCTGGCTTCGAAAGTGGGGTAACGTGGCCGTATCCTGTGGAGGAAAAGTTTTTTTAGATATCATATTTCTTATCGTATCTTGATTGTTAAAGCTGAAAAATTGATATCAAATGATCAAAATGTTTCAATCAAAAAGCGAATATCAATTTTATGTGGTACATCACACTCTTAAACTTAAAATGACACGCCTCTTGTCGCCCAAGTCAACGGGCGAGAAGAGTGAATGTTTTTCGAGACGAGAAACTCTCTCCATCTAAATAAGCCTTAAGACCATAAATCTTAGAAGGCTTCATCCATGTTCTAAATACCAAAGTCATGGAGCAAATAAGAAAGCAGTCACGAAGCCTATAAGATGGTGATGGTGATGGTATGTCTCCATCTCTTACTAATTACGTATATCAACAGTCCCAGATAATAGCAAAGATCTCCAAACTAACCAATGGTGGTGACGACAGTGGATGAGAAGAACAACGACTGTCCGAAGCTCCAGTTGGGTCCCCCGGTGACATTGCGCGACGCTGACACGCCGCGGTTCGACGCTCGCACCACCTCATCAAGCAGGAGCTCCAAATCATCGTCTGTGGAAAAGAAAATAATGTTAATGTAACAATTGTTTGTGCTTTCACACTTATTAAAAGCGGACTTTCTTTTTTTGACTTCATGGTTATAAAAAGTAAAATAAGTTGATTTATCGACTTTGACAAAAACGTCGTCGGAACCGCCGATTGGTAATGTTGTCTAAAAAAGGACATATGTATTATACAGATTGAGTGAATATGATGGTCTGTAGAATGTATGTACTCTTGGTATGATCTTGGAAGAGGCGGCTTTCATTCATAATCCAATTGTGATAAAAAGATGGGATTTTTTTTATTTGTGTTGGTCTGTATTTTGCTAGTATCCTTTGTTTTTTAAAGTACAAAGAGATTATTATTATGGGAGCGTCCATAAGTAATATTAACTTTAGCAGACGGTATTTATTTTTCTGAGTATGCTAGACAAAGCCTTACTTAAACTGAAGCAGAAAAATTCGGCAAAAATTACTGATAATTCCGTAAATTGATTAAAGTAATATTCACTGATGCATCCATCTCTAAATACCCGCTATTTATTTAAAAAGATTATCCAAAACCCATCAACTCAATCTAAAGGAAGACTTATATTAAATGATTTTGAGTTGAGTTTGAGGGGCTTCTCAGAATTGGCACAAATTCATAAAAAATTAAAATATTTTATCTTATAGAACTTATACCTAGTATTCTGGTGAAGGGGTTAATCGAATGACGACGTAGCTAATCATGCATCGACTGAGTTAACTAGAATCGAGATTTATATCGAGTTAGTTTATCTAACATCAACATAATACGGTCAGATCTCGAAGTACATTAAGCCACAGGTTTCAACTTGAAGATTATTGTAAGCCTATCCGCCCGACCTCGGAGTGCCCTTTGTTTGAATCGAGATACAACGTTTTGGAATTTAGATTAATCCCTTGACTGTCATTTGACGTGTATAATACTTTTTTGACTTACCTAGATATATATTTAAAAAAATAATAATACGAAAGTAGAACATGCCTATGGATAAAATTATGTATAAGTCCTATATAATATCTACGTATGATTAAAAAAATCGTTGCGACGATAATTGAAATAAAATTTTTGGTGGCTATATAATACCTTTTGACTTAATGAAATTATGATATATGCTTTCAATAAAATTAATGCTAAATTAAAAGCTTGAATAATGTATTATCATCAATTCCATTAAACCTGATACACAAACAATTTTCAATTAATGTTAACAAAGACAAAAGGTTGGCAACTCCATCGTTGCACGATTTAAATTAAAGCTAGCCATTAATCACAATTACGCATGTTCAAATCAGTGACACGCTATAAACAGTCATCATTACGTGAAAGTATTTTACGTTTAATTATTAGCTAAATAATTAACACTACGTAGGCTGAAAAGTCGTGGTGGCCTAGTGCTTAAAGCACCAGCCTTTCGAGTAAGAGGGTGCGGGTTCGATTCCAGGTCAGGCAAGTACCAATGTAACGTTTCTAAGTTATATGTACTTTCTAAGTTTGTCTTAGACACCAATGACTGATTAAAGGTGAAGGAAAACATCTCGAGGAAACCTGGACTATAAAGTCTGAAATCACCAACCCGCATTGAGCAAGCGTGGTGATTCAACGCTCAATCCTTCTCCGTGGGAGAGGAGGCCTGTTCCCAGCAGTGGGACGATATAAAGGCTGTGATGATGATGAGGCTGAATGGTAGTAGAGCCCTGGAATGGATTTTGGGAGTAACTCAAGCGCGTCAGATAAACAAATGGGACGATGTTTACATCCTGCTGAGTTCGTCCACGCTCATACTATGAGCTTTTTATAAAAGTGTGCAAGTTTAGGGTAGTCCTAAGATAAGTGAAAAGCTGGAAAACGTCAGATGGATTGATTACGAGCCAAACAAAGCTATCCTTCTCCGTGGGAGAGGCGGCTTGTGCACAGCAGAGAGACGATAAAAAGGCTGTGATGATGATGAAACAAAGCTATATTAAAAACATTTTTAGACTCCAACTAACATTTTCTCTGAATTGCTCGAACAAAACGGTTTATTATCTATTTTATTGTAGTCCTGATGATAACTCCACTACTATAAAGACAGATTAATATGATATTCGATGTCAGTGTCATACCTACAGTATCAATATTTGTTTTTCTCAAGTTTAACCATATAGATGTTCCTTTAAAAGAAATGGAAAGTCTGTAGAAGCTTTTCTCATCGCTGGAAAATTTGTCTATAATTTTATTCTCATTTTTTATTAATCTACAAATTCTAGAGCCAATTCTAGAGTTGTTACCGATTTAGCATCCTCGCCTCCCCTACAAAAATAAAGCGTGTTTGAACAATGTCGGCTATTTCAGAGTACTTTGTGGCTTGGCTGGTCCGTTTTCCCAGCCACCGCGAATGTGTATTTCATTTTGTATACAATGTATTATTCATTGCAGGGCCCGACAGGCAACCGTTCTTTGATGAAAATTACAACCGCTTGTAATAGCAGCAATTTTTTGCAAGATTTTCTTGTTAAAGTTAGAGTTTATTGACCTAAAATTTCTACTAAACGGTACTGTATAATTTTGTGTATGTATGACGCGAATTCAAGTGCATGCTATGCCGTTGCTCGTTGCATTAATAAAGCAAGATTGCAAGCGGAATGTCGCTGTCGCCTGTCGTCCCAGATAAATGACACACGGTTTTGTGTTTTATGCTGTAACTGACATAATATTAAAATGTTAATTTAGAATTAGATCTTTTAAACTAGTTCATTTTGTAAAACCGCAGTGTAAGCTTTTAGGATTTTTGACAAAGCAATTATAGGAGGTTTACGTTATATTTAAAAAGTTTTACGGCCAGTTTCACCGGTTCCTGATAAGTTCCAGATAGTTTATCTGGCAGATAATTTCTGTTCCATTGTTGAATTTATCTGGTAGATAGTGGCTGTGAAACTGGCCCTTAGTGAAAAAAAATATGAGAACTGAACTATCTAGGTACTACAATCTGTCAAATTTCCTTAATAGATTTTCAATTTTATCGCTGAAGCGTATGGTTCAAATCTGATTGATAAAATTTGACAGATTCAGGTAGGTTGAACAACTGGTGTCTGTACTTGCAAAAATAAATACATACATACTTGATAAAAAATACGGCCAATTACAAATCGAACTCGCCTACGAATGGTGTCTTAACATTATCTATGAAAAACCAACATTTGTTTGTTAAAAATTCACAAACCTACATTTTGTAACTATGTGAACTTGACCCTTACGGGTCAGCTAGACCCAATCCCTAAGATTAAAAGTCGCACCCTAAAAAGCGGGCTTTACTCGTAGTCCTAAGTATTAATTAATTAAGAGGCATTTTTCTCTTTGGCTAAACTCCTTGGCAAAAGTTTCTACATAAGAGAAATCCAGGCATTTCCACATTTTTTGTTTAGGTATCCATGTAACATTTGTGGTTACGTAAATAATTAATTTGTGAATGCACGAGGTTTTAACAAGGATATAAATATTTAAAAAGTTGACAGTTGAATATTTTCTTTGGAGTGAATTTCTTAATATATTTTCTACATTAAATTTCCAGGAGAGATGTTTAATTAAATGGTCGGAATACATTTAAAATATTAAAGTTGGCTATAATTAGACAACATTGGATTGGATATATTGTACTTATGTAGTTCGTCTACATAATAATATAGTATCTTTAGGTTTAGGGGCTATGTTAAACTATACGAAATAGTTGCCTTCAGCTTTTATTACGAGAGGACTAACAATTTTTTGAATATTAGATAGTTGTTCCACGCAGTTTCAGCACTTCCCTCGACCGAGTAAAACGAAGCCATGTCCTATCTATGGCTCTAGATTATCTGTGTCCCATTTAAATTTCGTAGTGTTGATTTTAAAGCGCGACAGACAGACATAGACATTAAATTGTGTAGGTGACTCAACCTCCTTGGTACGTTAGCTCCTACTGTAAAATGAGTTCTTATACGAGTAAAGTCTTGAGGAAAAGTACTTTATTGAAAAAAAGTACCCATTAAACGCTAATTAGGTTTAACAACATAAACTAACCGATAACCGGAAGATAGCAGTTAACCTTTTCTGAGAATTGATAAAGACAATACCTACCTACTTCGCATAGGTAGTTAAAGTTTCTCCAATATATCTCAAAGTACCACTAAATTAATAAAATTAATTGCTATATAATTGTAAACATGATACCAGTCTACGTAGTAGAGTGTCGAGCAACGATCCTGGGGGTACATTCGCGATAACCCCACGACTGGGGTCGGTCAATATTATGACATACACTGCAACTGACGTCACAAAATGGCGTCGAAGAAAGTGGGATGCGTTGAAATGAACCTTTGACATTTAACACTGAGAATGCTCGCATATGTAATGTTAGTCATGATAAACGGATGACTGTGATGATAACCTGAGGGTTACAAAGTACGTAATTTTCTTTTGTGACGTAGTAAAACACTTGATTGCAATTAATCCACTATCCGATTAACGCTCAATCCTTCTCCGTATGAGACAAGGCCTGTGCCCAGCAGTGGGTCAAAAAAAGGCTGTTCATGTTATATCCTGGTAGTCACTGCAAGATTGGCGTCATTCTCTGTAACTAGATATTTATGCAACTATGTATGTTGAAGATATTTACCTACGTATTTTATTTGATGTATGACGATATCATTTTATTTGCATTTAAGAACGCGTGTTAATTGTTTAGAATCATTGTGTGTTTACAACTTACGTAAAGTCAATAGTAAATAATACATAATTTTCCTTTTGTTTCCGCTTTCGTAGATTATAGGCTATTGCAAAATGATACTAGGAAATGTAGCTATACTGCAACTAATAAAACTATAAAGATTCTCAAATTACGGTCAAAATTAAATAACATTACAGACGTGTGTGCCGGCGCACAACAAGCTACCCGAAACTGTCACCTAATCAACTTATAAACAATATGTCTCAGCGATAAAGTTGAAAATCTATTAGCTTGATGTGCTAGCGTCTGTATATATTCGCAATAGGTACATGTAAAAAAAACTGAAGAGGCCTTACTGATTACATTGTTGATTATTAAAGTGAACACGTAGATATACAGCCAAGCATGTTTTGATATGTCTGTGTGTGCGTAAACCAATCATTGATATTTACTACGTATATTGGCCCTAAGGGCATTGCTATCACATCACGTGACCTTATCAGTGTAGAATAAATCGTTGTTAAGTGAACAATTGGTGGTATATTGTTATATATTTTAGTTCTAGTGCAGATGGGGTCGATGCATTTCCCGCTCGATCTGTGTTAACGCTCCCCAGCTGGGTCAAATGAGCTGTAGCAAGGTAATGCGCGGAGCGGGAGCGGAATACGAAGTTATTACTTTAAACCGACTTCAAAAAGGTGGTTTTCAAATTGTTTAAAGTTTGAAATGTGATAATAACCCCTTTTATATCAATATTTAGGCTATGTAAAAATCATTCCAAATTCATAAATCTAGAAGTTGCCAATATAGGGATTTTTAACTGAACCTATCTTTTATATTTTAAGGCTTCTTTGAATTTATCACTTATCACACACGGTCACCTAACACGGAAAATGTGCCTCCAAAAATTGTCTATCAACTGCCTAGCCTTCCCATTATGTTTGTGTATGTTCTATTGACATTCTCAACCCTTCTTCCCCCAACTTGACTCAAACCCAACATTTATTCCGTCGGCGCCGTATTCCGAAACATAGGATGGATGGGTAACATAACATAGGATGGAGCGGTAGCCTCCGCTCCAAATTAGGCCGCAAAGGCACAAAATCAAAATGTACCCTTATTAAGCTTGCTTATAACTAGACAAACTGTCTAAACATAGCATAATTTCCTTCAATAAAGTATTAAAACTAAAATTGCCAAAGACGATCAAACTATGTCAATATATAGGCTTTTTAATTAACCGCTATGCTCTCCGCTGTATTCCTACAGTGTAACCGAACCCTAACTATGAGATAGTTCTTGAGGTCAAGCAGAACGGGGGTGTGGCAGTCGATACGCGAGATATATTTTGTTACTATGGCTTGTGGTCGCCTAACCACCTCTGCACTCCTGTGTTCCTGGTACCTATTGCAAGAGAATTTGTGGCCGAGTGATATACGGAAGAATGGTTTAATTTATTGTGGTTCAATATTTTTTATTTTAGCGCATTTAAAAGCCTTGCGCTATTACTAAGCTATTATTGACATACTAGTATTTTCTCGTGGCTTCTCCCGTGTTCCCGGGAAACTTCATCCCGTACCCGGATAAAACATAGCCTATGTTCACCAGGGATAGTGAGTGTAGCTTCCCAACAGTGAAATATTTTTTCGTAATTCGTTTGAATGTCTGTTTAGATAATCAAATATTTCCTCCTTATATTAGTAATGAGTAAAGATAAACCAGTCAACTAACCCTTAATTTATGAATTGTTTCAAATCACAAACGACAGTCCGTATGATATTACTGGACTTTTAAGACGCACTGGACAAAATTACATACGTTATTAGTTTAGTAAATTGGAAATTGCTACTACTAGACACCCTTCAAATAAGTAACAAATACCTACACGTAAGCTCTTTGAAATCGGTGACTTTTACCAAACACGAGTTTATCAGAGATCTTCGAGGTAGTCAGCGTTCCGGCTCAGTGAATATTGTGCGATGCCTTAGAACTATGATAAGTCATCATTTTATCTTTAACCAACCAAATATCTCGCTGGATCATTGCTACTAATCAAATTGACGACTTTATTTTTAACTACCTGTTCCCCCGCGGACCCACTTGCTGTCCGAAGGAACTACTTCCCACACCTGGGTAAAAAGAAGCCTATGTCTTTTCCCTGACTCTAGACTACGTGTCTACCAAATTTTATTTAAATCTTTCCAGATGTTCACGTGTGATGGCGTTACCAAGGGAAACAGGGATTAATTTTTATATACATTTTTCCTATAGTATTGTCATGAAAAGATTATCAAATTAAGATCTTATGCGTAACAATTGCACTTACAATATTATGCACGAGATTAATTTATGAATGTCCTAAATTGCTCGATTTTTGAACACAAGTGTACTTCAACAAATATGTTAGCAGGTGTTAACATATTATTTTTTGTACACAAATATGGTAAGTTACAAGGAATGACGGAATATTTTTTGAAGAAATTGTTATGTAGATTGAAAGTAGGCCCATTTTCTTTTGTCTGTTGTTATTGACACATTGCTTTCTTTTTGCTATTAGGTATATTTGATACCTTTTCCTTATTACCTTTTTGCTGTATTTTCTGTTCGTTCATTGGACACTATTTATTTTTTATGTATCTTATACATATATTTATTTGCTAGAATTTACGTACATTATCAATCATGCAAATACTTTAAGGTTACAGATCGCATAAATGGTAAATATAATTTGTTTGGGGACCTAAAGTTCAATCTACAGACGTACTACAATCTGTCAAATTTCCTTAGTAGATTTTCAACTTTATCGCTGAAGCATATGGTTCAAAGTTGATTGGGAAAATTTGACAGTTTCGGTAGCTTGATGTGCTGGCGTCTGTACAAGCACCACCAAGTTTCTTAAACGTCTCTTGATGTGATATAGTGAATTTGCAAACTTCTATATAGATACAAGCTAGTGTTAGTAGTTTTAACTCCAATATTAGCAATTTACAAATATGTATATACGAGATAAGTCAGAGAGTCAAAGCGTGGTCCTCTGCAATGCATATTGCACTTTAACTCAAACACTAAAGGTACGAATTTCAGTAGAGCTAAGTGGCTTATGATTCATGCAAGCGCCTGTCATCAAGCAACCCGTTCAAATTTTGAACTCTAAGCGGTTGTGATAAAATTCAATATGCTTTATAGTGATGTTTAAGTTTACAGTAGCGTCGCATAAGACCTGTATATTTTCCGTAGCTTGCCTCTACGAAGTTCTAAGAAAAAGAAATATGAAGTCTAGAACTCTGCATGAACATAATATGCGCATAACTGAAAATATTATTTTTGAAACAACTATACAATGAGTTTATTAAACTACATTATTTTTCATAAAAATGATGAACGTAATAACAAAAAACTAGCCAAGTGCGGGTCGGACTCACGCACGAAGGGTTCCGTAACATTATACAACGGTCAAAAATCTTAATTGTGAAATTTTTGAATGGGAGTCACCTTTTTGGAGTGGGAATCATCAAATAATTCCTCCCGCTGTGGAGTGCAGCTGGAGAGAGTGAGCAGGCATGAGCACAATTAATTTTATTTGCATAAAATTTATTTACTATGAAAGAATATATTATTATGTTAACATTTCAAGCGTATACCTGCTACTGTTATCAATATTGAGCAAAATTATAAGAACCAAAATAAGTTCCACCATATTGTTTTAAAATGTAATCACGTCCCGCGGTTTTCGTGGCTAAGTACCTGCCTACACAGATGCAAAACAAATGAGATGGACTATGTAGGTACGCTAAACCCATTACTGGAAGTGCCAAAAGCGAGGTTCTACGGCCCACGCTTCGCCAATGCGTGGGATATCTAGATAGTTACAAATCCTAATCAATCAATTCTTGTCGGAGATGGTTTTTAAATTGGATTAGGTACTATAGAACTTTAACAACATACATTTTTAAAGAATTGTTGTCTCATAGTAAAAATTACGAAATATCTTGCACTTAGGTCAGGTTGCTCGAAGCTCGGTTACGTTAACTTTAGGGTTAAATAAGTAAAATTAACCGGGGGACCATTTTATTAAGGCAATGTTCTATGAGCGGTTACTTTAACTAGCGGTCAAATAACTGGTTTCACAGCGGTAAAAAATCTCATCGAAAATTAAAGGGCGAAACTGTACTGAGAACACTTTCAACCCTCGTCAAATTTAACCGCCTTGTAAAATATTCCTGGGTAGGTAACTGAATGCGAAGATAATCGGCTTATTTTTTTTAACCGTGGCCAAAATTGACAACAGTAAAATGTTAACTTTTATTTTACTGCAATGTACGAAGAACCGGACCTAAATTTCATCCAAAAAAACTAATTGCAATATTTAAATGGACACCTGTCATTTTTTTATAACCAGCACCGGCATCATTATTCAATTTTAGAAAGGTCACTTGAACACTAATTCACACGCAAAAAATCATAAAAACTAAATTTAAATTCACTTTTTATTCTAGCATACGTTGTTCATTATTCATTGAGCAGCCATCTTTATTTTATTTTTCAACATCAGGAAAAGCTTTGAATAAAATGAGAATTCCATTTGCAATCAATTCTTTGTTTTCGTAATAGAATAAAAATAGACGGATAAGATTGTGTCTGTGAGCAGTGATCGCTCGCTTACTTAGTACCGACTCAATGGGCTGGCAACATCGGTGCCCACATCACAGCCTGGCAATGCTTTGATACCTCTGCATTCGGCGTACTCTGTACCATTTATTACTCGTGTTTACCGGCCTATTGTATGTTATCATTCGCGTTCTTGAAGCTAATATTGTATTTTTTCTATTAGTATTTGATTCATAAATAAAAAATAAAGGTTTTATTTGAATTTAGGCCGCATGAAAAAATATGTACAGACGCCAACACATCAAGCTATTTTATTTGTCAAACTCAAACACATTCATTCAAACTTGGTTGCAAAACACTTCAAAATGAACAGACCAGCTGGTCAACCTACTCGAATTTTAACTTTCTGGTATTGTGATAAGGTTGAAAATTTGGTAAATAAATTTTACAGATTGAGGTAGGTTGATGTGCTGGCGTCTTTACAAAAGACAGAAAGCGCCCAAGACTCAAAACGCCCAACCATCTTTTTTGCTGATAAACTGGTCCGATTTTATAACATTGATTATCAAAATCAGAACCGGTTTTAAACATCGGTCGGTCCGTTGGTCACCAAAAAAAAGTCAGCCATCAATAAAAGCAATGACCAAAAACAACTGCTCATTAATACTTCCTAATATTCCTTTTAATAGTACTCGTAATACAATATCATTTGCAATGACGTAACGTTTGACAAATTCCTAAACGTTAATATTACACAATAGATATTAACTTAAAATAATCTACTTTTTTACTGTGGGCCATATTGAGTAAACCAGTTTTCCCAAATGAGTGGTCGAGACGACTCGTTCAAAATTTTGTTGGTCAACGCTTCAAATATTTAATGGTAGGCTTACGACCTTAACCCACGTGTTTTGGAACAAGGCCTTCTTTTTTTAAAACTGGTTTGATAGAATTAAACGACTTTTTATAGAATGTTGCTATTTGAAACTCATTAGGCATACCTTTTTGAAATCGTTTTTTTTTTAATATGATGGTATCGTTGATCGCTTTATTTACTTGCGGTTTCACATGCATCTCGGTGCCAGCAGATCAAGCTACCCGAAACTGACAAATTTTTCCAATCAACTTTGAACTATATGCCTCAGCGATAAAGTTGAAAATCTATTAAAGAGATCTATACAATTAAAGCAATACGAATAGATGACATAACAGTGTAAACAACATTTAAAGTCACAAAGTCAAGATAATGCAACCAAACACAAGTTTGTGTTAATTACACAATTAATTAATGCACAAATAAAATATATCAAGAACGTGTGCAACACTAAAAAACTTATGCTTATCAATACTGATATTGTCAAACTGAAGAGTTTGTTTTTTTGAACGCTCTAATCTCAGGAACTACTGGACCAATTTGAAAAATTACTTCAATTGGGATGATGACTAGGTCAAAATCAAAGTAGGTACTTTATCCTATTCATTTTGTAAGTGTCGTCTATCTGTGTATGTCAGTTTAACTTATCATTTGGAACCGAAAATCGTTTTAATTTTTTTGATACATAATTTAATCGAAATAAGGCGAAATAGGCTTGATGTGAAAAATCTGTGACGTCACAGGTTGCGTTTTCATACAAATTGCATTAGAGAGTAACCGTTTTTGACAATTCTATAAAAGTATTGAATTTGACTAGTTGTCCACATCCCTATTATAACATGGTAGGATGACTTACTTTCTCGCTTTTAGATTAACATAGATTTTGTTATCAATATGTAACCAGTAGCCAATTTAAGTACCTGTGTATTTTTCCTACGGCCTTTATCAATGAAAACAAAACACTATCACTGTTTTATTACAACTATCGTAAGTTATCTGACCTATTGTCCAATTATTGTCGAAGATAAATAAATAATGTTTAATAGATATACACATACAGATACTAGCTTACTTAGCACCTGGATAAAGAGTAGCCTATATGTTATTTTGATGTACCTATAAGCTACATATATTTTAGGGATGCGGACTAGGTCATAAATAAAATACTTTATCATATTCATTTTGTAAAGCATCTTAAAATAATGTCAGTTTAATTTATCGTTTTGAATCGAAAACTGGCTTGATGCGAAAAATCTGTGACGTCATATGTGGTGTTTTCATACAAATTTCATAGAGAGTAACCGTTTTTGATAGTTCTAAAAAAGTATTGAATTTGACTAGTTGTCCCTGAGAGTTGTCCGCATCCCTATTGTCAGATCCTTCAAAAATCTTTCAATAGGTTTTACGTGAATGAGTAACAAACTTACATCCATGCATCCAAACATACTTACAAAATTTTGCTTTCATTATATTTGTAGGTTTTTATCACGAATTACATTTGAATAACATACCTATTAGATTTATCATGCGATTAATACCTGTATATATGTACTAACAAGATTTTTTGTTGTCATTTTGAATTTTATCATAACATGTAAATATTAATAATATAGAATAATATGTTACTTATCTATGATAAGCAGATAATGAAAGGTCAATTGATTTTATTCGAAACGACACAAAGTTTAAAATCTTCGATAGTTAGATATAAATTAACAATTTGACATGATTAATATTACTAAAATTTGAATTTGACATTTGGATATGATGTCATTTTTTACGAAGCCTGCAATGGAAATAAACTGCTATAAAAACCGGGCGAGTGCGAGTCGCGCACTAGGGGTTCCGTAGATACCATTATCTATTAAACGGGCAAAGAAAGTCATATGTATATTAAAAACAATAACATGGAATAACAATATTGTTATATGGCAGCCCCCTAAAATAATAATTTTATTCTAGTTTTTAATATTTGTTGTTATAACGGCGACAGATATACATCGTCTATGAAAGTTTCAACTGTCTAATAATCATTGTTCATGCCTGGAGACAGGGTAGACTGACAGCGAAGCGTTAGTAATTGGGTCCCGTTTTCCCTTGGTTAAGGAATCAAAAAAAAAAATATTAATTTCAAAAATTGTGTAGGTAGGTACTAATAATTTTATTGTCAAAACTCAAATTCCTACAAGGTTTGGTAACCAGAAAAACACGGAGCATTTTAAAATATCTATTTAGGAGCATAACAACGTAGGTATCGATTAAAAGAAATCTAAAGAAGTCCCGTATAAGACTGGCCACATACAAAACTATTGGACCGCAACCTCCTTGCACAACGTGTTCGATCCTCTTTAATGAGAAACTCGTGCATTGTCCGGCAGTACTGCCGCAGCAGCCATTTCAAATATTTACCACAACTTGCACAATAGCGGTTATATCCGCAATATACCTACGGTTTGTGGGTAGCTGTATGCTGGGACGACATTTTATACCGATACTTTTATAGCTTGCACTCGCGGTTCCACCCTCGTGGGTAAATGTGGAAGCAAATATCATAATATGTCCCTCTTCTAGTTCTAAGCTCAGCTGCCTCAAAATTGTCACCCAACTCGGTTCAGTTGTTCTTGAGATATAAATAGTGTGACTAACACGACTTTTTTTTTCTAATATGGGTTGCTTTGGAAATTTGGTAGTTGCTTCACTGACATTGGAGGTGCGAGGTTAGGTCTATTATCCTAGTACATTTTATCATCATCATCCGGTCCTATAGTAAAATATTGCGTGGAACCTAATGTATTTCTTTCCATATATCAATGAACTCACTATTCGCCCTTTTAAAGCCTTCAGCCATTTTGTCTTTTATGTTCAAAGATTTTATAAGCCTACCCTCATTTAGCAAATTTCAAAAGAATGTTCGGAGAACTATAAGATACAAGAACATTCTCTGAAGCAGTTATTTGTCGTTTTTGGAACCTGAACTTTGACCTCCCTACTTAAACTTTACAATTAACTATCAAATGAACAACCACACTTGAATGGCTTGATTGTTAATAACTGATAGGATACTTGTCCTAAATTGTGAGCCGAAACAAAAGGTCATAATGAAAATATATTTACCCAAAATATCAGGATAACGCGCCATGAAGTCTTGCTTAGCCCTTATGACTTCGAGTCGTATCTGATTCTCCATCGGCGCTTCCAAAGCTGAGAAGACCAGAGCCCCCGACGCCAAGTAGACCATGTAGAAGACCAGGTAGAACAACAACAGAAAAGTGAATCTCGCTTTCCCAAACAACCTGCTCGTCGCTATCAAAGGTTGGAAAGGGGGATGTTCTTCTTCGTACAAAATTTCTCTCTCAACCACCATCTTCTTGTGGTAAGGAAACAGTTGGCTGTGCACGATCATGTCGTCATCACTCCTTGAACTCATGCTCCCGTAGGAGTGGATCCGCTTATACTTGTTCCCAGCCTGCTTCTCCATTTTTTAAAGTTAATGTCAATTTTAAACGCGTGAAACCAATACAAACTTTTTTCTTTTAATAATCAAAAATCCAATGTCATTTTCATAAGCACATTCCAAAATTAAAAATTTGAGTAACCAATAAAGAAAACAAATCACGATCGCGGCGCACTTTACCTAGCCGGCTTGTCGGTAGTCCACGGGGTTCCAGAACGCAAACCGAAAATCCCGGAACTTACGGGTTATTGGTCAACTGTACTTGAAAAATCTCTTCGGATGATTAGGTTCAACGAAAAGCGCGAATATTTCCGTCACTTTAGTATCCCGGCGACAATTTTCAAGTTTGAATATCACCATTTTGATGCATTTTAGAAGCACTGGTTGGGTTTAAATATGGCGGAAGCCTTAGGAACGTGCGGCGTAGACGTTGAGCGTAGTGGTCGCGACAGAGACCGTGCTTTGACTGAGCGCAAGAGTCGAGTCCACGATAAATTAAAAGGAAACGCTTCTATTGGGTGCGTTGTCGCTTCGTATTTGTGAAGTACCCAAGATAATACGATTGTGATAATCACGGAGTGCCTACACGATGTTTAAATAACGTTTTAATCGTAACGATGTTCTCTGATATGTCATAATAATGTTATTTAAAATATATAAACGATAAATATTGATATATGTTGTGAAATATTAGTATTAATTTGAATAAATTAATTCTTTGAATGATACCTATAATATAGCTCGCTGCTATGTAAGAATAGCCACTACCTATCTACCGAATGAATTAAAAAATGCTACAGAATTTGTATGAAGTTATCTACCAAATAAACTAACTGGAACTTATTCGTAGGTGGTGAAACAGGCCCTACATGTTTCAGAGTAATATTTAAGTTTTAATTGGCTATGGGAACAGGGAACTTCACGTTTGTCTAAACAAAATGGCGTAAACCGCTTATTTATCAACTTAACCTTGTAGGGAATGGGTAAAAACCACGGGATAAGCTAGTAATAATATAAAGACGTGCTATTTGTTTTTAGACTTATTTATTTTTTAGTATTATTTAAATAGGTACTTTTATAGTTTTTCGATGCTTTTTAGTTATTTATGTTTTCTAGTTATAGTTCATTAGTTTTAAGTATTTTTTGTTATAGCAGGTTTATTATAGTATTCTATAAGACGTTCTATTCAAATAAAATGTTTGGTTCTGTAGAGACTTCAGAGGCGAAGTAACTTCAAGTTTCGCCTGAAGAGGATAAGGACTCGTTATGAAACATAAATAGAGAAACGACCGGCTTCTTAAGAATTATATCAGGAAATCTCGGGGACTCTCGAGTTTTTATTTGTGTTGAAATAATTGGGGAATATTCGTGTAATATTAGGTATATAAGTGTGGCAGCTTACAGTTTTGTATTAAACAATATTATTTTATTGAAGGCATTCTGGTGTAATCATTTAAATGCTACAGAAGACAGCACATCAAGCTACCAGAAACTGTCAAATTTTCTCAAACAATTTTTGAATCATTATGCTTCAGAGATAAAGTTGGAAATCTATTAAGGAAATTTGACAGATTGTAGTAGCTTGAGGTCCTGGCGCCTTTACTGATTAGATCAGAAGTTAGTTTCCAGATATAACACTAGTAGATACCTGCATCCTGTTAGAGTGGAAGCCGACATCTATTTGATTATTAATTAATTTATTAATTAATTTTAAGGGATAACAACAGCGGTAATTCCTTACTATTAACTTAACACAGAAGACAAGCCTAGTTATCCACAGTATACCTACTATTCTATATACAGGCAGACATCATGATTTGTATAGGCTACAAAAACCTACTTATTTATAAAGAAGTGAAAAATATATAGATACAAGTACATATATCCACAAAAAAAATTAAAAGGCGTCGAATAATTCATCCCCATCGCTATCTACTGGGAGCATGCCAGAAACTGACAGCTTATTGCCACGTCGACGTTCACTTATTTAGCACCTTTATTTCTAGTATCTATAAACGAGTCCTGTATAATAAACAATAAATAATATTAGATTTTATAGGCTGCTAACCCTAAGGGTAAGTGGCCACGCGTTGGCCCCTCGACACTTGATACGGTAAAAGTTCATGTACCTTCGGATATAAGTGGTTATATATCGTATCACGTATTAGGTAGGTATCTACCTATCCGTATGTTACTTATTTGTGTTCCTGCTGATTATTAAGTACAGACGCCAGCATATCAAGCTACCCGAAATTGTCAAATTTGATAATAAACTTTGAACTATATGCTTCAGCGATAAAGTTTAAAATTGATTAAGGAAATTTTACAGATTGTTGTAGCTTGATGTGCTGTTGTCTGCGCTAGCTTTCGTTAGCGGTTTCACTTTTCCTGTAGCAACTACTCCATGCACTCGTATTAAAAGTAGCTAATGCCTTCCTCTCCTCGATAAATGGGCTACCTAATCTTTATAATAATAACATTGAAAGATCAAACATGCAAACAAATAAAAAAACAATATAGATTAAAGTACAGCTTAAGTTAACTAACTATGCAAACCCCAACGTCGGTTCTTTCTTAAATTACGCATTATTTCGCTAAGGTTATTTAGTTTTTGTTATGCGATAGAAAAATCCCGCTACGATAAATTTCTGCAAAGAAAAAAACTCTGGAAACACTATCCCGTACTTTTTTTTAACCTTTTTTTGAAGACATCATACATATAGTAGTCATACACGAACTCGCAGCTAAACTGCGTGAGCACCCTTTCTACCATAGATGGAATTTAATTTCCATATTAACAGCTATATCAAAGTGAACAGCGCAATAAAACAATCTTACGCAATTAATCAGATTTTATAACCATAAAGAAAAGCATCATCCTCCATGCACTGAATGCATCGTGTACGTCAGTTTGTTATCAATAAACGCGAGCACGATCCTATCACGTAAGTATCTGTTATCTGCATCAGGCACCTGTCAACATGTGCAATTATGTAGTTATTAGTACATTATATTGTTATTTGTTAGACGTTTAACTAGATAGCCTAGGTAGTTCAGTTTGATTTCATTAAATACAAGATAACTTAGTATGTAGGTCATGGTTTCAGTTGGCTTTGTAGATGAGGCTAAGTAACAGCCGTACAGGTCGATCGATCATAAGGTTGAGCAACGCTTGAAGCGGTCGGTCCATGGATGGGTGACCATTTTGTTACAACGTGTTCCTCTGTGTTTCGGAAGGTACGTTAAATTGGGGGCGTTACGGGTAGTCACTTTTTTGTTATTGTCAGGAGAAGGATCTTATGAAAGAAAAAATAGGACGTATTGTAACACCCAGACTACAGCCAAGAAATATACTCTTGACACAATTTTTGACCGTACCGGGAATCGAACCCGGAACAATCTGCTCAACAGTCTGGAATGGTGACCATTGTGCCGAATTGATCTCTATTGAGTCTAACTTATAAACGTAGTTGAGGGTATGGATAAGTCAGATTCCACTTATTTAGGTAATTATATTAATGAGTAGGTATACTATTAATTGCTTATAGTCTAAGGTCAAATGACCTCTTCAAGTAAATCTGTGGATAGTGCATCAATAGGTCAGGACATGATCCTATTAGATGGTAGCATATATGTATGCAATTATTGCGATACGGCCACGCGTTGCACTTTGCACTGCGCGTGTGGATAAATACTTTTATTTTCTAATTGTACACACGCCAGCACATCAAGCGACTATATTCTATATTAACTAGCAACACACTAGTCACACCTTTAAACACAGAATCTTCTATCTAGAACCTATCATCCCGATCACCTAATACCCGGCAAACAAACAAAAGTACTCGCGTACAGACGCCAGCACATCGAGCTACCCGAAATTGTCAAATTTCCCCAATTAACTTTTAACCATATGCTTCAGCGATAAAGTTGAAAATCTATTCAGGAAAATTGACAGATTGTAGTAGCTTGATGAGCTGGCGTCTGTACAATAGAACATCGGATGTCTAAGGACGATGACAGTTTCCAATTCCTTATCTTTCATTCTAAAGTTCCTCCTGTAATTTTTACTTAAAATATTCCTCAGCAAGATTACTGTTGTGTTATTTCAATATTTATCTTGTGTCGAAAGTAGCTGGTTACCCGTGTAAGATGTAATTCAAGTCAGCCACGAGAAATGGGTGTGTCACTTGATACTTATAACGACTTGTTCAGACAAGGCGTTTTAGACGCGATTCGCGCGAGTGATGCAACTTGACTCTGTTATAAGTGCGTTTTATGTGCGATATTTGATACATCAGCAGGATCAGCATGGCGATTTTATGTCTATTCTATCAAGAAAAGACAAAGCTCATTCTGTCAATGTCAACGTGTCTTCTGCCCGAGCATGGCGCGACCTGTCAACTCGCATATAATCACTTGGAGACTTATGTCGATCGAAGAAAAGAAAAAAATATTTTCTACGTGTTGAAAGAAATCTTACGCCAATCTGTCACTTATCTGTCGTTATGTCCATTCTCCGGTAGACTAAAACTTATTTCTACGGTTGCCATGCTGAGCCTGCAGAACGGGGAAAGGCTGATAAAATATTCGATACGAAAGGATCCCTTATCGGAAGTAAATATCATTTAGCGATAAAGGAATTTATGGTCACGTATTTTGAGTCGATTTATTTCACAATGTACAATTTATATTAGTTTTTAATTTTACTATAGTGGGCCATTGCGTTTTGCGACCCTCTTCTTCTTATTCTAGAGGTCTGAACTGTATCCTCCACTACTAGAGGATAGCCCTCAGCACCAAATTATTTCTATCTGATGCCATTGCAACTTATCGAGTGTAAATTTCGAGAAAGCGAGGTTTTAGGCGTCATTGAAAAACCTGATTTAATAGGTAGGTACAAAAGTAAGCTTAATTGTAAACAAGCAATTTGATTCTTAAAATGAAATTCTTCCCAAAGTGTATCGAGACTTTGAGTACCTGTCAATGTAACTGATCTATACTAATATTATAAAGCTGAAGAGTTTGTTTGTTTGTTTGAACGCGCTAATCTCCGAAACTACTGGTTCGATTTGAAAAATTCTCTCAGTGTTAGATAGCCCATTTATCGAGGAAGGCTATGGGCTATATACCATCACGCTAAGACACACGGGAGCGGAGCGGTAACCAAAGATGCGGGTGAAACCGCTGGGGACAGCTAGTATAAGATAAAAAGAAAATAAAGCCGTAACATTTTCTTGTCAAAACAGCGACATCTGAACAAAACGTTAGGCTTTATAAAGTAGTATGAGCTAAGTTTACATCATAATTTATGGTACTGAACCTTACACTCACACGTTTCGTTACTCGTGGTACTTGACGCAAGCAGCATATACAAGATGCCCTTTGTATATTTTGTATATAACATATTTATCTAGGAGTTAGTGCGTACTTCAATTCCCAACTGATAAGGCAGAACCTACGTGTGTAAAGGCTTACGACCTATTGGACTTAAACCTTTATGTAACGTATACATAATATTTCATGTGTTAACGTATATATTGGGTGACTGGTAATTAGTGACCGATATTTAAACACGTGATTATACTCAAGATTACAAACAACTTTCCCGAAGAAACTTTTTTTGTTAACAGCTGATCGGGCGACGGCGCGCGCCAAATTTGAACTTTGCACGCGTGCCATTAATTTTGCGATTAAAAAAAAAACAAAAAAGTTTCTTTGGGAAAGTTGTTGTCCAGACGCGAACACATATTAAGCTACTACAATCTGTCAAATTTCGTTAATAGATTATCAACTTTATCACTGAAGCGTATGGTTCAAAGTTGATAGGGATTTTTTTTAAAGTTTCGGTGGTAGCTTGATGTGCTGGCGTCTGTACAATTTTTTGTAATTCAATGACGTAACAAACATATTGAATTTTCAATCGAAATTCTTACCTGTAACACAGGGGTGGTCTTGAAGGAACTGAGCCTTCAATTGTTCGAGCTTCTCCCCTATGCTCTGCTCCAGGGGTCCTTCTATTGCCTGGAACACTGATGCACCTGTGTGACACAACAAAAGAACGTCTATAGAAAGGATTATTCAGGAACTTTACGTCAAAGAAAAATGTGAGTTATGTAAAACAGACTTAAAATTCTATAGAATGCCATTCCTTTAGAATATTGGAATTATTTCGTAATTAAGGCTTTTACGGTCTATACTAATTTAACAGAGATGTACAGACGCCAGCACATCAAGCTACCCGAAACTAAAAAAAAATCCCAATTAACTTTGAACCGTAATGTTTCAGCGTTAAAGTCGAAAATCTTTTAAGGAAATTTGACAGCCTGTAATAGCTTGATGTGCTGGCGTCTGTACTTAATATTCTTTTGCTGTCATGGTACCTACATTTATGAATTGATACCATACAGCTGAATACGTAAATGCTAGCTTTTTCTAGGGTTATAACATGGGAACTACTTTACACACTATAGCCTTCCTCAGACTACAAGCTATTTAACACTGAAACATATGTATTTTAAATAGAATCAGTAGTTCATCATTCTAGCGCGTTCAAACAAACAAACTTTTCAGCTTCATAATATAAGTATAGATAGGTGTAATCTCTTGAACCTAATTTGCAAAGTAGTCAGTCGTAATACTCATTAAATAAATGAGTTTTCTATATGAAGGCTGCATTAAGTGATTGATCATATATTATTCAAGACTTTGGAAACTTACATATTTCATGTACTGATGCCAGCACATCAAGCTACTACAGACTGTCAAATTTTCTTAATAGATTTTCAACTTTATCGCTGAAGCATATGTTCCAAAGTTGATTGGAAAAATTTCTTTAATATCATAAGGGACTTCTTAATAATTCTAGAATTGAAAACAAATAAAATCCGATCGATTCTTCGATAGACCTGTCATTAGTTGTCAAAGTAATAGCGTGTTGCCAGCCAGATATAAATTGCTATAATAATAACCGTAGGCGGTTTGACAACTTTGTTGAGCTACGAACAAATATTGTGTGATAGTTACTATCTTTCTTTTCCACATTATTAATAAAATATTGGACGAATCGAGTAAATAAAAGGAAATAACTTAGTAGATATAGAACCTTAGTAGAGGAGACAGGATTATAAGAAAAGTTGTTGATACAAAGCCGATAGTTTCGTTTATATATGTTTTTTTTTTTATGTTGACAGGCGCTTAATAAATAACATACTTACTTATATTTTCGCACACACGGATGTTATGTAGACTGTTTGCTTTAAGCTAGTCTATAGCTATAGGTAACCTACTTTCTTCTCCGCCTATATAAAAACACCAGCACATCAAGCTGCTATGATCTGTCAATTTCCCTTAATAGATTTTTAACTTTATCACTGAAGCATATGGTTCAAAGTTGATTTGGAAACTTTGACAGTTTCGGGTAGCTTGATGTGCTGGCGTCTGTATTTATAGGTAACCTACATTCTTCTCTGCGTACGTACGTAATGGCTAGCTTTCATTATTTTAACGTAAATTCATCATCATCAGTTTTTTTTATCGTCCCACTGCTGGGCACAGACCTCTTCTCACACGGAGAAGGATTGAGCGTTTTAATGCAAATTATTTTTTGAATATGACAATGTTCTTAACTCATACAAGATTAAATTTTTTATTCAGCCTAGGAAAAAATAATATTTTTATATAATTTACTTTCTTCCGCTGTTCCCCTTCTTTCCGCTTTCTTAAAGATCAACTTCCCGCGCCCGGATTAAAGACAATATTTACAAAAATCCCTTTAAAATCGTTATCAAAGAGAAAATATATTGGAATTAAACTTTACCCGCTGGCGTGGCTGAATCTTTGCGTAAAAGATTACCCGTCAAGATGCCAGTCATCATTCATTAATTTCTGATAAGCCACACAATGAAACCACTCTCAATCTCGAGCAATTTGCCGAATAAATACAGATTAATACGACTTGACTTTCATTGGTAAAGTTGGCGCTGAAATCATGTTCCATTTATTTATTAAAGTCGACGGCCTGTCATATTTCTTTAGAAGGACCAAGGACAAATCGAAAAACGATATTAGAGCGACCATCTTTTTTTTCATTGCCATTAAATTTGAAATTCGAACGCATTCGAATCAATTCTACGTAGTTTGAATGTTTTTTTTTAATGTTAAATTGGATATCGTTTCACTTATTTGATTAAAAAAATACTATTATACAAAAATGATTTTTTATACTTAATGATATTTTTTAGGGTTTTGATGTTCTAATATTACAAGGTTGACTTTTTCGTTACGCGTAAAAGAAAATAATCGAAAATTAATGTGCTGAAAGTAATATTGCATCCAGCCAGTAAGAAGCTGCAATATCATCGATATAAGAAGTGTCTAGATGCCTAGTACGCGCTGTCAAAATGCATTATGATCAGAGACATCAATTTGGCTTAACCCCACCCACAGGCCGCCATTACGCGACAGACGTTTGCCGCGTGTTTACATTGTAAATTTTTCACAAAAAAATTCAAAAATGACGGTTTGTGTAGTGAAACTTTGTAATAACTACACTGCAAAAAAACATAAGGATACGAACATCTCTTTTCATAGGTAAGTTTGAAATTTTATGATAAATATCTACGTATTACTTTGAAAATATTACGACGGCAAAATAACAACAAAACGACTCCATATTATTTGAGTATTGCCAAGGTATGAAATATTTTTACCTTCTTTTTTGATGCTGCGATTAATATTGTAAAATGGTATTACGAAATCAACATTATTATTTTATTGTAATTTAGTAAGATACTTATTGATAATACATAAGTTTATTTCTTCAATAGATTTCCGACTGATCCTGTGACATCCAGTCATTATATTTATATTTATATTTATATTTATATTTATATTTATATTTATATTTATATTTATATTTATATTTATATTTATATTTATATTTATATTTATATTTATATTTATATTTATATTTATATTTATATTTATATTTATATTTATATTTATATTTATATTTATATTTATATTTATATTTATATTTATATTTATATTTATATTTATATTTATATTTATATTTATATTTATATTTATATTTATATTTATATTTATATTTATATTTATATTTATATTTATATTTATATTTATATTTATATTTATATTTATATTTATATTTATATTTATATTTATATTTATATTTATATTTATATTTATATTTATATTTATATTTATATTTATATTTATATTTATATTTATATTTATATTTATATTTATATTTATATTTATATTTATATTTATATTTATATTTATATTTATATTTATATTTATATTTATATTTATATTTATATTTATATTTATATTTATATTTATATTTATATTTATATTTATATTTATATTTATATTTATATTTATATTTATATTTATATTTATATTTATATTTATATTTATATTTATATTTATATTTATATTTATATTTATATTTATATTTATATTTATATTTATATTTATATTTATATTTATATTTATATTTATATTTATATTTATATTTATATTTATATTTATATTTATATTTATATTTATATTTATATTTATATTTATATTTATATTTATATTTATATTTATATTTATATTTATATTTATATTTATATTTATATTTATATTTATATTTATATTTATATTTATATTTATATTTATATTTATATTTATATTTATATTTATATTTATATTTATATTTATATTTATATTTATATTTATATTTATATTTATATTTATATTTATATTTATATTTATATTTATATTTATATTTATATTTATATTTATATTTATATTTATATTTATATTTATATTTATATTTATATTTATATTTATATTTATATTTATATTTATATTTATATTTATAAGATAATTTTATCACCTATGTCAATGTGAATAAAACTGCACAAATTTTAATTTTCCCACATTTTGGGGGTAATCACTTTGCGCTGGTATATTAGAATGACACGCACACAAATGCAGACGCGATAATCATACACTTTCGGCACTCACACGCGCATCAAACATGCTGTCAATATGAACGTTCCGTTTTGTACTGAACACTCCATCTAGTCTTTCCTATATCTATGTGCAATATATCTAAAATAGAACCTTTTTATTCAGTTCGTGTGCGAGTAATACATCACTAATACAACGATATACGACTCTCCACGCTGCACCGAGATATATGTACATACTATACATAATATGAAATTCGAGGAGCTTTGTAATGCGTTCTCTCTGCAGATAAAATTGTATATTTTTAAAGATTTTAATGTATAGAGAAAAGTTATTTATTTATACATACTTACTTATATACAATTATATTTTAATGTTATTTTATACAGAAGTAATCAGGTTCGGCATAAAGTAACAATTCAATAGAAATTATCTTTGTAATCATAATTTAATCGATTTGAATTCGATATTTTTTTAAAATAATTAGGTAAGGCTTTTATTTCCTTGCTAGAAAAAGAAATATATCCAGTTATACGTAATAATAGACTTCAAAGAATTTCACAATTAATTACGAACAATTACTTAATTGCAAAGTAGCGCCAAGATTTCTTCACAACAAACTGGAGGCCCAACAATAAAATTCTAATATCAAAAGGTAATTCACAAAAGAAACAATAAAGTCAAAGAAGTTTCTAAACACGAAAGAGGATTTATAACACTTCACGGAAAATTAAAAATGAAAGGCCTCCAAGAAAGTCGCTCAAGGTAATACTGGCAATACTCAAGCTACTTATTTTGGAAAATCTAATTATAAACATTAACGCTTTGTAAATCAATGATTATACATTTGAATTCCTGTTCTTGAAAATGTCACATAATCTAATGTGCGTCTAGTTATTGGAAATCACGTAAATGTAATTAACTAATTAATAATAAGCATGTGATTACTGTCGCTTCCGAGGGGAACTAATTCGCGCACCCGGGTAAAAATATAGCTTTTCTGTTCAAGCATTGAAAGAAGTTTTCAAATAGATTCTATACTTTCTGAGATTGAAACAAACTCTTTAGGTTATGCGATGAACTTCAAAACTACTTAACCGATTCTAAAATTTTGCTCACCGTTTGCATTTTGATCCAACTTGAAAGATAGGATATCTTACATCTAATTTATATTTGTCTATTTACTGACAACCAGTTTTACCAAGGATATAGGTCCAGGTAACCGGGTCGGATTTTTGTAAATGTTGTCTTTAATCCGGGCACGGGAAGTTGATCTTTTAGAAACCGGGAAATAAAGAATACAGCGGAAGAAAGTAAATTATAAAACAGTATCATTTTTTTCCAAAGGTGAATAAAAAGATGTTTCGGCGATACCCGCCCCTCCGACACATGGGTAGATGAAGAACACGGGTTGGTTTTTAGTCAGTAACATTCTGACAGTACCTTTTGCCCTTCCCTTTCCTCTTCTAGGGCTTAGGGTCTCCGTGAGGATCTTCCAACCCGATATAAAAAAAAGACTAGGCAGATGATTTGTCTATTAAATAAATAAAATGTTAGCTATAGCAACGCGTGGCCGCGTCTGCTAGTGTTAACTAGTATAGATTATACTTGACCAAGTCTTCAGTCACTACTCACCCATAGTAAGATACAGCGCCATAGCCGACGCTAGTACAAACACGCGCAGCGCTGGTATGCTGCGCGCGTCATTCACACAGCCGGGCACCACCAGCCTCATCGTGACAGCTTGTCAGCTGTGGACAAATAAAATGGTATTTATTATCAAGAATTTGATTAAAGTCATATTATAGATTCTGGACTCGTGGTGACCTAGTGGTAAGATCACCACCCTCTTAAGTACGAGTTAGTAGACAACTTTTCTTTTCTAAGTAACATGGCTCAAGTTAAAGGAAAACACCTCGAGGAAACTTAACCCGCAATAATTCACGCTAAATCTTTCTTATCGTTTCACTGCTGTGCCTGTCCGCATACGAAAAGCTGATTATGATGATTATTTCGTAATGTATTTAAAGCAGTGGGATTACTCGAACATACTACTGCCTTGCCTTGTAATATTAAAAAGGAACACATATATACAAACTTATTTTGGCCAAAATGGCGCTTTAGTAGTTTTGGCTTTTTATATCTTTGATATGATATTTGGTGATTGTCTAATAATTCTTATGGGTGAATTAAAAGATAAACGATAACCTGCCATTACTACACTGCAAGACAAATAACTTCCACAAAACAATATGAATTGCAATCACATGTCTAAGGAAGAAGCAATCTCGTTACAGCCCACAAGCAATAAACTGAAAGAGATTGCAATGTTGTTCGCGCAAAAGTTACTGCACGACTTTCTATATCATGCACTCGAAGATTGTAATTTGAAATATAAAGATATGTCATAAAGTTTCGCTCAAAGATTGCTGTGTGTACTATTTGAAGTTTTATCAAGAGCTGCGAGCTACATTAATGATGCCTGCAATTTTGGGATACCTATATGGTCCACGATGAGTAGGCCGCATCCTGTACACGCACGTATATGGTAATATTTTAGCATAGGTGGTTCGAATATTGTATACCAAGCAAGCAAACTTAAATCAAAGCAAACAATCTTTTCAAACTTAACAGTTTGAAAAGATTTATTTAATGCATTTTATATCAATAATTACAGCTATATTGACATGAACGCGAGCAAAACCAACAGCTTCCCAATAGTGAAAGAAGTTTTCAAATCGGTCAAGTAGTTTATGAGTATTTATTTCAAACAGACAATCAAATATATAACATTGGTAGGTATAGATATGAACTTGTTCAATCATTCCAGTATCAATAACGTAAATTTTATGCTTCGCGCTCGACTTGGCGGGAGCTCTACCGTGCCCACGATAGGTATGGGGTACCATAGTAACTTAAACAAGTGACACGTTGACGTCACTGATTCCCCTTGAATTGGAGTACTTCCACATCCTATGATTGTAACATTTGCGTGTGTGTGTGAGTACAGGTGCGCAACACTTATGTATTATAAAAGCTTTCTACGTATCGTTGGAAAGTTACAGAATACTGTTTATGTAGGGCGATCTGAATGAATGTACAAACGCACAGCACATCAAGCTACCGAAATTGAAAAATATTTCCAATGAACTTTGAACCATATGTATGCTTGAGCAATGAAGTTGAAAATCTATGAAGGAAATTTGACACAATTTCAAATTTGACTACAGATTGTAGTAGCTTCATGTGCTTGGCCCTGTATCTTTATCGTTATTGTAATGTTTCATTGTTATTGTTTATACTAATATTACAAAGCTGAACCTTTTCTTTGTTTGAACACACAATCCCAGGAAATACCCCAGCGATTTGACCCCATTTATATGATAGGCTACTTTTTAAACCAGTGAGTGGATTAGTGACAACGACATGCGTGAAACCGCGTGCGAAGGCTAATAGCTGGTACAGGATGCAAAAACAAAATCGATAACGTTTAAAATGTAAGTAAATATTAGGTACGCGGGAAACGAGTGGATTCGATATGATATATCGATACAAAAAATGTTTTGGGAATATTTTTTCATTATTTCAGATTCCGGAAAGAAGTTTAAATTCTCACACGGCTGTCGATTTAAGTTTACAAAAACCGTCTCCAAGTTAAATTTAAGATGATACAAAATAAATAAACTCGTATCTAGTAGAAGTTGTATAATTATGATGAATTATCGTCTAATTCAGTACACCTACCAGGTACCTACAATGTGCAGAAAGAAGAAGCCACGGCCCCTAGTTCCCGGCAGTCCCGCTATTCCCGGTCACGGTGGCGACCGTGGTTACGGCGGGACAGGGGGTGCGAAGAATCTCCGGGTTACGGGAGGCCACCAAACAAAACTGACTCTTGCGACGTACAACGGCCGCACGCTACGGCTTGACTCGCATCTGGCGCAACTCGAGGTGGAACTTGGGAAGATTAGGTGGCACATATTAGGGTTATGTGAAGTTCGAAGAGAGGGGGAGGACACCATAACCCTCGAATCAGGTCACCTAATGTACTTCCGAGAGGGAGACCAACAATCCCAAGGTGGCGTTGGGTTTCTGGTTAATAAGTCCCTAGCTGATAACGTTGTGGAGGTGTCTAGTGTGTCGAACAGGGTAGCGTACCTTATCGTAAAGCTCACCAACAGGTATAGCCTCAAGGTAGTGCAAGTGTACGCACCGACCTCGACACACTCAGACGATGAAGTGGAGGATATGTTTGATGATATATCAAGGGCCCTCCACTTCACTACAAAGACCCATTACACCGTTGTCATGGGGGACTTCAACGCTAAAGTGGGAGTACAGATTTGCGGCGAATCGGTAGTAGGATCCCATGGATTTGGAAGCAGGAATCATAGGGGGCAAATGCTCGTCAACTTCCTCGAACGCGAGGGGCTCTTTTTGATGAACTCCTTTTTCAAAAAGCAGCCCCAAAGGAAGTGGACGTGGCAAAGCCCCGACACTATGACTAAAAATGAGATTGACTTCATCATGACGAACAAGAAGCACATATTCAGAGACGTCTCCGTGATCAATAGGTTTAATACCGGTAGCGATCACCGACTTGTCCGAGGCTCTCTGAATATCAACTTCAAGGCCGAACGTTTCCGTCTGATGAAGGCCAGGCTCCGACCAACACTGCTCCAAACCATGGTAGGATCTGAAACGTTCCAGTCAAATTTGGAGAACCGATTTGCCGCCGTGGAAACCACAACAGACGTTAACCAGAACCACGAATATGTGGTTCGGATCCTCAGGGAGGAAGGTTCGAGATTCTGTAACATGCAGCGTAAGGGCAAGAAATCAAAGCTTTCGGAAGAGACATTAGGGCTTATGAAGAAACGACGTGAAAACCCACCTGTCACTTCGTCAGCTAAGAGGGCTCTAAACCAAGAGATCAACAAGCACGTACGACGCGACCTCCGGCGCTCCAATACTCTTGACATTGAAAGAGCAATTGAGCTGAATCGGGGGTCAAAGGTGTTCGTACAATCTCTTGGAAGAAGCCACTTGACGAAGCTGACCACAACAAGTGGAGAAGTCGTTTCTTCGGTACCGGCAGTCCTTTCGGAAGTGGAAAATTTCTATGGCCGGTTATACGCATCGCATGCATCTCGACCTGATCCCGGAAATGAGGATTCTAGAGCCACATTAACACGCCATTTCACCGAAGACCTGCCAGAAGTCAGCAGTGGCGAAATCGAGATCGCTCTGAGACAGCTCAAAAATGGAAAAGCCCCTGGCGAGGATGGCATTACAACAGAGCTATTAAAAGCAGGAGGTAAGCCCGTATTGGGGGAGCTCCAGAAGCTTTTTAATGCCGTCCTGTTTGAAGGGAGAACTCCAGAGGCGTGGAGTAGGAGTGTTGTCGTCCTGTTCTTCAAAAAGGGAGACAAAACCCAGCTGAAGAACTATCGACCCATTTCCCTCCTAAGCCACGTATATAAGCTGTTCTCAAGAGTGATCACGAACCGACTTGCGCGAAGACTCGACGAATTCCAACCACCGGAGCAGGCTGGGTTTCGGAGCGGATACGGCACCATAGACCACATCCACACAGTGCGGCAGATTATACAGAAGACCGAAGAGTATAATCAGCCCCTGTGTCTAGCATTTGTGGACTATGAGAAGGCCTTTGACTCGGTCGAAATCTGGTCTGTTCTGGAGTCCCTGCAGCGTTGTCAAGTAGATTGGCGATACGTCCAAGTGATGAGATGTCTCTACGAAGCCGCTACAATGTCCGTCCAAGTACAGAATCAGCAAACAAGGCCCATACCGTTGCATCGAGGAGTGAGACAAGGGGATGTTATTTCCCCGAAACTGTTCACTAATGCAATGGAGGATATGTTCAAGACGCTGAACTGGAAAAGACGCGGCATCAACATCAATGGCGAACACATCTCTCACTTGCGATTTGCTGACGATATCGTCATCATGGCGGAAACGCTGCAGGACCTACAACAGATGCTGAACGACCTGGCTGAATCTTCTCTACGCATCGGCCTACGGATGAACTTGGACAAAACCAAGGTCATGTTCAATGAACATGTTCTACCGGAACCGATTGCGATACACGGCGCCGTTCTCGAAGTTGTTCGGAAATATGTATACCTCGGGCAGACATTGCAGTTAGGTAGAAACAACTTTGAGGACGAGGTGAATAGGAGAATTCAGTTGGGTTGGGCTGCTTTTGGGAAGCTACGTCGAGTCCTAACGTCGTCGATCCCACAGTGCCTAAAGACAAAAGTCTTCAATCAGTGCGTCCTACCTGTCATGACTTACGGAGCCGAAACGTGGACACTGACGGTACGGCTGGTCCACAAGTTTAAAGTCGCTCAGCGGGCTATGGAAAGAGCTATGCTTGGCATTTCTCTGAGGGATCGCATCAGAAATGAGGTAATCCGTCAGAGAACCAAGGTCATTGACATAGCCCACCGAATCAGCACGCTGAAGTGGCAGTGGGCTGGCCATATCAGCCGAAGAACCGATAACCGTTGGGGTAAACGAGTTCTAGAGTGGAGACCACGCCTTGGCAAACGTAGTGTAGGACGTCCTCAGGCACGGTGGAGTGATGACTTGCGCAAGACGGCTGGCAGGAGCTGGATGCGAGAAGCCGAAAATCGATCTCAGTGGCGTGCACTTGGAGAGGCCTATGTCCAGCAGTGGACTGCGATAGGCTGATGATGATGATGACCAGGTACCTAACTAAGTAACTAAGTTAATATTGAGGCTAAATTGAAATAGTATTTCTGGAATATTCTCCTCAATACAAAAGATAACGTAAGGCAAAATACTCGCTATTTATAGTGTAAACTCGAACAATATTTCAGTTCAACTTTACTGAAAGCACAACACTCCAATCTAGTAGTAAAGCCCGAGATAACACATGTCATGTACTGACAGCTTATCAATATTATCGGAACTCCCAGCTACCTGTTACTGAAATACTCGTTAGTTACAACGAACAGGTATAGGTACTGTCAGATACAAAAGTTTATTTAGGTCTAGAAATTTAACGAACAGGAGCGCAGCTGTCAAAGCACACATATTTATGCTTAAAAGATTGACAGTTTGAGCGCGGGCAAGAGGCGGAGGGCAAGTGAAAAGTTGCAAGCTGGGCTGCTATTTCCACTGATATGCTAGTTGGGCATACTGCATCATGCATTTTTTTATCGTTACACTCAAACACAAATGTGCATAAGAGTATGCACCACAATAGCATCTATATTAAACTTCATTAACACAAGCAATAACTGAATATGAAAATCTAAAATACAAAAGCTGTATTCAGCGCCATTTCTAATTTGATGTGCAGGTTTCTCGAGAGGAACACATGGACCTCCAGAAGGAACATAGTGGGTTTTAATCAGTAAGAGTCTGACACTCCCTCCAGCTGCACCCTGAGCGGTTGGGGTCATTTGCTAATTTCCCACGAAAAAAATATAGCTCAGTCGCAAAATGTCCACTTAGCAAAATGACTATAGGTCGCAAAATGTCCCTTTCTCAGAATGCCCCTTTTGCAGAATGTCCCTTTCGCAAAATGACCAGGTTTTCTTGCTCTGTAGTCGTGTCAGTTACTTATAAGAAAAATTAGTAATCAGCTACTTTAAGATTTTGATTATTAGACTTCTGTTGCTGACTGTACAACACTACATGACGTCACCTGTCGGCAGGTGGCATGTGAACAAAGGCTGTCATTTTCACGAATCCCCGTTTCGATTATAGCACGAGATTCCAGAATGTTCGATTAGAAATGTTGTTTTAGTTGCAGACTTCGTTTGTTTAAATAGTTCTGTCATTTTCCAAGATATTTTTTTATAGATGAATGAAATATCTTAAACGATGTGTTTCAAAAAGTACCTACCGTAAACAGCATTCGCAACAAGACATTACAGACAACTTTTAATTTTTTCAAATCGGTTTCAAATCAAAATTAAAAAGCTCTTCAGCTTTTTAACATTAGTATAGATTTGCATACATATTTAAGGTAAGTTCATACATGCATAAATTTAGTAAACTTTAAAGTATCAAAATATGCTCGTCTCATAATATGGGTGGTCTAACGATTATGACCTATTAAAACATCATGTCTGCCAGCCAATTTGGCAATCCCCTTTAAAAAATATAACTTCAAAAAACTGTCTTTAGTACAAAGATCTTATCAAACAGTTTTAACATAATAAAAAGTTTTGTAGAACACATAAATAGGCAATTTGAAATTCGAACCCGAATTAGCCCACGCACTTATTTTCTTGAAGTCTTCACTCGTAACGATACGAAAATAACCATGAAAATAACCGTTATTCTACGTAGTTTAAATAACGTTATTTTCTAACGATGCGTAGGTGTCATCCCACCTTTGTTTCGCATTACAAAATGGCAGAGACTTGAAACGATTTTACGGCTATTAAGTTACAGGGAAGAATTGTTTTTATGTGACATATATATAATAATGAGATTGTTGTGGGCGGTGTTTTCTTCACAAGATCACAATTTGAAGTGTATCATATTCCTTTCTTATTAGTACAGACGCCAGCACATCAAGCTACCCTTAAATGACAAATTTTACCAATGAACTTTGAACTATCTGCTTCAGAGATAAAGTTAAAAATCTATGAAAGAAATTTGTAGTATATAACTTGATGTGCTGGCGTCTGTACCATTTAATGTTGTACTGCGAATTCTATAGATAAGTAAACGTTCATAAGTTAGATCAAAAAGAAATAATAAATTAGTTTTCATATATGATATTAATAAGTTTTGCTGATAATATTGAAAGATGTTTGATATTTTTACATTGTTATCTAATAGGTACTACTTTCTAATTTCACGTACTAACAGATTATCACTACATAGTATAAAACAAAGTCGCTTTCTCTGTCCCTATGTCCCTTTGTATGCTTAAATCTTTGAAACTACGCAACGGATTTTGATGCAGTTTTTTTTAATAGATAGAGTGATTCAAGAGGAAGGTTTATATGTATAATTTTAGTATCAGATTGCACCCGTGCGAAGCCGGGGCGGGTCGCTAGTATACATAATAGTATGAATGTATCTATTTTATCCAGCTGCCGAGAAGGCTCGGCAATATAAGACGTTATATTGCAACGTAGGTTGTACACTGTCGAGCAATGAAACTAGGTCAGCTACAAAAATCCCGAGGTATATCTAAGTATCTGAACAGTCTTGTATTTGAAATCAATGCATTAACTTCAGGCAGCATGGCGATTCTATATCTATTCTGTCAAGAAAAGACAAAACTCTTTCTGTCAATGTCAACATGTCTTCTGCCCGAGCATGGCGCGACCTGCCAACTCGCATCAGACTGTATGTCGGTCGAAGAAAAGAAAAATTTCTTCAAAAAATGTCAAAAGAAATCTTACTTACGTCGATATGTCATTATGTCCATTCTCCGGTAGACAAATCTTGTTTTTACGGTTGTCATGCTAACGTAAAAGAAAGATATGTAAATGTTAGTACGAGTATGTTACACCCATGGAACAGGTTACACCCGTGTTTTCTATAGAGTGCCTTTGTACACGACACAACAATTTTAAGGTTAAGAATTCATCTATTAGAGAAAGGGCTGATAGACCTTATTAACATATGTACACCTAAAAACTTAAAACTAATATGTATAATCAAAACAACGATAATATATGAAACAAAAACACTATATATAAAAATACTGTCAGGCTGTCAGGCGTCGAAGTACTCCTCCACATCGCTGTCATCCGGTAACGTGCCCAGAAGACTGGCCTCATTGCCACGTTATATGATGGCAATGCTGATTCTTTGACCAGAGAATAGGCCAGCCCTCTTACGGTCACGTTTTATTAATTAATGTCTTCTGTCAATAAACTTCATACAAGTAACATGTATTTTCTTCTACCTAATTCCAATATTAATTAATTACAACCGAGCCGCACTTGGAAATCTAGTACAAGAAAAGGGCTCCAATATCAAATGCCCAGCATTGAAGCAAAAACAGAGGATGTTACAGTATTTTTTTAAGTGACCCAATATTTTTGCTCTGAAGTGTATCCCTTAGCTTACACAAGAGGGCTTCGTGGAAGCAGTATAATTATGATAGGTAGATACGGATTGTAGGCGGAGTAATATTGCAAATCGGATTACACTGGCTGCCTCATTAAAGGTATTTTTGGAAGGAAGTAAAGATTTGATCCTTGCTAATTGGTTGTGTAACGCGCACTTGAGCTTGTAAATATATTGATTACGTGATAAGATATTTGTCAATAATTTGTTTACACGAAGAGTTGTTATCCTGACTTATTATTACAATTGCGAAAGTAACGCTGTCTGTCAAGCTTTCACGCCAAAACTACTGAACCGATTTAAATAAAATTTGGTAGACACATAGTCTGGAGTCTGTGAAAGGACATAGGCTACTTCTATCCGGGTGCGGGAATTCGGGTGGAACCGCAGCTAACAGCTTCTTAATAATAACTGTGACATCTATACAACCAACCTTTATTTATATAAATCAACTCATTTGATCTTCTTATGGATCTTATCAAATTAACTTCTTGCAACTGAAGTCGGAAATCAGCGACATCGAGATATCGATACTCATCATAATTTATCGGAAAGATTAAGTGAGAGTACTGCGAATGATATAATGAAGCTCTTTGATCGAGATATGAATCGATTTCTTTGATCGTCAAATTGTATCGAGACATCTTTTGACAAGAACTTAAAATGTTATGATTTTTTGAGGTAGTTATTGTATGATATGATACTGAGAGATATTTCCACCTACAAATAAGTCCTAGTTAGTTTATTTGGTAGATAATTTCATATAAATTGTGTTCCATTTTTGTGGCTATTCGGACATCGTGAAACTGGCCTTTAATTTTTTAAGTACTTATTGATATAAAAAAAAAAACTTTGAATTTAAAAATACCGCTAACTAAAACTAATGAACTATAACTAGTAAACAAAAATAACTAAAAGGCATCGAAAAACTCATCCCCATCGCTGTCTACTGGGAGCGTGCTTAAGAGGCTGGCAGCATGGCCACGTTGTATGGCAATGCTTTTTCTCTGACCAAAGTAATAGCCAGCTTTTGGGTCACTGGAAGCGTCAACCAGCCGCTTAGATAGCTCTTTATAAAGACTAATTTCAAGTTTAAACGTTCTGATTGCATTCAAAAGATAAAATTTAAGCGATGGCCACAAAAACCCACACGACTTTATCCGTATTTCCTAAAAAAGAAGTCTTCATGTAAGCTGGCCATCAATCAGGCTGAATGGACGGACCACGGCGCTACAATGAACCGAACGATTTGTTATGAATAAAACATTACAAGTGGTCTACCTTCGCAAGGTCAAAGCCGAAAATCGATTTGAATTCTGTAGTATTCGATTGCGTGTGTTCGATTATATTGGTGCTTGTTGTCAGTCATTCTTGTAGTTACTAGGTGCTTAATTATATCTGTACAAAGCTATAGGTACCAAGGCAAAATGCTATCGATCTTCGATAGTTTGAATTATTTAAATGTGAAAATATGATTGGATACCAAGACTATATTTATGATGCTCTACATACAGCATGAGGTAAGTAGTAACATCAACAGGTTACTATTAACCTGACCAGGAAGTTAATTCTCTAATCTTCCTAATTAACCAATACCCTTCTCAAAATGATACGGTATAATTATAAAGTTACACGATAACCGCCATAGTTTACTATTTACTAAAGTATAATTTCCAAATACAACTGCGTCGTTAGTCTAGTAGTTGCATAGCGCGACTGCTGTGCAAGTCTCGGGTTCGATTCCCAGGTCTAGTCGAAATCAGGCAGCAAGTAGCAGCGCGGAGTCTGGAAGTTGGTGATTGATAAACCCGTGCATCCGTGGTCCTGCGTCCGATCTCTCTCCGGTCGCGTCGGATTGCCGTCCCATCGGACTATGAGCGTGAGGGAATAGCTCAGAGACTGCACATGTGTCTGCGCAAATGCTTGAGTACTATAACATGTCCTACGTTGTCCTTATTATAATCTACAAACACGTCTCAGTTCGAGCCTTGGCGAACTTACCCAAAACACGAAAATAACTTCGAACGCCCAAAATAAACAAAATGAAGTCACACTTTATTAATGTGCCTATCAAAATAGTACTTATTCGCATCACAAGCCGCGTAATGGCCGAATTCGTTTTAATTATCGCGCGTCGCATACCTGGGCAGCGTCCATTATGAGATGAAATCGATTTCAATTTGTTTAAGAGCTTTTAAAACGGACGGTAATCTCTTGGGAGATCACTCGGCTTTTGAATCATATTGTTGGTGTTTTTCCAATAATATGATAAATGTCATTTTATAGGCTAGTTTCACAATGTCCGAATAGCCACTATGTACTGAATAAATTCAAAAGTGTAACAGAATTTCTATGAAATTATCTACCAAGTAAACTTACTGGAAGTTATTGGTAGGTGGTGAAACAGGCCCTAAATAGTTTTAGCATGACAACCATACATAAACAAGTTTTGCCTACCGGAGAATGGACATAATGACAGATAAGTGACAGATTGAAGTAAGATTTCTTTTGACACGTAGAAAAGAAATTTTTATTTTCTTCCACTGACATGAGTCTACAACGCTGAGCATGCCGATTTTGAAAATAGTGCATTTGACACAGTTTTTTGGCTAACTAAACGTAAATTCACCGTAGTATACTCAGAATGACTACATTATCATTAAATTCTCTGTTACTATGGAATGTTTTTGTCTTCATAGAAACGTGAGTTGACAGGTCGCGCCATGCTTGGGTAGTAGCTCAGATTAATGATGAGGGTAGTAGACATGTTGACATTGACAGAAAGAGCATAGAATCGCCATGCTGAGCCTGCAGTAATGCCAAGAAGGAAGTTTTTAAAATTCGAACATAAGACATGACTAATATTCTAGAATATTTATTTATAATGAAGCACTTTTACGTTTTGTAACAAAGAAATAAAGTATTCATCGTTTCGACCATCCATCACGAAGCCGTGAACTCTGTCTTCATTTGTATCAATTATTTAAACGTAACATTTGCATATTTATCGAGTTTCAACGACACGTTCGCGTGTTCACAATAATTAAAATAATTACAGTATTTAAGGTTTCCACTGTGACTTCTTAATAAGTAGAAGCTCTGATATTGTGAAATCTATACCACAGATTACTGAATAGTTCTATACTAATCATGGCGTCCACACCGATTGCCGGCCACGACGGTTGTTATCTCTAAGGAGTTCAGCCAGCTACGCAGGACATATTATAGTGCACAAGCATTCGCGCAGATACAGGTGCACTCTCTATTCCCTCACTCTCATAGTCCGATGGGATGGCAATCTGAAACGACGTAAGAGTGATGAAGCGCAGGAGCGACATTTAGGTGTTCTCCGATGCGTAAAATATATTTAAATGCTAAAGATAGGCGATAAAATTGAAAACCTAAAAATGAAATTCGACAGATTGTAGTTCGACAGATAGTAGCTTGATGTGCTGGCGTCTGTACCAGTAGAATTTTGACAAAGCAATTTCTATTTAGAAGTTTAAATATCACCTTAGGAGTTGAGAAAAAATAAAAATACTATTTAGTTAAGTGAAAAAGACGTGACAGAACTAGTAATTAAGTAAGTACATAAATTATTCGGTTAAGTTGGGGGTCATAGAGTCATTCTGAGAAAAGTTCAACTACCTCCACGAACTTAAGTGTGTCATAAGTTAATTTTACGTTTTATGAAATTATTATGATAATGAGTCGAGTAAGTAGTAATAAAGTTTAATAAGTTAAAAGAAATTGCACGTAGTTTTAATTTTTAAAGTTAGTGTTTTTTAGTTTTATTTACTTTTTTTGTGATATAATGAGGCTGGATAAATAATATTTAAGTAACGAAAAAGACGATGTACAATGAACTGAAGCTTTAAGTTTTAATAAGTTTCTTAAGAGTAAGAATTACTCTATAGTAGCTCAATTAGCTACGAGCTACTGTATCATACAAATGTCTAAGTTCGATTAGCAAACTAAACAAATATTCTTAAGTCTACAGAAACATAGTCTAGATGTAACAAAAAATACTAGTTTTCAAACTTGATGTCTCTACTTTAACATTATTTAAGTATTATAAGTATACAGAAACAAGCTCATCAAGTTCCTTCTGCACAAATTTCTCGATCAATATTGAACCTTATGCTATAGAGATCAAGATAAAAAGTCTTTTAAACATTTTTACAGATATGCTGGCGACTGTACTTGCCAAAAATCCAATCTTAAACAGTAATTCACAAATTCCATAAACACCACCATGCACTCAGGTGTCCCAGCAATTAAGTGACGTCATCAGCCCCGGATACATAGCGGTGTGACGTCATCCGGGGCCGATAAGGCTCGGATAATCCAACCGGGTTAATAACGGTCGACGTCGGCGCTGTGCATATCCTGTTTGCACTTGTTATATGTATGTGTGTGTGTTTTATTTATGTAGTGGTGTATTTATCGATGGGGTTTACGTGTGTCAGAAGATTTACAGTGTCCATTCATAAAATAAAAAGGGTTTTATTTTATGACGGTTAAATATGGATCACTGTCCGTATTTTGGGTCCGAAATGATGAGATGTGTTGACTTGACTAACGCGTATATTATACTTTTAAACATAAGCTTAATACTAAGTACATGTATGGAGGATCGGCTTACACACTACACCTCCTCCGATAATACAATAAAAAAAAATCTACATATGTAATGTAACGGCTTACACACTACAGCCAGTTGGCCACTACTATTATGTGCTTGTGACCAACCCAAGGATAAGAAGGCTTTTGTCCATGTAGAATGTTCAATACGTGACAATTTCATGACATCATAAAATGTATTTTTTTAATTTTGACACTTAGATAATTTTACGATATGAACATTCGAATTATGATATTGAGATTGTATATGATAAGATATTCAAACCTAACAGTTTATTTCGATACCAAGAGATTTTGTACAGACGCCAGCACATCAAGCTACTACTGTGTAATTTTCTTAATAGATATTCAACTTTAGCGCTGAAGCATACGGCTCGAAGTTAATTGGTAAAAATTGACAGATTGGGGAAGCTTAATGTGCTCTTTTTCTTCTAAGTTACGCAGTATTTATTTATGTCAATCCACGATGTATTCTTTCAGAGATCAGCAGGCTCCAGGCTTAGCATGGCAACCGTAGAAACAAGTTTTGTTTACCGGAGAATGGACAAAATGACAGAAAAGTGACAGATTGACGTAAGATTTCTTTTGACATTTTTTGAAGAAATTTTTCTTTTCTTCTATCGACATAAGTTTACAAGTGATTATATGCGATTTGACAAGTTGCGCCATGCTCGGGCAGATGACATGTTGACATTGACAGAAAGAGCTTTGTCTTTTCTTGACAGAATAGATATAGAATCGCCATGCTAAGCCTGCAGGCCCATACAGAAAGAAATATAATCTATCCCACTGTAATAAGTCCGGCTGTATATCCATAACTGTATAAAGCCGTGACTATATTGCATTTAAATAAATATTTGATTATGCACATTCTACTCTCCTGCTAATCTCGACCCACTTACTAAAATAAACAGTATGCGACATTTATTCCATTCTCTCGGAATTTCCACGAAGAGAAACGTGTGATCTCACTCGGGTTCATCCGACGCCGGATAATCCGGGTAAAGTTTAATATCGTCCGACATCGGGCACTGCACACATCCCGGCCAGTAGTTTTTGCTTCGTCTTTTTATGCAAAACGTCTTTTTTGGAACATCCTGTTTTACGAGGTTGCGGTGTTCGACTGTTAGCTAACTACGTATGTATTATATATTATACATACAATAGTACCTATATAATTTATTTATATGTTTGGACCTTAAAAGAGGCCCTTCAGTTTGATTTGGCGTTTCTTCTTAACTAGTCAGATAGGAAATGCCGACCTCATCTCGTTTTGTATTGAACGTGTAAAGTGTTGATTTAAACCTATTTGTAAACAAAATATCATTTATAAACTACAAAACGCTCAAAAATCTATAGTAAAATTATAGATTAAAAAAACATTAAACTAATTTGTTGTCAATTTTATAAAAAAAGAGTCAAAGTTTAACAAATAAAAAAATAAAATAATTCGCAAACTCTCTCAGTGGTTAAGCCCAGCCTACACGATTTCACTCCGAATAAAATTCAATAAAGCCTAGTTCACACAGACGCGAGTTGTTTGCTGTCCTGACACGTGTATTCGCAGTATTTGTCAACTGACAACTGCTTTTGAAAATGGAACTGGAAACTAATCGCTGCCGTACGTGTGCAAATTGCACTGTGATTGGATGAATAGGCTTGTTAGCGCTGCTCATGCGTGGATGGTATTAAACCTTTTTATTTGTTATTAACACGTAGTATTTTAGTAAAGGTAGTCAGAAGCCAGTAAGTCTGACGCCAGTCTAACCAAGGGGTATTGGGTTGCGCGGGTAACTGGGTTGAGGAGGTCAGATAGGCAGTCGCTCCTTGTAAAACATTGGTACTCAGCCGAATCCGGTTAGACTAGAAGCCAACCCCAACATAGTTGGGAAAAGGCTCGGGAGATGATGATTTGTTATTAACACGTTTTTTTTTATTTATTTATTAAGTTTTCTTGTATGTAAGAAAATCTTGGAATCATAATTTGACCCACATTCCGGTCTTCGATTAGGATGACATTTTCCACACCCTCTGTGTTCTGATGACAATACATGACTAGCTAAAAAACGTCATTACAAATTCAATATGGCGGTCTTTAAAATCGTCGTGCTAAATGCGTGTTTTTTTAAACTATTGCGAAGGATCTGCTATCGTCATTTTGTTATAGACTTATTTCATGTTCTAATTAATTACAATGAAGATTAGTTTTGCGTCGCTCTGTTAAGATCTATGCATGGTGCTAATTGGTGAAATAGGTAATAGGCACGTAAACAATTTGCTAATTAACATGACAATTAACTAACAATTGATAACAAGATGCGTGCATTGTTATTGTTAGACAAGTATATTAGCGTTTGTATTATTAAAATTGATAATAATTTATCGAGACCTCGGGTTGGTATAAACCTTAAAAGTTTACTATAATAAATCACACAGAATATAATAATAATGGCGACCAGACCGATTGTCAGCCATGGCTGCTGTTCTCTCTAAGGAAATCAGCCAGCTGCGCAGGACAAAGGTGCACTCTCTATTCCTTCACTCTCATAGGCCGATGGATCAGCTATATGACACGACTGTAGAAAGATCATGCGCAGGACTGACATTTACGTGCCCTCCAATACACGAGTATATCAATCACCAACTTCCAGATTTAGGGATGCTTTTGTAAAACTCGCAAAGTTATTTCGGCCCAACTCGGGAATCGAATCCGAGACCCGGTGCTCAACAGTACATGCGACTACTAAACCAACAAGCCTGTGTCAGTTAGTTTTGTATATACATACAAAAAAACTTTATGGTACATACAGTAATTTGTATGCAATCTCAATATTGTCTATGCATTTTCTATCGATATTTGAATCAAAGCGTGCCAGTGCTATGATGCAATGATTCGAAACTCAAATAGTCAATACTGGCTAGCTAGTTAGGATAAAGTTTATTTTGATTTCCCAGCGGATAGAGTTGCGGAACTAGCACTGTTAGAGTGTTTAATGATGATAATTCTAGTAAAACATTAGGGGCCATAGACAAGCTAATTACGTTGTGACGTATTTTGTTAGGTTTTATAATTAATATATGAGATACATGCATAATGAAACTATGTTAGTGAAAATATGTGGATTAGATACCTACTGAATTATTTATGACCCCAGGTTATTATTTTAACAGTAAGTGAGTAGTCAGAAGCCAGTACCTAAGTCTGACGCCAGTCTAACCGAGGGGTATTGGGTTGCCCGGGTAACTGGGTTGAGGAGGTCAGATAGGCAGTCGCTCCTTGTAAAACACTGGTACTCAGCTAAATCCGGTTAGACTGTCAGCCGACCCCAACATAGTTGGGAAAAAGGCTCGGGAGATGATGATGTTATTATTTAAACGTTTCCATTAAAAAAATAATGTTATTTTCATATAATAAGAATCTGAAGTCTAGCCTTATTTTTCGGGGAAAATCATCAAATTACCCCTCCCCCTGTGGGTGCAGCTGGAGGGACTGTCAGACTCTTGTTGACTAAAACCCACTATGTTCCTTCTGTAGGTCCCTGTGTGCCATGGCCACTGTAACTCTTATGAACAACCCGCAGCCCCGGCTGACAGCCTTAACAGTGTTTAGCTCTATATCTAAAACAATCTAACTGCTTCTTAAAATAAGCTCCGATTTGTTATTCTAATTAAGCACAGCCCAGACTTATTGATTTAAACTTTACAGTCTAAAACGGTATTGCAATCTGGCCTGAATTTCAGCACTGAAACTCTAACAAATTTAGCTATCCCCACGTCAAAGCTAAGAATAAACTGTAACCTTTTTAGTGCCAGAAGGGTCGGGTCAGGCTGCAATTTGTAGATACGGATGCTGTCTCCGCGTTCAAATAAAGAACTGTGAAGCCTTCGACTTTTAAAAATAGTTTAATAAAGTGAAGTTGACTGGCTGTATGTAGAAAATGGAACACAGTTTAAAGATGATGCTTTTGATGTTACTACATAGGGTCATGCATTTATTTGGAATACTTGTTTTTTTTCGGTTATGTGCTTTTGTTAATTAAAATCAATCATAAGGTTGGCAAAGCTTGGCGGCCGGTCGGTGGATAGGTGACCATCTGCAGCATAATGAGTTTCTTCGTGTTTCGGAAGAAACGATTTTTTTTTATCCTGGCTGTCATTTGAACATTCTTGGCAGTCGTTATGGATAGTCAAAAGCCAGTATTACCGAAGTGTATCGGGTTACCCGGGGTAGAGGATATTTGTTTATCTTTTAATCAAAAGGCATAATTTAACAACACATAAATGTATATACTATTATTGATAGTGATAATATAGTTAATTACTGAAATAACACACTTTGTTATTAATAAACTCTTATAATAAAATTGGAACACAAAAGCTTTTAACACTTATGTAAAAACAATTTCGATCTCCTTTTGTAACGTAAAATATTAACCAGTTTCAGATAAAATTAACTCAAAATGTATTATTATTTATAACGTAAAACGCTTTTAAGTTCAACACGGGTCAGCAAGTGCAGAAATTGATTTTATATATTTAGTTTGCAATTAAAAGCGTTTATTATTAGCAACAACAGTCAACTACCGTTCACAGGAATTAGTTATTTATAGGCTTTCGTTAAACTGGGTTGTAATTCCTTCAGTAGAAAGGTCAAACATGTATTCGTCGATTTGTACTTGAGTGAGTGATTACTCATGCTTACATGCATGCATGCTAACTAGATTGAGCTCTGAACGTTGTGTTGAAATGCCATCTTTTTTATTCTATTTCCAAAAAAGGGAGACGTTCTTAATTCAAATATTCTATAAATTATATACACATACACATTTATTTAAAAAAGAATTGGCATGTTAGGAAGTTAAAAGCTCTTAGTTATTTTTTGTTCTTAATAAAACTTTCTAGATTTATTTCCACAATCACAGTCGCGACTCTCTCATTGGTTTTATTTTTAATCTTTCCTCCCTCTATGTTATCGTTCTATATTTAAACTGTAAATAAAAACTTGTAATTCATCCTTTTTAAATGGAGCCAGTATTAAAAACAAAAACATCGGCTTCAGGAAAACCGAGAATTATGGTGCCCACGCGAACAACTCTTTAAAGAAAACTAACGAGAAAATGTTCAGGAAAGTTTTACTCATTCACAAGAATAACTTCTAGGAAAAGATTTTAATTAATATTCATCTCTGAGTTCTGATAACGTCGAGAATAATCCTACGCGTCAACACAATCCATTATTGCGGAACTTTCTGGAACTTGAAATGAAACTATTCATCATCATAAAAAAACAATACTTTTTCATAATTATATAATAACCGGGTAACATTATTCAATTTGGAGATACAAATTGGTTATTATAAATTTAGAATCTCCTACATATTTGTTAAAATATGGCGTCCATCATCTATCAACACAAAGCATGAATGTGATTTTGACTTCTCATGCTAAAATGACTGCATGACTTCTGTGGATAAATAAAACTTTGAACATTAAAAAAAAGACACAATAATTTTTCATGTGACAAAAAGCTGGTAACTTTACGAAACGTTTAAGAAAAACAAACTTCCAACTAAAAAATACCGCATGCAAATCGGCTCATCTGTTTAACAGTTACGTTACCACAGCTAGACTCACAGACAAACACATAGCGGGCAAACTTTTAATACTCCTTTATTGCACCAGGGATCAAAAAATATAGGTATATACGTAGATATGTTCCGTGCCTAAAACCTTAGGGACAAGTTAAGTAAGCCATACGTTAACATGAACGTTGTGACAAGCTTCGTGAATACTCGATGGAGCTAATATTGTCTTCCATTAGCTCCCATCAGTACGGTGTAAAAGGTGTACTGTGTCGAAGTGCTTATGATAACGTTACATACTGTTTACACAGTTCAATTTTTTATTTTGACGACCTCGTTGGCGCATTGATAACCACGCTGGACTGAGGGTCCCGGGTTCGATTCATGGTACAGTCGACATTTGTGTGATGAGCATGCTTGTTGGCTGCGGTCTGCGTGTTATACTATGTATTTATAAATATATACATATGTGTAAAGTATAAGTCGTAGTGGCCTAGTGGTTAAAGAGCCAACCTCTCAAGTGTGAGGGTGTGGGTTCGATTCCAGGTCGGGCAAATACCAATGCAACTTTTCTAAGTTTGTATGTACTTTCTAAGTATATCTTGGACACCAATGACTGTGTTTCGGATGGCACCTTAAACTGTAGGTCCCGGTTGTCATTGAACATCCTTTTCAGTCGTTACGGGTAGTCAGAAGCCGTCTAACGTCTGACGCCAGTCTAACCAAGGGGTATTGGGTTGCCCGGGTACCTGGGTTGAGGAGGTCAGATAGGCAGTCGCTCATCCGGTTAGACTGGAAGCCGACCTCAACATAGTTGGGAAAAGACTCGGGAGATGATATGTGTAAATTATATGTAGTATAATATTAGTTGCGTTGGCACTCATAACACAAGCTAATCAATAGCTTACCATGGGTACAACTTCACTTCTACACTTTAAATTAAACAATATTCTAAGTAGTTTTCCGTTCAAGTAGAGTTCTTCGTTGCCATGGCAACACCTGAGCAGTGGCTTAGCGCAAATCCCAGGCTCGTCCTTGTATTCAATACATCACGTCGCTACATTACCATTGTATACCTAGTGAGACGAGATATACAGGAAAATACACCTTAATACTGAAGCAGTATAGCTTAAAATTACTTGTCAAAACTAAATATTGGTAAAAATATTTGATGATGATAGGACATAATATATTTTAATGTCTTTGTTATGGTTCTAGATATAAGTTTACAGTTAAATACGAAATGTTAAAATACGAAAAATGTGTTCATTTGGAATTGCATCATCTCCCGAGCCTTTTCCCAACTATGTTGGGGTCGGCTTCTAGTTGGCACCAGTATTTTACAAGGAGCAACTGCTTATCTGATCTCCTCAACCCCTTGAGAGAGGTTGGCTCTTTACCCACTAGGCTATCACGACTGATATAAGTTTACCTACGGTAAAATTAAAGTACGAAAAACGTATTAATTGATGTAGGAACAATATTTGATTAACAATATTGTGCGGCCTCAAATTCAAATTTAATCAATTTAGAAATCCTCCTTTTTGGAAGTCGGTTAAAAATATTTAATCCAAACTATACACTTTGTATGCTAGAAGCAGAATAAACTTTTGTATTTAGAACCCAGTCTACGTTCCAACTGACAGCTGGCCCTCTGAGAGAAGCCACTCGGAAAGGTATTATAAGATTTAACACGCAACTGAAGAAAACGTCTCGTTTCTTGGGAATAACAAAAATTCCGTTTTTAGGTACATTTGTTGAGTCTATTACATGTATTTGAACTCGAGGGAATGTTGAATGCTCGATCTATCTCTATAAATATCTGCCTGTCTGTACTTGAACATCTTTGGCAGTTTTACGGGTAGTCAGAAGCCAGTAAGTCTGACGCCAGTCTAACCAAGAGGTATTGGGTTGCCCGGGTAACTGGGTTGAGGAGGTTAGATAGGCTGAATACGGTTAGACTGGAAGCCGACCCCAACATAGTTGAGAAAGGCTCGGGAGATGATGCAATATCTGTCTGTCTTACTTACTTATTTAATTGTACTATATTATCTGTTTGTTATATTGATCATAAGGCTAGTAGGTACAGGCGCCAGCACATCAACTTACCTCAATCTGTTAATTTTCTTAAGTATATTTTCAATCTTATCACAATACCAGAAGGTTAATATTCGATTGGTGAAGTTTGACAGATTGTAGTAGCTTGATGTGCTGGCGTAAATATGTTTCTTAAGTAGAATTATTACAAAACATTACCCAAAATATGATCTTTTATTTTGTAAAACGAAGTTTATTTGATATGTTTGTATAATATTTTCTATATGTAAACACAGAGTAATTAATCACAATTATGGCTACTATTTTAAGGTCAGGAATCCAACAAATAAACCAAAATATATCACGTTACCTAACAATTTGTTTACCAAATTACCCATCTACATTTTGGCGGAGTAATTCTAAATTCTAAAATTAAATTAAGGCACAGACGAGACCCATTCATACAGCCAATTAAAACGAAGGTGTCTACTATAATACCTGGCCTAATAGAATTAGGGTTGCCATGTATGAAAATAACAGCACTTAGCAAAATGCCTCGGGGAAGCTTGTTTCGGTCGAACCTACGAGAATAACTAACCTCTGAATTATTTATTTTATACGTAAAGCTCGGCATTTCGGGTATATAAATATTAAATGTTATTATTTTATTTATAGCAAGTAAATGGAGTTCTATTTTCGGCTGATTACGTTTTGCTGATAATTTAAGATGCTTAAAAGATAAAATGTCTTATTAAGATTATATCTTTCAATTCTAGGTTAGCTATAAATAGTTTAGCTGGCGAAAATGGAGATTGGTAACATTTTATTTTGTTACATAGAATACAATACATAGTAGTATATATATACATAATATACAACATTTTCATTATGTAAAATACAAGAAGTTGAATGTACCGACGACGCGGACGTCACCACATCAAGTTACTACAATCAAAGTTCCAGGTCAAATTTCCTTAATACGTTTTCAACTTTATCGCCGAAGCATATATGGTTCAATATTGATTAGGAAAATTTGCCAGTTTCGGGTAGCTTGATGCGTTGGCGTCTATACTAAACACATAGAAGAGATCCTAGTGAATACATTGACGCCATCGCGACAGCCAATAAGATTAACCTCTCAGTTTGAGTGCTTTATTTAAATTTTATCTCCAGTAGCGGCTAAGGCCTTCTTATTGGTCTTTCCATGGAAGTGGATTATGTCAGCGAGCTATTAGTTTTTTATTTTATTTTGAGAATAGAATATTGGACTCGTTTTTTAATTATTCATATCAAAAGTAACATTTTACAAAACCAAAAACAGACATATTTTTTGGAATCTGTTGAGAAATAACTAATTTATAAGCCTTTCAAAACAAAACTGCTAGCGCCTGTACAGACACCGTTTTCTTAAATATTCGCTGACTCTTACTGACTAAAACCCACTATGTTCCTTCTGGAAGTCCCAGTGTGCTAGGACCGCGGTAACTCTTGCGAACAACCCGCCCCGTCCAACTAGTCCCCTCGGGCGGTGAGTAGAACCGCGGAGAACAGCTAGCTATATATAAAGCAATTTATGCATGGCTTCAAAGTTTACAAAGCACAATGTATTTATGTTTGAAGCGTTCAAAAACCTGTAACATTTTATAAACATTAAACAAACCCTTTTCCCTGTACCCATGTAATTACATTCAGTAAGAAAAGTAATGAGAAATCCTCCGACACAGCTAATGGCGTTCCTATTCCGACGTTACGAGTTAATTAATTATTTCCAGCTATCACATTAGATAGACTACGGGCATAGGTTTTATGTCTGTCTGTCCATCAAACGAGTATTATAAATGTGAAGATTAATTTTAGATTTGATTTTCGTATATGTATTATTACTAGCTTACGCCAGCGGGTCCAATGGCGTTCTGTGGATACTACTTCGCACATCTAAATAAAAGAGTAGCCTACTGCTATGACAGGCTATCTAACCTTGAAAGAATTTTACAAATCGGTCCAGTAGATGACGAGATAAGCGTTTTTAAGCAAACAAGAAAAAAACTCTTCGACTTTATAATATGCATAGCCTAAATTTATGTAATATTTTGTTAGAAATTATAATATAAAAGTATATCAGATTATAGATTAAGGGCCTGTTTCACAACCTACGAATAAGTTCCAGTTACTTTAATTGGTAGATAATGTCATACAAATTGTGTTCCAATTTTTTTTTTTAATTTATTCGGTAGATATTGTGAAACTGGCCCTTAGTCTTGCACACAGAACCAATCAACTTTGAAGCATTTACATTATTAAGAGAATTTGACAGATTGTTGTAGCATAATGTGCGTCTGCACAGCACAGACAAAGCCGCGGGACTCCCAAACGTATTCAACGGTTGTACAGATAACGTGTATTGAGTGGCTGACGTCACTGTATCGATCCTTCCTACATGCTACCGTCTATATGTACATATATATTATAGCTATTCACAAAGTTATGTATATACTGCCACGGTATGTGTAGAGATTTATTACAACGAATCAACTTTTGTGTTTGAACTCAAAACTACGTTATCATCATCACAGCCTTTTTATCGTCCCACTGTTGGGCACAGGTTGGCCTCCTCTCCCACGGAGAAGGATTGAGCGTTATTCACCACGCTTGCTCAATGCGGATTGGTGATTTTAGACTTTATAGCTCAGATTTCTTCGAGATGTTTTCCTCCACCTTTAATCAGTCATTGGTGTCCAAAATAATCTTAGAAAGTACGTATAACCTAGAAAAGTTACATTGGTATTTGCCTGACCTGGAATGGAACCCGCACCCTCATACTCGAAAGGCTGGTGCTTTTACCACTAAGCCACCACGACTTCTGTTTCCGACGAAATTACGTTAATATTGAAACTATTTTTAAGTACGCGCAATACAATTTATTTAAAAAAAATACTTTTTATTTTAGGCATGTTTGGCCCATAATCCCTTTATTAGCGTATTTGCTTTTACGATATAATACATGTATATTAATATACATTATTACTATTATTGTCCCATCCCCACAATATGATATACGTATTTAGTATTAAAGAAATCTCCACATCTCTTTACGAACGACCTTATTTTCCTAATAAATAATTCGAGGAAAACTTCAACACAGTTTTGATATAATATAGAGCTGGTTAATACCATCTACGCACATCAATTCCATTATTAGTAGTATAAAAAAGTTTAGAGACTTGGTACACCCTAAAAAATAACTCACAATGTTTTAAATAAGACATAACATTTCGGCTTAAAAAAATATTCACGTTCATATTTTACAAAGTCACGTTGTCAGTAAAAAAAATGTATGCAAACATATTGGTGCCTTCATATTGTGATGGCTATGTTGGTAAAATTTACGATGTCTGGTACCCTGTAAAATAACAATGATTTCATTATGATGCGCTACGTGCTACGCAGCTACGGTGCTACGTATGTAGATTGATGCTACGCTTTTTGATGCTACGACGAAATATTGGTGATACGGTACGAGTTCTAGTGATATTTGGTTTAAATTATACTTTACTGTCAATTACTAAATTATATGAATTTAAATTAATTTTAGATAAGGCCTTTCGGAATTTTTGATGTTATAAGTGCTTTGGATAGTATTCTGTTAGCTTATGACATACTGAATATAAATAGGTAAATAAATAAATACTCAGTAGTAAATTGGTTTAATAGAACTATTTTAATTAGAAATTATTATTAGTTCTTGTGTCGTAATGACTCATCATGAGATCATTACAAAACGGATTATCTTATTGTAGTAAATAAGAGTTTATCAATATTGTACTCCACATATAATTTAAAAAAAAGGTACCGAACAAGAACTCAAAATCTTAAAGAATGACACAGACCTGCACAGACCATGGACAAAGTAAGTATTATATCAGAGAAAGAAGGTTCTTATCACTTTAATCTCCCGGTGACCAATAAGAGAAGTAGTCGAACAATGTCCACAGTTGTTTACCGACTGAACTATTGTTCCAACTCTCAAGGACCTATTGGGGTCCCTCACATAATAGCGGAACCTTTTCTATCACAACTTATATTGTGTTATGAGCATGATATAAAAGCTGAAGGATAATTAAGCTTTCTTTAGGAGATTTTTTACTGTCCCACCGAATATTCGGTTTCTTTCGGCAAAAACACGAGTTTTAGTTTAGTTACGTCCCGACGCTTATCGTCTCGAAGCTGGGCGTCTCGACGCTAGGCGTCCCGACGGTGGGCGTAACGACGCTAGGCATCCCGACGATAGACGTCCCGATGTTACATAAAAAAACGACAATAAATAAAAAAAAATCCTTTCTTTATGCTTCTTTATAAAAAAAAACGATTCAGCCAGCCATTATTAAACATTATCTAATTAAAAACATAGTGAGATAAAACCTCTACAGTACATACTCGTCTACAACCAGAAAACCTCGAACCCTCTGACCTTGAAAAACCACAAAAGGGTCCAAGAGGACTTTGTGGAAACCCTTTTAAGTGTGTTTGAGTAGACCATCAGGTTGTACGATTATAATTTATTTCCTTTCAACTCGCTCACGGTTGGCGGTGCCTCAAATTATACAGGTCGGGATTACAAACAAAATGATGAAAATTTATTCAACATTGCTCAAAGTTTCGTGTTTAGAATTGCAGATGGAATCCAAACTTACTTTTGTTATATATTCTTTTTGCTAAAGTTTGAGAAACTTTGTATTCAATAACGATGTTAGCATTGAGGCGTGTAAACAATAACGTTCAATAAATTGAAGTTTAAAACTTGTGTATTTTTTTTTGTTTTCCACGAAAAATGCATTAACAAATTGTTTAGTTACAATTGAATAAAATAAATTGTATTATTTAGGATTGCAAAAAAAATACATACTTCACTCAATTTTCATTAGAAAAATATTTGAAAACAAAGTCCTCTGCCACGTCAATCTGTCATTATATTTGCGATACTCAAAAATTAGTTAATGGATTTTCATGCGCTTTTCTCTAATTCTTGAGGAAGGTTTTAGTATATAATTTACTAGCGACCCGCCCCGGCTTCACGCGGGTGCAATGCTGATACTAAATACACTACAGAAAAACTGTGAACGTTGTACATAAAAACATAGCGGCCCGCTCCGATGTTATTATACATATAAACCTTCCTCTTGAATCACTCTATCTATAAAAAAAACCGTATCTAAATCCGTTGCGTAGTTTCAAAGATTTAAGCATACAAAGGGACATAGGGACAGAGAAAGCGACTTTGTTTTATACTATGTAGTGATACCTGTACGAAGCCGGGGCGAGTCGCCAGTTCAAAATAAAAAATATAATTCTAAGGGCCAGTTTCACAATATCCAAATAGCCACTATCTACCGAACAAATTCAAAAATGGAACAGAATTTGTTAGAAATTATCTACTAAATAAACTCGAATTTATTCGTAGGTGGTGAAACAGGCCCTAAGTCTATAATAATTGGTATCAATAACAAAATAATTGTATTGTTGCTATCCATTGTCAGATCTGAGTAATACGATCAATTAAATTTGGTCTAGACTCATAATTGGACTAAATAATAGGCAGCTGACTCGAGTTGACTGAAACTTTGAAGCTTTCGATAAAATAAATTTCAGTATCTATAGTATCGAAAAGTAAAATGATACATAATTATGAGTTATAACGATGTAACATCAGCCTGTTAACTGTTCCACAGCTAGACCAAGCTTCGTTATCATGCGTATTAGCGATATCAATCTTTGAAGTCCAAGTTTCGTAAAGATTTCTTCTAGATTTTTTAATTTTTCTTCACCTTTACGTAGGTTCAGACGCCAGGAAATCATGTTATCCGAAACTATCAAATTTTGCCCATCAACTTTGAACCGTATGCATCGGCGATAAAATTGAAAATCGTTCTTGCTTAATGTGCTGGCGTCTGTACTTTTACGAACTTTCGAGTTTATAACATTAGTAGAATACATAATCTTCATAAATACTTATTTTAAAAAGTTTTAGCTTCCCATAATATCCAAACTGTATCCATATTTATGTTCGGAATATATCTTCACACAATGTTTTCTATTTTTATACATCGAGTCTACATATTGTCATCTCCACAATTCGAAATTCCAATTTACCTTTGTAAATCTTTAAATCTCAACGGTCAGCCTAGGTTTAATATGACGGCTTTCGAAGGCTTTTCAGCATATGACTGGCCATAAAATGCCAGTGCCAGATTTGCTTCATATTTTGCATGTCAAATTCTTTACTAATAAAAAAAAAAACACAAAAAGAATATGTCAGCTGTATATTTATTCTTTTGAAAGTGGAATTAATGAAGGTGACGTCCTTTAAAAAATAGAAATAAAATAGGTAGTATATTAATTATAGTTTTTTTAATTTTGTGAAAAAATAATATCATATTTTCTGCGTTTCGATTTTTTTTTTCAAGTGAATATTTTCCTTTTATTTACAAATATGTACAATACTTACTATTATAAAAATAAAAAAATACTTAAAACTAATTAACTATAAGTAGTAAACATAAATGACTAAAAAGCATCAAAAAACGTTTAGAAATGGTGCAATTAATCAATTAATAATCAAGTTGTTTTTTTTTTGGGAAACGTAAGAGCATATTTCCTCCGAAGGGTTGCTAGTTATGTATGTATATCTATCTATTTCGTAAGTTATTATTGAACTTCGCGTAGTAGGCGAACATGACCGAGCGCTTAGATATAACTTAGAATCAATACCACAACTAGACTAACGAGCTGTTCTAACTAGATACCAATATTTGAAAGTTATTAACAATAATGCTTACTGAAGCAGTTCTGAATTAGGTACATACACATACAAATTTTCCTATTCAACTTTAAACCATATGCTTCAGCGATAAAGTTGAAAATCTATTAAGGAAATTTTATAGATTGTAGTAGCTTGATATGCTGGCTTCTGTTCTTAATATACCTGAATTTAACCCAATTTTCATCTTCAAGATAACAGTCAGATTGAGGACAATAGCTGTTTATTTTAAACCATTGTTTTTCTTAAGTTCTTTTAGTAAACATATTATTTGTAGATATTTGTTCCTAAAATAATTGATTATCAAAACAAACTTTGATAAGAAATAGATTTTACGACATTTCCTGCTTCCTTATCTGAAATAAACCTTTGCAACAACCGGGAAATAGAGACTCGCATTGGAAGAGCGGCGTCGAACTTCGGTAAACTCTCTACGCGTGTCTGGAGAAACAACAAACTTACTGTTGCTACCAAGGTCCTCGTATATAAAACTTGTATTCTCAATACACTGCTATACGCTTCAGAAACATGGACTACTTACTCCAAGCAAGAACGTCATCTTAATGCCTTTCACATGCGTTGTCTGCGCACGATACTCGGTGTTACTTGGCAGGACAGGATAAGTAATGAAACTGTTTTGGGTAAGACGAACTGCAACAGCATCACTGCAATCTTGAAACAGAGAAGACTTCGCTGGCTGGGACATGTTCACCGAATGGACACCGAAAGATTGCCACGCGAGGTCATGCTTGGACAGATTGCTGACGCAAAAAGACGAGTTGGTCGACCAAAACTCCGTTTCAAGGACTGCTGTAAGCGCGACATGGAGAGCTTTGGGATTGATACGAACTCCTGGGAAACACGCGCCAGCATAAGACCATTATGGAGACGTGACCTACTAAATGGGATTGCAAGACACGACGAAGCCTGGCTCGAGAACCTTAAGCAAAAAAGGCTTCGTACCAACAACGCTAACCTACCCGTGGATGCGCGTTTCACCTGCGACAAATGTGGCAAAAAATGCCGTGCAAGTATTGGACTCTGGAGTCATAGAAAAAAATGCATGCGCCACTAAAATCCACATACAAGCACTGCTACAATCATCTTACAAAGATGCAATGTGGCCAATGATGATATCTGAAATAAGTTTATGTTTAATCAACAGATAACAAATAAATGCATTGTCATCGAAATTGGCCCTCAGCCAACTAGTCCTAGACAAACATTCTATACAATAATTATAGTTCATCAATCTATAGTGACCTGTCAAAATCTCAGCTGGCGACATTCGTGACGTCACAAGTCCCGTCGGTAACCTTGCCCTTGGTACCCGATCGATAAGTGAACAAGTTGTCCTGACAGCCGATTTGTTGCAGACCAACTTTTTATGGTACACGTCGAATACTTTTTTGTTGCGCGCCATTTTGGACTGATTCATTGCGTTCGATTTTTAAAACGAAGGAGGTTATTAAGAAAGAGTTTGTTTGATTTTTTTAGAACGTAATTTTACTTTTTCGTTTGAAAGAAAAAGCTATATTTATGGCCAGTTGTATAAAAATCATAATTTTTCTTACATTATTGTATGTGATATTTATCGTTCTGCATATAATATGACCGGTAACCGAAAAACTACGTGGAAACCGGCTAGCATGGTGTGGGCATGTAATGCGGAGGAATGAGGATCATGTTGTGAGGAAGGTCTTGAACATGAATGTGGATGGACATAGAGGAAGGGGACGACCAAAGAAACGATGGATGGATTGTGTGAAGGGTGATATGGCTAGAAAGAATGTAACTTGTGAGATGACGGCAGATAGAAGAGCATGGAAGACAAAAACATGCTGCGCCGACCCCAAATAAAACTTGGGATAAGGGCAGGAGGATGATGATATAATATGTTGGTAATAAGGTTCTTTGCAAACATATTCTATACTAAAATCAGTTTATTTACAAAACAAAGATTAGTTATTATTTTCTACGTAGTGATAACGTCAATTTTTGGCCTCCTTTGTCTAAGCCGTGGAAGTCGGCTCAAACTTCCAAGGCATCATTAAAAAATTAGCTCTAAAAAGTTAGCTCTAACGGAATTAATATTTTCATTTTCAAATGTAGGCAATATTTGTTTACAAACCTTGTTAGATACTTTTTTTAATTTTAAACCAGCGGTTTGAGTTTCTGACTCATAAGCAAATTCACAACACTATTCGACATTTCACATCAACAAAAACAATTTAACGTGGCGTACAAAGTTCAATACAAATTGAGATGATGACTGACGAGAAAATGCACTTGACAAGAAAATATTTATGTTCAACGACATAACTAATAATTTTTTTTGCTGGAATTACAAAAAAACAGACCAGAAGACAGGACAAAAAACTATTGATATAAATGATGAATATATACTCATAACAAAATCTTATAAAATACGAAAGAAAATATAAACACGACAAAAGAAAATTTTTCGTGGGAAATCATCAAATGACCCCTCCCGCTGTGGGTGTAGCTGGAAGGAGTATCAGACTCTTACTGACTAAAACCCACTATGTTCGTTCTAGTGGTCCCTGTGTGCCAAGGCCACGATGTTCGAAGGGTCAAATAAAAAAAAGAAAATCAACAAAAACAATTTTACATTAACATCATAAGTTAAGAAAATGTTAAATAAATAAAACGTTAAAGTTAAATAACTTAGTTAATGTCTAATTTATATCTCGTTATAAGTATTCCAAAGATCACAAAGTTTATGAAATCTCAAGTTAATCGAAAGATAAATCTTCGGAGTTCATTTTCGAAGGATTAATAATGAACTTTAGAATATGGAAGCTTATCTGGTTAAAATATTCTACAATTAATTATGTATCAACTGAATTAGCCAATATTCAAGAAATTAAATGGATTCATTATTATTTTATAGGTTCGTTGTCGACTACTGCACAGTATTTACTTATCTACTTGGAGTTATATAAGGGTGCTTTTCCACCAGAAAAGGACAGATCCTCTATTTTCGTAGCCTCGCTTAGTACAGCTCTGGTGAAAAAATGTTTACCTGTGCGAGGTTTCTTTTATACTAAAAAAGCAAGAAGTTTGTGCGAAGGATGATTTGAGAGAAGAAGGAAGAAAAGAAAACTATAACCAAACTAGCTAAATCGAAAGATATCGTCCTGTTTGTGTTCTTTCTGAAAAATCTTAAAAGTAAAGACGCCAGCACATCAAACTACCTGAAATCTGCCAAATTTCCCAATAAACTTTGAACCATATGCTTCAGCGGTAAAGTTGAAAATCTATTAAGGAAATTTGACAGATTGTAGTACATAGATTGTATTGATGTGCTGTACTACTCATAATTTTAGATGTCATTAAAATGTTAAGATATCCATATAAGATGTACAGATCAAAGATAAGTTACTAACACAATAAGATAAGTGATTAATAATAAGCGTATAATTAAAATAATTGTCTCGACTCTCGCATCATTCCTGGGAAGGTGACGATTGAGAATGTCCCCCTTGACCTAATATTTGCTCATGGAAAACTAATTAAATGCGTTCCAATGCTTCATGGGCGAATAAATAGAAGGTGTTCATTTATTTCAATGTAAGTACGCAATGTAATAAAAATATTGTGATTCTTAAAATGGATTTTTTTTATCGATAGTTCTTGAAATTGCTCTTACATCATATTCGAAAACTTATTTTAATTCGTAGGATCTGCATATTTTGATCTACCACTCAGTTTTAGCATATAAAATCTCTCATAAAGGTGCTTCATAGAAAGAAAGGAAATAATACATATCGACGGGTCCTACGCAGAAGGTCGGAACACTATTTTTACCTAAAATCGTTTTTTTGGGCCATTACAACAATCTTGAAGAGTAGTATGTATTACTAAAATCAAAATTTTAATATCTCATATGAATAACGTGTTTTTTAATGGATAATGGTCTTAACATTTAAACGCTACCGCGCATAAAGTCGCGCGGAAAGTTCCGACGGTTTGCTCCGATCGATCGTCCGCGGCTGGTCAATCAGAGCTTAGTACCGACCCCTACTATCAGGTCGTATGTAACGATAACTCCGACGCATAACGTCGAAACGTTTATGATTCGACTATATGCGCTGTAACCAAACGTTAAGGTTGGTCAGTTACGACTTTATACTACACAATAATTTAATTCTAGGAGTCGTATCTTAGACTTACGACCATTTACAATGTTTAAATATAAAAATGAATAAATGTATATAGACGTATCATACACATACGGCTTTATGCTCCGCTAAAAAAGTAAGATACGATTCTTTACTTTTCAAATTTTAGTTAAAATAGCATTAAAATTAACTTTTTAACTGCCTTCCGCGAGCATGACTGCCGGCCATGATTTGTCTGTTTCGATCGCCGGACCAGGCAATATATTATTGAGTTTTTCAATTTAGACTACCTAGAAGATAAAAAGGCTTGGGAGTAAGCTGTTTAAAAAAAACTACTAATGCTACTGTTTTTCCTAATTTTATTGAACAAATTTATTGACATGTTACACTACATTCTATTAGTAACCTACATTCTTTTTTTTTTATTTATATATTTATATTTTTTTTCCTTGCTGACATGCAAACCTACTGTTTAAAGTAGATGCATTTTATTTTGTGAGTGTTTGAGCAACGTCTGTCTTGACGTGTAAAAGTGTTTATTTCAACCTATTTGCAAAATAAATATCATTATTATCATTTAGAAATTATTTACCCATAGGAATCATAATAGGACTAATAACTGGCGAAAAGTGAATGGATTTAGTTCAGTTAACGCTTCCGAAATGATTCAGAACAGAACAAACACTTCGAATAGGGTTGGCGGCTGCTGTTTGAAGGAAAAAAAGTGGACTTTACATAGGTGGTGACAACCAAAATATATATGTAATCTGTTTTCGAGGAACTTAGTCATAAAAGGATAAGGAATAAGTATCTAATAATCTAAGGATTGACGAATATAGCCACTTAGATAGACATCCCAAATTATGGCGATCTCTTTTCCATACATGTCCAGCAGTAATGTATTAATGTATAATATAGACTGCCTCCTAGGTGTACTGTACTCCCTATTTCCTTACTCTCATAATCCAATGGGACGGCAATTATGATACAACCGGAGAGAGATTAGGCACAGGATCGATATTTACGTATTCTGCGATGCATTTATATATCAATCACCAACTGCTAGTCTCTGGGCTGCTTTTTAGTTTCCTAACAAAGCGATTTAGGTTTGACCGAATCGAAACCGATACCACGTGCACAGCAGTTGCGCAATGTAATTACTAGACTAGCGAGGAAGAGTGCATACTTAGTGCCTAAACCAACTATGTCGACTTCGATGCAATTCGCAGTGACTATGCCTGCAATATTATTTGAAGTAGTGACAACAAACATGTATATCTTTATAAGAACTTAAGTTCAGAAGCCATTCCGTTCGAAGTTCAGTTCAATCTAAGACAAAGGCCAGAGCGAGAAGCAGAAGTAGGCGGGCCCCAGAGTCCAAACCTGTATGTCCACCCTTAGCACACGAGGCATGTGTTTTGTTGTGATATTAAAACATAAGTCTTCCATGATTAACCAATGTAAGGTCAGCGCTTATTGCTATAGCAGCCGAATACTTTGCAATGTAAAATCAGCCGCAGAACTGTCGCTTATCTTCGGTATAGTTAACTTTACGGTTTCTACAAGGAGATCAGCCAGCTGCGCAAAACATATAGAGCACAAGAATTTCCGTAGACACAGTTGCTCATAGTCCGACGGGATGACAATCCGACAAGACCGGAGAGAGAGATCAGGCGCAAGACCGACATTTACGTGTTCTCTGGAGCACGAGTCAATCAATCACCAACTCTCAGACTACGGGCTGCGGTATGAAATTTTCAAGAAACCCATAAAGCGATTTGGGTACGTCCCGGGAATTGAACCAGAGACCTGTGCACAGCAGTCGCACTATCGACTACCTACTTTACCAGCAAGACGATCCGTAACAACTTACACAATAGGAGTGGTTTTTTTGCTTAGTTATTAGAGCATGATGTTAAAGGATACAAGAACAGTAAAGCAAATTTATCATTTTACTACTCTAATGCCCATGCGGACGATGTCGCGGACAGCAGCTAGTATTGAAGAGCCACTGTGGCTCTTAAAAACCGCTAGTTCTAACATTTTTTTTTTAATTTACAAAAACGAGACTTGTGTGTTAGGAAGACTGAATTATGTTCATGAGGGTTATTGTAATAAAAATGTTTTCAACTTAAATTTTACGGTGGTTTTCAAGTACCTTGTTACGACCCCGTTTAGAGCCCCCGTTTAGAGAGATACGATAGTTTGCACGTCGCATATAGTCGTTATTCAAACTTACGACTTTATTCGTGTTGTTTATAATTACGTTTATGAAAGCATAAAGTCGCAACAATAAGATACGACCTTTTCTTTATAAGTATATGGTCGTAAGTAAGTAAAACTAGTTTTTTTCGTTAACTACATTTCCTTTTAATATCCAGCGTCTGAGTATATATTATTTAACTAATAATTGACAGGTTAGTGCAAAAATTCTGTTGAAAATCTTTCACAATAACTTTTATCATTAAAGCATACAAAAACTGCTCTCCTCAAAAATTGACTTTTTAGGCTTACGACTTTATGCGTAGGACCCGTCGATATATAGAATCTTAAATACAGGTACAGGTGGCTACCGGTACAAACGACGACACCTGAAACGGCATGCACGCCTGCACGACCCGTTTTAGCCCCGCGTATTGTGTAGAAAAGCCAATCAGTCACATACGGGTGACAAAATTGGCGAGTGTGACAATATGTAATTATCTTGGAAATGTAAAAGTTATAGCTGTGGTGTTACTAGTAAAAATTAATCTTTTACCATCGCATAACTTTGCAGAGTCTAGTCTAACTAACACTTAAGTGGATTAACCCTTAAGAATTTCTGCAAGCAATAAATAAATCAGTATTTGTCAATATTGTACACGAAAGCCCATCAAAAAACATCATCTTTCGATTTACTTGAAATGTTGACACAGCAATAAAAAATAAACAAAATTCTAAAAGCAAACATTATGTAAACTTTTTTAATTTTGTGCCAGTCCTTTAAGCCAAGGGCTGAACGTGTTGACCTTTGCCGAATTTTATTTTTAATTCAACGATGACCAACATGCGCACTCAAGCATGTTTTCATGTCAAAACATTTGCGTCCTAAATGTATTTTCATATCTTTAAAATCTATTTACAATTAAATCTCAATACATACCATTTTGTTTCTGATTGAACAAACATTAGCCATGATCACAAAAACTATTATTAAAATTGCACAAGACAAATTTATTTAAGACACAGGTGCACTACGTATACAATTAATTTTATATCTTCATATCTTGCTGTGACAACAATCCTTCATGATTAACTAACAAAACGCTCTTCCTGATTCATGGAGAATTAATGGATACTAAGCCCAGCCCTACAGCAGTACGCGGCTAAGCGACGTACACGGTCGCTCCGAGCGGTCGGTGTCGACTGCTCAAGCAGTCGCTACCAACCACTCGAGTAATTGATTTTCTACTTCAGTTGACAGACAGACGGACGACTCAGGTCAGGGAGCTGTCGACTGCTCTAGCGCAGTCAAAGGCTCGAGCAATCGATTCGGGTATCGCGACTGCTCGAGCCGTTGACGTCTTGAAACAAACACGACTGCACGAGCAGTCCTGCGTACGACAGCGAATGAATCACCGCGCGGTCGCTGCTTTAAGCTGGCGGTCTCAACTGCTTGAAGCAGTCGGTGTACGGCCGCCCTAAAAAAATTATTTAATCTGCCGATATAACCAACCTACGCCACTGCTTAGAGTAACCACTCAATACATATTTAAATACAAACTGTTACAAAATAGAAAACGTAGGTGTCTCAATTTAGCACAAATATAATTCAATTATGACATAAATAGTGAGCGAACTGATGTGGAATTCGAACTATTTACATCTGACATTGACGTTCGCGTATTCGCACACGATCTTTCAGTTCAAAGGGCGAGTACACAAAGGTGGAGCAGTTGCCTTTCAACCGTGTAATTAAGCCCTCTGGTGGGATCTCTGCCTTATTGCCTGTCAGTCTTTGTACGAAAACTTTTTGGGTGGTCCAATAATGTAGTCGGCTCTAGATCGGCTAAAATTGAATGAAGCTTATTTGTGTGTGTGAGAGACAAGTGTATTGTGTTCGCTGAGCATGTAAAGGCCCTAAGTTTTATACGTCAGTTTATAAAAATATGTTCTTGACATACGAAATCTTTTTGTACGGACCCGATACTGTCAAATTTTCCCAATCAACTTTGAACGATATGCTTCAGGGATAAAGTTGAAAATCTTTTAAAGAAATTTGACAGGTAGTGGCTTGGTCTGTACCAAAGCGAAGTGTGAATTTATATTCGGTTGTACCTACGCAATTCATGTTCCAGTGTACGTGTACGTGAGTCACAGTAACAATCTATCAATTCAACAACATTTCGGTAAACAAACAATATACCTATACCAAATTAACAAAAACAATTGACCTGTTAACCTTTAACCGAAAATAGGAACACATCACAAAAATATAACCCGTCGCCCCTCCGGCTGGCGGTCGTACAAATCCTCCGAGACCTCACAGGTAATTAGTTTTTTGTTTTTAAATGGCAGAAGTGACTCGCTAGTACACGGCTACACTCTGCAGACTTGTTTTTAGGCTATTTTAATGTTTCCTTTTTAGATAAAGGCATTTTTACTTACGATTTACTTTTAAGGAAAATCCAAAGAGACGAGTGGGAACATGGATTTATTTTTTTGAAAGATGTCAGAAAAGTTTATTTCTTATTATAATTTAGTCTTAAAGTTTTTTTTATTAAATTTCTGTGTACCTAAGTAGTGAAGCACTTATAATTAAAATTTGTATGCCTTCAAGGCAAAATATGGCTGCACCATTAAACCTTATTTGTATCTGTATTATGCTCCTGTTTGTACCCATATTCGCGAATAAATTTATCTTTAAATTATAATTTAAATAAACCACAAAACAAAAGAAAAAAAAATTGCTACAGACACCTAAATTACAAAAATAAAGCGATTACAAAATTTTCGATTCTAAAAATTCTATGTTCAATTGTTCACCATAACACAGAGTTATAAATAATAGACAGGACCGTTTCAAACGTAAACAGTGTGTTCAAATGAATGTAAAATTATAGTTGTTGGCACTTATCTGATGGACTAGGGTAGCATGAAACACGTACAAACGCGTAAAAACATCGACTGGGGACCGCACTATTTTTGTACTAAGTAATGTTTGTGTTCGGTTCAAAAGGTGTGGACTGAAAGTTCCTATAAATAAGTACTACAAACGACATAAAGTGTCACGGAATACTATCTAACAATATTGAATACGTTTTGCTGATAACAAAGAGGAATTACCTACATTTAGCCCTATAATGCAATTTTTAATTATCATTGTAAAGATACTTTTATATATTTAATTAATCTAATTAATTGTTTTTCTCCGGTAACTAGGACCCATAGGAAATACAACAGGTTACAGCTAAAGAAATCTAAAATCAAGTTATTGACACAGGACACTTACTGATTTGAGAAATTCTTACTAAACGGCGTCTCCCCGGCTCGGTGCCGCTGTACCTACTAGTTCCAAATGTAGCCTTACAATCAAATCTATGAGTTTAGTTAAAAAAACACTGTTTTAAGGGCCTGTTTCACCACGTACGAATAAGTTCCAGATAGTTTATTTGGTAGAAAATTTCATACAGAATTCTGTTCTATTTTTTTATTTATCTGGTAGATAGTGGCTATTCGGACATTGTGAAACTGGCCATTTAGGTGAAAATAAATTTGTGAGACTGGCTAACATAAAACGTGAAGTGCCAAAACAAGAAAAAAAAAGTTGTGAGACTATAATTCCATTTTCGAATCTCCAGTATTAGTAGCTCCCAGTCTAGTCGCAATCAATGTGTAACCTTACCTACAGGGAACACACATGTACCACTCGTTAACCCGCGCACTATCCATTGACCACACGCGATCGAAAGTTTGAAGGTTGTGTGCAACTGGTTAATACCAATGGTCGTAAGTTTGAGACAGTGACGTCACAGCGCCGAGGGCTGGCCAGCTCATCTATCATTCATGGCGGCCTGACCTGACCCGCGAGCTCACTAACAATAAGGTTTTATTCTTGTTGTTAAGTGAGAATCAAAAGTGTATGATAAGAAAATAAGAGCGTCCATGTCTTAAAAATTTATGTATTTTTTATATTTGTTTCGCTGTTTTCTAATGAAAGATAAAAACTACGTGAAATAATTATCTATATTAAAACGAAAACTGTATATCCCTATGGTGTAATAAGTCTTCATAGTCCACAAGATGTATTAAGAAATCATCATGAGCATTTTTATTGTTCCACTGGTAGGCGCGGGACACATCTCAAACAGAGAACGATTGGGCTTCAATCACCACGCTTAGTGGCCAGGTTACCTCAAGAAGTTTACCTTCACCATGAATCAGTCATAGTGGACACTCAAAATATACTTAGAAAGTACAGACGCCAGCACATCAAGCTACTACAATCTGTAATTTTTTTCTAATTGATTTTAAACTTTATCACTTAATCATTCATAATATGGTTCAAAGTTGATTGAGAAAATTGTATTGGTTACAGTATAACTTAGAAAAGTTATATTGGTACTTGCCTGACCTGGAATATTTGGGAGGCAGGTGTTTTAACCACTATGCTGTCATTGAAAGACTGAATTCTACTTCAAAAGCACAACTCCCTTGAAATAATAAACAATTGAATTTCGCTAAAGACATCTTCAGCCAGACTTCAGAGAAGCAAAAATATTTAGTTATAGCTTCGAACCGGCAAAGATATATAGATAACTGTAAACAACCCTACTTCTTCAAATTCACAGAAACCCGTAATTTATTTTTCATTATACCCTACATACATTACTTTCACATGAGTCGTTTCTATCTCCATTGCGCGTGTGATTCATAATCCGCCGCCATCACGTCGTATTACATAACGCAATGAACTGTAAATACGTATGAAAACTTCATGAAATATTCATCAAGTCAAACCTTGGTCCATATTTAAATATAAATGTGAGCTAATGTGGGTATGCCTTTATTAAGTTTGAACGTTTCTGTTGGCTCGACATTTGTGATTTGTGTAATAAATATGAAACAAAATGATTGCAGCAAGTCGTGGTGGCCTAGTGGTTAAAGCACCAGCCTCTCAAGTATGAGTGTGCGGGTTCGATTTCAGGTCAGACAAGTACCAATGCAACTTTTCTTCACACGTAAATAGCTGAACGGATTTTGAATAAATTTAGCAGTAATATTGGCAGTTTTATAAATAAGAATAACATATAGGCTACCGGGTATTTTTTAATCTTTTTTCCGGGCTATTTTTACGAGAACTTCCCTCAATAAGCGGATATAAACCGCTAGCGGGAGATAGAGATAATATATAACACATGAATATCAAACAAAGTTGGTAATCCTGTCAATTAAGAGCTTATGTTTCAAGCCGTGCCACTCAAACAGATGACGTTTTATAAAAAAACTAGCTGCTACCCGCGACGTCGTCCGCGTGGGCATTAGAGTAGTAAAAATGATAAACTCGTTTACCTTGTATCCTTTAACATCACGGTATGATAACTAAGCTATAAAATCAAGCCCAAAATGCGTAGAAATACTATGGAAATATAACTGCCTCGCTGGTGACTTAGTCGCATAGCGCGACTGCTATGCACAGGTTTCGATTTCGAGTCAATCAGGAGCTCATAGTCTGGAAGTTGGTGATTGATAGGCCCGTGCATCAGAGGGCACGTAAATATCGGTCCTGCGCCTGATCTCTCTCCGATCACATCGATATGAGAGAGAGGGAATAGAGAGAGCACTCTAATATGTCCTGGGCAGCTGGCTTATCTTCTCAGAGAAAACGCAAAAATACTTAACTATACCGAGGATAAGCGACAGTTCTGGGCCTGATTTTACTTTGAAAAGTATTTGGCTACTATAACAATAAGCGCCGAACTTACATGGCGGACATTTGCGTGCCAATCATGGAAGACTTATGTTTTCATATCACAACAATACACACGCGTCGTTTACTAAGACTGGACATGCAGGTGTGGCCTGCCGCTGCTTCTCGCTCTAGTCTTTGTGTTAGACTGAACTGAACTTCGAAGGTACAAAATGTGTATGTTGTTGCGGAATACATTCAGAACCTATGCTCGTATATAAGAATGTACATATTATATGTCGTCACTACTCCAAATAATATTGTAGTCACTTCGAACTTACATTGTAGGTCGATCGCGTCGAGGTCGATAAAGTTGGTTTAGGCACTGAATAGTTGCATAACGCAACTGCTGTACACGACGTGGTATTGGGTTCGATTCGGTCGAACCAGGTCGGACCAAAATCGCTTTGTGAGTGTTAGGAAACTGAAAAAGCAGCCCGTGGACTGGAAGTTGGTAAAGGATACGGTGGAGCAAACGGTGGGGATGCGCTCTGCTTGGGCGGAGCACCACCGTGTCCTCACAGCGGCGAGCTTTCGCATTCGGCCCTGGTCCAGGCCATGGTCCGGAGCATGAAAGAATGGGAGCGGCCGCCTCCTTCTGCGAAGCAATTATGCTAGCGAAGGAGGCGGTGGAGTGGTTTAGAAACCGTTTAGCACCGCTCATTCCAGCCAAAGCGGAAAACCTGGTACTGGTTGACACCGCGGGCGCCGTGACGACTTCCAGTATTAGTGTTTAATCTATGACTCCCGACCACCGTAGGCGTGGGTCTGTGGGCGGTGGGTTTTGGTTGGTTCACCGTCTAAGGACGACAGCCCGTGTCGGCGGCGTGTTCTATTCCACGCGCTCCTCGAAGATATGTCAGCAACATGGGCCTCTTAGTTACCGTGACCCTGGCATAAAGGGATCTCTAGAAGGCACATAGTAGGTTTTAATCAGTAAGAGTGACACTTCCTCCAGCTGCATCCTTAGCTGGAGGGGTTATTTTACGACATCCCACAAAAAAAGACTGGAAGTTGGTGATTAATATATCCGTGCATCGGAGAATACGTAAACATCGATCGTGTGCCTAATCTCTCTCCGGTTGTGTCAGAATTGCCGTCCGTGTCGGGCTATGAAAGTAAGGAAATAGGGAGTGCACCTGTGGCCACACAAATACTTACTACTTACTACACAGCTAATTGATCTTAGACGCCCTTATATGCGCTGACCGTTTCCTAGGAGGCAGTTTATATCAACAAATGACTGCTGGACATGGATGAAGAAAGAAGAGTCTTTCTAATTTGAGATGTCTATCTAAGGGGCTGCATTGTAATGAACATCGTAGTCAATCCTTAGATTATTACTTATTCCCTATCCCTTTACGACCACTTAGAGTCAGAACAGCAGCCAACCCTATTCGAAGAGATCTGTTTTTTTCTGAATCGTTTCCAAGAGATTGACCTTTTCTCTAGAATTATTTTGTCATACATATGTATTTTTGATCAGTAATCGTTCGCAAAAATCAAATAAAAATATTGATAAGCCATGCTGCTTTGTTACGTGTGGTATACTGGAAGCTTAGCTAATATTACCCCAGACTGATATTGTATGAAGAAAGTACAGCACTCTTTCTTTGATCTTAAATGACTAACTTACCCAAAGACAGATTTTTTTCTCTCATCTTCTGTCCCCGATTTTGAGTGTTATCTTGGAACTTGAATAATCAAAAGTAATACTTGTGATTATGATTGTAGACTGGAAGACACCCCAGTATAATTTAATTTTATGAAAATAAAACTATGAACTCCATCTATGATCAGCTATAATTACTAATAATGTCAGATTGTCAAATTAGATTGTTTTGAAAAGCTAAAGATGGCGTCAGGTTGAAACTTGCCTTAATACTTTTGTCTTTAAATTATTTTTATCTGTCGAAATAACATATGTAGCATGTTTAGGTATATACTTTGAAGTGAAAAATAAATTTAAAAAACTTTAGCCCGGTTTAATTCTATGAAAGGTTAACTCCATCTATGACATTAGATAATAACTATTTACCCAGCTGGTATAGTTAAATTGTCAAATTTGCTATATGTGTTGTAATTAAAAAGATATAGATGGCGTCTAGTTAAAACTGACCAAAAAATGCTTTATTGCTCAGCCCCTTTAGTTAATAGCGTTATAATATATAGCCTATGTGTTATTCTGATGCATAAGCTATATGTTTGTCAAGTTTCATCTAAATCCTATCAGCCGTTTGGCCGTGAAGAGGTAACAAACATACACACTCACTCACAAACTTTCGCATTTATATATTAGTATAGATATAGATAATATTATATTGTCAGTAAACCCAAATCACTGTCAATTTAGAATAGAAATTATATGTTTTATGATTAAGACTAAAATAGAAATGAAATTGTGTTTTTGTGGCATGTTATGGATGGCAACAAAGTTATGAAAGTAATTTTAAGAACTTTAAACAACTTTCGAAAAAAACTTCTTGACTTATTTCAAAACGTAGGTAATGAATCAACGAATATATAAAAATAAACTAAACGTTAAGTGGAAATTTTAAGTAAGTTCTAGACTTTTAATAGTAAATAGGTATTTTTTGGCTTCAGCAAGCTATACTCAGCATCGAAAACTAGTAGTGGTTAAAAATCCCCCCCCCCCTACTATGACTCCCCACATTTATATTAATATCTCTGTCACTCAGTGTATACTCCAAGAGAAACTTCGAGTGTCATTAATATCAATAACAAAGCTTTTAACACTAATACGAAATGAGACAAATGTCACTTTAACTAACTATTTTAAGCTCTTAACTGTGTTTAAGAGGTTGCCTAGCGTGTGACAAACAAGCAAATAGATTGATATTGACCAATTTAATGTATTTGCTAACTTTATGCGACTATACTTTTTATACGATACTTTCTATTCATCATCTCCCAAGCCTTTTCCCAACTATGTTGGGGTCGGCTTCCAGTCTAACCGGATTCGGCTGAGTACCAGTGTTTTACCAGGAGCGACTGCCTATCTGACCTCCTCAACCCTGTTACCCGGGCAACCCAATACCCTTTAATTAGACTGGCGTCAGACTTACTGGCTTCTGACGACTGCCAAGGATGTTCAATGACAGCCGGGACCTGCAGTTGTGCCATCCGAAACACAGTCATTGGTGTCCAAGATATACTTGGAAAGATATACTTTCTATAGAATTAATATATTTATTATGATCCTATTTAAAACTGAGTCAATTAAAAAACCACACAAAAATCTTTGATTTCAAACTCAAGCACTTATTATAAAACACGTTCTTAAAAAAGTTAAAATTAGCTTTAGCACTTGGTTTAAATCACCATCTCGAACAAAGCTAATAGCAAACAAACAAGTTAATATATAGACGATTTAATGGATTTGCTAACTGTATGCGACTATTCCTTTTAGCTTCAAGCCGCTTGGAGTCACTAGGATCACTAGTATCGGCCACAATTTTGTAGGACAATGTAGCTCGACATTTCCCTTGTTTACATTGGTCAGTCGTAATCAGTATGTTGCATATCAGACCACGCGGAATCGCGCGTGTCGACGCTCGATGGACCAGCAATAAGTTGCGCGACCCGTAATTATCCCGCGCGACGTCGGGACACATCGCGCGGAACACGTGAATTTCATATCGAGCGACAGAGTTGCGGAAAAAATGTTCCCTAGTGAAAAAGCGGTTTCAGGCGCATAACTACATATTTGACAAAATAATAACTAAAATGTGACAGTTTTGAAAGAGTTTTATTCAACTTATTTACAAATATGTACAATACTTACTATTAAAAAATAAAAAATACCTAAAACTAATTAACTATGACTAGTAAAAATAAATAACTAAAAAGCATCAAAAAATTCATCCCCATCGCTGTCTACCGGGAGCGTACCCAAGAGGCTGGCAGCATTGCCACGTTGTATGGCAATGCTTATCCTCTGACCGAAGTAATAGCCAGCCTTTGGGTCGCTGGAAGCGTCAACCAGCCGCTTAGATAACTCTTTAAAAAGACTTAGAGCATTCGGACCCCACGACCCGAGGGTTTCAACCCCAAACGGTTCGAAAATATAGTTGCCAATGAGGCCACTATATTTCCGCCGCTTGAGGTTTTCAGCAGCCGCAGCTGCAGCAGCTGCACAGCACGCAGAACTTGCAAGATGGGATGGCGCAAGAGTATCGACACATAATTTATAACTAAAAGCAAAAAGCATTTTTTAAACTAAATTAATTGTAGGTACTCCGTTTTTAAACTAGGTCAATAAATTAATAGCTTGCATGCAGTAGGTACTATTTCTCATAAAATTCATTTCATATGAACTCAGTGGAATAAAGAACTCTTTAAATTCAATTGAACTGGAATGAATGCAATAAATTATACAAAAGTTCTGATTTCTTTTTATATTGAATTTCATTACGTTTCAAGCGAAATTGAAATGTCGAACATTCAGAACAGACAAAAAAAAATACAATATAAACTTTTTGAACAACAAACTCAAAATTATTCCAATCCTTTACACAAAAACTTCCAAAAATCTAAATGTACAGACGCCAAATGTACAGCACATTAAGCTAGGTACTACAATCTGTCAAATTTCTTAAACCAATTTCAACGTTACTCTAGAAGCATATGGTTCATAGTTGATTGGGAAAATTAAACTGTTTCGGGTTGCTCTATGCTCTATACATATTTTTACTAATTAATGCAATAAAAAAAATATTCCTTTTATTTTTTGCAAGAGGCAATATGGTTACAACAGTTTTGAACGAGCGCAATCAAATCCAGTGAGCGTTGTTCGTCTTTGTAGGGAGCGAATAAGTGTTGAAATAATTGCTAACAAGTTGCTATTTTGTACTTAGAACTTCCCTTACTTAACCTTTGACTAAGTATTCTGTGAACAGGAACGCAATTTTTTTCTTCACTGATCTTTAGAATACGTTTTGACTATCTTAATTCAAAAATTAAATTGTTCTAGTCGATGCTCATTTTGTTTATTACCAAAATCATGTAATTGATTACGATGAAAATAATTTTGAAAATAGATAACATTTTAGCAATTTAATGATGGCATCCAGGCCGATTGTCGGCTACGGCGGCCGTTCTCTTTTATGGAGATTAACCAGCTGCGCAGGACATATTATAGTGCACAAGCATTCGCGCAGACAGGTGCACTCTCATAGTCCGATGGGACGGCAATCCGACACGACGACGACGGAGAGAGATCAGGCGCAGGACCGACATTTACGTGCTCTCCGATACACGGGTGAATCAATCACCAACTTCCAGACTCCAGGTTGCTTTATGAAAGTTTCTCAAAACCCACAAAGCGATTGCGGCCCGACTCGGGAATCGAACCTGAGACCTCGTGCACAGCAGTCGCAATTTAATATATTCTACGTAAATGTTTTTTAAAAAAGAACAACATAAAATTTTACGCAGCAAAATCCAATATCAATAACGAAGTTTCTCTAAATCGATTAAAACATCCATTGAATTATTGACGGTGTTGCCATAACTGGATTACAGATCCAATCCTTTGATGTACGCCACCTCCTAGTGTTGCCAACTCTCTGACTAGGTAATGAGTAACTACTTTTATTACTTGTACATTTAGTTAATTGCTTGATAATTTCTTTTGGTTAATTTATCTCTATTCTGTTCGTTTTATATTCTTCAAATCCATGCCAACAATGGCGTACAGACGCCAGCATATGCAGCTACCCTAAATTGTCAAATTTTCCCAATCAACCTTCAACCATATCCTTCAGCGATAAAGTTGAAAATGCATTAAGGAAATTTGACAGATTGTAGTAGCTTGATGTGCTGGTGTCTGTATATTTAACTTAAGCAATGGGCGGTCCGCGTATGTGAGACCATCTTATCATGATCAGTCCCTGCGAGTTTCAGAAAGCACTTTATATTGGTGAGTCCCGATTGTCATTTATACATGTTTGGCGGTTGTTGTGTGTAGTCGGTGCCAGAAAGTCTGACAACCAGTCTTACCAAAGTGTACTTGGGTTGCCCAGAAAACTGGGCAGAGGAGTCAAAGTGTGTTAGATTAACCTCAGCTGCATTTGGTTAGACTGGAAGCCATCAATACAAAAATATATGACAAATTCCAATCACGTGTTCGAGTTTCCTTATTTCTACAGGAATATTATTCTAGAAAGTCGTTAGAAGCGTAATGGGAGCGTTAGGTGTTTTTCTCCATTGTTTGCTCTGTCTCATCAGGGTTGTGATAACATGTACTGCAGACTAAATGAGATTGGTTTGTGAAGGTTTGTTGGGCTAAGGCCGTCCACCCACGTCCGATGATCAGTGAACGGTGAAAAATAAGGATCACTTAAAACTAAAAGATTAAAAAAAATTGTGCATCATTTTGTCAAACAGACCAAATTCAAAACTTTATGATATTAGTTAGTATATATGTAAAAGGTTAATTAGGCCATCGTCCCAGGATCGGAATGAAAATGTTATTTTTATTTATATAAGTTGAAAATGTATTAAGGAAATTTTACAGATTGTAGTAGCTTCATGTGTTAGATATCTCTAATCCATATAAAATTTTAAGCTAATAAAAAAAATCTATCTTACAAAAAATAATGCTTACGTCTCATAATTCCAAAATGTATCATCATCATCATCTCAGCCATAGGACGTCCACTGCTGAACATAGGCCTCCCCTTTAGATCTCCACATATACCAAAATGTATATTAATCAATAATTCATTTAATTCTATAATATGAACCTTTGACATAAATGCAGATTCATGCTGTACACCTTCCCAAACACCCGAGCGAGCGGAAAATGATACAATGAACAATCTCGTTATTGTTCACGTAAACGTTTCACGAGTTCAAATCCTTTGTAATAACGTTGTTCATCAAAATCTGCTGCGAGACGCGAAATAATTGAATTATAACTAATTCTACGTTAATGCCGACGGATGGGCTGTTTAACTTTGCAAATGATAGCTTAGTCATTACACAAGTAGATTGGGGAGAATGACTTCATATAAACATTTAGAATCTTTGATATTATGAAGTATGTATGTATAGGTAACTTTTTAACCGACTTCCCAAACCGAAGGTGGATATTTTTTTATGTTATATAGTATACGTAATATAAATAATATAGTCTCTTGTCAATCAAGTTGAAATAAATATAGCTGCAACCTCTTGACACCGACTTCTAGAGAGATGTACCTACCTCAAACTTGCTTTTTTTTTGCTTTTCTGTATTTTTAGAAGTCAGTTTTCTTTTTTTTTTACAAAAAGTGTTTTTTAGCCTAGCTTTTGTCGGTGCAGCTCCTACCATTTCTGCTCATCGTGTGCCAAGTATTGAACTTCCTAACATCTATACGTCGCACCTTCTCTTTAATTTGACTGATGTAGCTATGTACATATATCTCGGCCTCCCTCTTCCTCTCTTTCCTTCGATTTTCTCTTCCAATATATTTTAAATGAACTAGTCGTGACGTATATCATTTGTATAACAAAAACTTAAAAAGGACAGCCAGTTTAACAAAACTTGAGTCTCAAACTCGGTTATTATATCGATAAAGAAATCTTTCCTATTGCCACCCAGTTGTACTAGCTATATACGTTGTAATTAACAAAAGTATTACGAGACTAGACACTAATGGGAGCAATTATGAAAGGCTCGGAGCGAGCGCGCTCTAGCACTCCTTATACGGGTCTTCAGATGTTTTTATAACCATCATCGTTGTTAAGTTTTCACCCAAGTATGTTAGCAACGGCAGAGTAGGCCTTGTATGAGAATCGAACCCGAGACCCCATGCTCAGCTGCAGTCACGCCATGCGACGACTAGACCAACGAGGCGACAATGGTATACGTACTACACGTAGTTACAGGTGCACATCAAGCTACCGAAAACTGTTAAATTGTAGCAATCAACTTTGAATCATATGCTTCAGCGATAAAGTTGAAATTCTATTAAGCAAATTTGACGGAATGTAGTAGCTTCTGGCGTCTGTACATCACCCAACCCTTTCCAACTCCTAACTTAAAAATCTCATTACCTTAACTTGTCTCTTTCTCATAACTTTTAATTAAACTTGACTAATTGTACTTTATACCGGGCCTACTGTACTGACTCAAATTAAGGCCCCTCGCCCACGGCGACTTTTTGTAGTCGCTTCTAACGCGTGTTAGTGTCGCCGCACGCCGCACACGGGCCACCGGCCACAACCACAAAACGCCGCCCCTAGCATATTTCCCATACTTATCATACACACGGCGACTGTTGCGTGTAGCGGCCACCGGCTTCAACAGTGCGGCGAGTCCATATAAAATGTATTAAAATTACAAGAAGTGTACCAGTAGCGACGTTTTGTGGTTGTGGCCGGTGGCCCGTGTGCGGGAGCCCTTAGTCGCGTTTACAATCGCGATTGTATCAATACAAACGCGCGACAGTGTTGGACGACATCGGAGAAAGCTCAGAGGGGGAAGGGAGTATGCCGAACATCATTGTAACTGCATCACCACTGAATCGTGTTTACATCGCGACTGTATCTGGTCCCGTGGGCGAGGGCACTCAGCTAGCGACAGCTGCGCGTCTGTATCGATACCTACGCGCGACTGTATCGCTACAAAAAGTCGCCGTGGGTGAGAGCCCTAAAACATAAAAGAGATTACGTAACTCCGAGGTCATTTGTAAGTAGGTAAATGTATGTAGATCTTAGCACTTAGGCCGCATAACAACAGATTCTACTTAATGGTGAATAAAGCGGTTTTTATTTGTCTAAAATAACAAAGAAGAAAAATAGCTTTCAATTTAATTGCTTTGTAAATTGTCTAGGCTGTTTAGAAAGGTAAGACCATTTTAAGTTTGTGTGAAAATGACCAGTACACAGCATATTTATACTCCCGTAAGGGTACGTACTCAAACATCCCTCGTGAATCATTATGTCTCTATTAGTGTATGTCTGCATGAAAATCTGTTCAGTAGTTTTTGAGTGTATCATGTATTGACAGACCCCTCGGAATGTATTGATTTATATTATGTAAATAGATTATAATGAATTGTAGGCTAGGAAATGTTTGGAAATGTGCAGATTCGTGGCAGAGAAATTTGTATTAAAATGTAGTAAAGTAATCAAAGCCACAAACAAAAGCATTAACCTATTCTCCTTTTTAACCGACTTCCAAAAAAAGGAGGAGGTTCTCAATTCAGCCGGTTTGTTTTATGTTTTCACAGTTCAAGTCCGTTTCATGTAGAAAAAAAAATGAAAAACGTTCATATTTCAAATTCTTAATACCTACCCGTACTACGTTCGTACGGTGAAATCTCTATAGCATTGTGCACGTATGCAATAAATCGGTACGTGACCATAGCGACTATGTGATTGTGCCACCTGTCGCGCTTTGAGGATTGGCTCCAGAGAACCAGACTTGTGACATGCCCCTTATTGCCTCGTTACTTAACATAAAAGTCTTTCTAACGCTTCAATTTAGATGTAGGGTAGTTGACTAGGTCAAAAATATAATCCTTTATGATATCAGTCTGGTAAAGTATCTTAAAATAATTTCAGTTTCATTTATTGTTTTGAATGAACGCTATTTTTTATTGTTAATTTAAGCTAAATAAGTAAACGGCTTGATGTGAAAAAAATGTGACGTCATAGTTCTTACTTTTATTCAGATTACATAAAAAAGTAACCTTTTTTGACTACCCTATTGACGTAAATATAACAGTGAGAGAATGGTTATAGGAAAAGGCTAGGCAAATGATGACTGGTTGAATCTGACTATAGCAGTTTGGAAATTGTTTCCATGTTTCTTTTAAAGGTACAGTTGAGTATCTTTAAAAGAAACATCGAAACAATTAGGTACTCATAGTCAGAGAGGGTTTCACTAGGCAGTTTTTAAAATATTGACACTTTAAAGTGCTTTTGTCTACTGAATTAAATAAAAATGATTTTTAATTAACTATCTAACCTTATAACATAGTAAAGTAAATGACAATTTTAGTTTGACAATAGAATTGGCGTGAAACTGGAGAATAAATTGCAAAAATGTCGTCTTAAGTTATGTATTTAAAGTAAATTAGATTGATTGTCCAAAAGCACTTAAAAAAAAAAATTTTGCATTAAAGATTTTAAAAGATTTTCATATTCCACTACCCCATATGAAAATGTGATGTTCTATAGTAAGTTACGCGTGGTTATCAGAATAAATCTACACAATATATCACGCTGAACCGGTGTACGGCGCAAATCGCGTTAGTCCAGCCAATTTACTTCAAATGGTCGCCCGACTAACCCAAATTGAATTACTACAAGGTATCCTAACAGGTTCTCGCTAAATGTGCATCCTACCGTAATATCATTGGGTATAGTTACACATATACATACATTTATGTATGTATATACGATTAAGAAACATGTATATTGCAAAATTCTTGCATCTCCGATTGTAAAATATCAAATCAAAGTAAATAGTCAAATTGTTTAGGTACCTAAAACATGATAACGAAGCCATTGATATAAAAAATATATTAGTTAATAGATTTTGTAGCCTATAACATGAGATAACCTGCTATTTTTTGAATCAATTACTTATAAATTAAAAATATATTATGTAACAAAAGTATTTTTTTTTTATTATTAATTCTGTAAAAAAGTAGGTGTATCCAATAAAAAAAAAACAGAGAAATATCGTTTAATAATTTCAAAAAAAGTATGCAACAAAAGAGTTCTAATATTGACAAGTTTTTATACTCATTTCTAAGTGTTTATTTTTAATTAGCTTCATTTCCCCTCCTTTAAGCAGAACACCTATCTTATCAAAACTTAAAACTTCACCGGGCAACCCACTTAAAAATAATATTCACCTAAAATGTAGCTACCTATATTTAAAAAGAAGTAACGCAATATTGTCGAACCTAATCGTTCGGTAATGGCACCTATCTACTCTCACGTACCTAGTTATAATGACATAATCGATTACTGGTTAAAAGCACCTATCAGCGCTCATATTTTTCATAAAAAAAAACGATTATCATCTCATTCATCATATTCCTTTAACCTTGAATGATATAGAAAAGCTTGTTTTTTTTATGTTTTTATCATTAAAAAATCGTAGTTTCAAAGAATATGTAGGTTAGGTAACAATTTAAAACGCATTAGGGTTTGGTTGCTAGAAATGTTGCTGGATACATTAGGACCGATATTTTGTTAAATAATAATATTAAGGACAGTTTCACGATGTCTGAATAGCTATTATCTACCAGATAAATTCAAAAATGAAACACAATTTGTATGAAATTATCTACCAAATAAACTAACTGGAACTTATTCGGAGGTGGTGAAACAGCGGGGTTAGCGAAGTTGTCTTTCTACAATTGTAAACGCTAGTAGAAACGACAAAAATGTATGGAATTGACATTTCGACTCACGTTATGACCATGTGATTTATCGATTTCAAATGTCATTTCCATACAATTTTATCGTTTCTACTAGCGTTTACGATTGTAGAAAGACAACTTGGCTAACCCCGCAGGCCCTAACTTTCGTATTAAGTAGGTATATATGCTATTTTGCTATATTTTGCTAAAAGTCCCATTTTACGGGACGCCAGCACATCAAGCTACCGTAAACTGACAATTTTCCCAATCAACTTTGAACAATATACTCCAGCGACAAAGTTGAAAAGCAAAGGAAATTTGACAGATTGTAGTAACTTGATGTGCTGGCGTCTGTACATACAACCTTGGCATAGTGATTTAAATAAATATATTTACTTATCTACTATGTACTAAATATTTTCAGGTTTTTTTATGAGATTAATTTACGATCGAAATTAAGGTACAAATGTGGTTTTCATTTAGTTGTACATAAAATGCATGACTGAATAATACAGTTCCATTATCCGAACAACCGGTTATCCGAATACCCATGTCCAGATTTTGATAAATTAGTTGGAATAATAGATGCACTACTGTGCTCAATATCTACAGAAAAGTTCACAAGTACTTTACTGATAAAATAAATCCGCTACGAAACGCCGCGTAGTAAGGCATCGCGTAGCACCAAAAGCGTAGCTAATTTACTACGCGCCGTAGACCATGAAATCGCCGCACAAAAGCTGTAAGATGACCCGAAAACTTACATAAAAGGATTTATATGCTACTGTGATAGTGCTATTCAACTAAAGGCATGTAAAGTTTCCATAACTTGGTTTAAAAAAACAGATGTAATTGAAAAAATCGTCTTCAAATTCATAATTATTGTTCCGAATAAAATTATATCTATGTTGTACTGTTGTGTGAATACCTCGATTATTGCTTCTAGATCAAAATATATAAACTCTTTGCGAATTTTCAAGAAAATATTTATACTATTTTTTTTTAATAGAATAAAAGAAATAAACTATATAGACTTACCGTATGTTTACGTAAATAATCTTCAAAGTTCACCAAAGAGTATAAACAGTCTCTGTACACGTTGCCAGAAGCAACGAATTTAAAAATGGAACTAAATAAATTTTAAAAAGAAAACCGCTTTCGATATACGAAATTTGAATTTGAAGTTCGCGGTTATTCCCCGTTGGTAGCGCTCGTCCGTGCGGTCGGAGGCAAGGGCGGCATCTGATACGGCCGCTATACAGCCTACATTTTCGTGCCGTACGAAAGAGGCTGCTTTCGCACTGTGGAAATATCAATTATATGGGACGATCACGACACGATAACGACTAATAGAATTGTTATAAATTAAACAATTTTGATGGATTAATTTCAAATTGTTCGGAAAGTTTATTGTCACACACTTTTCATGTGATAAAAGATCGCGTGTGAGATTTCTGGAAACTTAAACTCTTTTGTAAAAAATAAACACTGGTTTCAGACAAACGAGGTTCGACCTGACAATAACTTGGCTAATATTATAGCCATGTTTTTAGCATAAGCCAAAGCAAAATGCAGTTTACACTATAATACAAACTTTTAAATTCCTATAGTCAAAATTTATAAGGTTTTGAATTCCTACTTATAGTTAAAAACTCTTTGAATCGTAAGCTCGTCGCAAGCTACAAAGCGCTCCACACTCTATCAATGGTTGTATAACTTGGCGCATGCGCGATGCGCGCGGATGTGACGCACGCCGCGCCGCCTTTTATCAATGGACGCGCCATCTTGTTGACGTCATACCGCGGGTGGACGCCATGTTTGTTTTCGTTCTGAACAATTTATGAGAATACCGGCAATGCGCGGTTATTTCCATTCTGTTCTAATTAAAATTTTGATGATTTTTTTAGGTTGGAAAATGGTTTTTTGTTAACATAAGTAACTTGGAAAAGTTTTCTAAGCAAATAAAAGTAATAAAATAAACACATTCTGAATTTAAATACATTTATCATATCGAAACTTTACTGTTATGCTATAGTAGCTACTAATGTGTCTAGTTGTAACACTAACACATATAAAGGTGAACTATTTATTGAGAACTATGCCAACCTATCTTTTATGGATAACCTCATTACATCACAAAGGAAGGTTTGTAACAACAAGCCTCTTTGTGCTAGAAAACTTTTACACCATTATTTATTTACACTAATATATAAAGCTTTTTGAGTTGCCATGTGTTCACAGAATACTTTAGGTTAGAACATTTTACTTTGTGTTTGCAATCGATCAGTGACGTCGGTTCTATCCTTTCACCCAATCCCATTTATCAATACAGATTTTATCGAGGGATTAGGAATTTTGTTTTGTACTTTTTTGGCACACAAACGTTATATTTATTGTGAAAACTTAAACATGTATAACGCGGCACATTTAGAAGCGTTATAGGACCGCTGTTTTATATAGATAGGTTCGGTTTCAGTAAAGCGTTATAATAAAAGCGTTAAATTATTTTTAAGTTTTAATGGCATGTTCGTGTTTTAGTCAGCTCTCTGATCTCCCTATCAGTCTCTTCCTGCAGCGGACCGACCTACAGCGGACTGGGTCATTTAATCAGTTCCCACATAGAGAAATACTGTAGGTACACTAACAGGTAATATTGTAGGTAGGTATTGTAAGTACCGAGAAGACGTGATTCCTCGTGCAGTACTATCTCCAGGTACCGTCGTCCCAGGATACGATTAAAGGAACCATCTGCCTAGCGTTTTCCCAAGCTACATATGTTCGGGTCCGCTTCCAGTGTTAACCGGATGCAGCTGAGTACCAGTGTTTTACGTGGAGCGACTCTCTGTCTGACCTCCTCCACCCAGTTCCTGGACAACCCGAGACCCCTAGGTAAGACAGGTTGTTAGACTTCCTGGCTTCTGACTGCCAAAGATGTACAAAGCCGGGACCCACCAATTTAACGTACCTTCCGAAATACGATTAAAGGAATGTTCTCAAATATTTTACTTGAAGTATTTATTTTCTTATGAGGGCTGATGGTAGACCTATACTGGCACTCGAAATATCAAAAGACTAGCTACTTAATTCTAAGGGCCTGTTTCACCACTTACGAATAAGGTAATTTGATACAAATTCTGTTCCATTTTCGAATGTATCTGGTAGATAGTGGCTATTCGGACATTGTGAACTGGACCTAAATGATTCCATATTTAATTGAAGTTTCGGCCAGTCCCAAAATATAATTCAAATCGTAAAGAGGTCAAATCTCTACAGTACCTAAGTATATCATTCTGAGATTCCTTACGTATGTATAGTTGCTCTCTTTTTACTTCACAATACTTATTTACTGCTACCTCGTATTTTGTCACTTATAAATCTTTGTTGGCCCTCCCAACTCCATCATAATACACTGAATGCCAAACTACTTAGTTGACCAGGCTAACTAAGATATATTATATCCGAAAATAATGAGAAGACATCTGTTGAAACAGGGGTCAATTGAATTATTGTGACAGAGCAACACAAAGAAATCTCTTCAAATATAATTAGCACGCGTTTTAGTGACCTTCCTGAGCTAGTAAGAGTAAATGACTGTTCTTTAGATGACACGTACAGACGCCAGCACATCAAGCTACCCTAAACTGTAAAATTTTGAACCATATGCTTCAGAGATAAAGTTGAAAATTGAATAAGGAAATTTGACAGATTGTAGTAGCTAGAGTCTCATTCTAAAGATTCTGCAAACTTTTAATTGACCAACAGTTTGTTCGGTTTTAAATCAGTATGAAGATATATCGCATATAGTTACACATATAGGCTAAATTTTATGCAGCTGAAGGAAGTAGCTCCCTCAGGAATGGAGAGAAACCGGGTGGCGTAAACTAGTAAACTAATAAAGTTGAAAAGTTCAACGGAACGTGACCCCGACATTGGCAAGTAATTACTTGCATTTGTACCACTTCTTGGTTAAAAACATGCAATATTATACGTTAATAACTCGTGGCAGAGTTAATTAAAGGTTTATTTTATAAATATTTGACATTGGAGTGGAGGCTAGAACAGTGAAATTGATATAGTATACAGTAAGATATTTTTTTCGTGCTAACTCAGCGAACTCGCAAAAATATTTTATATTTAGTGTTATTTAGTATATCTTGTTTTTTCTTATAATTAGTTAGTAAAGTGCCTCACTAACCCATTAGGTTGAAACCTGTAATGTTGGTAATAAGGAAGAGATAGATAAATAAATATATTTTTAACTAAAAACAATTTGGTAGGAGACTTATTGTCTCTAGCTGTTTCCATTATACCGTGTTTATCACGACATCGTACCATATGTCTAATACGTGTATTATACGGACTCATTTCAATAGGTAACTGCTGTACTGGTTCCATGATAAAGTAAGAGATAAGTAAAATGCGTCAATTAAAGCATTCCAAAATAATAAATACACATATTGGGTTGAATTGAACATCTACAGATATCCGCATCAAATCTCATCTAAATCAGTTCTGCCTTGATTTGAAAGCGTAAAAGACAATTTTGAATCAAAACGTTATTAACTACCTACATACTTAAACTCTTTCGATCGCTAGCTACGTTTTAACTGTTAAGCTATCTTAATAAGTTTAAAGATCTCCCCTAGGTTCAACTGTCTATTAATTTGCAAGTTTGCAACTTAATTACACCATCCTATAATATAAAAATATATAAAACCTAAAACCACATTACTACACACTCTTCACTTCATACCAGATTTATTGCAATAGAGCGAGACAGCAATAGAACTGTTCTTTCGTTTCAACCTTTTACCACCCCTTAATTCAAGGGTCCAAATCCCTTCCCGCGCTTGCGTGAATCAATAATGTTCCCCTTATTATGACATTAAGTGTAAACGTCAAAATACGTCCAAAGCTTATGCTGTAACATCCATTGCTACGTTTGTAGGACAATCTACTTTGCCTGGTCCGAGTAAACCAGCAATGGATTCGAGCAATATGAATATGTAGTGAAGTTTATAATGGTTTGTGACTGTTATGGTACAGTTTCGCGCCTGCGCCCTGCATCCGATGGACCAAATTTTTAGCAAGTGTAATACGAGGGACGTGTAAAGTGCAACTGTTTTGTGTGAAAATTCTATAAATAATATTAAAAAGTGAGTCTGTTTGTTACTGTTGTGTTTTGTATGTCGTACAGATCAAGTTTCGTTGGTATTTCATGGGATATGTCATTTATTTAGGCTATTTTTATTGTGAGAACATTTTCTTTGTGTGTAGTTACAATTTTCTTGCTCCGTATTTTCTTTGCCGCAAGATGCTGATCGAAGTTATTGCTGCTTTATCATTTTTGGATTAATTATAGTCTTGTTTAACTGGATTTGAATAAGACACCAATTATTTTTAATAGATTAATATAACACATATATTATAAAATACGATTATATTTTAAATGGATAGTTAAGCAGTGGCCACTTTATAAATAAAATCCTAAAAAATGGGGTGAATCTATGTACAGGTACTATTCATTCGATGTAGTGAGATATAGTGTCAACTACAGCATACCGAAAAGTTAGATCTTACTACAAGTGAATTAGGAGCCCGCGAAATTTTATTATCCACTGTTATTAACACAGCTTAAAGGTGACCTTAATTCTAACTAGATAAGTAAAAAGTGAATAAAAACAAAAAGTATACAAAAATTAAAAAAAAACATTCATCATTTGCCTAGCCTTTTCCCAACTATATTAGGTTCGGCAGCATATCAGACCTCCACAACCAAATACCCCTTGATTAGACTGGTTGTCTGACTACCCGTAACGTCTGCCTGTTTGGACGTACCAACGTACGGACGTACGTTGGTACGTTTAAATAACCACCAATTTGACTTGCCTTACGAAACACGGATTAACCACAGATATCTGATTCTGATGGCCACCCATCCACCTTCCAACCGCGTCAAGCATTGCAAAGCGTTATGCTCGTTCGACCCGTGTAGCTGAGCCTTAGTAACATTATATTTTTTTTATTCAGGATGTCTTGCGGGGCAGAATGCCTGTCCCTAGGACCTCCTCCAGACTCGATCCTGCACATGCCGCCACCTCCGCTGCCAGCGTTCTTAGCCAGTGCAGCCAACCTCACGCCACCCTGCAGAGCCTCCAAGTGCCCCACCAGCAGGAACAACGAGGAGAACTCCCTGTTCCCAGGGGTGGAATACCATGAGCTACCCAGACATGGTGAGATACGTATGTTGTTTTGAATTATTTTGACTACTGCACACATTACACATTAACTTTTCAACCACCTTCTAAGCTAAAATCTAACTGGCCTTGACTCTTGTTAATGGTCTTTACAAAAACTAAGATCCATACTCAATTAAATGTCAGAAAAAAGGAGCATTAAAGTTCTAACGAAAATCAAATTATGAGCATCATCAGCAATAACCGTAAACCCCAATGGTTGCTAAAAAAAATATAAGTTAATACCTTCTATGTTTTCCAGAGCCTGCCACTAATGACGACACATGGTTCCTCGTGCTGATCACCTGCTGCATCGCTGTTCTCTGCATAGCTGCCCTACTGGCGTTATTCCTACTCAAATGTAGAGAGTGAGTACATCTGTGCTTTCCTTCATTCTTTATCTTTGTCTCGCTCTTTTGAAAAATCTCGTGAATACCTATCTTTAATTTATCCCTTTTATTTCTTTCTTCTTGATTCTTACTTTTGCTTTATTTTCCTTCCAGTTGGAAAAAATCTCATGGGTTTTTTCTCGACAGGGCGCGAGGAGGTTGTAAAAGCGGTACTGGTAAAGCTTCAGGCTCCAATGCTTTGTACGGAGGTGCTGCGATAGACTCACGAGTGCTCTGGGCGGCACTCACTCCCCGTGGCACGCGGCACTTTGTGGCCGACACATACCCACATGACGAGACTGAAGACCACCACTACGAGTGTGTGGAACCCCCACTATACAAGCTCGGCCCACCCGAAGACCTCGCCATCCCACGACACTTCAACGTAGAATACGAAGACCCAGCGCCTTTAATCGAAAACTACAGTGACAGAACAGAAGAATACTTCCGCAATGGCATGGATACTCTCCGCCGTGGGAGGCCTCTCGTGTCCTCCCCCACGCGGATCGAACGCCCCAACCTGCCCCCCCTGAACCTCCAGCCGCGCACTCTCAGGAGGGCCCCACACTCCCGCCGAGTCAGTGATGCAAATAATCCGGAGAAATCGGCCATCTGAACCGAGAGTGGCGCGGTTTTCTCCGTCGCCGATTCTACCGATATCGATTACGATTGGCAGTCGATCGAGAACTCGAATGTTGATCGTCTCGTTTGAGGACCACTTTTTTCTGATACATTTAGTTCAGACCTTTGGCACCTGGACTAAAGTTTTAAAATCAGCTCTGGACATTATACTTAGAACGCTTTTCTGCATAACTAGTTCATCATTGAAAGTTTACAAAAATAGCACAATATACCTAATATAAAAATAGATTCAGTACTTCTTCCGATAATAATTTATTAAAAACAACAAATTGTTTTTTGGTTTATCTGTCTGGAGAAGTATGAAATCTACGTAATACATGTAGTAGGTTTAAAGGTAGAGCCAAGCTTACGAAGTGCATCGGTGTCCATAAACTTAATACGAATAGCTTGTGTACGCGAACGTAATTGTAACTCGGTAGACAATAGTTTATTTACTGTAAATAATATCGATTTTTAACGAATTTATTTATTTTAAATGTGCAATTGAATTATGTATAAATGCTTTTCTGTGTCTAAAACTAGTCTAACAGTACTGTAATACTTTCTAGTCATTCATCACACAATGTGACATTATACTACATGTCTATTATAATCAATAAACAGCTAGCATCTGTATTATTTGTTAGAATATTTTATTTATACAATATGATGTATCACGAATTTTTGTACTTGTCAATAAAATATTATTATTTATTTTGCCTTTCTTACCAATTTGTTCAGACATATTTACTGTACATATTCATAGGTATAAGTCAACAGACGTAGGATGATGCCTCCTCCTCAGTGGCTTATTATGAGCGTAAAAGAATCAGAAAAGTTTCAGCTGTAACCTAAAAATTACAGTTGTACTTGAAAACCATCTTTTTGAAGACAAACAGAGCCTAAAAGGATTCAATTTAAAAAATCGCTTAGCTTGGAAATATTTCCGAACGAAACCCATTGAAAAGAAAGACTTTGACAATTATTTTGACTTTGACAATGTCAAATAAATTCCGTTTGTTTTTGACATGACGCGTTTCCCCGTGCGCTCAGTGTTTGTGTTAGCTAAAATTGTATGAAATATGACAAATTCCTGATATTTTCAGTGATAATATTAGTATTTAAAGTGTAATTTTTATTAAGAAGTCTAGCTCAGTAATAAAATAGCATAATATATAAGCAAAATGACGGAAGAAGTGATAAAACACTCTGTGCACACGTTAGTGTTCAGATCTCTCAAAAGATCGCACGATATGTTTCTATCTAACCAAGGATTGTTACCGCCAATTGATGAGAAAGCGTAAGTATACATTACCGCTGCCTAAAAACTGTATAATAACACATAAACGCCAGTTTGAACTTTGTAAAAATGGTAACCTTACTATTTTCTGAATTAAAACCTTCTTTCTTATATTTCATAGATTATTTCTATCAATATAGTTCGTAAATCAAGTTTTAGGGCCAGTTTCACAGGTTACGGATAGCCACTATCTACCAGATAAATACAAAAATGGAACAGAATTTGTATGAAATTATCTACCAGATAAACTATCTGGAACTTATCAGCTACTGGTGAAACTGGCCCTTAATGTTCAATACTTAGACAATTTCCTTCCATCGATCTCAATATGAGGAAAAACAGCAGATGACATAAGACTTGTGCTTTTACATTCCAGAGAGAAAATACTAAAAGGTGTGAAAGCTCGAGACAGCTACGGTCAAGTGATGGACACGGTACAACATGCACAGGCCATCAAACAACATGACTCTAGGACACAGATGGACATTCCCAATGATAATGGTAACATGCAAAGTTTAATAACAATATTATGAGAGATAGAACTTTTCATTATTAATTACAAGAAAATACCTCTCCTCAAGCACACATAGCAGGACAGGAGAGAATAGTTATCATCATCAATTTCATTCAAAAAATTAGAAAAGTTACTTGCCTGCCCTGGAATCGAACCCGCACTCTTACACTTGAGACTCTGATGATTTAACCACTAGGTCACCACAACAGCTTTTTATAGTTAGAAGAGTTATAATAACTTTAAATCTGAAAATTAAATTTGAATAATGCTGCAAAGGTACAGATTCTGCTCATGGTACAAATGTAACATTAACTATTGTATCTCTTTAAATCTATGGGGTGAATACTAACTTATTTAAAAGCTAATCTCCTTATGTCCAAGGCCTTACCACTGAAGAGAATGAAGGATCTACAATCTTACATGGTTTGTGTATACTTTGCAATAAGTGTAAACAATCATGTTTATTTTTATTGGCTGTGGCATGCTTAGCAACCTCTTTACTCTCTCCAGTTTTTTTTATTAAACTTATCACCTTCTTGCTTATAAATGTTAGACTACATTTACTGTTCAATCAATTTCTACAAAATTAGGATTTGGCAGTTTTATTTGCTTCCTGAATTTGATAACTCATTTTTTATCTGTAGCCTTCTATTATAAAACTAACTTTCTTTAACATGTGAACCATTAAATGTCCTATACACAATATTGTGTCTGTAGTCACGCTCATACCTTTTCCAGGAGAACTGGCAGAATCAGCAGCCCTGGGTTCAGAATCAGCTCTCATGCCATTCACTGGCCCTACACCGACTGCAGCTCCACCAGCGGGTGCTCTAGCCGTGCCAAGGAAACCTCCAGCAATGCCCAAACCTAAGTGGCATGCCCCTTGGAAGCTGTTCCGAGTTATATCAGGACATTTGGGCTGGGTGAGGTGTGTCGCTGTTGAACCGGGAAATGAGTGGTTTGCTACAGGTAAGACTTGTCCAAAAATCAATTTGATACCTTTCAGAATTTCCACAAATTCTTTTATTTCATCTTCAATATCACTTCAAAGACCAGGCCGAATTAATTTTAACTTTGCTAATATTTTTTTGTCATCACCTGATTATTCACTAATTACGCGTACAATGTATGAATATTTGCGCACATATGATGGATCTTCAGCCACGCGGGTGTTTTTAAGCGTTGAAATAAACTTCGCGATAGAATAATTGAAACTATCGGCCTATACTAGCGGTTCTGTGTATTCTTGCGAATGTGAACGAACCGCATAAGGTAGTGTATCTGCAAACCATGATCATGTTTATCGATAAAACAAAACTCATGTCAATAATTTTCAGGTGCTGCGGACAGAGTCATAAAGATTTGGGACCTAGCTAGTGGTAAACTGAAGGTGTCGCTCACTGGACATGTCAGTACAGTGAGAGGTGAGTTAACTGTTCTTTTTTAACCGACTTACAAAAAAGGAGGAGGTTCTCAATTCGGTTGGTATGTTTTTTTTATTGCAATAGGTTTTGTAATGTTGCTGTTTGTTTTCAGGGTTGGAAGTATCTTCGCGACATCCATACTTATTCAGTTGTGGTGAAGACAGGCAAGTTAAATGCTGGGACTTGGAATATAACAAGGTAACTACATGAAAAACGAAATCACTCTTTTGCTATCATCTCCTATTGATTCTGTTATGAGAAGTACTTATTATAAAGTAGAGGCAGTATAAATTATCAAGCTGAAGACCTGGCAATCTATACTCATTTATCATATTCATTTCTGTTAATGTATTTCACAAATAATATTTAACACATCTTCTATTTAAATAAAACAGGTGAGATTAATATGTCGGATCTGACCAGGCAAATATATACCAATTTCACTTTAAAGAAAATAGCCAAGCTCTTTTTCTAGCCCTGGGCTGAGGGTTGTTCGTAAGAGTTACCATGGCCCTGGCACACAGGGACCTCCAGCAGGAACATACATAGTGGGTTTTAGTCATTAAGAGTTGGACACTCCCTCGCTGCACCCACAGCGGGATCGATTGATGATTTCCCATGAAAAAAAAAGTTATTTTTCTAGCTCAAACAAAGCTAACATAACTAAATAAGTACCCTCCATATAAAAATGTCAACCAAAATGAAGAAGATGAAAGTATGAATGAAGAGGCTTCCTGAATAATGTAAATAATGTTTGCAGGTGATCCGTCACTACCACGGGCACCTGTCAGCGGTGTACACGATATCGCTGCACCCCACCATAGACGTGCTGGTGACGGCCGGCCGCGACGCCACCGCGCGCGTGTGGGACATGCGCACCAAGGCCAACGTGCACACGCTCACCGGACACACCGACACCATCGCCTCGCTGGCTTGCCAGGCTGCTGAGCCACAGGTAAGCTGCTCTGATAATGTTCAATCTTTAGACCGCCACGTCACAAAAAGAAGGTCGTACCCTCAGCGCCAAGCTAAGAAATCATCCGTAAATACTTACAATATAGAAGTGAGTTCCGAATTATGTCGATTAAATTACTATTAATTTTTAACATTAACAGTCTGTCATGTAGTTGTGACCGTGACTTGCTGGGCACTATTTGGCTTGTCATCTATATGTGACTGGCGATCAAAATGTTAAAGAATTAATGACATTATCTTAGCATGTAGTAGACCTTTACTTTTGTCACCAACTATGCCTCTGGCACACAATAATTCAGGGCAGAATATTTGCAATCCTTACTAATATGCTAATAATACTTAAGTAATTCTGTCTGTCAGACGCTTTCACGCCAAAACTACTGAACCCATGTAAATAAAATTTGGTATACACATAGTCTGGAGTCTGAGAAAGGACATAGGCTACTTTTTTCGAGTGCGAGTAGTAGTTTCCTCGGGCGGAGGGTGCAACCGCGGGGAACAGCTAGTAACAAAATAAAGACTGTCAAAGGAAGTACGATCTGCACTATTTCTACTTCCAATTTCCCTACTATAATGTTGGCACATGTTTCAGATTATAACCGGTTCCCACGACTCAACAATCCGTCTCTGGGACTTAGCAGCAGGCAAATCAATGTGCACCCTAACCAACCACAAGAAATCAGTGCGTTCCATCGTTGTCCACCCCACATTGTATACCTTTGCATCTGCGTCCCCGGATAACATTAAACAATGGAAGTGCCCGGAAGGCAAGTTCATACAGAACTTGTCTGGACATAATGCTATAGTGAACTGTATGGCAGTGAATCCGGAAGGAGTTTTGGTGAGCGGAGGAGACAATGGCACCATGTATTTATGGGACTGGAGGACTGGGTATAATTTCCAGAGGTTACAGGTGAGAACTATTTACTTTAATTCGATAGCAAAGCCGTATTACATATAATAGCTTCTTCCCTTATTAGATTAGAAATGAGAGGCCTACTATACGATCCAAACCTACCGCCGACAGAGGTTACCCTGGTACAGTTGGTGTTAAAATCTACCGTGTAGACGTTGGTCCTTCGACCAGATGTGGGCGGAGTCAACGACCGGGGACGACCTTGGTCGGGAGCGCTTTCATCGCGTCCGTGGTCAGCCCAACCGTATGGAACGCTATCGGCCGACGCGAGACGCGACCAAGGTCACCTTGGATCGTGTAGAGTGCGTTTAAACGATACACTCAAAACCCTAAAGAGAGGTCTACTCTTAAAACATTGTGTAGCCAGTAAATAATCTCAAAATTTTCATAATGGTTAAAAAAATAAATATAATCAAAATATCCAACACAATCGGATTTTCTTGTCCCCCAGGCCGCGGTTCAACCAGGTTCAATGGACTCAGAAGCCGGTATCTTCGCAATGACCTTCGATCAGTCCGGTTCTCGTCTGATCACGACCGAGGCAGACAAGACTATCAAGATATACAGGGAAGATGATACCGCCTCCGAGGAAACCCATCCCATCAACTGGAGACCAGAGATATTGAAGAGGAGGAAGTTTTAATTAAATTAGTTAATAATAATAAAGATTTTTTGACAATGATCAACGTTTTTGCTTATCGTGTGTACTACAAGTTGACAAACCTAATAAGACGAAGTGCAAGTTTTCACAAATTCAATATGGCTGAAGAAACTCAAAAAAAACTCAAAAACTAAACACCTTTTAAATCGCAATTTGAGTGAGTCACTTGAAACGACGTAGGAAGTCCGGCGAAAAATGTAAGTAAGATATTTTTTTTGTAGCTATAGGACAGCTAGATAATTTACCTATTGCACCCAAATCGCAATATCAACACATAAATGCGACTTTTTTCGAGGCGTGAAGGGTGGGCGTTTTTGGGGGCTGTCTTTTGTAATATTTGACGTCAAAAAGTGCTGTTTTACAGCCAAGTTTGAATAAATGATTTTGACTTTTGCGTTAGTAAAGTGATTAAAATAAAAACTCAGTGTTTTTTATTTTATTGTTAAAAAATATGATACATCATAATGTTACAACCTAAAACGTTACAAAGCAAAGATATGTCGTGTTCGTACACATGATCGTAATACAAGTCTCATCCTCATTGGAATGTCGACAACACACAATTTTAATATGTAATCCGCAAAAAAACATGCGCTTTTATTATTTTAACGCCATATTATACAATAACAAAGTATTCCCTATTTATTACAAGGGTAAAAAATTGATGGAGCTTTAAAGGATAAATAGGAGGGTTCTCTTTCTCCCATAACAATAAGGAACAGTTTAAAATATTACATGATGCATGGCTTATTATGGCTGTATTTTATTATCTTACCGTAAAATGGCAAAATGTGTAATATTTACAAATATCAAACACTTTTTCCAGCCACTCAAACGTGCATAGATTACATATTAAGTAGGTTTATCATAATTAATACAGAGAAATTCATTCAAAAGATATCAAAAACTAAACGAGACGCAAGCTTGAGATCGCTTTCTAATTTAAAAAATCATATCTTATACAATATCATTTGATACACTATAAAGTGCTATAAGAATTCAAATAATAACATGTCTCTCTACTATCTGATATAAACAATCTCGCTCCACACATAAAGGTAAATAAAGCATTATTTATTAGACTTTTAAATCATAATATTAAAGCGTATGTGTATAACTAGCCCGCCAGCAAGCTTAATAGTGCTCAATACAAAAATATAATAAGGAGGTTATATACATCGTGTTTATATACAAAGTCTTGTATAAAAATAACTGTAGAGAATTTTAACAATTATAACAACTCATAATTAAAAACTACTATGATATTAGACTTTTGATGACCTTAGTCGATTTTGGAAATGACGATCAATTTTTCGCTTGAGACACACACACATTGTAGACAGATTATTACTATCAAGTCATATTAAAAGATGTATGGCCTTTTCAACAAACAAAAACCACAAACTTACCGCAAACTTGACACTCACGAGTTTAGTAACTGAATAATATTTATCAATAGAAATTCATAGTTCTCGGTGTTATAAAAATAAAATACTGCATACAAACACAATGTTATACGCCTCCCTTTTCACCGCGGCCTGTGAACGTTTCGCGATCATATTTCATCATCCAAATCAAATTCCTCTTCAGGAAAGTCCCCAACTGTGACATATACAGGTTTCACAAAGCCCCCGTATTTTGGGGGACACGTGAAATAGCGCTTGCCGTTCACACTGTGGAAAAAGAACATAACTTTTATAGTTTAGGATCACTTAATATGTCTAAATTAAGAATTGCCTACTATAGGCAAATAATGAGGAAGGGTGCTTCGATGAAATACCAATATTTCTAGCATACCACAATGAAAGACAGGAAGAAAAATAATTGATATATGTAATCAGATAAACAGTGTTGTGTAAAGTGCAAATTTTAGTTTATTATAGATTTTTCTTTTAATACTTAGGCGATGAAATTACCGCACGAGATTGGCAATGGTTAATATCGATGTTAAATAGTGACAATACTTACGATCCATCATTTTTCCCGCGTGGTTCATCATACTGCACTCCAATCCACAATCCCTTAGCACCGTCGAGTGGCCCGTTGTACCGGACGGTGGCGCGGCGCACGGGCTGTTGTGGCACGCGGACTTCACACCGAGCTCCTACTAGCACAGCTTCTGCAATTCTTTGGGGGAGACATGAATTGTTATTACTTTGGGGGATTTCATCAATGTTGTTGGTGATTTTAATTCAATTGAAAATTATCCACTTAATTCTCCAGAACAGACCTAAGGCCTTACAAAAGGCAAAAATAAATATCTCAATTACTTGGCCTCATCCTCAAGCTCTTTCTGCTGCTGTTCCTTGAGCTTGCTCATCTCCTCCTCGTTGTACTTGCCAAGGCGGTTGCGCTGCAAGAACGAGCGTAGAGTGTCACCTTTCTTCTCATATTCTTCTTCTGATAAACGGAACCTGTTATAAGTTGATAATATTTATAAACCAAATTGAAAGAGGTAATAAAATATAGATTGTTACTGTAAGAATCCAGGTTTTATACTGGTTATTTTTTTTTTGTTAACATAAAATAATTAAATAGTAAATAGAACTGGCAGATATTCTGAGAAGATAAAGTGATAAAAATATTTATAGAATACTAGTTGGTACTTTTAATCTGCTACTACAATTTAAGATCATTTAGTATCTTGAATATGATTCAAAAAATTAAGTAGAATTCAAACTTACCTCTCTGCACTGTCTGAGGACCCAAAATCATGGACCAAAGCGAACTTATCAATGACATGTATCCTCATGCCATCGTCGATAGGGTACGAGCCAAGGAGGGCCTCATCATTGTCTATGTCACACACATAGCTGTTCTTCTTGTCATAAACCTTCAGCTTCATGGTGGCTGCGGATCCACCAGTCACTAGCTCCAGTTTGGTCTGTCATTAGATAAGTTTTGAAAATAAATAGATGCTTTTTAATATTATTGTATGACCTGTTAGGTATTTTATTTATAAAAATCGTAAATATTGGAAAAAGAACTTAAATGCAAAATCTATCAGAGTCTAAGTCTTATTCTGATGAAATCTGTTTCAATGAAAATCAAGATATTCAAAACTATCCAATTACACTCAGGTGCGTTATTCTGTAGGCTTCAAACATATTTTTTATAGAAATATTAGTTTTTCTAAAGCAAAACAAAAAAGTCTGTGAATCATTGTAACCTTAAACTCCATAACAGTAATTCCCTTCTTGAACCTTCTCTCGACGGGCGCAGCATCATCGCTGTCTGACTTCGTGATGTGCACATTGACAAAATCCTGGGTAACTACTTGAATATCTGCCATATTTTTTGAGAATTTTTATACCGACTGATTGACAAAAGAATTTCTGATTCATACAAACAAAATGTCAATGTTTCGTTCCAGTTCTGCTTCACCAAAATCGCTTCCCTCTCTTTCTATAACCAGAGCCGGGTCCAAAAAGTATGCTTGTATTCATAAAATTGATGATATGGAACGCTGCTATATGACAATTTCACAGTCGTTTCATTTTACGCAGAATTTATTTGGAATCAACATGTACATTCTATATCTGACTAAAAACTAAATATATTAAGGGCCAGTTTCACCGGTTGCTGATAAGTTACAGATAGTTTATCTGGCAGATAATTTCATACAAATTCAGTTCCATTTTTTAATTCATCTGGTAGATAGTAGCTATCAGCAACCGGTGAAACTGGCCATTTAGGGCCAGTTTTTCCTAACATTGTTCATTGAAATTATTTTACTATGTGTATATTAATTTAATCCCGATCCTTATCGAGTAATGGTGCTCATAGATAAAGGGGATTGGAAATCTTTGCGGCCCAAAACTCGAGTGATGAGATTATAAATGGCGGCACACTGAGCCGGTGTCTTCGTCGGCATACTTCTTATAAAGCAATAGCCGATATATTCAACTAACAACGGTATATTGTTGTCGTTCAAATTGTTTAGTGCAGTAGGTACAATAGTTCCCGGGACCGCCGGTTGTACGCAAAAGTTATAGCGGCCCTGGCGTACAAAGACTTCCAGAAGGAGCGAATTGATTTTTAGTCAGTAAGTACGAGTCTGACACTCGCTCCAGCTGTACCTATAGCGCGAGAGGGGGTCATTGGATGATTTTCCACAGAAAATACAATATACACCATTTTTAACGAAATAAATGGGCATACCAACAGCGTTTGCCTTTCTAGACCTGCGGGCTTATACCTTTTAAGAACCTAATTTTTATGGCGTACCATCTTCAGATCATGGTTTTTACCCGCGTTCCAGGGAAATACTTCCCAAGTTATTCTGATACATATGACGCATTATAAGCTAAAATAAATTCAGAAGTTTGTGTGACAGTTGGATCATGCAAACTTTCTCGATTAAAATATTAGTAGGAAGTAGGATTACCAGAATTATTTTAAATAACTTCTGTATATTTACGCTAATGTTATACTTTTATAACGTGGCATGGTCAAAATGGTATTCCATCATCAGCGCCATCTATTGTACGTTATATAGTATAACTTTCCATTATTTTATGGTTCTTTTGGGACTAATGTTTACAGGGTTGATTTAAGTATACTTCAATTTCTGGGGTATTAGAAACATACATTAAGTTTTGTCGATGCTGGACTATTATTTCTTTAGTTAAATAAAAAATAATAAATTGTCTAGCCTGCAGAATGCAAATTTTTATCAATTTATATATTGTTGTTTCAATAAATAAATAAAAAGAATGATCATAATTGGGGTATTATTTTTTAAGAGACAGACAAGAAAATTATTATTTTGTCCAAAATTGTAAGCAGGCACGTTGAGTAGCAGCAGCTTCTGTCTTGGTGAATTTGTTTCCCGGGGGCTCATAAGCTGTAGCTGTAACGTGACAAAAAACAACGCACAAACTAGTCAATGTGTGCAAAAGGGACCCCCACGTCGACTGAGCACCCTCGAAGACATGCTGCACTAGAATATTCTTTATGTTCCGGAATCTAATCAAACATAGCTCCAATGAGTTTTGTAATTTTTTATTCAAGCAAATATGACAAACATTGAAGCATGCATTGAAATTATAATGTTTATCTACACAGCTAAAATACCTAATATTGAAAAGTTAAAAAGTAATGCAGTAGGTAAATCTCAATGATATAATAAGACTCACATTATAATTTTATAAAAATATGTTACATATAAACATCGATACTATGAAGCGTCACACAGCGCACTTTACGCCTATGTCCTTCAAAAGTAAAATATACTTATTGCCAGCCTACTAACCTAAATCCATAAACAATTTAACTACAGATATAGTGCCTATATAAATTTATAAAACATGTTTATGTCGATATTCTATAAAATAGATTTAAATAGTTACTTTAAAATCCTTTCCCTACCACCACCAAGTTATCTAAGACATAGAGTCAAAAATTTTAAATCATTTATAGTTTTAGAAAGTGCGAAACAGTACTAACAAATTGTGGTGGTAATTTTGAGTAATATTACTGCAACGAGTGTTGCCGAAAGTAAAGTACACATACAATTCGAGTTATCGAAGTTAGTCAAGTAAAAAATAATAAAGAACTTAATAAAATCGTCGCAACGTGGACGTAACACAATAGCTAAAAACACGAGTCCGTGTAGACATTAAGATACATGGTGATTCTCCGTTCTTGTCGTCCGTCGAAACTCTTCGGTGTATATCCGTGGCTGATTCGGGTGACGCGGCCGCCGCCAAGGTATTTTGCACACATTGCTAGCGATATAATATGTCGAAATGGCAATCATTTGCATCATATAAATATTATTCAATTTAAATATTTCATTTCATAAACACTAAGTGATGTACGATTCTATATTGATTCCATTTCGACATTATGCAATAATAAAATAAGGACGCTCGCCGAGTACAATTGTGCATGTCTATCACTAATTTAGGCAAGTAACTGTTGCAACATGTAGCATCGATTTTAGAGAATTACACACGGTAAATGAATATGATCAATGTAGAATTTAAATGAACAAGAAGTTAATGAGAGAATTCGCGGCCATGTTGCAACGTGGCAGTTGTGTGCAATTGTTCTAGACGCGCGTACGAATGTATCATTAGCAACCGTACCTGGCCCGGGTCACTCGACTTGAGTGCCCAGGCGCGTTCCTCTTCTACGCCTCGCGTGCCGGCGATCAAAACAAAACACTTTGGTAACCAATAAGGCACTCGTATATTTCAACTTTTTGTTTCGTGTATAAAAAATATCTTTGGCGTTATAACGGTTCGGCGGTCGGTAGCGGCCGGCGGCGGCCGCGCCGCTGGGCAGCGGGCGGCCGGGCCGCGCGTCACCCGAATCATTTCCACTGGAAATATCCCACTTTCCACTTGCGGCGCTGTCAAGCCGCGCCTTCCTTGCTCGGCGACTCTGCCGCTTCCTTCTCCTGACAGCTCTCCTGTTCCCTGTCCGGGCTACTTTCCCTCTGTTTTCTCTCCGGGCTGAACATGTCGACTGCCTTAGAATCATCACTTTCTACTTCCATACATTCTTTTTCAACGACAGGCGCGGGAGGTGATTCGCTCTCAGCTTCTATCGGGGCGGGAGCTGAAAAACTGGTGTCGACGGATTCGTCCGCGTCGTAAAGATCGTTGGAGGGTTCGTCTGAGACTGCCGTCTGCGGGGGTGAGGAATTAGAAGAAGGTTCAGGAGGAGAGTACTCCTGTTTATCGTTCTCTTGACTACTCGTCTCTTCAGAATGTTCGGGAGCTGCGGAAGGTTCTGTGCTGGGCGTGCTGTCGCGGGGAGACTCTCGGCTCATCGGCTGAGGTTCCTCGGAGGGAATACTGTCACTGACTTCAGTTGGCTCACTTAGTTCTTCTTGTCTGGCCTCGTTGTTTTCTACGTCTGCAGCTGCAGGCGTGCTGACTTCCTTGGGCTTTTCATCATCACCATTTCCAGCGGTTTCTGCCTCCTCAGCGGCTCCCCACCTAGATTTTCGATCTCTCTCCCGCCTCGAATTGTTTCTTTCACTTCTGTCAGATCTGTCATCTTTAGGCTTCGATTTGTTTGATTCGTCGCGGTCAGTAGATCTGTCATCAGCCTTACGCGTGTCGTTGTTCCTGTTTTGCGTGTTGTCGTCACCGCGGCGAGCATCATTAACTCTATTTTGTTGGTTATCATCACCTCGTCTATGATCATTGCCTCTATTCTGTTGGTTATCATCGAATGTTCTCCTCCTATCATTTCGATCCTGTCTGTTAAAGCGATTATCCTCATGATCTCTAGGTTGTCTCCTGTCCCTGCGTCGGTCCTCCCAGTCGGGCCGGCGGTCACCCCATTCTCGGTCTCGGTCACCGTTCCAACCGCGGTCTCCGAACTGATCGCGGTCATCGAATCGTCGGGGACGGTCAAAGAACTCGGGCGGTCCGTCGAAGCGCGGGGGACCGTCGAAGGGAGGTCTATCGCCGTCAAAGGGTGGGCCTTCGAAGGGTCTGGGTCCATCGAAGGGCGGTCGTGGTCCGTCAAAAGGTGGGCGGGGACCATCAAAAGGTGGACGTGGACCGTCGAAGGGCGGGCGGTTCATGGCGTCAAATGGCATGCGACCAAACGGTGGTCGCTCAAAACGAGGTCCGCCTTCGAACATGGGTGGTCCGCCGTCGAAGGGAGGTCGCGGGCCATCGAACGGCGGCCGGTTGAAGGGCGGGCCCATGCCGTTAAAGCGGGGGCCGAAGGGGCCGGGTCCTGGCCCGGGTCCATCCATCCAGGGTCCTGTAAGCGATAAAAGGATTATTTTAGCTTAAAGTCGGGTGCGCTGGGCCAGTTTACGTTAAGGTAACCTTGTCCAGCCATACCTGACATCGGGGGTCTAGGCGGTCCTCTCATTCTCAACTCTGTAAATGGAAATAGTCTTTAATAGACAAAACTTACAAACTAACTATATTCTGTGCTCTTAAATTGTATGTGATAATGTCGTGACTATTAAATTGGATTAACACCACCAATGAATAGAAATAGTAAACAGAAATCATGAAAGATGTAAAATAATAATTTAAGGAGAAAAATGAGGGACCCCAGATATTAAAAAAAATACACTGTGTTAGTAAACATAGGTTACAGAAAAATGGGAATAGCTGTTAGTTGTTGATTTAATATATGTATACACCAAATATAAGGTCTTCTCTTATAAAGCCCAGACATAAAATACTTAGGCCCAGAATGTACCAAGTACCGAGCAGAGCGTAGAAATTTTCAAACAGCCAATGGAATTTCTCGGTTCAAACAAATGTTTGAATAATGAAATTCTGTGGAGTCCTGAGCCTGATATATTCTTTGATAGCTTCCTTTGGCATTTTAGCCATGAATCGAAACGAAATAAAGCAATATTTTATGATATTTTCGCCATAACTAATACAACACCTGAATTACGCCTTAAAATACAGATGAAGAACAATTCCCAGGCATACATAGAAAAGATAAGATAGAAAACAGATCAAATCGTCAGCTTAAAGTCTAACAAGGATGGAAGAAGAAGAGGACTGTCCCCAGTAGTGCTACAAAAATACGCAATAACTAATGACAAATAGTTATTAAACCGTTTTTATAATTAGCCTAAAATATTGGACATGTATTTTTTTGTTTTCTTTCACAGACTAATAAATACGAACATACAACACGAGGAGTTGTTCATGCGGGATGCGGAGAAAACCGCTGGCGGAAGCCAGTCCTATATAAAAATGAATTCTTGAACTGATTTGCCTTATGAGGCGGCACGAAGACCGTTGAGTCAGCTGGAATTATATTTCAGCAAGTTTTTTTTTTATATAATACATGTCCAATATTTTTGTAGACTAACTAGATTTAGTTTTTTTAAGGCCGTGGTCAATTGGCTAAGAGGGTGATAAGATGTTGTATCGTGTGCGACGTACCGGCGCGGAAGTGTGGCTGCATGTGCGGCGGCGGCAGGCGCGGCGCCGCCCAGCCCTCGCCGCCCTCCGCTGTCATAGCAACAACTCACGTTACTTCGTGTGTCTCACTTATTTATATATGTCACGATTCCTATGATAAGTATTCCGCACCCCCAGGCTCGCTTCTGCACTGGGTACACTGGGCACGTGCCCAGGGCACCGCAATGCTTTGGGCACCTAGTTTTTCTAGTCTACCTGGGCCTTCATTACCAAACGATATCCGTTAGCTACTAATCTCAACGGCTTTTTAAAATTTAATTAAAATGGTTATAATTATCTTCATGATACCAAAGTGCCCAGAGCCTCAAATAAGGGAAATACGGCCCTGCGCTGTATTTGAATTTCTGTGTGCTTACAGTTTACCGTGCGTACTCGCTCGTATTAAGGCGTCATCAACTGTCGTCATCGTCAACATTACATTTGTTGTGTATAGCTTAGCTCTTGTTGTTAGTTGTGTCCGGCGTCTTTTAACTGTACGAATTTCCCCAAAAAAAATGTACTTAGGTAACCCCAATTGTCCTCTTTCGCACTCTGTTAAGATTTAACAACACAAAGTACATAATAATAACTTACCATTATCCATATTAGTGGGCGGTCCATCGTGTCGGGCGGGCACCCTGTCTATGAGCGGAGGTCTGTCGTTCCTCGGTTCGTCCCTCCCGTCCTCTCTGTCCCTCTGTTCGGGGAAGTCTTCCCGTTTGTCCTCCCTGGCTGGTTTGCCGTTGGCCATCTCCCAGAGTCGTTCTTGTAGACTTTTCTCTGGGTTTTCTGGCCCTGTTGGCGGACGAGGGGATTTTTCGCGGCTGTTGGGACGTTCTCTGTGGAAGGAAATAGATTTTAGAATCTGATTTTGATTTATCTTCAATGTTTTTATAGTGTGTAAAAACTTATATTAAACAGATAAATATATGGGACTACGCAAAGGATTATAGAAAATTTTCTTTCACAAGAATTACTTGAATAGCACTCATATGGAATTTTGAGGACTCTGTATAGGTGATATTGAGAGTATTTTGTTGATATTTCACCCTGTTCCGTGAGAAAAAATTCGCGTACCCGGATAAAAAAATACCTATCGCCCTTATCAGCTAAAGTTTAACAGAAAACTATGTCGAAAATATCGAACTTTGTTTCTTTATATATCTATTTATAACCTCATTTAAAAGCTTACAGGTATAATATATATATGTAAGTAGCACCATAACTCACCTGTTATTATCTCTAGAAGAGAAGCGCTCTCTATCTCCCCTGTCTCTATCGCGGTCTCTGTCTCTCCTGTCGCGGCCTCCCCTATCTCTGTCCCGATCCCGACGGTCTTCCCTTCCGTCACTGCTGTTTAATTACAGATATTATTAAAAGATTATTAATTAATTCTACCTTCTTATCAAGTAAGCTGTGCTTGTCTTAAGTTGGAAATTGTCCACAGAGACAAATTAGGATGAAAATGATACACTCTATTATAAATGATTATATTAATATACATAGATTAATAACTGTTAATGCAAAGTGCAGAGTACGTGTACATATCAGTGTGTGTATGCAAACATTACAGCAATGATTATAGCTAGCTTCCGCTCGCGGTTTCACCTGTGTCCCGGGAAAACTACTTCCAGTACTGGGATGGGGATAAAAAGTATTAACCTAACCTAACTTCCATTTATTGCATTTTGCAACTTGATTAATCCCAAAATAAAATCAGCAACCAATAAAAAATTAAAAGCTAAAGGCAAAACAACCTAATTTGAAAAAAAAAAGTACTCACCGATCTCTATCCCTACCACGATCCCCCCTTTCTCTTCTGTCGCCTCTCTCACCCCTCTCCCTCCTCTCCCTATCCCTGTCTCCTCTTCTATCCCTGTCCCTCTCGCCACCACGCCTATCTCTATCCCTGTCTTTCCTGTCGTCCTCGTGTTTATCTTCAGGCGGTGGTTGTGACGCGTTGAAGGGCGGCGGTTCGGTGATGTTGAAGCCGGGAGGAGGTTCCGAAGAGTTGAAGTTGGGAGGGGGGATTGATAGTAGCGCTTGGATCTGTGGAAGAAATAATGTTTAAAACTGTTGTTTTTGTATGATATTTTATGCTAAATTCAAGATTAACTATTATATTTCGTTACCAAGGAGTTTGTGGAAAAGTAGGCTGCTGTATATTCACTACAACCAGTCGTCCGATCAAAGAGCTTAGAGCTGTTATCAGTGGATGGATGAAGTAACAAGTTAAAACTAGTTTGTGAGCACAATACCTCGCCCCTGTTATCATCGTCACCTGGTCATGTACATCTTTTGCAGCTACTAAGAGCAGTCAAAAGGCAGAAACTTTGACAACCAAACTTACTAACAGGGTATCATCAAGTTGCCTGGGTACTCGACATTGGGTAACACAAAACGTGAAGTGCCCATACAAGAAAAAAAAAGTTGCGTGGGTATCTTTGAAGAAGTTAGATGAGCCGTTGCCCTATATCAAAACACTAGTACTCAGTAAACAAAACTCTGCTACAGGAGAATAAAGATGACTCACTTGATCAGGCAGTAAAGCCGGGGGCGGTGCGGTAGTATCGTTGGCCTCGGCACTGGGTTCATCGCCGTGGTTATCCTCCGTGTCTAGATCCATTGCATCGTCGCTGTGATGGGTTTCACCCGTTCTCTGTGTGTAACAAGTAATGGATTTTAATTATTGTTATTTAGAGTAAATTCTTATCAGAAAAGTAAAACATTGCTTTCAAATTTCAAATAAGCATTGTTTTTTTTTTTATTTGAGTGTTCCAAAAAGAGGAGAACATAACTCTAGAAGTCGGTGGTGAAATAAACACAGCTGCAACCTCTAGACAACGACTTCTAGAGCGATGTACCTCAAAGTTATTTATTTGCTTTTTTGTGTCTTTGGAAGTTGATTGTAATAATTTTAATCTAAATTTATATTAAGTATATACTTTAGTTACTTGCGAAGTTATATTCTAACTAACATGCAGACAAACGAGACTGCAATTCTAAAATTCCAAACTTCCGACCACATACAAATTTGTTCAGTAGTCTTTTTAACAAAAGCAACCAGTTTTCTACAATATAAGTGACTAAAAATAACCAGTGTAGGTAGTATATACTTACGGCAGCAGGCGGCGTTGCTTGTGGCGGCAGAGCATGCTGCAGCAAGGGAACACCTCCCACTAGTCCGCCTACACCCACGCCTACTCCTAGTAGACCGCTCAGGAAACCGCCCACCATTCCTTAGGGAGAAACATTAAATTAACACAAAGTAATTTCACAACACTAGTGCCAATTAATTGTACTAGTCTATGTATTATTAGAACGAAAATAGTCTATAGTCAAATTAATACAGTAAGGATTTACGTTAAGATATGGCATCCTATTAATCCTTGTAGAGACGTCAGCACATCAAGTTATTACAATCTGTCAAATTTTCTTAACAGATTTTCAACTTTGTTTCAATTTTGTTGTTGGGAAAAATTGAGTTTAGGGTACTGTACTATCAAGCTCTTATTTGTACTTATGAAACAAATATACGTTAGGATTTTTGAATAAATTAAATACTTCAATTCTCATTGATTATTATACAATCGAAAGAATTGATTACATACAGTTTATAATCTATACTATTGTTCATACATGAACCATGAACCAAGGAACCCTAATCCTAAAAATACTGATGCAGCTGATATTATATTGATCGCTGTATTGACTATTTACAATATGTAATATGTATGGACTAATAAATCAGAGGAGTTTGTTTGTTTGATTGAGTGCGCTAATCCGTCCGATATGAAAAATTCTTTCAGTGTTGGTTAGCCTATTTATCAAGGAAGGCTATGGGCTACATTTTATCCGGGTGTTCCGAGTTGTTCCTACGGGTCGCGAGTGAAACCGTTAGTGGATGGTAGTTATAAATGTAACATCCAACTCACCAGGTTGCGTTAAAGACTGCGGCGGTAGACCAGGCGGGAATCGCAGCAATCCGGTCGGCGGCAAGCCGGCTTCGTTCTGTAGCCCTAAGACAAATGCTGACGCTAAGATCATACTCAACATTAGTTCATATGAATGTGAAACATGGTTTACAAGATGTTAGTACATATATATTATATATTTTTTTGTGTGATAGTGTGGCACCATATTGGTCAGGCTAGCACCAATAATACTTTTCTAAGTTTGTATGTAGTTTCAAGTTTATCTTGGACACCAATGAAACACAGTGTTTCGGATGGCACGTTAAACTGTAGGTGCCGGCTGTCATTGAACATCCTTGGCAGTCGTTACGGGTAGTAAGTCTGACGCCAGTCTAACCAAGGGGTATTGGGTTGCCCGGGTTCTAATTTATTTGGTTGAGGAGGTCAGATAGGCAGTCGCTCCTTGTAAAACACTGGTACTCAGCTGAATCCGGTAAGATTGGAAGCCGACCCCAAAATAGTTGGGAAAAGGCTCGGGAGATGATGAGTGTTGCATTGAGTAGAAGGATCGCCTGCTGGAAAGCGATTATCGCAGTCCATAGACAACCATAAGTGTGTTGCCAGCTTTTAAAAAGAAGTACGCATTTAATTATTTTAACTCAAAATGGCTTCTTGTATATGTGTAATATTGATAAAGCAGTCTTTTTGTATATGTTTAATATTGATGAAGCGATGAAATACTCAATGAAATAGATAATATGGTTTAGAATTGAATTTGCAATAAATAATTGCATGAATCCTGTGTATGTTTTCATTAATATGAATTGACCGAGATATCTATACTAATATTATAAAGCTGAAGAGTTTGTTTGTTTGAATGAGATCGATTTGAAAAATTCTTTCAGTGTTAGATAGCCCTATCCAGAAAGGCTATAGGCTATATACCATCACGCTAAGACACACAGGAGCGGAGCAGTAACCAAAGATGCGGGTGAAACCGCTGGGGACAGCTAGTTGTTGATATTTTGCGATATGTTTCCGATTTGTCAAAAAGCGAGACCGATTTGGATGAAATCTATTTACTGACTTTTATTACATACATAGGTACATCCACTTTACGCTGAGTAACTTTGTCCCTACAGTCCCCCAGATGAATACAAAGGACTGGGCAAGACTAATTTGCTAACAAAACTTATTGCGCATGCGCGAGGCATCAAATGACTAAGTTCAGGAGGCAAAGTTACTTAAAAATGAGCTGTACACTAATCAAACAATTAGTTAAAGTAATACATATTGTGCAATATTTACCGGGTACTCCAGCAGGCATGTTGGGCAGGCCCGGCATGCTGGCGATGTTAGGCGGCCGGATGCCGGGCGGCAAGCTGCCCGCTAGACCAGGCGGCATACCCGCTGGCATACTGTGAGCAAATAATATATAATTTATAAAATTGTTTAACAAGTTATATGTATTTGTATTGTAGTCATGATTTTACAATCGTGTAAGATGCAATTTCTAGGCTAAAAAAAATAAACGTACAAAGTAGTCTAGAAGATGGCAGTATAAGTGTCAGTAATTGCCACAACACGGCTGTTATTTTGATATCAGTTTTTGTACACACTGTATGTTTTAAAAGGTTTACCAGTGCTTTTGCCTCAAAGGAACCATTTTTTATTAGTTTCGAATAAACCAACCAGGACGTGAAAGTTGCATGTTGAAACTACGGTAGCAGATGTTGAAACTTGTAAGGAATACTGACCCTGGTGGCGGCATCCTAGGTATATTGATACCCGCGCTAGGGCCGGGCGGCAGGCTGGGTATGGTGGGCGGCAGGGACGTGGGCGGCATGGCGGCGGCCGGCAGCGGCAGGCTGCCCATGCCGCCCAGCGGCAGACCCGCCGCCGCGCCCGGTAAGCCCAGCATCGACATATTATCCATCATTGATTTAGGTAATATCTGTACATGAGAAAATTAAAATTAAATCTGGTTTCCGTTTTCATGGGTTCACAGAACGTCTTGCTTTGGAAGAAATATAATAGAACTAGCTTCCGCCAGCGGTTTCACCCGCTTTCTGAGGGAAGTACTTTCCATACCCGGATAAAAAGTAGCCTATATGTTATTCTAATGTATAAGCTATATTGTGGTAAAGTTTCATTCAAATCCATTCAGTAGTTTTTACGTGAAAGAGTAACAAACATCCATACATCCATACTTACAAACTTTCGCCTTTATAATAGTATTAGGATAATATATAGAACTTTTAACAGCCACACATAATGGTGAAGATCGAAAATAAAACGCCAGTTTGTGTAATATGTATTGCCATGACTAAAGCTTTTGATTTCGTTAAGCATGACATTCTTTTACACTAACTTGACAGGTATGGTATGAGAAGTAACATTTTGAAACTTCTTGAACCTTGTCCAAGCAAATGTGAACAACAGACAGGAATCTCTTTGAGTTGTCCCAAAAGTAAGATACAATACAATAATCTAAGAAATCGAATTCGGAGTTCCGCAAGGTGCTGTTGACGGACACTTAATGTTTTGTGTTACGGCATGCCTATAGCTAAATGTAGAAACGAAGCGCAATATGTTTGTGCGAGTTACCCGTGGCGGCAGCCAGGGCGGCAGCGTGTCCTCGTCGACGGCGCCGCCGTCCTCCAGCGCGTCGAGCGAGAGCGCGCCCAGCGCCCAGCGCGCGCGCAGCGCCGGCCAGGGCAGGTAGGCCACGCCCAGCTCGGCCTCCCAGTAGTCCTTCCACTCGCGGCCCTTGACGCCGCGGCCGGGCGCCCAGGCGACGGTGAGCTCCTTGGAGTGCAGCTTGTGCCGCTGCAGGCGCGCCAGCGCGCGCGCGGCGTCGCGGCGGCGCTCCATGACCACGAAGGCGCAGCCGCGCGGCGCCACCACGTCGATGGCCTGCACGCCGCCCACGCCGCCGAACAGGTCCGACAGCTCCTCCGGCGTCGCCAGCTTCGACAGGTGCCCCACCCACAGCGTCGTGCTGCACACTGAACAATCGTTCCAACATCAGTCACACCTTATCTCATAACAATGCCAAGTTCAATACAAAAATTACACTTGGTATCATAGGATCAAAATAACATTATGGAGAAGTATATAACTCTATTTCTTTGCTTTATTAGATACTCGAATTCCATTCCTTTAGTGCGAAGCCTACAGCCAAAAGTGGCAAAATGGTTTCTGTAATGATGCACTCGACGCTGACTAGCCGATTATTTTGCTTACACTTAGCTTGACAGGCTACCGCGCTGTTAGATACAAGATTCGTAAAACCTACCTTATATATCCAAAAAAATTACAATAGCGATCATTTTTTTTTACATTAATGTTACTTCATATTTAATTTTAACAACCAATGCATTAGTTAATTTGTAGTAGAAACTGCTTTAACCTCTCGTATGCCAGCAATAATAAGATAATAGAAAATTAATTGTGTCTCGTGCATATGTACGTTCCGGCATACAACGGGTTAATGAATACATTTTACATTATTAGTGTCTAACGACACTACACCTACATATCAGTCGTAAAATTGTATTAATTTGGAATTGAATAGCTTACCACTTAAATTTTCTTTCTTGATAGGCGGTAGACCTTTCTTCTCTCTTTCTCTTTGTTTTTCTCTTTCGGCTTCTCGTTCTTTATGATTTTTTTCTCTATCCTTATCCCTGTCTCTGTCTTTATCTCTGTTAAAGAAATATTTGATTGAGTAAAACATTGCACATAACTGGTAGTCAGACTTGTTCTTCAATCTTAAGGTCATATCAACACTTTAGATACAATTTATCTCTATTTTTTTGTTCACATTTTATTAATTTATTTCTATAACTTATTACTCACATTACTCTTATCTATTCTATGTATTTATTCGATGAAATTGTTTACCTCTCTCTATCTCTATCGCGGTCTCTGTCCCTCCTTCTCCTAGGCGACCTTGACCGTGACCTCGATGACCTCCGTCGACGTCGCGGCGACTTTGACCTTGAACGGTGTCTCCGAGATTTCGGTGACGGACTGTAAAAAACATACAGGTTAGTGAAAGAAATATGTATGTAAAAAATATTGTATTGCAATGGCACAAACTTTAGATTAGTTGCATTGGTACTTGCCTGACCTAGAATGGAACCTGCACACACATATATGAGAGGCTGGTGCTTTAACCACTCAGTTGAGTTGCGGTAACTTGAATTTTTGAGAACCATAGGTACTATAAATAATGAGTTAAATGCAGCACTTACCTAGAATCATTAGCATCAGGTATTTCTATAACTTGTGGGCCGGTTTCCACAAACTCTATATCTGACTCCACCATGTCGTCTTTAGGATCATTCTGTTTCTGGGACTCTTGTTGGGATCCCTGGAAATATACATCATTATTAGATTACATGTGTCATAAATAATTTTGTAGTAGTATTAGTGATTTTGCAACTGTTAAATTGTTTGAACAAAACACTTATAAGCAGAAATAGCTGACTCTAATTGACAAAATTATTTTATGTCAATTTTATGACCAGCACATCAAGCTATTACAATCTGTCAAATTTCTTTAATAGATTTTCAACTTTATTACTGAAGCTTATAGTTCAAAGTTGATTTGAAAAATCTGACAGTTTTGGATGCCTCGATGTGTTCTTCAATAAATATTAGTTACTTTCAATCTAATAGGAATATTGAACTTACCATAAATGGAAGGCCTTGATTTTGATTTTGCTGCATTTGTAGATCAGACATCATAGGCATCAGATTCTAAAAAATAAATATTTTTTCAATACACATACACATAGGTACAGTCACAGGCAAAAAACGCTTACAAAAGTTCAATAACGATTTCACCATTCCAATACAGGTCTTGTCTCAAAGTAGAAACCATTGTTTCAGGTAGAAATTCCTTATACATATTATTGCACATGACTGTATTATTAATGAGCTATTACATACTTTCTTAATAAAAGTTCTTTTTCTGAATAACTTTTTCAATTAAAAAAATATACTTACAGGTATCTGAATGCCAGTCATCATAGACATTTGCGCCTGCAAACTATGCAGTTGCCTCATGATTTCTGGATTTGTTAATATACTGAAAAAATAAAGAAACAATTCAGGTGAAATTCAAATTCGATTATTTTATAGAACTATCAAAAACGGTTACTCTCTATGCAATTTCAATGTCACACTTTTTCACATCAAACTGTATACTTATTTTGATGATATTATCAATAAACTGGGTTGAGGAGGTCAGATAGTCAGTCGCTCCTTGTAAAACACTGGTACCCAGCTGAATCCGGTTAGACTGGAAGCCGACCCCAAGATAGTTGGGAAAAGCCTCGGGAGATGATGATCAATAAAAAAATTAAAATAATTTTTGGTTTAAAACAATAAATTAAACTGACATTGTTTTAAGAAGCCTTACAAAATGAATATGATAAAGTATTTTATTTTTGACCTGGTCCACATCCCAAGTAGTTGTATAGTGTTGTTATAAAGTTCATATTTACCTTCCTAAAGCATCAGCAGGGTTCGGCTGAGTAGCATTGTGCCCCGTATGGGCAGAATGTGAGGTATGGCTAGTATGAGAGCTGTGGGTGCTGTGACCACCTGCTGGCTCGGGCGGGGCATCATCCTCACTCTCATACTCAAAATCATTCAACAGCTTTCTGTTGAACTTTGCTGGAGGGCCTGAGGGTTGATCCTGGAACTGATAAGATATTTGATTTATAGCTTCGAGGTGCAAATTATAACCTTAATATATTTTTAGTAGAATGGTATAGGTACGACTTCATGGATGGTTAAGATTAATGTTTTCAACTTTCAACAAATAGATGTACAATTAATTTTTGCTCATGTTGAGAAAAAGAAATTATACTATATTATAGCTTATAGCTAACTTGTGTTCTATTTTTAATCTTTGATTGTAAAGCTGTCAATAAAGTAATCACATCATAATGTGTTCTATATCATACAAAGATAACAAAGGTCAAAATAATACTGATAGGAATGAACTATTTATAATACTATTTTATATTTGTGACATTTTTTTTTCAAGATTATATTTAAGCCTAATTGACATAATCACTACCAAGTTTCTATATCACATTCAGAATGGAGAGTTGCAACAAAGTTTTTTTTTATTATTAAAAGGTTTTTATCCCTTAGGCAATCTAATTGTTAACTTTTAAGATATACTATAAGAAAAGATACACTCCAGACTTTGAAATAATACAGGGAATTATTGCCATCTGAATTAAGTTACAAATTGTGAATGTTTATCAAGTATTGAATGTTTACCTGATCACCCATAGGCGTGGAAGACTGTGGGGTGTGAAGTGGCTGCGGTACCGGTGATATCTTGCTGTCTGATGCATTGTGACTGATGTTCAGGCTGCTCCCTGGAAGAATACATGAAAGAACAATATTATTTTTGATCCTTGTTAGAGCATTTTAATTTTTGTATTTAAGCTTGACCTTAAGATGCAGATCAAATTATAAAATGCATTTTATTTATATTGAATTGTATGTTTTAAATCATTTGCACATATAAAAATGTAAACAGTGTGCGAATCTCTTCTTGTAGGGTTTTACAAAAACTCAATCAGTAATCCAAAACAGAAAGAATAAAAAGGCTTGTTGAAAGCCAATTCAAAATGTGCATTTTACTTCAAAATCAAAAGTTATTGACAATGCAGATTCAAAATACATTTCTCAGTCAAATCAAGATTTAGTCTAATATTTTTTAAAGTAACTTATGAATCAATAAAATATTATATACATACCATTAGCAGTGTTGTTTTGCTGCTGCTGTATCTCCTGATGCAATGGATGGTTGGGGTCCGCCATATCCAACAGTGGCTGAATAACTTGAGGGCTGAACACATTGTTCTTTTGCCACAGGTTCAGCACTCGAATGATATTGCGCTGAAATTATTTATTAAATCTTTTATATAAAGGAAACATACTATAAACATGTAGGCTTATTGGAAAGTTTCTCAATTTAAAATTAATTCTTATAGCATTTTCACTCATTGGCATTCAATAACATGAATTTTGATTACAATGCTAAAGTTATTAAGCAAGGCTTAAACTGCAAGCACATCTAAACTGTAATTTATACTCTGTGGCCTGCAGTACCCTGAAGTACCGCTGTTACAGGCCCAAAAACATTTTTTTTCGATACATAGATAAGAGAGGGACAAATTATAACCTAAAACATAAATTTTATGTAACTAACCTTATCTTCAGGAGGACATCTAAAGAGGTTTGCAAACGTTTGCTGCATGTTCTTAGCAAACCTCGGCGCGAACACATCCTTATCTTGTCCAAATTGATGCCGCGACTGTCGCACTATCGAATCTATCACGTAAAGACCAGGCACTTTATACTCTGGCTTACACTTTTGTATGAACTTTTCAACACTGTGCACTACATGTTTATAAAACTTTATGGCCTTTATAGCACCTCTGGTGATTGCACTCATCTTCGCCTTTGATATTGGCGGCTTGTTGTCGTACAACGCGGATAACTGTAAGAAAAATTTTGTTAGTACGATGCCACGGAACATTGTTCGATGTGAAAAGTAAGCAAGAAGAATACCTCCGCGTTGAACGCTTTCACTTCCGGCATTTCCATTTTGGTTTATTTCTCTTCTTCACAATTATATTTATTAAACTACACCATCACTACATTTTAATAACGAAAAGAAAATCGTTTCACAGAGAAGAGTCAACATGCTCAAAATTACAAAATGGCGTGCAGAAGATCGTTGTCTATGGCAAGTGGCATGAGTTGAAGTTCTCGTTCGGAAAGGGATTTGCCATTCCATTTGCCTACCATGACTGGATTTAATTCTACCTTGTAGCAGCAAACTAATAATAAAGCTCTTTAGTTGTTAATGAACCCTATTGAACCACCTTGTATTTTTTTTTTAATTTCTTGAACAATAAGTTTTTAATAATAAAGAAATACAACGAGGGAGAATCGGATAACGAAACGTAAATATTTAGTGATGTATATATCGATAAATTTTATTTGCCTTGTAACAATAATAAAGGAAAAACGCCAAAAATTACCCTTTAAGACCCATTAAGTTTGGCGAGAACTATATCTGATTCTAACAGTATTAAGTGTATAAAGAGTAAAACTTCACATCGTATTCAAAAAATGCTTATGTTTGTAGCTGCGTTGTTTCTTTTACAAGACACGTGACCATATTCTGTCAACTTGAATACAAGTGAAATACTTTGTGCTATTAGCTAGACCACAAAAGTAAGCTTAGAGTAGTAACAGCGGGTCATAAACCGCCCTTTTCACTTGAGTTGGAAGATTTATCAAGTGATTGTTATTAAAGAAGTTTTGGAGCGATTTATCGAAGTTTGAACACTTTTGTCGATCACTAATAAATCGATATTTATCAATATACATCACTAGTACTTTGTTTCTTTTCATGTTTTCATTCATGACAGCCAGAGTATAGTACATTTTAATTGAGATTTTAATAATATTATTATAGGTATAGTTTTTGAATCTGTTGATAAATCCTGCAGAGGATATTTAAATGCAGCTATTGAACCATTAATATACAATCAACAATGTATTGTAATATAAATTAGCTGTACTTACGTCTAGACGACATTGATAATACCTACAAAACAAATCTGACCCAAGTTCGAATAAAGCAAGAAATCTAATAAAATATGGCTGATGAGTACGCAGCAGTGAAGCGAGGCAAGCTTATTTTGAAAGGAGAAAAGCCCAAGTAAGTGTTACTGGACAGTATATTCCTAACTTAACCTACACACTACATCTAGTTTTTAGTCACTTCAAAATTATTTGTTTGAGTCTTTCATATCATATATTTCATAAGTATCACTTATATATTACTATATACTATATTGGACATCTTTCTAATTACATGCTAAGGATACAAAGAATATTTTTGCACTGCAATTTCAATTCCCAGGGCAAAAAAACGTAAACATAAGAAGAAGGAAAACTCAGAAGACTCAAACATAGATGAAGACTCCGTAAAGCATGGCGGTTGGTGGAAGGTAGAGAAAATAGAAGACATAACGGGTTCCATCTCCATAGAATTTGGAAAGAACTCTTACGTATCAGCGTTGGACAACGGTCTATTCACACTCGGGGCTCCACATGACGAAGGAGAAGGTCCTTCACCAGAGGAGATCTTTACAGCTTTCCCGGCTGGAGAAAATAAGTTTGCGTTAAAGTCTGGGTATGGGAAGTATTTGGGTGTTGTAAAAGAGACAGTTGTGGGAAGATCTGATGCTGTGGGCGCTATGGAACAGTGGGAACCAGTATGGCAGGAGGGTGAGTGGTCTGATTTTTATATATTTTTTAAGATTTGTTAAACTGCTAAGTGTGAATTTATAGAGTAGCAAACAAAAGGATGAATTGGACCCTGAAAAAATGTTTTACAAAGGGTAAAAAAAAAAATTGTTTTATATATTGTATAGAATATAATTAAAGGTAATTGTACTTTATTCAATAATTTTAATTTATCAATAGGATCTGTCTTTATCCACATACTCTCTACTACTCAAATCCATAGGTAAAACAGCAATACTGAGCTCCCTAAACAAGTTCATGTCCGTTGACCCTGAAGACGATGCGGTGGTGGCCAAAAGTACTTCGGCTGGCACCAATGAGTTCTGCAACATCAGGAGCAACAAGACCAAGGAGGTCAATAAGTCTGTGCTACCTGATGAAGAGCAGGCTGACCTGTCGCAAGTGGAAGTTAATTATGTGTAAGTAACACTTCCCTAACCCAACAAAAAGTTTCTGAAGCTGCAAACAAAAGTTGCGTGCATTGTTTTTCAAGACAGATTTCTTCAAATCATCATGTTCTTGCAATTTGAACGAATTTGCTGTATGATAATATTATAAATACCATATAATTGGTCGCAATCACTAAAGATTGTTATAATTTTCCAGGAAAAAATTCCAGAAATTCCAAGACAAAAAGCTCAGGCTGAACGATGGAGGTGTATTGGAGCTAAAAAAAGCCAAGACAGAAGGCAATCTGCATGAAACATTATTAGACCGTAGGAGTAAGATGAAAGCTGATCGATACTGTAAATAGACAATGATTATGTAAGCAGTTCTTTTTTAAATTTTTTCCTTATTAGACCCAAGTAGCATATTTGAAAAGTATGCAAATGGAGTGCACTTTTTATTCAATCTCACTGGGGCAGTTGAGTAGCATGTTACTGTATCAAGGAAAACTTCAAATTCAGTAATCAAATAGTTTAATAAGAGCAGACTTACACAAAGTTACAATGAACAAATCAAATGGTAAACAAAACACAATTCACTTTGAAATTATTTTATTTATTCCTCACGTAATAACCTCCGGTACAATGGCCTAAACGATTTGCAATAATTTGGATACACGGTATTTTACAGAGAAATCATTTACTTACAATCAGAGAATTTGAATATACTACCTACATGTTCTTATATAAAACGATATCTACACCTAAACCTAGTGTTTAGACTAGACGTAGACCTAGTCTATTGGAACATGATTCGAAGTGGCCTCAGCAGTCCAGTCTAGTTGTGGTGTATATGGATTATTCTATTTTCAGTTTAGTTAAATGTGCGATACATGTCTAGCGTTAGTCTAAGTTTCTATACAAAAATAACCACTTATTTTAGCAACTTATTAATATAATGATACTATACATAAATAGCAGAAGTTTATATCTAAACATATTTTATTGCTAAAGGAAGAAGAATGTTGTTAGACGAACACCAGAGATGTTCACCGCACATTCAAATTACAGTTATCCTAGGCTTGTGTTTAAAATCAGTCGAAAGGTTATCTGAAGCAGATACCTGACAGTATGTATAAGCATTTTATTTGAATCGCAATACATTACACTAATCCCACCAAGTATTAGCTACTGGTTCAAAATAAATATACACATATCCTGTTCAAGAGCAAGTTCACATCTCCTTGTCTGTTGTACTGTATTATTGCAAACATAATAATAAACGTTCGGTGGGCAAATTAATATAATATTCAATGTCTCAACAGATTTCATAGATAATGAGATTGCATACTTCACAATATATTTGTTTTATAGAGGAGCATTGGAAATCATAATATACATACATCTAAAATAAATGCTAAAATATACACGTGAACTTATGTCTACAAGTGAATTTATGACAAATAATACATAATATAACAATAGAATGTACTGACCATTGATGTGTCAAGCTCCTCAGGCAGTCAACCAATAATAGCGTAAGTAATGTTATATGTACAAAATGTGTGAAATAATGTTAATAGATAAGTGCAGCATATTTTGCATAAATAAAGTGAAAAAGAATAAAGGGCACATAATGCTACTTGTTATAACAAAGAAAAACTATTTTTGTTTATTATCAATACCGGCTTATTTTATTCTTTTCAAAATTGAAAAAAAAAAAAACTGTTTACATTATCATGCATTCCCGCGACACACGATAGATTTTCACATTACACGAATGAAACAAAAGTATATAATTACGGACGACGATGGGTCAAACAAACAACACACATAAAAATGTTCTCACTCATTTTCACAATTTGGCATAAGTGGCAGAATGCCTTCTACACTAGCATTGTTGAACAAAACATAAAACTATAAAATATTAGGGTGTTACCAGACCTATCGGTCGACCGTCAATCGACGCCTTCGATTGATGGTAGAATGGATTGGATGGATGCTATAAGTATGGTGGCAACTATCGATCGACTTTGATCATTAAATTTTAGCATTAATTCGAGGCAACTATAGACAGTCGATCGAATGGTGTGGTAACACCCTTATAGTGGTGCCATTAACAAAAAATCGAAAAGAAACAAATAAAATGGACAACGCTAGAGTACAAAGCAGGACTTAAAGTACATACACACATAGGTTTTAAACATAACTGCTTGAATATAACAGTTCACTATGCGATTATCGCCCGCGATAAATATTACTCACGTAATAATTTAATTTCCCTGCTTTATTCACTGTCAATAAATTACATATTACAGACCCCTTATGGCTCAAGTATCATATACTAATTCAGCGAGTGAGTTTGTAAATCGTTAAATAACAGTACAGTAGGGGAATATCTGGTATAATTTTTAAGGCTTATAAGTACATAGACATGACAATGATTTGGAGGAAGTTTCATCAGTTATTTATCATTCACAATCACCTATAGCATTTATATTACTGTGTAGTAAATTAGTTACAAAATAAATCAGAATTCTAGTTAAAAAAAAATAACTAACCTTTTTACCCCAAAAGACTTCTGATCTGATCATTTTTTAATACTACAAAAAAACTCAAATATGCATACTTTTTATTTCAATTAATTTTATTCTGGGATCAATGTCATGTCTACATATACAGGAGGTTTTCTGAAGATTCTCACTTAGCATTATGTTGTGAGAGAGCAACAATATCTGTTACTAGAACATTCACTAACCTAGGTCTGTCATCCCATTGATTCAGACCTTCCATTGCTAATCAAGTCTTTTCCACTCAGCTTATACATCCTATTCACATTGTATAGTCTACAACTATACATTCCACAGATTTGAGTACTAATGGAGTGCTAATGTGTGCAAACATTTTCATATTCAGTACTTTTGTTGTCCTAACAAAAGTTATAAAGACCAAGCAGGTTTGTAATTAATTGTGGTAAGACAATTTTGTAGCAGTCAAATCTTAGTATTGGTCTTGACTTTTATATTAAGGGCGCGTGTTCCAAAATTTGGCAATGTTTTAATTAATTTCTCAATTTTATTTTATGAATACATAAAATAATGCTCTGTAGTGCACTAAGAAAGTTAATGTTAAGAGAATGCAATTATCAATATCGTAACACCGAATATATAGTTTTATATGTAAAAAACGTATTTGGAAACTTTCTAAGTGCCTTTTTTACAAGTAAAATTTTAATTGCAATTCCTATTCAATGTTTTAGTGCACTACAGAGCCATATGTCTTACTTTCATATAGTAAATTGGCCAAATTAATAAAAACTTGTAAATATTTGACAGCTATTTGCGACGTTGCCAACTTTCGGTACACGCGCTTTTAATATATTCTTTATTGCAGCTACGACCAGTTGTCCCTACTTTTTATGTGAGCTACTTGAAATTCAAACACACAAGATTTTACCGGCTCAATTATATTTCACTGCTCGGCCTTTTAATATTTGTTGCCACCTTGTTTACAAACAAAAAAATCAGCCAGTTTTTATCTACAGTGCCAGATTTACCAGTACAGGTGCCATAGCAAATTTTTTGGGTAGGGCCACAGGCACGGGGTCCCTTTAAAACCCGGGTGCGCTTGTTGCAATTGCAAAAAGATAATGACAAACAATATTTATTTAATAAAGTTGGTTGTAAGAAATTCACATGTCATTCTGCTATTCATGTTATATGGTTAATCCGGCACTGTAGCCACAAAATTGGGTACGATTTTCACACATGAGTATTGACACTGAGCACTCCATCAGTGGGGTAGGTCCGGGTTCTCTCACAACAGCAGGGTCCCGGCGGCGCGGCGCGGGCCTCAGCTGTGGTGCGGCATGGCGGCGTCGCCCGCGCGCTCGGCCCGCAGCCACTCCACAAACTCGTCCAACATCACTGGCCCTGGAATGTTACATACACTTTATTGCTGTACTAAACTCTAAATACTTAAATGGCTTTAACTTAAAAGTCTTTCTGTCTAAATGCGTGTGCAAATGTGGCAGTGGTAGACAGATGTTTGAGCAACACTTATAATTGAGATGTTTCGGTATTTGGCTGTTACACTCCTTAAGATATTTTAAGTTCATTGACGACACGATAGTATCCACGCTAAGGTGAAGTCCATAAAGGTCGTAACACGAATAAATATAAGTTATCTGAGCAGATATATACATACAAGCGCCATCAGCATCATAAGTGTTGAGCTGCGTGTCGACAGTGCGGCTGAACTCGAGGATGTTGCACCACTGGTCGCGGTTGACGACACGGTAGCGCCCGCGCTGCAGGAAGTCCGACAGCGAGGGCCGTAACGCCCAGCGCGGTAACAACACGCCTAGCAGTGCCCGCGCTGTGCCCGTCTCTAGTGAGCGCTGGTCTTTATCCTGAAAATAAATAAGACAAAAATTATATACATGTAATATTACAAATAACTAAAACAATAAGTAAATAAATTTCGACATGATCACTGTTGTGGTGTCAATAAATTAATCAAAAAGTATTATACAGGGTGTAATGGAAAGGGGGTATACATCCGAAGGGAGGTCAATGTACTCGTAAAACTGAACAACTATCAAAAGAAAAAAAAGTAGGAAGTAAAAAAATTCAACTGTCCATACAAAATATAGGCGGCACGGTCAAATTTTCTATGGAAGGTCAAATTTTTTTTTTATCGAATTTCGTAATTTTTTCTGTTCAACGTTGTTCAGTTTCACGAGTACATTGACCTCCCTGCGGTTGTACACCCCCTTTCCGTTACACCCTGTATAGTAATAGCAATTTTCTCAAATGTAAGTGTGGACTGAAGAAATTTAATTATGCTTCATTTCTGAGTTTATTACCAAGGATTTTATTGAGAAGAAGGCAAAGTATATACTCACCCTAGCAAAATCATAGGAGTATCTGTAAATAGCCTTAAAAATATATGGATCATTGAGTAAGCTGCGAAGGTATTCTAATTTGTTCTGCAATTTGTGCACACTGTCACACTGTAACTCTGTTAGACCTGAAAATAAATAGACACAACTTACTTTATTCAAGAGTTATACTCTATAATTTTTTTTGGCGTATTTTGCAACTCCCAAATTAAAAGAAAAACGGAAAATTAATCTGAGCAAAATCTGGTAATTAATAGGGTAATATACAAAAATTAAGTTTGTATATTTCAATATGTGGTTGTGTCAAACTCAAACTCATTTATTCAAACTTGGCTGCAAAACAGCACTTAAAAGACAGCCCCCAAAACACCCACCCTTCACCACTCCCTATGTGTTTTAGCTGTATTGATGAGGAATGAAAATTAATATCATACCTTTTAACCATTCCTCTTGTGTGAAGTAGCCCATTTGTTTTGCGCCCATTTTGTATGCGATCACCAACATGACAACATTCTCTGGGTCCACACCTAAGTCTTCACAGAACTTTTCCATGCCTTCTGGACCTGTGGTAATAAAACAATGGGTTTAATATCAATTGTGTGGGGTTTAGGAGTTTGTTGTGGGTTATGGAACATCAGGTACACATGCCAGCACATCAAGCTACTTCAATCTGTTAAATTTCCTTAATAGATTTTCAACTTTATGGCTGAAGGTTATGGTTCAAGTTGATTGGGAGAATGTGACAGTTTCGGGTGGCTTGATGTCTGTACTTTCAACACAATGGCTACCAGGAAGTCAATATGTACTTAAGGATTCAGAAGTTTTGTGGAAAATAGTTTCGAAACTTGGATTTCAATTGCATAATTTAGTACTCACCTAGTACATCTGGTTCTGTAACTGTTGTGTATTCTTTAAACCATGCTAAACATTTCTTTACGCTAAAACTCGTGTCTTCTGATTTGGAATGTCGTCGTGAACTGTAATTAAAATTAAAACAAATAGGTTTAAAACAAAACGAAAGTAACACGGTTAAACGCTGGCAATTTCTAAAGGCTTATATGGTCAAATTGTTGAATATACATAAAAATGTGATATGAAGATAGATGGGAAGGGCAATGGGTTAATGATATGGAAATATATAGAGTTGTCTGCTGAGTGTGCACCTGTAGGGAGCGTCAGACTCTTACTGACTAAAACCCACTATGTTCCATCTGGATGTCCCTTTGTACCAGGGCCATGGTAACTCTTACAAACAACTCACAGCCCAGGTTGAATAGAATTGTCCCCTTACCTGCTATTTCTAGATCTCTTGTGGTGGTGATGTTCGTCGATGGCGGTCGCCCCCGGCAAGACTTCGCCCCCATTCGCGGGAGCGCCGCTCCGTGTGCGTTTGCTGCAGCGCGGCATCGTTCTACCACCCTGTCCAATTGTTAGTAATATACTTCAGTATTTTTATGTATGTGTTGCCGCAGGGGAGATCAGCAAAAAGTTTAAATGACAAAACATCAACAGAAGGAACAGTTATAGCTTCAAGGATTTAAAGCTACAACACATAAACTACAGAGGAACAAGTCTGGAATCAATTAGTACTTCATTCAGTGTCCCTCAACAAGTACAAATAAATACAAATACCGTAATCTCAATACTTGTAAAAATTTTAGCCTTCTGTTACTGTTCTATATTTTGTTTTATGGACATTTTCTATAGTTTATGCTACCAATCAATATTTGAAGACAAATAGGATAAATAGAATAATAATAGTTGACTTTGAAACTTAAAAACACACATACAACATAGGGAAATTTGTATGTTATGTACGAGAAACAAATTACATAATTTTATTTCTCTCTGCCTAAAACAATACTGATAAATTAATCTGTGGAATTACAGTTAACAGTTAAACATAATTGGGCGCTTACACTGATAGCTTTATCACAAATACCGGAAGATCTGTTTTAAAAATGATTTCGGCTATATTTAGATTTTATGTGTGGTTGAACTGAACCTGAATGAATATTATTATGATTTATCTTGACATAATCCTGGTCGCTTGTAAATCTATACCAATATTATAAAGCAGAAGGGTTTGTTTGTTAGTTTGGCTGAACATGTTATTGTCAAGAGCTGAATTGAAAAACTATTTCAGTGTTAGATAGACCACTTAGCGAGGAAGGCTATAGGCTACTATTTATCCGGGGGGAGTTGTTCATACGGGACGCAGGTGAAACCGCTGGCAGAAGCTACATCGTTTTAATTCACACACTTCATTTTATCTGTTTCTGTCAATACCCATAAGAAAAATAAACTAAAAGACTTAAACACAATGTATGCGAGGCATTTGTACCTTTATATTAAGTGGCAATTAATAAATTATTTACATTGTTGTTGTTGGCCTTCAGAAAATTGTTGTTTAATGTTTTCATTAAGTATGAAAGAACCAGTATTATCTATGTTTATGTATAAATTCATTAACCTATAACAACTTGAAGACATCTTTGATTATTATAATGGCTACTGTAGCTTGAACAATGATAGGATTTGTAGAGTTAGCATAGCTGCAATTGATATAAAGCATTGTTTTCCTAATTGACACCAATATTTATTATTAATAGCCATGAAATTAATGCACTACAGAAGATATATATCTTTAACCTTTTGATTGCCACACTTTAATTTTTTGATTGTCACATATAGATGACAGCCAAAAAATGCCCAGTGTGCCATGGTCATGACTTAATGACAGAATTTTGAAGCCAAAGTTTCAATCAATGTAATTTCGAACTCACTATTGTATTGTAGGTATTTATGGATAAATTCTTAGCTTGGCACTGAGGGCACATCTTTCTTTTTTTGATGCAGCGGTTAAAGGTTAAATTAATTAGGACTATGGAGTAGGCCGAGACCAATTAACAGTGGATTAGTACAAATTCTAAATGTATGCAAAGTGATTTCTATAGTAGTACCATTGTCAATTTCCAATTAAATATAGAAAATATAGCTATGCATTATTCTGTTTTTACAATATGTCTGTCTCAATTGGCTCTTTTTATGTCTCTCAAATAAAATTCCACTCTATCTATAGAAGTGATGCAGTGTTTGAAATTAAATATACTTTTAAATCTTACAGAAGTTATAAATATAACACTTTTCAGAGTCAATTGCCAATCAATATCAAATATTGAGTAACAATTATTTGGCTAATAGAAGGAAGCAAAATTAGTATTTTTAGCTGATTATCATAAAAATTATCATTATATTCAGCATAAAATCTAATATTCAATATGACTCAATACTTTTTTATGCTAAATCATTGTATGTATTTTTATTAAATTATAGATGAAGATAGATGTTGTTAGGGTACCTAACTCTCTAAGGGTATACTTCTGATAACAACTGAGAAGGTTCATGACAAGACCAGTTTCTCATGTTTAAACCTGATGTGTTCATAACAGCTTTATCTACTAGATGTGGAGATTATCATAACACAAAACAAATGCTGTAGTTCTCGGATATCAATTGACTGGAAATTTTTGAGAGAAATTTTGTATGTTTTTCAAGACACTACTACTTACGAGGGTTTTTTTTTATATGATGTTGAATCTTTGACTTGAAGTGATTTTGTTCACATTTTTATATTATTTAAGTGATGACAAGTTGAAATTACACCAGCAGCATTATTTTGTGTGATTTAATCACTACATAAATATTATTTAGTGAACAAGTATCAGTAAACACTGCTTACTATTCACACAGCTATGTGTTGACAATACAAAGTTTATTTCCACTTATCTGTGCAAGACAATGTACAATGCTTCATTTGAAGGAGTAATCTCTGGAAACATCACCCAAATATGTCGAAGTTTAATCTAAATCTAACCTTGCATGACTTACGTATCTAAACAGCTGGGTGTGACAGAAACATATGATACTTAATACATTGTAACCATTTAGAGGTTATACACATAATTCTATGGCTGCACTTCAAGAATATACCTTCTAAAGAATTAATAGAGAAAATAAAGCTACCAGTCAGTCCACGCAACCAATAACTTACAATAATAAAACATTCCTATCGATGGAATAAGCAAAATGTTTACCTACACACCTCGACGAGCAAATAATTTGCCTTTAGAGATTTATTACGCACTTTTATATATAAAATTAATGAAAGTTAGTCAAACTTACTATTGGTGGCAGATTCGATATGAAATTTGAAAACTTAAAGGGGTTTTCGTCTCCTATTTTGCGAATTTTGCAAATACAGCTTCACGAAAAAAATGTCTTCTTGACAGGTCGATAATAACCTGAAATAAAAAAATCAATGTGGGGCAAAAGAGAGAATAAAAGTAATACAATTTACAATGATGACATAATAATCAGTATTTTGGTTATTTGCTAAAGATCGATGAATATGTTATTACAAAACGAAAGTTGAAAACGTTATTTTTGTGGAATACATACCATCCCCTATAATAATTTTGTCATATATCTCACCTTTCCTAATGTTATAGATCTGAATTATTATTCAGACTTAGTTTTAAGCAAAATAATAACTTTTAACACATTTCCACAGTACTAAAATATAATAAATTGATAAACCAAACAGCAGACACAGCGGCTGAGAAAACTCATAACGAAGTGAACGTTTAGTTACTGCGAAAACTTATCAGTAAGCTGCTTTATTTTTTTTGCAACCATTTGTAATCATAGGTACTTTGTACTAAAAGAATTTATTTTACTTTTGTGCTCATTTTTTACAAATGTGTTCGATAAATAAGGAATATCAAAAGCGTAAAAAATACTAATATAAACAAAATATTTTCGTCCTACGCGTCATTTTTTCTTTATTAACCATGCAGTAACTAAACGTTTTTGCTGTGCTTGCGTTTCTGTTTTAGTTACGCGAGTAGTTTTAATTTTACTACAACGATGATGTTTTATTTTGATATACATATTTCTTCTTGTTATATTCATACCTTCTTAAATCTTTGGGTAACAACAATCTTGAACACAAATATAGGAAAGAAACACCATGACGAGTTCCAGCTGTCGAGGGAAGTTTCGCTCCTGTCTCATTGAGTTCCGGTAACGAATACCCTTTTTGAATTCCCTGTGTGTAATGTAACACCTGTATTTACAATGGTACAAACAGGTGCAAATTTTGATAAAGCGTTTTTAAATTACATCATTTATACCTAATTTTGAATAATTACGAGTTAAGAACACGATTGAAAAGGTATTTGCGAAAATAAACACAAGAACATCATTGGTTAGTTCCACAACCACACGCGTGGCGCTAGTAGGCGACCTATTATTCGATGAAAGATGAATTCGCTACTCATTCGCTAGAACTCATGTTGTGTACTCATGTTGTGTACTTACGTACGAGAAAGCGAGACGAGACGGATAATCTATTTGCACCTGTGTATGAAGTCAAACGGTGCTCAATCGACAGATGGCATTGATTAACAAAATGTCTCATTCATAAATCCTTACCGGTCTAACTTCAATCTGTTTTTTTGGACAAGGGGTAAACGTAATTTAATTCCCGCTGAACGGTGCTTGTGACCAATGAAAAACCGGTTATTTTGTATTGTAAAATATTGTAACGTGGCCTACATTATTAAATATAATTGGATTTGGATCATCGGTATAGTTTTGATTAATAGACATATATGTATGTATTAAGAATTATGTTTAGAAGTTGACACTTATTAAAACAAAAACCCTGCTTCAGATTTCACAGATCGACCAATTCGCAAACAATGTTGATTAATCAAACAATAGCCACCCTTAATAAAACCCTTATTAAAATTTTCTATAGAAATTATAGGTATGAATCTTCGGGCAGGTCTTACGTCCTAATATTTGTATAGACAGCTTCCATAGGCACACTTGTAGTATTTAGAGCGGGAAACAAAGCGCCTAATCTAGTAAGAGGGTGCAATTTACGAGGGTGTTGCGCCCCTCAGTATCTGCGGTGCACAACCCCTCACGCGTCCCGACGCGCCACCGCCTCCGTCTAGATTTAGTCGAGTACTGATTATCGATTTTAATTCATTTGAATACTGCTCTTTGGCCCCTACTCGCCTCTCTAGTAAATATTTGGCGGGAATATATTTTTTTAAACGGATAATTAATGGCGCCGCGTGAGCTTTTGTTTTTACTTGTCGGTAATTTAGGGTTGTTTTAATGGGATTAGAAATCAGAGTGGGGTTTTAGGTTGATTGGGTGGTTTACTTTAAGATTGTGCCTATGCATTTAATAATAAATGTAGATTTTTAAGTGTAATATTTTCCCACAGGTGGGCATCGTGCCTATTCGAAGAAGGATTAGGTAACATTGATCGATTACTTAACGCGTTTTGGTATTCCTGTTGAGTTGATTTAACGAGCAAATTAGGCTATGACTTGATTTCCAATGCCACTGTCTAGTTGTGTTCGAAAGGAGCGAGAGACGACCCAGTACGAAGATGTCCTTATGCTAGGAGTCAGTGGTCAGAAAATGCTTAAAACTATTGTAGACCGCCAGTAGACGCCAGTTGATCGTATCAGTACTGGCTCAATTTTGTATCCACGGGCCCAATAGCTGCTCCGTTGGGTCTAGTAATCACTAGTAGACCGTGTACTTAGTCTACTTTTTGATTCTCGTGTCTGGCCGAGAAACTTTCACAAGGCAGCCCATAGTCTCGTTGGCATGCGTCTGATCTCTCTCCAGTCGTATAGGATTCCTATACCACCGGTCTATATAAGTGCACCTGTGGCTGCCAGTACATCATAATAATGTCCTGCGCAGATGAACGTGTTACCTAACATTTATAACAAACTTATTAACAACTTAACCGTCGTGTGTTTAGAGTTTACGAAGCAAGATGTTATATTTCACACGATTTAAAGTTCAACATATAATTTTGATTACACCTTACCAACAATAAGGAGTTAAATGGAACATTACTGGAGCATATTCGTGACAGCTTGTCGACAATGTCTGTCGGGCCCTACTTAGCAATGGAACTCTGAACGGCCTAACACGGGTGTTAGCCAACACGCGCCATATAGAAATATAATTTTAATAAAGTATGTATATGTAGGTAACAGAGTTCATTAATTATCATTATCCAACATGAAATCCCCTGGAAGTCATCGAATGTTCCGAGGGAACTCGGGCGTCTCTTTCTACAAATTGTTAGAACAACAAATGAAGGTCGTGAGAACAATATTACATTACCTAAGCTTACAGCGTTTCAGGCTGTAATGCCTTCTTGAGACGAACTTATTAAACAAACCCATGTCGTTCTAAAGTTTGTTATTTTACGCTTCTCAAAGTCATTATCGTTATCTCCGACATTCCCGCTGCTGGCTAAGAAGAAAACATTCGAAATACCAACCCGTAATAATTAGAGAAACATTCATTGCGCACGTCGGGGGAACGTTCTGTGATCGTCGGTCGGAAAACCGTCATGCGTTGCGTAGCCCGTCCATTCAAGTCGGGTTGCCGGCTCGCCCCCGCTTCACCCTATTTTCACCCCAATGCCCGCGTCCCTCGTGGAAACAATCTCCAGTTCGCGTTTCGCCCGCACTGTGGCCGCCTGTCGCGCGCCGGCTTCGCTGCGAACCCCGCGATCTTTACCGAACTAGTGCAATATTCAAAACAATTCGAATTCAAACTTGTGTTCCATTCTAATTTTGTTTTTCAAATTACTGTTGTTTGTTAGTGTTTCTGTTCAATCGGCCAGTGTTATACCTATTGTTTGTAATTATATTTTCGGCGTGTGTTGTGTAGTTTGTGGACATCCGCATTTAGCGAACTTACGTAAGTATTTACTGCATTGCGTTTTGATCTGAGTTTATTAATCTTATTTATTGGAGACTAAAATAAAATACCTTTGAACTTTACCTGATAACAACGATCCAATTATTATAATTGGAAAGATCACGAACTTACGTCTGACTTTCCGGTTTAATTCGTACTTAAGCTTTGAAGCGTTCGTGAAACGAAACAATCGTTGCCTTTAGTGTATTTCAACTGAAAAAACTTAAGTGAGAGCCCTAACAGGCAATTTGTGCGAAGGCCGGCCGTAGTCGATTCAATTAAGGATGAATTGGGTCGCTGGAGTACAGTAGTTGTAAGTAAAAGGTAGGCCGTATACCCAGCTTATTTATTTATTATCCTGGTTTGCCGATGTGTGGGAATTCAGTAACCTCACTCAGACGTAAGGCCGTAGCGGCAGCGTTTTTTAACATTTGATGGGAACAGCGGCAAGGGTTTCGCTGTCGCTGCGCCGTATATGTAATTGCCCTTAGTGAGCTGCTGAACTCGTCAAAATTAAGAACTGGCACCGATGTAAGTACCAGTTTTTATCTACATGCTCTTATGTATTGGCTGCGACCGGCAGACGGTCACTAAAATTCTATACCTGCCTACCTACGACCGGCAAGCGTCTTTATACTGTTACCAAAAGAAAACTAATCATCCAATTTGGTCCTTTTATACGGAATTCGCTTAAAAAGGCCGAATTGGATTTCATTAGACTAAAAGCTCAAGGTCTCCAAGGAATAAATGATGCTATAATTTAACAAGTTGTATCAAGGACACAAAGACCGAAGAAAAAACTTTTTGTACTAAAAAGTACTAGCACCTCTTTACTTTATTCCTATAGGATTTTCAGTGAATTTCCTTGTCCTCCAGCGCCTTTGTCCGCTTTAAGAAGCGAAGGTATAGCTCTACTACATCAGCCATGACGCTGTTATGCGTTCCGGAACGTTTGACGACGATAATGTGGATATTAATGTTCGTACTTTCCTTTTGAGAATAAGCAGCACTTTAGGGAAGGTAATAATGAGCTGGGAAGACAGCTTCTTAGGGCTTATGGGTTCTGAATTAGGACGTTGCTACAACAAAAAAGACCAAATCTTGTGATGGGTCTTTTGGATATGAAGTGTAGTTAGACCTTCAGGCACCATGACATTCGGTTCGGTGAAATACCATCTATTAAGAACTATAGCCATACTATACAGACTCTACTAACTATAGTAGTGCCCAAGCATGACCAGAGAGCCACTAGCGTACCTCCATTTAAATAATTAGCAGCATAATCAAACAACTCACTCCTTGGCATACACAAAGTGACGGGTGCCACATATGGCCATGGTATAAGCACAGGATATCTGGCTGAAAGGGGGATCTGAGGATCTCGTCTCAAGTGTCTCTCAAACATAATCCGGCTCTCCTGCACTGCAAAGCTTCGTACTATGCCATTTTCAAGTTCACAATCAATGGCCTTTGTCTTTGCCTTCGAGTTGGCTGTGGAAAAAAAGATTAAATTGCACTATGGATTTGGTGTTAGTGTTGCAACAATGTTTTTATCTATTCCTTTGGTTGAAGACTTATTTCAGACAGCTTTTTTTGATTTTAGAATGTTCCAATGGGGCGGCGGCAGTGCTTATGATGTTATGACCTTAGTCATAAACAATCTGCGGAATAATCGCGTAACAAACACACAAAAAAAAAACAACACACCGTCGAATTTTTGAAGTCGATTAAAAAAACTTTTTCGATGATTACTTAGCTCGATTAACTTCTTAAATGTATTTCTCCGTATCCTAACTTATCTTTATTTTTTACCAAGTTTCCCATTTTTTGTCACATAGCGTATTGTCAAACGAAAAAATAGCATTTCGTCTGTAGATTTTTGATTTAATTGTGACAAGAGACTGTTTTCGTTCCAGAAACAAAAAGGACTCTTAGATTTGAGCAACTTATTATTTTATGCAGATTCCCGTTATACCAATTTCAATGAAAATAGTCGCGATTCATTACCATAATGACCGTTGCGGCTGTAAACTGGAAGTTTTGCCTGTTCAATTTGTTTAGCAGTTAAATAATTTTCCTAACTTATACTAATGGTTGTTGTGTTTCGCCCAACCGGCACAGTTAACATTAGATTTGACAGTTAATTAATTAGTTTGCGGGGCGAAGGACTACGCCTTTTCCAGTTATACAAAACCAATCTTTAGTAAAGACGCCAGCATATACAATCTGACAAATTTTCTTTATAGATTTTCAACTTTATCGCTGAAGGATACGGTTCAAAATTGATTGGGAAAATTTAACAGTTTCAAGTAGCTGGATGTGCTGGCGTCTGTACCTAATATTGTTGTTTATAAATGCGAAATTCATTACTTTAAAGGTTATTGCTGAAAAGAAATGGTATATGTAAGAAATGTATTGGAGATATTTCTTTTGAATTGAAGATGAGGTATTTCATCCGAAGATGAGATACATTACATGTGTACACAGCAACCTTATCCTTGTAAGGCGCGGGTCAAAAGCAGCGCTCTTTGTTTGTAGCTCCTAATAGTGAAGTTGCAAAGTTCTCTCCACTCATTTTAAAATAGCCCAAGAAAAGACCAAAGATAATTTTATAATTCTATAATATTTAATATAAATTTTCTTCGGTAGATGTACAGCGTTGCGGGAGGGAATTATTACAGGCAGTTTGCTGCGGTTATAACAAATTTTCACGCTCCATTTCTCGCTAACAAGCCTGTGGAAATTTCTAATCTGTAGGTATTGCAAACGAGTATGTAAATATTGTTAAGGACTAGTTGCCGCCTACGGTTTCACCCAGTTCTCTTCCATTGGTACCTACTCCGGGCTGCCGGATAAGTGCCGAATAGCCTTGCTCAGTCTAGGCAATTTTTCAAATCAGTTCCTGAAATTCAAATAAATACGTCCAAACAAATTTGTCAGCTTCTACAAGCGGAGGTCTTTGTGTACTACGGTATCTCTTGCGAGCAACACGCTACCTTCGCAGGACTCCTCCCTACAGAGCCCCTCAGTTTTCGTCAGTTTCATGCCTTCTTACTTGTTTTGTGCAAGATGCTGTGGCAGGGTGTATTCCCAATCTAAGGAGTTCCCATATCACGTAGTAACCTAAATAATTTCTTGGCGTGGCTCATTTCCAAAGCCTTACAATAACAATATACAGTGCCTATATTAATAATACTCTGCAGGCACTTTCGGGACAAGGCCAGTCTCATTACGAATTGATGAGCCTATCAACAAATCTAGGACAGTACAGACTATTTTGGTAACCGTGTTGATAAGACGCACTATTTATTGTAATGTTGTACTGTTTATTTACATGAACTAGATTCCTTCAGCGGCTTTACCCGCGTCCCGTGGGCTACTAGTCAACAAACCCGGACTCTCCCTTCCTCGATTGTAAGTGATATTTGTATATACATACCTGAAGAATTTTTCAAATCGGTCCAGTACTTCCTGAGGTTAGCTCTTTCAAGCATAAACAAACAAACTCCTACTATCGTGGAAGGCTATTAAGACCCTTTATCCAGGTGTGCAGAGCTGTTTCCACTGGACGTGAGGCCAAACCGCTGGTACTAGAGTTCAATATAACGTATAAGAAGTCAAGCAAATTGGAAATGGTATCTCAGGAAATTATAATTTAAATACTTACGGCCTATTTCATCGCCTACGAATAAGTTCCATTTTGATTATTTGGTAGATAATTTCATAAAAATTCTGTTCCATTTTTGAATTTGTTCGGTAGATAGTGGCTATTCGGACATTTTGAAACTGGCCCTCAATCTAATTAGGCTTGTAATATGAATATTGTCCTTCATCTAGATCTGAGCGTGAAAAGATCTTCAGATCTTATTTTTTCACATTCTTTTCTTTAGAAAAGTGAAGGTTCTAAGCAATTGTTGCTGGAATTTGGCGCATTTACAGTTTAACTTTGACGATTTGAGTCTACTTCAGAACAAATGGATTATAAACCAACTTTTTTTTAAGCTTAAAAATGGGACTGGAAAGTGTAAAATATATTTTAGCGTAACGCTTTGTGGCGTGAACTGGCTGCCAGCATTCACTGTCAGATAAAACAGAATCTCTCAAACCAGTTCATAGAAGTATGTGTAGATTACATACACAGGGATTAAATAAAAATGAATGCATACTCTAACCGTTTTTGCGAACTGGTTTAGAAATAGAGGAAAAAATCTAATATCTACGATACTTTTCCAATATGTAGATATTGGGTTACATACATACATACGGACTAGTTACACTTAGTAATTTTATTTTTAAATTGTCTCTGAAAATGGTTTTTAAATTGGCTGTTTAGTTGGAGCTTATGTGTGTGTAAATTAGATGCGAAAAATCTTTAAACTAAATATCAGCAGTTTTTTGTTTTAGTTGTAGTGCAGTAAAGTACCTGTGTTCATGAAAGTGATATAACGGTACTTTGCTAGTCATTTATAAAGGGATTTTTTTAATAAATGAGTAGTAGACGCCGACAGTTACAGCGCGCAGTTTTGGCACGCAAACATCTCTAGAAGGAACATAGTTGGTTTTAGTCAGTAAGAGTCTGACATTCTCCCCTGCTGCACCCACAGCGTGTCATTTGAATTCCCACGAAAAAGATAAATACCGATGATTTTTTTGGATTGAATAAATGTTCCCTATAACGTGTTACTTATAATCAGAAGTTTTTATTTTGAAATGGTTCAATGCAGGCTCTTATGAAAAGTTCAAAAAAGTACTAGAAACACTGTTCAAAAAAGTACTGGAAACACATGACTCTCGACTTTGTTCCAGTTTCCTACTTCCATATAAGAAAAAAATATCCACAATATTACGTATTATATTTTATAGTTCGCCATTTTCTCGGCTAAGAATTCCGAACAAATCCGCAGTGATTGGTTGTATTTGAGGCGTGTTTGTGCTGCAAACGAAAGGCTTTGACGCTCAAAGACGACAATCACGAACACTCGTGGAAAAATTGAATGCATCTGCATGGATTACCAGGCGTTACGCGTCACTAGTTATGTGGAATTAGATCTCTTAACCGGGCCTAGGAGTATAGTATAACCTAGATTATCCGAGCTATACCTATCTCTTTCGCGATAAGATGATTTCCCTGACGGTTCTTAATTTTTCGCGGCCACATACTGCCCTTAAGTAATGAAAATATACATATTTGTTCAGATAATCGAGCTTATTTGATTTCCATATTTTTTTGTGTACAGTTATTGAACACGAGATTTTTAGTGTAACCGCACACCGTCATTTTATAATACCCACCTTTTTTAATCTTTAGCTTATTATTATGGCAACGTGCTCAAAAGACTGGCCGCAAAAAAATAGGTCAGTACATTTTTTTAAGTCCCATTTTAATTGAGAAATCATCATCGCCCACCTTATAGAGCAACTTACAAAACACCGTGTTATAATCAACAACTTATAATTAGTTTTTAATGAATCTAATTTTAAAAATACTTTTCCATTTAACAATTTCTTAACAGTCTTCGAAACATCCCGTCCGTTGGCGAAAGGAAACTTCTTTTTAATTTTTTCGGCTTCAAAAGTGTTTTGTAACTGACCCGTGTTTATTACAGCCGAGTGTAATAATTACACTGCCATTCAATTCAGAACAATTCGCGTTATTTTAAGCACATTACGGTGAGAGCTTTCGTCACGGTGTTGCGTTTCGACAAAGCAGTGGAGCAGACTGTAACGCGTCGATACAATCAAAATACATACATATTTATGTACTATATATATACGTATATCATGTAAATATGTGTGTGTTATTGGAAGCAGACACTATTGTTGTATGCTGATTGCGATCAATGTTGCTGGTTTGTAAAATATTAACTCTGCTAGTGGGGTTCTTGTTTAAAGTTTGACTTTTTTGCTTTAGTACTTACATAGGTTACCAGGAGTTGATACGCATCCCCCCAGAAAGTGTGTAGCTTTATCTACCGCCGTATGATATTGGACATCGCTTCTACGCATAAAGTGACTAACTACTGCCACGTCTATCAACAATTTAACCGAAATTAGAGCCTATCTATACCTTAGTATCAATCCTTATCCAAATATATTATTTGGAGATAGCTTTAGTAGCTGCATATCACTTTTTGAAATATTCAAATTCTAGGTTTCATTTAAGAGATATTACGATATAATCAAAATTAAGCACAAGAAAAAGTTCGCTCGCCGCGCCCGCGCCTTCAAAAACACCTTCTTGCCAGAAAATTGGTGGCGAGGTAGCTTATAACACGGTCTTACGACTTTTTCATACAGGTAAGCGAGTTAGTTCCGCTGGCGAGGCTAGTTTTATAGTACTTATTGACCCGCAATAAAAATAAAATTTTATTGACTTTTTTATAATATTTGGTTCTTTTAATTAAGCTCACATGCAGACTTAAACTATTTGACAAGGAGATTTCCTTCGTCAGACTTAAAACGACATGTCTTGACTTAAGTTATGTGTTTGCCACTCGCTATAGTGTTCCCTAAGGCTTTAATTAAACAGCGCCTGAGCAAACTTAAAGGACATAGTAAACAGACTTACGATCTACGGGTCGTGTTCACTGATGGTATTCGAGAATATCTATCAAATAAGTTCCGCCTGCGGTTTTACCCGCGTTCTGTGGAATTACTCGGCGCACACGAAGTAACAGTAAAAGTAAAGATTCCTTCCTCGATAAAGGGGCTGTTTAACACTGAAATCATTTTCAAACCGGTCCAGTACTTCCTGAAAATAGCGCGTACCAGGAAAAATACAAACTCTTCACCTATATTAGTATAGATAATGTTTATCTAGAAACTTTATTGTCTGCGGAATTAAATGTTTTTTGATCGTGGCTAAGTAACAGTCGCACGGGTCGATCGTTAATAAAGTTAATCATAGCTTGGCATGACCAATTAATTATGTCATGAGGAGTTCCTTCTTATATCGGAAGGCATGGTAAATTGGTGGGTTCCGGCTATCATTTGAACGTATTTAGCAGTTTTTTCGGAGTCTTTAATTAGAATTCAGGTAGTCTGACAACCCAAGAGTTCTTACCAATAGGTATCGGGTAAGCGGAGGTAAGATAGGCAGTCTATGCAAATATTAGTACTCACCTGCACCCGTTTGATTGGAAACCAACCACAACATAATTGAGAAAAGGCTAAGCAGAGTTTAGGAGGCTTGAAATTATAACTTGATGAATTTATTTCAATTGTTCAATTTATAAGTATGTGGGTGCTGCATAATGTGCATGTAAGGAACTAATCAAACGCCTGACTGGTTGGCGTTTTTTAAATTTTCCAAGATAAAACGTAAAGGTTAGAGGCGACGTGGAAAAAACAGCTTACCTGTACTAGCTAACAAACGAATCTTCATTAATTTTGCCCTGCAGAATTTTAAAACACCTTATGCACGGGTGAAAAAGTGTTAACGAAATACATGACGTGCCGCGCTCTAGTCGAGTTTAGGAGGTTTATGTCTCCTTAAAGCTAAGGGAATAAGGTTTAGTTTTGGCTAACTTTTGTGATCTGCAGTGAGACCCTTAGCGCCACAGCATATTCTAAGATAGCCAACGGCATTTCTAGCCTTTTGTTACTTTTTCTATTTCAGTTTTATTCGCAACTATGTGAGGAAACTGTCTCGTGATTCACATATTACATATCATATATATGTGACTGCCTCGTTGGTCTAGTAGTCGCAAGGCGCGACTGCTGTGCACGGGTTTCCTGGGTCGGGCCGAAATCGCTTTGTGGGTTTTGAGATACTTTCATAAAGCAGCCCGGATTCTGGAAGTTAGTTATTGATTCACCCGTGCATCGGAATTCTTAAAAGGGAACGGCCGCCGTAGCCGACAATCGGCCTGGACGATGCAGTGATATAGCTTATAGCTACTTTTTATCGTGTCCAAGGTAGTTCCCTTAGGAAGCGGGTAAAACCGCCGGTGATCGCTAGTAATGTCTGAAGTTCTGAATTAATAGACAGAGGTTTTGCACTGCTATGATTAGGTTCCTAGGATCGAATAACTGGCTTTTTGCTTCTCTTGTGCAACCAAACAGACATACATGCAAATGTGGTTATTTCTCGAACGATCCCACTTCACAAGATATCTTAGGCACAGAGAAGACCCAAGACTATCTCGTTTGTAGTCAGTATTAAAATTCACGGACGAATAGGCACTTACTATTCAGTATTCCTTGCTTCTAGGTCAACCGAGCATAGATTGACTATAGAGGCAGTTTATTGGATGCTCCATATCTTCGAATGTTTGGGTTTTACTGCTACTGGGAAACATTGGTTCCGTTACCAACATTACTTGCTGAATTTAGGATGAATAGAACTCGTTCAAATGTTTAGTGTGCTAGATCTTTGTGTAGGTTGTAATCGATAATGTTAGGTAGATGTAATTAAATTAAGGAACCTAGTTGTAATATACAAGGAGCCAGAAATAAGTATCAAAGATTTACCTTTCTGCAACCAATGACGATCCTTAAAGGTATTAGGTATTAAGTAATCTTTAGAAAACCTGCTACAATCAAATTATGTTCTATAAAACAAGTTAAGTGTTACTTTTTGAACAGATATCTAAAATTGAAAAGTCGACAGAGAGTTGGGCAGACGGGGGACAAATTGGAAGGCAATCTTCCGCGGTTAGTCGCCAAATAAATGGAGCGATCTCATAAATTCGTCTCCAAGTGTGACGTCACAGATAGCAACGAGGATAAATGGCCGGAATACTGGAATATTGAAAGAAAGGAACCATGATTTAAGTGACAATGGAGGATACGTGATTGTAATAACTCTAGTCGGAGAGTGCAACAAAAAGATTTATTTGTTCCTAAACGGATTTTAGTAGAAGTTTGATTTCAATTTATAAACTCTTGTCTTAAGACATATCGAGGCAGTTTAGTCTATATTTGAAAGGTGATTTGATAGGTCATAAAAGATCCAACTAAAAACAGCATTACTTAAAAACCCGTGTTGTTGTGTGGCAAAACGTAACACGGAACAAAAATATGTTCTATTATAGTTATGCGACGTATTGAAAGTCGTATACACATAAACACATATAAATAACATTTCAACGTAGGTGCTACAGTTACAATAGAGCCTAATTACTGAAACAGGTTCGAACAAACAACTCGTCGCCACATTTCTAAATATTTCACTCCATCTACCTCCAGCTAACGAGATACAAACGAAACTAAATTATAACATCCGTACATTTGACAGGCGAAACACAATTACTCTGTGTTCTTAACAGAACGTCAACAAACATGTAATTTGCGATCAGATAAATTAATATACCTAGTGTTGTGTGAAGACGGGAATGAACGCCAAGATTACGAAGATATACGTAGTGTCAATAGAGAATCAGTTAGAGGGAATGTTACCAGCGAATTCCTTAACGTTTATGCCGCCCTGGTACTTGGAACGGTGATTTGTATTAAAATTGTTGAAACTTAAATAAGTCTTTTAGGTAATATTTATTTATCCAAGTTTATGAGTTATCTGAGCGGCTGGTTGACACATCCAGTGACCCAAAGGCTGGCTATTACTTCGGTCAGGGGATAAGCATTGCCATACAACGTGGCAATGCTGCCAGCCTCTTGGGTACGCTCCCGGTAGACAGCGATGGTGATGAGTTTTTTTATGCTTTTTAGTTATTTATTTTTACAGTTATAGTTAATAAGTTTTAGGTATTTTTTTATTTTTTAATAGTAAGTATTGTACATATTTGTAAATAAGTTGAATAAAATATTGTATACTGAAAAAAAAAACAAAAGGTAATATCTTAGAATATTGGATAATAATAATATCATTCAGATTATGGTCATAGCACTTAGAACACAGAAAATGCTTATGAAGGCACTCTTTGGTCCTCCCATTTTCTTTTTAGTGGTTCCATAAAGGCTTTCAAAGTATGATATGAGAATATTTGACAGCTTTGAAGCGGATTTTTGAAGCTTAAAGGACTGAAGGGTGGTGGTGAGCTTGTTTCAATAGACATTTGCTCGAAGTTTAACAGTCAACCTTATATGGGACACAACATGTTGGTATTAGGGCTTCTGATCAGTTATAGGGCAAGGCCGAAAAGAATAATAACCTTCTGATTTGATGAACAACGCTTGTAATTTAATGTAACATAACGAATATAAAAAAATGCTCTTTATATACGCACAATCATTTGTCAAACTCTGAGTTAGCTTCTCGTATATTTTTTACATTTCTTTTTTTTTTTTAAGATGGACCCTTGCTGTGTTTTATTATGCCTATTCCAATCTTGCAGTGCCTTAATTCAAACTGCTTTTTTGGTTAAAATAAATTATGAGTTTTACGCAAAAATGTTCAAGTTCAAGGCTTTACAAAAGATGCATTTACAAAATATACCTACTTGTCCACAAAACTTTTTGTATAGTGATGTTTCTGCCAACATTTCCTTGGCTCTATTCGTGTTTCTGGCGCAAGGTTTTCCTAGACAAAGTAATAAATATTATCATGAAGTAACCTCCACATAATGTTTTCGCTATTACGTAAACTTTGCTATCCGCATTCAGTCAGCTCTTATTTCTAAGTGCAGAGGGTTTAAAATTGAATGTTAAAATGTTATGTAACAGCTCTGGGAGCGAGTTCCGCTCCTGAATGACCCTTCTCACCTAAAGCATTACGTTTTTCATAATTTGTGTGTTAAATAAAAAGCAGCAATTTATTAAACTGCAATCCGAGTGTTGTCATTCGTTTAAAAAGATTCCTATTGTCAAGAAAAGTGAGGATTTTTTTTTGCAATTTCTTTTTATTTATTTTGACTTATGATTAATGTTAACTTGCCGCTTTAAGTAAGTAATGTTGATGGCTTTAATATTTGTATTAATATCCGGCACCTGTACAAGAGGTCTGATTTTAATATCCGTTACATTTAGTACAAAATTAAATGAAACATAATGAGCCCGGAAATATTGTGAGTCTACTTTATATAACCTCTGAAATTGAAAGCTAAATAAGGTTTTAGAAAATTTATGTGCCGATAAAATAGCGTTTCCAATCTCGGACATTCCTTACATGAAACGCTATAAAATCGAGTGGCCATATGACCCAGTGTGGCGGCTAACCTTAAAAGCCGTCAAAGTGATCGTAACGTTAGGTTTTTGCCAATCGAAAGCCTATTTTCTGAAGCCGTTGCTATAAAACTTCACGTCATTTTCAGGCTGACAAGTAGACTGTAAAAGTGAGCAAAAAATGCTTTTGTTTGGGAATTTCAAAGAAATAATGGATCCTGAGATTGTGTTCGATGTTTGAGAGCGCGGGTTTTATTAATAGTGGTCATGACACTGCGAAATAACAGGTCGAGTGGAAGCTGCGGTGTAAATAATAACGATGTGTTAAAGGTTATTTATGGGACATTAATTTACAACACTGATAGGAGTTGTAAGATTTACGTTAATGTCTTGGTAATGTAACAAACATCAATTTGTGCGTATTCTACTTAATATTTATTATGTTACTGCTTAACACAAAACCGGCTAGACTGATTTAAATAAAATTTTGTAGACACATAGTCTAGACCAAGGGGTATTGGGTTGCCTGGGTCTCTGGGTTGAGGAGGTCAGATAGGCAGTCGCTCCCTATAAAAAATTTGGTACTCGCTAAAATCTAGTTAGACTGGAAGCCGACCCCAACATGATTGGGAAATGGCTCTGGAGATGATGATAGTCTAGAGCCTGTGAAAGGACATAGGCTACTTTTCACCCGGGTGTGGGAAGTAGTTTCTTCGGGCGGCGGGTGGAATCGCAGGGAGTAGCTAGTATACAATATAAAAGCTAAACAAAATAACATTAAAATGAAGAGGGGCCCGCTATCAGCCAGGGTGGGCCCGTATGTCACACCGCGAGCGGAGTGGCGGTCCAATTAAAAACTAGTATTTATCGTCCAGTGCACACCTGACCGTTAGCCGGGGGACATTGCCTGTCTACCTACCTATGTAACTAAGGTATGTAGAATAGTATATGGTTATGTAGATCTACATTACCTTAACGACTGTTAAGGTATTATGAGGAAACCAGCGGCGCTTGTAATTTTAATGATCGTGGTAAGTGACATTTTTAGTTTTTATAGTTATCGAACGTATTTTAGCTTCGGTACATTTTGTATGATGTGGTTTCTAAATATCGTAACAATCAATATCGATTGCATATTATGTAATATAAAAAAAATATCATGTCGATTTGAGAACCTTCTCCATTTTGGGAAGTCGGTTAAAAACTTTTGTTTATTATTGACCGTGGGACATCAAACCTTATTGTTCTGACCTTAACACACTTAGAAGCTAAGAAAAGAAAAACCAAGTGACCAATTCTCTGCGATATGCTTTATAGTACTTTTCTAGATCCAACTGCAGTTCTTTTTAAACTGGTTAACTGGACGTCTTTATCGAAATGCATGAGTGAAGTTCTTCACTGTGAGGTTTGCGGTACCTCCCACCACATCGTCACAAGTTGAACTCTGACCTATTGGGGTGGAACCGTGACACATATCGCATCAAAGAGATTTTCTAACAACATGAGGCGCTTGAACTTTAGTGAGCTAAGAAGAATAACTTGTAGAGATTTTTTTGCTTTACAATTTGACTTAAAGAGTAATTATTAAGTATGGATCATTGAAATCGAGATATTTATGAAAAAAACTGGTTTTGGTAATCTTTAACCTTAAATATCTCACGATGACGACATAAGATCTTGTGAGACTTTTGAGAAAATATATATGTTGATTTAAACTTTCATGGTCACTAACATTTGAATTATTTACTGTTACTCCGTGTTACACGGAGTAACTCCGTGATCGTAGCGCTTGCAACAGTGCCGGAATATCGGGTACATGGTAGCAATCTCGTAACAAATAATTCAAATTTTGAGAGAATGCTTCAAACGTCAAAACGCAAATTGATATCAAATAAGCTTATTACTTCTATTTTATTCCAAGGCTCAACGCTTCTTTTATTGGGCCAATAATATTTAAAACTAAACGGACATCGTTTCAAATATCTCCTACACATGTATGTGTATAGTACTAGCAATCTGGCTTAAGACCCGTTGCTATTCCAAGATACAAAGCTATTTAGCGATGTAAGCTTTACATTCGATAATATCGATACTTTAGGATTGAAGTATCGATACGATTCAATATTGAGTTTCAATTTACTCTGCAGGCATTACTTGATAGATTAATTTAGTCGAGAGCCGAGTTATCCGATAGTGTTGATTCATCGACTTCTGATCGAGACCACTGTAAATGTCGATGTATTTCGAGGATGTCTCGGTTCTAACTGTGAGATTGGAGATCCTTTGTCATTTGATCAATGGGTTGGTAGCTCTGTTGCTTAGGAAGGCAATTTAACTCTCGCTTTAGGCCCAGAGTGGTGTTAAAGCGAAAATATCTTATGGGGCTACTGTTGTTTTGATTTTTGTTATAAATTGGTGAAATTGTCGTAATTAATATAAATACTTATTAGTAATAGTGTTTTGAATTTATAAATTAAAATTGTAAAGCATATTTGATGAAACATCACAACAAGTCTGTGGCTAATTTGAGTTCGTAGCACATGCTACGCGAGAATGCGTAGCCAATAGCTACGCCATCGGCTACGAAATCAACATTACTATCAAAAGATCTTCGTGCACCGTCTGACGTCCTGGTAATTCACAATAGATTCATCAAAATGAACACTTTTTAACTACACAAGCTAAAGAGAAACTAGGACAGAGGTGTTAGATACTTCCACATTTATTAATGAAGCTTTGCCACCTAAAGTTCCTGTCAGTGATCTGAAGGCAAGTTGCCACAATAGGGTCAGAGGCCAGGACTGGCTGAAACTTGCGAACTCGAGTTGGTTGTGTATACCTCTGCTGACAAAGCAACCGCGGACTTAGTTGGGTATTTAGGTATATGTGTATGCTCCAGTGGCCTTGTATGATCTACAGTTATCTAAGTTTATTAGTAGACGTTTCTGGATTTCAGTATGATTAAAATGTACTAAGGACATATGTATATGTAATTAGTGAAAATTCTGTAGGTACTCGAAATTCGGTAACTTTCTTTCGGATATAAAAATCTTTGGTATAGTTCCCGCAAGTATTGCATTTCCAATTCTCTTTTCTTAGTTTTGTAGATCGACCTAACGTAATCTACACTTTTCTTTGTAAGGATTTATGACGTGTAACTCCATTCATTGATATAATCAAACGCCTGTATATAGAAATTGCGTTCTATAAAGCAACGGTTTCAAGAGTCACCTAATATAATTATAATGCATACTTATAATGGGAGGTAAAGGGGTAATAAGAGAGATAGAGTCAGATTTTAAAAAGTTTTATAGCTTGAAGCAAACACTCGCCACATAGTCATCGTGTTTTCTTACTTTTTTTATACACCTGCTATAATTTTATACCTCATTGGTCTTGGACTCGTTGGACTGCCTCGTTGGTCTAGTAGCCGCAAGGCGCGACTGCTGTGCACGGGGTCTCGGGTTCGAATCTCGGGTCGGGCCGAAATCGCTTTGTGGGTTATGAGAAACTTTGGAGTCTGGAAGTTGGTGATTGATTCACCAGTGCATCGGAGAGCACGTAAATGTTGGTCCTGCGCCTGATCTCTCTCCGGTCGTGTCGGATTGCCGTCCCATCGGATTATGAGAGTGAGCGAATAGAGAGTGCACCTGTATCTGCGCGGATGCTTGTGCACTATAATATGTCCTGCGCAGCTGGCTGATCTTCATAAAAGAGAACGGCCACCGTAGCCGACAATCGGCCTGGATGCCATCATAATTGTATACCATATCTTATCATTGCAGGCCTAATATCTCTCTCTCTACACTTATAGCCGTCTACAGCAGCCCGAGGCCATTATTTGCCAGTGTAATAACTAACAGCATTTCACCTCACATACATATATGCATACACTCCATTACCAAGTCACCTGGTTTTATCTGTCAAAAGAGTAATAAAACACCAAACAACAAATGGACTGGTTCAACATTAAACTCCCTCTTGACACAGGAGGGATAACTTGCAAGTTACAACGCGGTAATACCCTAATGACTTAAGTGCTTCGAGACATAACTGTGAAGTCCCCCAGCAGTTAATTGTGGTCCAACATGAATACTGTTTAGTTCTTGTTTGTCTTGTTTTAGGTAAACTGCCGAACTGGTGGGGATAATCTCCTGAGTACTCAGTTTCTTTGAAGGATACTAGTTTTTGTCCGTTATTTGCCCTTTATTTTATGGACCAGAATCTGCGATATAGCGAGAGATTAGCGTCGAATTCTAATGGTCAAAGAGATTATAGATAGTTCAGTAGCTTATGATCATCATCATCCTTCTGCCCTTATCCCAAGTTTTATTTGGGGTCGGCGCAGAATGTTTTTGTCTTCCACGCTCTTCTATCTGCCGTCATCTCACAAGTTACATTCTTTCTAGCCATATCAACTTTTACACAATCCATCCATCGTTTCTTTGGTCGTCCCCTTACTCTATATCCATCCACATTCATGTTCAAGACCTTACTCACAACATGATCCTCATTCCTCCGCATTACATGCCCATACCATGCTAGCCGGTTCCCACATAGATTTTCGGTTACCGGTGCCAGTTCAGAAGCTTTTGATAGCCATAATATAAATATAAGTTGCAGGCAGAATTATATTTTTCTTTAAGTTTTATTGAATTGTTATGTTTACCTTATAAATTTAAGTGGGAGTATTGAATAAATATAAATTTATAAGGTGTCTTTGTAAACATTTTGTTCGAGGGTGCAGAATAAATATCGTGCTTGAGAAATCTAACGATTTTTATTGAAATATTGCCCAAAACACAATAGGTTATGGGCCCAGGCACATAACGAGGCAATATTTCAATAATTTTTCGTTAAGAGCAAAAAGTCCGTCAAGTTTAAAAGTCACGGCATAATGGAGGTCACGAACGCTATGAAAATCGAAAAGTTCGATGGTCGAAATTTCAAACAGTGGAAATTTCAAATAAAATGCGCTTTGAGAGCAAAAGGATTGAATATAGAAAGAGCAAGACCTACAGAAAATTCCAGTTCGCAAGTGCAGTGGGACAAGGATGATGGTATGGCTATGTTTATTTTAACATCCTCCATGGACTTGAATCAAATATCCCTAATAGAAAACTGCGAAACTGCGAAGCAAGTTATGTCCAAATTAGAAGCAGTCTATGAACAGAAGTCAGAATATAACAAAATGTTAATTCATGAGCAATTCTACCAATATTCGTATAATACTAGTGATAGCATGGCGCAGCATGTATCCAAAGTGGAAAGCTTGGCAAAGCAATTACGAGAGATAGGGGAGAAAATCAGTGACACGGCAGTAATGACAAAAATTTTAAGCACGCTACCGCCGACATATCGTTCGCTTAGACAAGCATGGTTGTCACTTGATGAAAAAAGTCAAACTATTCAAAACCTAACGTCTCGTTTAGTCGACGAAGAAGCCAGCCTTGCCAACGATACGAGTAGTAGTGAGAATGCGTTAGTGACGTCAAAAGGAAATTTCAAATCGAGAATTGGAAACAAACAAAATAGTACGTCAAGTGAAGAAAAAAATTCAAGTCATAGATTTATTTGCTACAATTGCAATAAAAGGGGTCATTTCGCCAGAGAATGCAGAATGCCTAAGAAAAGGTACTATGAGAAGAAACCTAACAATAAGTTGGCATTCAGCGCAGAAGGTTGCTCATCTGAATATGATGAGAAGGCATGGATTTTGGACAGTGGAGCGTCAATGCATATGACCTACAACCGTGACTACTTCTGTGAGTTGAACGAGTCTCAATGTAGCAATTCAGTTAAATTGGGCAATGAACAGAGTATCAAGGTATGTGGCGAAGGAACTGTGCTGATAGACAAAGAAGTTAATGGTACATGGGAGAGATGTAAACTTGAACATGTGTTATATGTACCAGAATTACGGAGAAATCTTTTTTCTGAAGGAGCTGTTACTAGGAGAGGGTATACCATAATCAAGAACAATAAAAGAGCATTAATTCTGAAGAATAATATTGTTGTTATGTGTGCACAGTTAACAGACAACAATTTATATGAATTGAATATAAAAACGATCAAACAAGATAATTGTAATATTGTTCAAACTGATATAAAAGTATGGCATGAAAGATTGGGGCATTTAAATGTCAAGGAACTTCAAAATATGTCTAAGAATGGTATAATCCCAGTAACATTGAGTGGCGATCACAATTTTGTATGTGAAGCGTGTCAATACGGAAAACTAGCTAAACGCCCCTTCTTGAAATCTGTCCGAGGTCCAACACAGCCTGGTGAAATTGTGTACAGCGATGTGTGCGGTCCTATAGAAGAACCATCTGTATCGGGTATGAAGTATTTTGTTTTGTTCAAAGATGGAGCTACAAGCTATCGTCATGTTTATTTCATGAAACATAAGAGTGAAGTTTTTCAATATTTTCTGAAATACAACGCAATTGTGAAGAACAGATTTCAACGTGATTTACTCATACTACATACAGATAATGGTTGTGAATATGTGAATCAAGAATTCGCATCATATCTAGCGAGCAAAGGCATAACGCATGAGCGTACTGCTCCGTATACTCCACAGCAGAATGGTAAAGCAGAGAGAGAAATGCGTTCTATCATGGAGTCTGCAAGAACAATGCTATATGCAAAGAATATTTCTTTAAACTTGTGGGCAGAAGCTGTCAACTGTGCAGTTTATTTGTTGAATAGAAATACATCAAGCCAAACTGGAAATGTTACATCATTTGAACTGTGGCATGGAGTAAAACCTAACTTACAACATATAAGAATATTTGGATCTATTGGTTATGTACATGTTCCAAAAGAAAAGCGAAAGAAGCTTGCCAAGAAAAGTGTGAAGATGTTGTTAGTTGGATATGACCAAGATAATTATAGAATGTATGATCAAAATACTAAGAAGATTACAATATCGCGCGATGTGAAGTTTGATGAAAATAGTCTTGTAGAAGAAAAACAAAGGTTTGTAGAGATGAAAGTTGAACTAGGAGAGAAGGAACACTCTAGAATATCAACTCCAAGAGATGAATTTCAACGTAAGGACGATGTACCCGAAGAATACTCATACTCATCAGACGAGAGTATGAAGAGTACAGAAGACGTGGATGAAAGTTATATCCCTCCTAAAAGTACATGTTTGCAACAAGAGGGAATGAGAAGCATGACCTTACGTCCTCGGCGAGACAAAAGAGTCGAAGCTAATTTCACGGAATTAGAAATTCCTAACACGTACGAAGAGGCAATGACTAGTCTGAATTCTCATCAATGGAAGAAAGCTGTGGCTGAAGAGCTTCAGTCACATGAAGAAAATCAGACGTGGATACTAACTGAGAGGACTGAGAAGAAGCCTGTTTCTTGTAAATGGGTGTTTACCATAAAGAAGAATAGAGATGGAGAAATAGTACGATTCAAAGCACGATTGTGTGCACGAGGGTTCACACAAGTCAAGGGCTTTGATTATAATGAGACTTTTTCCCCCACTAGCAGGTATGATTCCATCAGGATGCTGCTCAGCATAGCCGCACGAGACAACCTACAGATGAAGCAGTTCGATGTGAAGACGGCCTTCCTGTACGGCGAGCTCTCTGAGGAGATATACATGGAGGTTCCAGAAGGGTTAGAAACTCAGCCTTCCAAAGTATGTAAGTTGATTAAGTCTATATATGGTCTTAAACAGTCTTCAAGATGTTGGAATAAGAAGTTTTGTTCTTTTCTAACTAGTTATGGTTTTAGAATGTATAAGTATAAAAAGATTGTATAAGTATAAGTCAAAAACAGTATATTAAAACGATTATAAGTAAATTTAATATGTCTGATGCTAAGTGTAGCAGTACTCCTGCAGATGTAAATGTACATTTGTCTAAGAATATAGGTAATGTGCCTATTAATTGCCCATATAGAGAAGCAGTGGGAGCTTTGTTATTCTTGTCATCTGTATCTAGACCTGACATAGCGTATGCTGTGAATGTTGTTAGTAGGTATGTCAATGACCCAGGTCCTTCACATGTTGTAGCTGTGAAAAGAATCATACGTTATTTAATTAATTCGAAAGATATATGTATTGTTTATAAAGGTAATGTTGAGTTAGTTGGCTACTCAGATTCTGACTTTGCAGGTGATTTGGATACTAGGAAATCTAATACAGGTTATATATTTTTAATGAATGGAGGTCCGGTCACTTGGTCTAGTCGTAAACAAAATACTGTGGCACTATCGACAACTGAGTCTGAGTACATGGCGGCTAGTGAAGCTGCTAAGGAAATCTTATGGCTTAAGCAATTTTTATGTGATATAAAGGAGCCACAAGACACAATAATTTTAAATGTTGATAACCAGAGTGCAATTAAATTGATTAACAACCCTGTGTTTCATAGAAGGAGTAAGCATATAGATATAAAATATCATTTTATTAGAGAAAATGTGGCAAAGAATGTTGTTGTTATTAAATATATTGAGAGTTCAAATCAGTTGGCTGATTTCTTAACTAAAGCTTTGCCGGTACATAAATATGATACAATTAGGAATAGGGTGATGAGTAATGTTTAATGTGGCTAGTTTGTTGTGTTTTGAGTTTGCTTATTTTTAAGTTATTGTTTAGAATACCAACTTATAGTGATGTGAGTGTGTAGCCTATAAGTTGCAGGCAGAATTATATTTTTCTTTAAGTTTTATTGAATTGTTATGTTTACCTTATAAATTTAAGTGGGAGTATTGAATAAATATAAATTTATAAGGTGTCTTTGTAAACATTTTGTTCGAGGGTGCCTCTATGAATGTTATGGTTAAGTTTCCGTTTTAAGACACTGTGGCGTTGTTGTTCTAATTTGAAATTGATTTGAAATGTCTTGTCAGTTGTGCTCTCAAAGAATAAATATCGTGCTTGAGAAATCTAACGATTTTTATTGAAATATTGCCCAAAACCCAATAATAAAAAAATGGCATGGACATTGAAGATGATGATGAGTTTAATGTATCAGTGTAGTGTCAAAGTGGCAACACTATTTGTCAATGTGAAATAGAAAACTGAGTCTTACATCTCTCGTTCACGAAAATGTATTGGTTTGCTCTGAACGCAACTAGCTGATAAAAGGACCAGCTTTTTATGAACATGCAAGGCCTGCGAGTTTCGATTGACGCCGAAAAATCGAATTTCACGCCAATATTCTTCATTCTAGCTTTTTTCCCTGTTTCAGCGATAAAAGCTGTAACATCGTGGCTATATTTATAAGGCCGTGTGCCCTGTGACGTCATACACGATGTAGCGTATGCTCAATTCGTTTTTGAATAGCCTCCTCCTGCCAAAAGTCTGTACTAGCCATCTACTTTATATGTACAGAGGCCAGCACATCCGGCTACCTGAAACTGTCAAATTTGCCCATTCAACTTTGAACCATAATGCTATAGCGATAAAGTTGAAAATCTATTATGGAAATTTGACAGATTGTAGTACCCTGATGTGCTTGTTACCTAGCTATTCTCCTGTTATTCTTACTTAATGCATAGCTACAGAAAGATTTGTATCGAAATATGATATGAATAACTGTGACTTAACTAAGTTTTTAATTAGAATTCTGAATGGGTAGCTTAAGTAACATTGATACTATTTGTAATCAGTCGCCAAAATATCGTGTCTTCCCTGTTTTTTAATCTCTGCGCACATCTTCTTATGCCACTGCAAGAAGTACAGACGCCAGCACGTCAGGCTTCCCAATTTCCCAATCGACTCTGCACCATATGCTTCGTTGCTAAGTTGAAAATCTATTTAGGAAATTTGACGGATTGTAGTAGCCTGATGTGCTGGCGTTTGTACAATTTTGCTATCTTTATATTTTCATTATTAAATGTTTATTCGCGTTTAAATCGTCTTCCATAAATTTTAACCTTATCAATTGAGTTCATGTGTTTCCATGTATACTTCGTACCTTTACTTTTTTGTAGAATTCCCAAATAAAATACAAAAAGGCATTTGATATTCGTGGTAGATCTACGACCTTTCACGTCAGGACCAGCAAGCAGGGCGCTGCAGTAGATCGGCTCGCATCCATCACGGCGCTGACAGCCGCTAGCTCACGCTTGACTTATCCTTGTTGACACTTGGCACCGCCAAGTGCTACTTAGATAATATATAGGTATCCTTGGGCCCATCCAAGGTATAGTGATACCTATACAGGTAGGAGTTTTTCACTCACAAAAAAATCCTTTTTTTAGTAAGTTAATATTCATGTTCTATATTCTATAATATTCAGTTTCTTTCAAAAATGGTATTGAAAGTATTTGGCTTAATATAGTAAGTTTACTCTGAGCAGCTCATTGCTAAGTATCAGCTGCACGGGTCCACCGATCATAAGGTTAACTAACGCTTGGCGCAGTCGGCTCATGAATGGATGACCATTTTGACACGACGAGATTTTCCTGCAATTTAAAGAGATTACGTTAAATTGGTGGCTCATAGCTGTCATTTGTACGTCTTTCGCAGTCGTTACGGTATCAGTAGTCAGAAGTCAAAAAGTTTGATAAGAATAGTCTTACCAAGAGATACCCAGCTAAATGAGTTAGGAGGTAAGACAAGTTGCTCTCTGTATAATACTGGTTTCAGTAAAATAAAATTCATAAAATACTGCATCGAATTAGTCTGGAACCCCAACATAGCTTAGGAAAAGGCTAGACAGATGCTGACTCTGAAATATCAATTATTCTAGAATGTCCTCGTAGAGCAGGTTACAGCTTAGTTCTATAGTTCTACCGTGTGACGTCAGTTCCCATTAGTTCACACGCCAGTATACTCTGTTGATTTCCTGATTCGTAGCCAAACCGCACGACCAAATAGGACCATAACTAATACGTAGTTAGTTTGATTGGCCGAGACTGTTGTGCTGGGTCCACTGCGGGTAATTTCCCTCACTTGATTATGTCCCATTGTAATGGCTTCAGCAAACCTGTGGTACTTGGTGGTACTGTTCATATACTGTAAAAATAATATATCGGGACACCTTTATAACACACGGTCGGTTAGCCCCGTGGTAAGCTAATGTTTAGATTGTGTCATAGGTTCCAACACAACTCATAAACTACATACACTTTACACATATATTTTTATAAATACATATTATAACACCCAGCTAGCCAACAAGCATGCTCATCACACAAACATCGACTGTGCCGGGAATTTGAACCTGGGACTCTCAGCTCGTCAGTCCGGCATGGTCACCATTGCGCCATACTAAAAAGTACTTCTTTATATTCTAAACTAGCAGCCTTCATGCGTGGGTGTTCTATTGAAGAAAAAACACAAAACTAATTTGTAATGAACTTATGACAATCACAAACGCAATACATTTGTGAATATGTAAACAATAATGTTCTTCTTCGAGTTCTCAAATCTCTCATTCATAACAAGGATATTCACAAAACTATGTAGGTATACTACGCCCGAAATATCAGTATAACAATACATACAAACAGAAAAATAACCACATTTATCTGCACGACAATGTTTAGGAAAAGCTCTTTTACCTTACAAAGAATCACCGGGTTGAATGTTGTACGATACGACAAACCTTTCAAGCCCCGAGGTAATATTGCCACCGAAATTCACCCTAAGGGACGCAAAGGGTTGTAATTTGAGCAGAAATACGTCAAATTCGTAGAAAACCGGTGTACGTTATGAAGGTAAACTAACCGTATATTCGGGGTCACGTTTTCGCGATATAAAATAATGGAATGAGTTTATTAGAATGTGTTTTCCGTTGTTTATGTGTTAAAAAAGGGTTTAAGGTATTAATGCGGTTTTTAGATGACTTTTGGTTGATTGCCTATACTAATTATAAAACTGAAGATATTCTTTCTTTGTATGTTTGTTTGAACGCGTTAATCTCAGGAGCTACTGGGCCGATTTGAAAAATGTTAGCAGTGTTAGATAGCTTATCTAACGAGGAACGCCATAAGCTCTTTCCGTGGAGTAGTTTCCACTGCTGGCGCTAGGGAAAGTAGTTTAGTTTTTGATGTAAAAATCATAATCAAAATTTGACAAGATATAACCAAGAGAAGGCCTCACAATGCGGGTGTAACCGCAGGAATCAGCTAGTACCTATAGACAGAACAGTCTCGAATTCAGGAATTTAGCACTCGAGATCAAAGAATGTGGGTCGGTCGCAAATATCTTAATATCTGTGAAACTGAATACTGCTGCGAAGAAATAAAACACGGTTTTATGAAAGCTTTAATATAGTTTTATATTCCCATTTTTGTTCTGGAAAAAAATAAAGTTCAGTATTATATTCTTCTGACGTCGTTTTTAGTGCCTCTGTTATTAATACTTGGGGAACAGGCGAACATGCCGCTTTGTTGTTTATATGGAAATAACATTGGTTTCACTCAATCTTAAACATCTTATTATTCAAGTAAAAACATTGCGATTAGTACTTACGTCAAAGACTACGTGTACTTTTGATCCGTTGGAACTATTTGGCTAACAATTTTTTACCGATTTAAAAAGTAGTACTAAACGAAGTACCGACCCCGGAATATCAAGCTACCCGAAATGTACGCTTCAGCGATAAAGTTGAAAGTCTATTAAGATTTGACAAATATAATTAATGTTTTTGATTCATTACAACTACAGAGAAAATTTACAAAAATGACTTAAAGCAGATTGTTACTGAAACAGTGATGGTTTTTACAACCCAATCTGACAACCAATCTTATCAAGAGATATTGGGTGGCCCAGCTAACCGGGTTGAGGAGTTCAGACAGGCAGTAACTCCATGCAAAACATTGGTACTCAGCAGTACGGTTAGATTAGAAGCCAAACCCAGCAGGCAGCATTGTTGGGAAAAGGCTAGGCAGACTGTCTAATTGACTAACTCATAAATGTAACCAAATCGTAAAAATGTATATTTCCTTTCCAACATAATTCAGATTACTTACGTAAAATTCTTGCCTCCAACAAGCTAATCAGATTTTCACTGAAATCGTACAAAAAATACTTGTAACTCAAAGTTTCCATCAATTAATCAGCTCCCGTCGGCACGAGCTTGCCCGATGACCTTGAATAAAGAAATTATTTTGTAATGAATCAATTTTTCCAAGAAGTCGTGGTCAAATGAGTGTTTCCTATGAAAAAAAGTGATAATGACTTTCTTGGAATATTATTATGATTAAATCAAAATGGAATCGTCTGATAATTTGTTATAAATAAAAGTTGATTTATGTTTTCTGTTGTTTGAAATAGTGTTGGCTATTTGAATGATGACGAATAGAGGCGTCTAGGTCGATTGTCGGTCATTTGTTCTCTGTAAGGATATCAGCCAGCTGCGGAGGACATATGATAGTGCACTAGCATTTGCGCAGGCACGGGTGTATTCTTTATTCCCTTACTCTCATAGTCCAATGGGTCGACAATCCGACACAGCTAGAGAGAAATCAGGCGCAATTACATGATCTTCAGTTGCACGGGTGTATCAATCAAAAACTTCCAGACTCTGGCCTGCTTTTGTCAAAGATTCTTAATACCTGCACAAAGATATTTCGGCCCAACCCGGGAATAGAACTCCAGACCTCGTGATTAGCATTCACGCCATGCGACTACTTAACCAACGAGGTTAACAATTTTGTTTTATGACTTCTTTTAAAGTTACCATCACCAGTTTTAAGTACTAGTTTTTAAAGAATGTCTTGTTATACATTATAGTAGCCGAGTTTCCGAAGCGCATCGATATTATAGAAGTATCTGAATAAAATACCAGTTACTGTCTATTTTCTCGTAAAACACACAAAGCGACTACAGTAATAAAGAGAAAAATATCAATTCTCAGCAAACAAAAGTTTGAAAGAGAAATTATAGCTTTGATATTTACTTTAGAATAAAATGCTTTATGCAGCTCTTTATATCTTAACATTATTTCGAAGTGTATCCGTTTTATTGCACCCAAGTGTATTGGCTGATATTATGCAAACTTATGCGATTGGTGCTTCGCTTTGTTTATGAAACAGATATAGAATATTTCTTAGTATTAATATATGTGAATTCATCACATTTATTACGATTTTGACAGTTGAGGTTATCAAGGGGACACATGTTTTATTGTCTTTACCTACGGCATACGGTCCTCTGTTCTTGCAAATTTGCTAGGGAATTATTGACTGATAGTTGTATTTTTCTGGGTTCAATGACCCCTTCTTGAAAAACTACACTTGAGATCAAGCGAATTTAGCCATTAAAACAAAGAAACTAATTAATATTAACATAACTGTGTGTAAATGCTATAAAAATAAGTGAATAAATCGCTAGTATTTAGGCAAATTTTTATGATACCAATATTTGCAACCAATTTTTACACCAGCTATAGGCAAACATGGTGAGCCAAAAACACCTTTTATAAGGATCACACTACGTATATTATCTACACATGTTTTTGCAAATAAACGAATTAGTTTTTTTTACCCCATGGAAACGATAAGTACGCCATTAAAAGTAAACCATGTAATTATTTCTTAATTAAGATTAAGCATCGATATATTTCATTACACAACCAAAATGGTTAATCCATTAGCTGGCTACCAATTACTTAAAATACCAAAATATTCAAAAAAAAGTATTCATAAATAGGCAATATTGTACGCTTTGACCGTAGACATAGATGTTGCATTTTATGGCCACTAGGGGGCGGCTTGTGATCGTAAATTATAAGGTGCAGCATTGGGCAACCATAGGTGTAGGGATAAACATGGGGTGACAATGTAAGGCGCGCTGTTCACTGCTCGACTACGGTCGTATGCGATTTTTGCATCTACATTACATTTGTTGTGATTTTAAATTGACTTCTATTTCTATATTTAATTAAACCAGTTTTTGTTTCTTTTAATTTTCTTCTAATCCGTATTTGGAAGGTGATATAATAATTCCTTATTATACAAACATGTATAATAGCCGGAATGCCTTTAAATGTAGCAAATTAAGGAGTAACAAATTTGACCATAAAATAAAATCCCAACATCAATCACTCCCATCGCGACGTCAGCAGGATCCCTTATCAGGGATAAATCAATATTCAGCCCTAAGTTCATGTGGACGTGATCGCATTTTGGCGCCGCTCCCGATTCGCCTGCAACTCACACATTAGCAATATCTGCATATCTACATGCACACTCACATATAAAAAAGTCAATAAATTCAAAAGTAGCTTAATTTAAAAAACGCGCGAAAATGATTGACATTCTTTTTAAAAGAAGAATGCTATTTAAATTCTGCCAGTAATATTTTATGAATTCAGAATTCCGCTGTCAAATGTTTGACGTTCGATTGAAGTCTGCTGATGCACACATGGACAAATATGTTTCGCACACATGTTTATTTTATTGTGTATGTATAAGCAGCTATTATGCATGTTTAGGTAGGGGTGCAATGACGTAATTTTTTTAATCGATTGTGGTAGGTCAGCGTTCTATTGATCCGGTGCATGTCAGGGATGCATAATTAAGTTTTTGGTCAACAATGGCAACTGCATTTTGTACTGAGTTTGAATATGGCTTTTTAACTGCAATTGCGGAGTTATTTTTTTAGATTTGAAAATGCTTTTAATCTCAAGATTAAATTTTATTTTGAATTATTTTTGTCATGTATGCTATCATTCGAATAAAAAAAAAAACCTATTTAAACCCCCTATTTTAATAATCGGTTATTTCATAACAATAACATAGTATGAAAAGAAATAAGCTATTATGAACTAGAATTGCCTAAAAATACAATACCACGGTTGACGAATAGCCACTAAAAAAATCACCAGGTACAAAATGGCATCCAATTCTCTTGACAAAGCGCGCAATAACTCAAATTCATAACGTAGTGACTTCTCGTTACTTCTAGAATATTCTCAAGTCGCCCTTACAAGTGAGGGTCGGCCCTTCGTAGGGCTGTCGCGTGACTAATGCGTTTTTATTTAATGGTGGACAAGATTAGAGCTAATTTTGTAGCGTGTGTATTTATAATAAATGTGGTATCATTTTATCTGTTCACGGTGTTGTTTATGGTTTGTTTTTTTTTCTATTATGTTATTGTTTTAATTTGGCGTTTGTACACACGGCTATAGGTACATCAAGATATACAAATCCAGTTTGTCTTGGACTCGCTTTATATGTTCTTTCTACTAATTGAACGGTCAGCTTATACTAGTTTTGTATAGCTGATGTGTAGATTTGGTTGTCTGTTTATTACTTATTATTAATAACATATTTATTAAAGAAACCCAATACAAAACGAGAGTCTAATCGCTTGATGAATGTCAATGACAAATTGTAATTAATGGCAATAATTATCTAGTACAGAAGGCAGCACATCAAGCTACCCGAAACTGTAAAATGTTCTCAATTAACTTTGAACCATACGCTTGAGCGATAAAGTTGAAAATCTATTAAGGAAATTTTACAGATTGTAGTAGCTTGATGTGCTGGCGTCTGTACCAATGAATCAAACCTTTGTGATTCCTCCTCTAAACTTCCGTAACTAAAAGCTGATTTAAGTGTAGGTAGTTCATATAAATCTAGATTGATTTCAGCTTTCTAACTCTAAAACTCCAACTAATGTTTAAAGTAACCATGAAGCCTGAAGTTCTTATAGCTATTGAATAAAAACTTTTCTTCTATAAAACTAAATAGCATGTTAAAACTAAAGTTTGTACGTTTGTGAGGCAAACGTGAACTGGAGGCGTGTTGCCACTTTTAACTCCAGAACAAATAAGTTTTTCTCAGTTCCCGTTTGACTAGTTTCGTATTAGTTTCTTTGTGAATGTTTCCATATTTCGATGTGGCCTACATGTTTTGTTTTTGTTGGATAGGTTACTTTTGGAACAATGCTCTTGAAGAGTTCGCGGTTGCAATTTAATGGTGAAAATCGTCTTGTAAGAAAAAAAATTGTTTTGCGACCGTCTCGCTATTTTTTTTGTATAGGTAATATAGGGACACCTTTTTCACACACGGTCGGTTAGCCCCATGGTAAGCTATTGATTAGCTTGTGTTATGGGTGCTAACACAACTGATAAACTACATTTATTATTTTTTTTTTCTTTACAGATGTAAGGACAGCAACACCCCCGTAAGTATAAGAAACTTATTCAAAGACCCGCCTAGTAACGTATCTGTGGCAACCCTAAAATCCGCCTTAATAATTTACGCGCTACATCACTCCAGCAAGGGTTGTCAAACATTTTCAACTTCATTATAAAACGGTGAGAGCCCCCTAGCGGCCGTCTCGGGAATTACACAAAGTTAAGATAATAATGGACGCCAGTGATGGTAGTAATAATCTGTCGTGTTGTTAAAAGGGTGTTATTTTAGTCCAAAATTGAAACTAAAAAAAACTGAACTCAATATTCTCTTGGAAACGGAATACGCGTAGTCGTGAAATACTAAATTGGATATCTACCGCACGGATAAACTGAAAGCCCAAAAATTCAATTCTGGAAACATCCTTAACTATAGAAATATTCTACGTAATACAACACTGAAAATGCTAATTTATCGAATAAAGAGAGATATTGTTATTGTTATACACTCTGGACGGACAATAAACATACATTTGGGCTTAAAATGAACTCGACTAATACAGTCCGACGCCTAAATAAACCTATTCGTCCGATTCTACTCCATATATTATTTTAACTCACGCATAAATACTTATCTACCCTTTGAAAGGTCATTCACCTGGTAATCCTAACGACCGGAGATTACTCGCATATGATATTTATTCTTCGTTGATAAAATAACCTGAACGTTCACAGCTCAAAAAATACGCATGAAGATTTTTACATAATATCCATTAACAGTCGCTCTTCAAAAAAGTGTGTTATTATTATTTGCTCCGATTTTATTTATGTAGCACTTTCGGTATTTATTTGTGATACTCTCTGTGTTAACAAACGAATCGGGTCACAGGGCTCAGAGCCATTTTTTTTATTGTAGCAACATTATTCAAGAGTTTCAGGGCACGTGCAGACTTTTTAAATTTCGTTGGCTTTGTATTGTCAAGTACAGCTGTGATTCCCACGAGTGAAAATGAATAATTTTCTGTCCTCCTTTCTCTCGTAAATAAATGTGATAGCTATCTACCTAATCCGCTGTTAATGGCGCTACCGATGTTTTCATATCGCACTTTACCGCGGCTCAGCGGTTTGTATGCTGTAAAATTTTGTGGTTGATTGCTACGACAGGTGGATTGGGAATTACAAAATAAACATATCACGAATCCATCCCACACTTACGTCCCGAATTTAAGTCTCGTATTCCAAAGAATACGCACCGATCCTGTATAAAACCACATTTTTATGTAAAGAGATGTCATAACCGTGTATACGAATCAGGGCATTGCGAATTCGTTGCGCTCCATATTATACTGCTAGCAATCGCTGGGGGGCGTCTATCGCCGCACACTTCTCTTCATCTTTATTACGGATTTATTACTTGCCCCCTCAGAAATAATGCGAATATTTATGGCTCTTGTATTAATGAATTCCCCTAACATTTTTTCCATTACGATTCCATATTCCTCAACACAATTTAGCACCACAATAAAACGCCTCTACAAAAAATGGGAGCCAAATTTCTTTCGTGGGCTTAAGTTAAATTTCTGTTGTTTTTGTGTCAGGCGCTTCCAAATGAAGTAACAAAACGAAGCGATAAATTGACGAACAAAGACTTGACTTCATTGGTTTTAAATCGTTCTAGTCGTAATGTGTTGAGATGTCTCCGACAGAAGTTCGTTCCATTTACTTCGTGTTCTCTTTGAGGAGCGTTCTTTGAAACGAGAGTTAATTCAAAATGTAGGTTTCCGTCAAGCGGTCGTAGTGTAGTGGACACACCTAGCCTAAATGATCGATAAAGCTAATTCAGAACGCAGTAAAGAAAGGTGAATGTCGCCGACATAGTGATGGATACCACTTATGAAATAGTTTCGCGTAAATTGCCGCCACTTTAAGTAGTCACAGTTTAATAGAGAAATGGCTTCCTATAACTTTGTATGAGCAACTTTTGTCGTAGCTTGTAAAAATAAATGTGGGGTTTTTATACGACATGACGACAGTTTAAGTGTTACAATTTAACCAGCTCCTGATATATTTGAGGAAAGTCTCTGTGTGATGTATAAAGTTATGTATGGATGACGTTCTTGAAGGCTGCGTTCGTAATATTATCAATTGGATTTATTATAAAATTTTAAGATGGACGTGGTATTGCCTCTGGCAAGCCCAGATTTGATCGCTTCATAATGATCAAAGATAGCCAATACCATTACTGTCCCTGCCATTTTCTTTAGAATGTTCACCCTCTCACAATTTCACGGCATTTCTTTAAACGTTTGTCACACGATAAAGATTAGACGATCGTCTAATTGTTCCCGAAGGATTTGTGGCAAGGGTAGGGCTAGGAAGTAAGAGGGTAGATGCAGAAATGAAAAAGGGCGGGGATACTGATTGTTGTGTATCTAACGCTTGATCTTTTCACAAATCATATACTGAAAAGAAAAAAAAAGACGGTTTTAAGACTACGTTTTTTTTTTGTAAGAGCCCTTGTGATATAGTACATGTAGATATAGAAGCCAGCACATCAAGCTAGCAGAAACTTACAATTTTCCCCATATTTTCCCAATCAACTTCGAACCTTATGCTCAGCGATAAAGTTGAAAATCTATTAAGGAAATTTGACAGATTGTAAGTGCTGGCGTCTGCCCCTACTTGAAAGGAAATTTTGACTAAGCTTATCTTGAACGATTCAACCCTGTTGACAAAGAAGTAGTACCTACATTAGAAATTGTCAATAAAAATCCTATAACACACCTTACATTGAAGAATTTGAAACACTCAGACTAGACCATTTACTGCATTTCGTCCACAGATTTTATACCCTCAGTTTGCCATAAAGTTTTCTAGGAAGTTTAGTGAATGCCTGATCGCGTGACGAGCTCGAATGACGGAGCGGTTTCGTGTGCTCCTCCTTAATTCATTGCCATGTGGCATGTTCACCACGTTTTTGTTTTGTATACGACAAATAAGTTTCGTGAAGGATTACTGTGTCTTCAGAGCGTGGCTCGTTCAGGTGATTGTGGACTCCTTTGTCTGATTGTAGACAGAGATTGTGGGTGTTTATTTGGTTATTTTAGTCTTTTTTTCAGTAGTTCTTAGACTTTGGTGTCTGTGTATGTATCTGTATGTTATTTTTTGTTTAGATATAGACGCAAACAAGTCAACCTACCTGAATCTATCAAATCGTACTAATCAAATGAATTTGATAGAGAAGAATTGCTTGAGCGTTATCATAATGTGTGTGAGTCAAAGTTTTATTATTTTCTTCTCTTCTTTCATAATTTATTTAGAATCACTTTTCAGTATTTTTATTTTGCTTATCAGTATTTTCATTTTGCTTAAAAGATCGTAGAACATATTCTACGATCTTTTAAAACATTGTAACTAAATGCTCTCTTTAAAGTTTTGGTCTGATGGTCGTGTTGTTTAGATTCGCAAGCTGCTTGCTTCTTTAATTTGTTTTCAAGACCTAGGTGGGAGAAGACGGTCATATTCTTATATTTTTAGTGGACTATTTCCTTTGCAAGTTGGTTGAATATTTTTACTGTTTGCTCTTCCTGTGGCGGCGACAAAGAATCGTAGAGAGGTCATCGGCTTGCATGTGTTTTTTTGAAGTTGGGTTTAATATTTTAAGCCTGTAGGTTTGCTCGAAACATTTACAGGTTAGATTAATAAATCGTGGCTTTGGTAAATGTAAGTGAAACTGATTTTGAGTTGTGTATAATTTGATACGTCCAGAAACGGCAAAATAGCAATAAATGAGACTTATGAAAAATCAAGCTAACCGAAACTGTCAAATTATCCTAATCAACTTTGAACCATATGCTTCAACGATAAAGTTGTAAATCTATTAATGAAATTTGACAGATTGTACTATTAGCTATTTATTACACGTACGTTATAACTATGCAGATTTACTAAGTAATAAATAAGTTTGAAGACGCAAAATAACTTTACATTTTTCTCATCTGTTTACCTTCACGAGAGTTTAGTTAAAGCTGTTGAAATATAACCTGGATTTTCCTACTGAAACTTAACAAGTTGCAGCTAAACAGTACTTGGTTTCCGTTAATTTGTATGCAACCACGAATTGCTGCAATTTAGCACTTTGTGGTAGAAGATGTTTATCACAATGACTTAGCAGGTGCACCTGGCTTCACTTGAATTCTTGAGACAAATAACCACCTACCCTTTTAGCTACCTTTTACCCTTCTTTAAGGCCAGTATTATGTTATAAAGTCTATGTATATTGAGTTGGGGTTTTGAAATTTCCTATAACTGGCAGACTCATGGAGTATTTGCCCTTTGTTTAACCTGGGTCTTTAGGGAATCAAAATGCGTTTCATTTATTCATTTTGTGAAACATGGGTGATCACAGGTGTTTTTTAAATAGATTAATGTAGTTCTTTTTAATGATTAATGCGTTCAGAAGTTCTTGAGTGAATGAGTAACAAATAATACCTATATTAGAATTTTTGCACTCATAAATAATATGTAGGTGAGATGATGTGATATCTTGTCTTATCCCTCAATTTCAGAGGTACTTTAAAAACAAGAAACCAGCGATAAACGATTTTTTTAACACTCCTAAAAAAAAGATCGGTAGTACCCAACAGAAAGACATTTCACCTTTCGCATTATTAAATAAACCTGGGCAGTAAGAATTAATTATTGAGGTCATTCATACTGCTGTGTTGTGGGTACGACTGTTGTTTTAATTATGAGTGAAGGTTGATACAGCGAACGGTAATAAACTGCGTCCTTAAAATACCGGAACACGCGACTGCACGCTATTCTGTGTTCATGATAATTTCTTTAAACAATAGCTGTTTATTTATATAACAAACTAGAGTTAAATAACAAAGCTATATGTATGTAGGTATGTTTATTGTTTAAATCAAAATTTACTAAAACTTTAATTAATCTTAAATACCAGACATCTACATACGGTATTTCTTAAACACTTATTAAGTATATGTTTTCATGGGAAGTCATGAAATGACTCCTCCCGCTGTGGGTGCAGCTGGCTGGTGGTGCGGCTGGCAGCTGTTCCTGCTAGAGATCTTTCTGTGCCAGGGCCACGGTAACTCTTACGAACAACCCGATCCGCGTTAGGCCTTTGTGAATAAATGTTAGGCAGGCGTCACGCGTCGTCAAAAGCCAGAAATTCTGGAAACCAGTCTTATGAAGGGGTTGCTTATGTACCTCACTAGGTTGACATCTAGGCAGTTGCTCTGTATAAAACACAGGGACGCAGCTGCTTCCAGTTACACTAGAATATGACACCAACATAGTAAGGAAAAGGCAAGCCAGATGATTTATTAGCAACAAGACTAGTCATTTGATAGTTCCTGGGTGCATAAGTAGTGAGTTAATCCCTTGAACTATTGAAGCGATTTGAAGTCCATAGAGTCGAGGGTTCAAAAGTGACTCATAGACTATTATCACTAATAGTTAGGGTAACCGAACAGGCAGTTAAGGGACTTACGAAGCGACTGGCGAATCAATACGTTGAGTTAACTATAAGGTTTCGGCTTAAAGGTTTATTGGCGACCTTACGTGCGTGCAGGTCGATGACACCTGTCGTAAGGTCGGCTTCACACGGTGGTACCAATGTTTGTACCAACCATGGTGATGCAGATTCTCGAACAAAGAAGGGCCAACTCAAATGTTGAAGACAGTTTTGGACAATCTTTAGTCACATACACATTGGGCAAAATTTGTTGGGGCCAAGGTTGTAACAAATGTTTGTAAGGCTGTTTGTCTAAAGATAACTTAAGTAGATTAAAGTTTTCATTTTGTTGGCTAAGCATTTGATGTTTGACTTGATAAAATCAGTAATTTGGATAGACAGTTTTGTCACGACTAAGAGAGAAAATTTCAAATGTGTTTGTTTTAATAATATAAAGCCAGCTATAAATAAACTTGAGAAATGCCTAGATTTGATGTCAAAATCATTTACTTGACCTTTAGCCTTTTGGAAGACGTCAAATCACGAAGTTTTCTTTGATATAAAGGTTACTTTTAGCGTTTAAGATAATTTGACTGAGTAACTTTGCTTAATTCGGTTTTTGTCTGTTATCATCCGAATTTTTATCAACCCGTTGCTGGGCATAGGCCTCCGGTCAAACGGAGAAGGATTGAGTTTTACATTCACAACGCTTGCTTTATGCAGGTTGGTGAATTTAGACTTTATAGTCTAGGTTTCTTCGAGATGTTGTCCTTCACCTTTAATTAGTCTTTGGTGTCCACAATACAGCTGACCTGGAATCTAACCTAATTCATACTTGAGAGGCTGATGTTTTTATCTACTAGGCTTCCACGACTAATTCAGAATTCATAGTAAATGATGTAATTCACAAATTCTCACTTTGTAACTATCTTTTGCTTAGAATTTTATATTTGAGGTCTGTCTATCTCTTCTATATACATACATATATCAGGCTATTTTCACAAAGCTAGATACATACATATATATAAATGTTAACCGAAGCTATTGTATCATCCATAGCTGATTGGTTGATCGAGTCCGCATCAATCAAACCGACAATTTCTTTGTCTGCCCTGCTAATTAGTCTACGTACCTGTGTCAGCGGTGTGCACTCTACGAATGCAGTGGGGAGTTTCATTCGATAGTGTTTTGTTACGTGTAATAACGATGAGCGATGTCAGCGTTTGCTTTTGTAGTGGTATCAATTGGTTGAAGCTTTAAGGCCGGTTTCACTGGTTGCTGATAAGTTCCAGATAGTTTATCTGGCAGATAATTTCATACAAATTTTGTTCCAAGTTCGAATTTATCTGGTAGATAGTAACTATCCGTAACCTATGAAACCGGTCCTTAGGATTATAAAATTCTAGGATTATAATATAACACTGAAATAATGTTTTAAATCGGTCCAGTAAGTAGATTCTGAGATTAGCGCGTTCAACCAAACAAACTATTCTGCTTTATAATGTAAGTATAGATAACAGAAATAATACAATTTTTACATAGAACCCAAGTTAAGAGAATGATGACACTGCCTTCACAAAACTTCATAAAATAATACTATCAAGTTATGGCTACTACGGCGCTGTTGTTTATCTACGGCATATTGAAGTATTTTGGAAACTTGAATTACACAACACTCCATTAAATATTACGAGTAACTGGTTAAAGTTTTCCGTCCAACGTTTTGATGCATCAAAATTCAACCCTTATTTACGATATTACGTGTTAACTTTTTGTTTATAAGTATGCATTATAAGTCGAACTTTTTTATTGAGGTAGGGGGGTATAAGGAAAGTAGAATCATCCTCTAGGTGTTAGGGAATCCAACCCTGAGCCAGCACATCAAGCTACGTGAAACTGTCAAATTTTCCCTATTAACTTTGAACTATATGCTTCAGCGATAAAGTTGAAAATGCATTGGTTTAACAGATTGTGCTTGAAGCTTGTTTGTGGGTACATAAACTTTCTGAATTCCGAGTGACAAATTTTCTTGGTGTACAATCAAAAGTAATAAAAAAATGTTTAAATAAAAAAAAACGAGATGAGATATTTGGCATTTTGTGTTCTATAACATGGCATAAACATATGTAACTTCCAGCAGGCTTAGCATGGCAATTATATATATTCTATTAAGAAGAGACAAAGCTTTTTCTGTCAATGTCAACATGTCTTCTGCCCTTATTCTGCCCGAGCATGGCGCGATCTGTCAACTCGCATATAACCGCTTGTAAACTTATGTCGATCGAAGAAAAGAAAACTTTCTTCAAAAATTTTCAAAAGACATCTTACGTCAATCTATCATTACCTCGAGATTACCTCCATTCTCCGGTAGACAAAACTTGTTTCTACGGTTGCCATGCTAAGCCTGCAGGAACCCGTCAATTTTTATAGAATCAACACTTTTAATTTACACACACAAGTAAAGTCCAGTCATTCAGCCCTATCTTCGAGAACAGACCAACATGTCCATTTTAAGCAATTTAACGGCACGAAATAACCTTTCACCCCTCGTCACATGTTTGTGTTTTATTATTATTCCAGAGAGCTTCAGCGTTTAATTTTCCCTCCCATAAATATATACAAACATATCCCAGTCTATACATATAATAAAGTCGTAGAAAAGTCAAAACTGTATATTGAATATTTTTTTTTAAAGAATAATTGGGGTGTGATCTACAATCGATATCGAAGTCAAAAATATAGTTTTTAGAATTTTTGCCTGTTTGTCTATACTGGAGAATCTCAAAAAGTTCTGCATGGATTTGTTTCAAATTTGGCATATATATAACTAAGAGGTCGGGACAACATATAGGCTACATATTATCCCGCTATCACGTACGGGGGGGTGAATGTTTAATCACCTAATGCCCACGCGGACGACGTCGCGGGCAACAGCTAGTATAACATAATTCTGGACGTCAATGACGAACATCATTAATCACAGTGTTGCTATCATTCATCATGCTGCCCAGACTTTAGTATTTACATATTTTCTGTTCTGGCAACATTTTTTTAAAGTTCAGCTTTTTTTATTAAAGTGTAGTGATGTGACAGTTTTTGTGTTAACACTGTGGTCATGTGGCCAGCAATTTGTCTCTCGCTTTTGTTGGTATTTATTTTGTGTTGCTGTGTTTAATGTATCGTTTCGAACGCAAAAGTGCCGTGAAAGGCTGTTATGGTTTTATATCGTGGTAGTTCACACAAACTCTAGTTGAAAAAAAAAATATTTATTAACATTCTCGGCATTTGCCCGTGGGTTTGGGGATGGCTTCTTGTGTTAGAGCATGTTGCTGAAAATAACCTGGGAGTGAATGCTCATCTTATTTCTGTGACACACTGTATTAGGTTAGGATCAGAGGAGCTTGTAGCAAAGTTAAGCAACGCTTGGCGTGGTCGGTCTGTGGACGAGTTACCGAGTATCGAGTTGCATGGTTTACAGGGTAGCAGAGGTCAGACAGGCAGTCGCTCTATGTAAACTAGTACCCAGCTGCATCTGGTTGCACTGGAAGCCGACCCTAATATAGTTGTGAAAAGGCTAAGTAAGATGATGACCGTGTTTTACCGAATTTTGTCATGTTGTCATGAACATATTCCCTGCCTTTTAATTGGTCCATTAGACCTGTGCAGCTGTTATTGAGCCTACAACCCTTCCACAACAATAACATAAGATGTCCGATAATAAGGCCGTTATCAACGCCTTTCATTATGATCAAACCCGTGTTATTAAATAAGAAAATACAACTATTATCGGAATTATATCGAGATATCAATATCGATAGTCAGTATCGATATTATTATAATACAGATAGACTTACAGATATCAAATATCGGATAGATGTTAACAATGTGGTATCTGTTAATATCGATTTCTGGGAAGTTTGAAGTTAGTGAACTTCCCTTGTTGACTGTTTCATGTAAACTTGGACTAGTTGTAGGTACTTATAAGCTCTGAGTCTGCGTATGTGCTGTCGTGCATGAATATACGTCGTAATGCTGAGGGGTAGTTTCAGATTAACCATATTTTGAATCACCAATCTTGGACGCTGTTTCTATTCACCCGACTCTATTGTTTCTAAATATTATCTATGTGAAACACTATATGATAATTATTTAATAGGAAGTTTGAAAATGGCACCGGTAACCGAAAAACTACTATATCTAGCTATCATGGTATAGAAATATGATGCGGAGGAATGAGGATCAAGTTGTGAGGAAGGTTTACAGCATTAACGTGGATGAATAAAGAGAATGTTTTTTGTGAGATGAAAGCAGATAGAGGAGTGTGTAAGAAGAAGGTATGGTGCCCAACCCCAAACAAAATTATATAATGACAGGACGATGCCAGGAAGATGATGACATCGTGATAAGAATTGATGTAAAAAAAGTATAAGACTTTTTTGTCTAATTCAAGGTCAGTCCATTACCATAACTAAAGGAATTAAGCGTAGCCAAGGATTCTTTTTAAACGATAGTAGGAAAATCTTGGAGCAGAAAGTAGTATGTAACCGCTCGTAGATAACAAGAAGCAAGTGGAATGGAAAATGTCGGAAATAGACTATTACTGTGTTCCATGCGGATGCATTTATCTCACAGTTAAACTTTTATTGGGAGGTAGTTTTATTTTATGAATATTCAATAAAGGTAATCATTAAAGGTAAATGCTTTGTTAATAATTGATGGTCTCGAAAACCAGGGAACTGGTCAAAAATTTCCCTTTTTGTATGAACAGCGAAGTTATTTCTACATATATTCGATATTCAAATGTATTTATGTTGATACCTACCACCGCGGTTATAAGAGCTGAGGCCATGCTTTCAAAGGGAACCATAAGTATGGCCAATTTCATATGTTAAAAATATTATAAAACCAACTCTCACTTCTGTCTATAAGATCACGTTAAACTCAAAAAAGAAAATAATCTGCACGTAATTTCATGCGGTTTTCAATAGGTACCGATATATGGTCCAATGGATTTTTTTCGATAACTTTATATCCGTACTCGTCTCTGGCAGCCCGGATACTACAAACCTTAATATCACATTATGTATAAAGAACATTTCAATAAAAAAAATCATACATTCATCTATCAGAAATCCTGTTAATATCCAAGATAGATCATGTGTGTATAAGCAAAACGGGGTCACGACAAATTGAAATAGGGTCTAATTGGAATGAAATTACGGCCCGAAGGTACCTCACAGTCCAAAGGTTTTGTTGTATTAGGTTTCAGGATATGGATACAGTGTATATCGATATTATAATTGAAATTATAGGGATATCGATTCTGATATTTATTTAGGAGCGCTCGGTGAGGGGTCAAGCGTTCTCATGTTTCATGATGTTTAGTAAGGTTCACTGGGTCAAAAGATTATTGGGATTGTAGTGGATAATGTTATCGCTAGATTGTTGTTTGGCTATCAGCTAATTACAGCGAAAACATTAATACCTTTTTTACTTTTTTCTTCTTATACGTGTTTGTAATTTATCGTCCCACTGTTGGGCACAGGCCTCCTCTCACACAGAGAAGGATTGAACATTAAACACGCTTGCTCAGTACGGGTTGGTGATTTCCGACTTTATAGTTCAGGTTTCTTCGAGATATTTTCCTTCACCTACACAGTCATTGGTGTACAAGCTATACTTAGAAAGCACATACAACTCAGAAAAGTTGCATTGATATTTGACCTGGAATCGAACCTGCACACTAATACTTGACAGGCTGGTGCTTTAACCGATAGGTTATCACGACTTACGTGTTTGTAATCAGGTGATCCGATATTCTCTATTATAATCCGTTTACGTGAATCGCCTATCTCGAAAAACCAGAACCAGTTTGTGGTGAACTGACGGAATGGTAGTTCGTGATTTATGTGTGACAGAGGCGAGAAGGGAACCGCAGTTCATGGCGTTGTTTATAGCTCACACTTCAATTGGAAACTGTAACTACATATGAGTACTTAAAGTGTTGTGTAACGGCTATAGTATGAGAAGAGTAAAGGGTGTCACAAAAGATCAATAAAATACTAAATGTAATGTAATACTTGGTAGAAAAAAAATGTTTTGTATAGAACCAATTCTTCAACTTATCCTGACAGAATTGTGTTTTTGGGGAGTTTCTTCGACTGTTTCTTCCCAGCGATTACACATATAAAGTGACGAAGGATGGGCGTTTTAGGGGCTGTGTTTTGGAAAATTAACCGTCAAAATTACTGCATTTTCAGCCTACTTACATAAATTACTTGTTATCTCAACAAATTCTTATAACATAGATACCCATACTGTACCAAAAATGCAGTTTTAAATACTTTCAACATACATTTTCATAGCTACAAAAGAATATGATTGCTATGACTTAATAGGATTGATATACATTTGTACAGACGTCAGCACATCAAGCTCCCCGAAACTGACAAATTTCACCAACCACCGATAACATGCTTCGGCGGTAAAGTTGAAAATCTATTAAGGAAATTTGACACATTGTAATAGCTTAATGTGCTGGCGTGTGTATTAAAACGCTATCTAAGAACCCAATAGTAAGAATAATTACTGAACAACAAATCTAAATTATCAATGTCTGATTAAGAATATAAAGGTAGAAACCAGATTAAGGGAGACAGAAGACGGAACATTGCTCACATTTGCGACTCAAGTTAACGACATAGAAATGAGAAAATTTTCGTGGGCACCGCCACATGCTACGTCATCATACCCTATTCAAATTCCAGTCCGCATGACGAGTTTATATGTAGTTACAAATGTAATAATAATTTTCTCAATGATCCTTTTCCAATGAACTATTTTGAATAGAAATCGGGAGGGACTAGTACAGGGTTTTTTACAATTGTTAATGGCTATGTATACGTCATTTTGTGTGTGTAGTAGGTAAATCTGTGGGCTGGATGTTCGCTAAACGGTCGGTAGATTAGGTTGGGCTTTTTTTGGTATGTAATAGAAACATCATTACTATTTCTTCGGCTTTTTGTAGTGGACTGATGGGTGTATTATTGTTGTTCGGATTCTTTAACTTGAAACATTTCTGCCTATCATGTGCCATCTCTTGAACTTCTTCATACGTCCCAACCTTCAGCTTTTCTATAGTTTAGTTTAGCTATGTCCCGGCTGACTTCTTCCCCATTTTTCCTTTGACTTTCTCTTCTATGATGTTTTTAATAAATCGTATAATCATTGTTTAAATTATTATCATATTAATACAAAGGTGTTACAATCATCAGTTTGAGGATTGTTAGATATTTCCTTTAAAATTATTATCCTTTAAGATTGTACAAGAGCGCTTGCTTCAGCTCTAGCATCTCAAAGGCGTCACTGTAAAGTATCCGAGTTTTTAGGAAATTCGTCTATTTTGTTAGACCTTATTATCCAACATATCAAAATCTAATAGTTGAGCTGTAAGAATTTTGTAAAAACCTGACGCAGCGTCATTAGATAAAAACTCTACTCTAACAATTGAAAGTACTTTTATGACCTCTGTCTTGAATCTGTCGCAGTAAGTAGTACTTTCTTTATTTTAGCTTATGTGTTTTTACTAATGAGCAAAGTCGATTTCTTTAGTTATTTTGTATTTATTTTACTATAATATTTTCATTTTAAGTCGTCATAACTGTAATATAAAATTGTATTTGAAAAGGCGGATAGTTAATTAATATTCAGATGGTCCGAGAAACATCGAAAACAGATATCTATATCTATGAAAATTAATTAATTGATTGTTATTAAAGGGAAAACTCGTTAACTTGTTCGTAGCTTTAACAAAATCAAAGTTATCCAAATGTTGTTTATCTCAAATTCGAGTGGCGTCTAAATGCTACGACCTTTGAAGCTATGTGATTACAATAATTGGCAGTCCGGAGTGTGACTTGTTGTAATGCAGAAGTATTATAACAATGACAAGAATGATGATGACCATGCGGTTCCGGTACATATTAAGAAACCAAACACAAATAAGGTTCTAAATTCAACAGTAAAAAAATCTAGCATTGAAAACATACAAAAACCAGAAATCTCGTTCACTTATGACGAACACAGCACCGCCCCATCGCGTAGCGCGAGGCTACATATTTTCGTATAGTTTGCAAGTATCTCAATATAGAAAATACATATAATGCTTCAAACAACACCACGACGCGGTTAAGCGGGAAGGCGCCTCTACTTCACGCGTTGTCTGTCGCTTAGAGCATTCGCTGGTGAATGAACTGCCTAGTGCATCACATCAAACTCAAAGCAACCAAAACTCCCAAATTATCGTGTGCTGACAGCCTAACAGCAAATTGCTAGTTTGTCAGATCACTCATCTAGCAATCTAGAAGCCTGGCAGACAAACAGGCCATCGCGACCAGACCTCGAACTAATATATTCGTGCGGAGAGCATTATGTTTGTGGCACATTGAATTAATTCGCCATTCCGTTCAGGAGCTTGTGGGCTTGAAGTTACTGAGTTACTCGGAAATGGATTAAAATTATTACGATTATTTGAAAGTTTATAAAGAAAAAAATATTATGTAGTAACAGCCACACGGATTGGATAGGATAAAAGTAATGAGGGCGGTCCGTGGATGGAGCACACTGATCACACATCTTTGGCACTCTGGTCTGACAACAAGACTTAGCAAAGGATCCGCTTACCGGGGTAAAAATTGGTAATCAGCTGCGTCCGCAAACTGGTAGCCGATGTCAGTATTATTGGCAGAAGGTTAGGTAGATGATGACAGCTCTTTAAAATGTTAAAACGACTTACCCCTTACTATAAAACATAGTTTTAAAAAGCACTGGGTTTAGTGTTATGTTTGGACCATTAACTTTGTTCAAGATGGTGGATTAAACCTAGTTCTAGAGCTGGTACCTTTTTAAGATCACATTTTATAATAAAGTGGCTCGTGTAAAAGACTAAGTCGCAATTTAGACCTCTTGAATTGCCTCGCCTTTCTAAATAGTCTTAATCATCATCTCCCGAGTCTTTTTCCAACTATGTTGGGATTCGGCTTCCAGTCTAACCGGATTTGGCTGAGTATCAGTGTTTTACAAGGAGCGTTTGCCTATCTGACCTCCTCAACCCAGGTATAGTCTTAACCGTCACGTAAATATTATCTAAGCACACTGACTATACCCAATTCACTTGGTATTTTGTTTTGTTTTTAATAGACATGACGTAGAATTTGGTATGTATGGTGGTTTATTGGTTCCTTTTCCATAGAAACAGGACACTGTGCTCTGAAGCCATTTCGCAATAAACATTCGAAACCCGATGTCCCTGTTTCTAGTGATACCCATATACGGTGAGCGAAATAACCAAACTTTTCCCGGTAACTCGGTACGGTACTTTTGAAACTTCCTTTTGATAAATGGGATTTTTCGTATTTATCTTATCCTGTTTTTCGTCCCAAAAATGTTTACTTTAAAACAAGCTTTTGTAGTGTCTGCAAACCTTTAAACACAGCGTTCTTTTCGCTAATTGGTTTTAGATAATGCGCTGAAATCACACGAATAGCTACAACAAGTAGTACGTTACCGATTGACTGCTTTCATTACCTGGTTTGCAAATAAGATGTGTAAAAAAGTGAATATAATATATTATACTATAGTTATTTAAGTATTTTGCAAAAGGAGTCAAGAGTCTGGACTATTGAAATGAGGACTTCTAAGGCTCCATTCCTCTTATCTATGACGCCTATTTACTGAAAACAAAAGGGTTGTTGTAGATACAATTCCCGTACCTATTGTTGATCATGAATTAACCCGCTGTGGGTGCAGCTGGAGAGAGTGTCAAGCTCTTACTGACCAAAACCCACTATGTTCCTTCTGGAGGTCTTTGTGTACCAGGGTCACGGTAACTTTTGCGAACAACACGCAGCTGCAGCCCCGGTAAGCCACGGTCCTACTGGGTCTCTCCAATGTTTGCTGAATGCTCTTCGAGGAGCGCGTGGAATAAAAACGTATACAAGTCATCCACATACTATCGTCACCGTAAGCTCCAGGAAAAAAATCCGTTCGAAAAAATATATGTTACAAGGAAAACCAGTCTAATATATTACGACATCGATCCAAGTTTATTTATTGAGTCCTTTCTCCTCTATTAAAAGCATTAAGCAGTAGCGCCTCCATTTATTTCATTCACCTTGAAAAAGATGGAATACAATTGTATTCAGTCGTAGATTTTAACCGCGGGAATCCAATCACATTTGCGGTTTTATTTTACAAACCAGAAGTTTTAACTTCATTTTCAATTCCTGAGAATATTGTGACAGATACCCCGGGTTGTTTTGTTTTTTATTATAATTGTTTTAAGGCGTTCATGGGATGAATTTTACTTACGCATCTTGGACGAGAAGTTAATAATATATCGATACTTAAATCATCTTCAACCCTTATGGAACACTTCTTCACAAGTTACTAAATTGTAAATTTCAAAGTTAAGCTTTCTGAATAAAGTTAGGTGATTGTTAAAGTTTCTATTGAATATACTTAGTTAGTTACATAAAGTAATAGTCTTGAGCAAATACACACGTAAAGTGAGTTTTTCCAAACATCGTAAAAAATCATATCCATCAGTTCGATCATGAACATGACAGCAAAATAAAGTACCAGTCGACAAATACTCAAATACAGAAACATTAAATGTTATTTATCGTCACGAGTAATCCGATTTGAGGAGAAAACCCAGGGATTTATAACATTTTCCATTTTCCACGAGTCGGTCAAAAGTACCAGGCTACTAGGAGCGCATAAGTCAGGTGGCTATCTCTTATGTAACTAATGCGGTGGCCGGCTGTGGTGACGTCACGGGGTAACGAACCACTTCGAGATAATAACCTACTTACGGGCAGTATGTCGAGTGGATTTCCAGTTATATAATAACTACTAGGGAGGTATAACATACAGGAGCTTCGGATTTACGCTGACCGATTTTCCACAGGAGGTAATTCTGTACTGAATACCAGTCCACTCGATATTAACAATGATCCCGATTTCACAATACCGTAATTTACATACTAATTAGTACTGTACGACGCAGGTATGTTAATTAGCCAAGTTATTATACTTTGGAGTGTGCGTATGTATTGTCATTATCCCATTGTAGAATATCAATGTGGATGGGTTATTGACCTTATTTGTCACATTACTGTTGTATATTGCTTTATTGGGCAACCCGACCAACTAATATTATACTAATTTGGAATTGTTTATTTATTATTCTTTTATTGTAAAATGGCGAACCGACAGAGATAAAATTTGGTGTAGACAAGGGTACAATGCACGGAATTTGTATGAGGCCTCTTTTTTGTCGTGGGAAATCATCAAATTAACCCCTCCTGGGTACAGCTGGGGGGAATGTCAGACTCCTACTGACTAAAACCCACTATTTCCCTTCTGGAAGTCCCTATGTGCCAGGGCCGTGGTAACTCTTGCTAACAACCCGCAGTCCCGGCAGTATGTGGCTTCTACGTCCTAAGTTTCGGGAAGCTTTCCTTAAGACCGCGAATGCCAAGATAAATCTAGTTTTAGTACATTTTGTATAAAAGAAAATCCAAAAACGCATTCCTAAATGTTGTGTTAAACTTATTTATTCTCGCAAGCTCCTATCAACACAACTACATAGGGCTTAGTTCAGCTCAGCTTTTCCGCTTCGAGCAAAAAAAAGAAACTGTTTTTCTTTTAATTTGAGCTCGTTTTTTTCCAGTGCAGTGGTTTAAATTCCAGTAGTATTGAACTATTGTGGCTTCGGTTCATTCTGTGCGTGGCTTTGTGTTCCGAGCTGGTGTCTGCATGTGAAGAATGCGCGTTTATTAAAGTTTTGCGACTCACTAGTCCGTGGCTTGTCTATTGTGGGAGTAAACAAAGTAAGCCTCGGTTAGATCAGACATGAGATGTATTGCTTTGTTGTATTTTCTACCATGAAGGGTTATTTTGTTGTTTATTTTATGTCCCTTTTAGATGACGGGGCTATAGAGTCTCCGATTTTTGTAAGGCGAACGTGTTGCCGAAGCCAACTCGCTGAAGCCTTTTTGAGGCAACTTTACCGAAAGAAATGATGATATATAAATGAAGATTATCCCTGTATAGTTTGTTTAATATTTAAGCGAGGGCAATTTGATCAATTGTCTCGTCTTGTAAAAGAAAGAATCCTGCCTAATACTTCGAGGAATGAATCCTGGCGGTTGTTTTTGCAAGCGTTGTCTTTTTTTGCCATCGAATTATACCTAAAACAAATTGTTCAAACAAATTCTCCAAAAAGTATAGCAAGAGTCCAGTCCGTTGTAATTGATACAGGGAAGCGACACTACCTGTACACTTCTGTGCGCCTGGTACAAAGGGGAGCTAGGGTGCAGTTTAAATAATACCTCTCGCTGACCGAGGGGATGAGCGATCGAATCACCCCTATGGAACATTGTGAAAATGTTAGGTAAAAGATCTTTTTACGAATGTGTACATTTGATTGCAAAAGAATATGTGTGTTATTACACCACGGTAGGTCATTTTGGCATATCGTCATATGCTTCTGTTAAATTGATTATCAGTCTTAAGTTATCCAAGTACATTAAAATTAAAAAAAGATTTAATTTTTTGTTAATGCAAAATATTATAGGTACAAGTGGCCTTTTTAAATTTATTTTCATAAATATGTATTTCAAACTATATAATTTACATAGTCGCATAAAAAAAACTTTATAACCAACATACCTACTACACAAGTTTATTAAATATACAAATCCCGCTTTTATTATTAATACCACAGCGTGTCAGCAAAACCCAGGTCCAAGAAATAATTTGCTGGCATTCCTCCAGTTTGCCCATAACTTGTAATTGCAGAAAACTCTTACATCCCAGTCGCGGAATATAACTTACAACCGAGCATGACACAAATACATAATAAAGTTCGAGCAAAAGAGGTTTCGAACCTCTTATTAACAAGAGAGTTCAAGAGGGAATTAAGAATTCGAAATAAATCTTCAGCATATTTTTAATAAACCCGGATTTTGGGAGGAGATCCCAAAAATTGCTGTCGAAACGTTATTTTAAGAGGCAAGCATTTTTAATGGAAAGAGATTTATTAAAACCTTACCATCAAAAAAAGGTTGTTAGATTTTGTTCACACCTCCACTGAAATAAAGGTTTATTACTCTCAAAGGCGAGTAGAGGGGCGCGTTTGAACTGCAGACGGAGAACGGTGGCGTGTCACCGTATCGACGTCTAATCGAATTTACGATAATGACTTCATGTAAACATACACCTCTCACAAACTCCAGGAAAACGGCTCATTAGGGTAGCAGGACCCCCGTTTTACTTATTTACTTTATTTTCTGGACTTTTTTTGAAACAATGTCGTAGAGCGGTAGTCTGCGGTAGCTTATGTTGGCCCGACACGTGTTTATGAGTAAAAGTTGTGTTGTGTGAACGGGAACTTATGTATACGGGGGCGTGGGTGTATAAAAATACGCCTCAAATTGGTGAATTGTGTTTTTCTATGAGGCAGTGCCTCGGGGCTCAGAAAGTAATACATATAATATAAATTTGATTTGTTTGTGTAGACATGAGTGGATGTAAACGCTGCTATACCATGAATACAGCGGATTGACTAAGAATAGATCGTATGTTGGGTGCTTGACTAGCTCAGTAAGCTTTTGTGTTTGTAGTAGGAAAACAAAGGCAACAATTTAGAGACACTTAATTAAAACACCAGATATCAGCCACAGAAATTCAATTCATAATACCTGGTACACAATACACAAAATTAAACAACCACTTAAAAAGTCATGTGTTTAATACCGAACAAGCACTATTGAAAATTATTCAGGAGTCAAAGCGAGCTTCATACATTCACAACTATGCTGAGCACACAAGGGCGCGTGCACTCACAAGTTGCAACTGAAAATTTAATCTTGTTAGTACATTTTGAGTTCTTATTCCTATACCGTAAATTCTGGAAGCCTCGCCAAAATGAATGGTTGGCTAGCGTTATGAAAAGTGGAGTTAAAACGAAATAAATACCGTACCATGTCAGTGTTTATGTAACGGAGTGTTGACTACCTTAATTTTTGTATAAATCCCTTAGTTGGTCAATGTGGTGGACAATGTGCTTATGTCTATTTATATTTAAGAGAAATGAGGTTTGATAATTGAAAATATTGTATACTACTTATTCTAAGAACTATGCTTGTACCAAAATAAAATATTTTTATCTATAACGCTTTACGACGTCACGATCTTACCAAGGGGTATTGAGTAGCCCAGGGTTGAGGATGTCAGATAGGCAGTCGCTCCACGTAAAATACAGCTACTTAGCTGCATCAGGTTAAGACTGAAAACCGACCTTAACACAGCTTGAGAAAAGGCAAGGCGGAGCGGAAGGCGTGGGGGGCACGCGTCTAGGTTTTATCCAACAGGGATTGTCTGCGCCTGGTTCTAACCGGAATGATGAAGAATAGACCTAGTTTTACCCGAAAACAATAAAACCTAGGTTTAACCAAGAGTAAGTGGCTACATCTAGTTCTTACCGGCTAAAACTAGATATAGCCGCGCTTCAGATCTTAGTCGTAACATATACACTAATTTATGTTAATATTAAAATAATATAAAAAGATAATAAAACAGCTTACATATGTAGCGTATATGTATCTAAACATTATATTACAATTGAATAAACATTACTTTATTTGTTTAGTTGTGAAAAATATATTGTTATTGCCAATTGCCAATTCATCAATGTTTGGTGAACAAATAGTGTGTGTCATGTTTGTTGTTTTTAGTACTATTCGTTTATTTGTTTAATACCTATATATTTCAATATTGTTCTATTTGATTGTTACACATGTGAGAAAAAATAGCTCAGAATGGATCCAATAAATATTGGAAAGTTAGACAATTCATGGCTATGTAAGTATAAAGATAAATAGTCAAGATAAATAGTCAGTTCAACGTAGGCTGAAAATAGCACTTTTTGAAGGTAGAATTTGAAGGAAAAATGTGGAATAAACTTCCCGGTAAATGCAGCTCACCAGCAATGTTTAAGCTATTTAATTTTATACTGCATAAATACACTATCTAGTAATACTAAATTTAAAGTTCCAAAAATAACTCGAGTAACAACATAAAAATACGTAACTTATTTAATCAAACGCTACACAATGAAATATACATACGTATTCCTGGAAGCTCTTCAGAGACCCACAGAATATATTAAAATGTGGATAACAATATTTTACAGAAACCCCTCTCCTCTCACCCCTCACCCCTTTCCGACCCCACAGTTGATGCACAAACGCAAAACCTTGCATTCACCAATTAATACTTAATTTCGACTAAATCGCAAAACGAGGCAATTCCTAATTAAGTCTGTGAAGTTGTGCCTCACTTATTTAACTTGGTAACTTAAATTATTCATTGTATTTTGTCCGTAGATTAGTACTCACTAAGTAGTTTGCGAATAAATGGATGGATTACATAAATTTGGCCATTAAAAAGTTTGAACAACGAAATGGGTTTCTACTCAAAGTAAATTGATTTTAGAAAATGTTATCTTAATCGACAATTTGTTGAGGCTGAGTGAGGTAGACTTAAGAGGCTTCTTGCTTTCTGAAATACAAACTTAACTTACCAATCTTTACTACCTAATTCAATAAATGTGAAAATTTGTCTGTTTATCTGGAAGTCTTTGTCTTAATAAAGGGAACTGTTTTGAAGCATGTTTTATTACTATCTACATAATGATTATGTGCGAGAATGTAGTTCCATCATAGATTTATGAGTATGACTGACTTTATGAGTATAACTATGGGTACCCTAAACGCATGAAAATTTGAGAGTTTCGGGTTCCTTGATGTGCTGGAGCCTATACACACAAACGCACCAATGTAAACGACAGTGTGATTTAAGTAAAATTAATTAAAACCACCAAGGATGACAGAAGCTGTCTTGCAAAGAAATGTGTAACGAAGCATTACTATTCATCCCCTTGATTAATATAATAACATAAAAATACACCGCTTTCTAAATGTATATAACATTGTAATAGGTACCTGTCTGCCTGTTACAAACATTAAATCCAAAACAAATTTGATTCGTTTAACCGAAGACAAATAAGTTCTTCAGCCTTTCCCTCAAACTTTAAGATTCAAAACTTTTTTCATCAAATACAAAAGTTGTTTTAAATTACATTGCGAGTGCTGCCCTATGCAAAGTTCATTGACTTCTAAGTGCCGAAAACGTAACATTTCCTCAAGATGTCTAAACAAGGGACAACAATAACATTTATCTTCGCTTCAAAGGAAATTGCACTCTATTGCATTGTGATAAGGAAGAGGGGTTGTTTGCTGAGTGCAACGGTAGCATAACGCATCTCTAGAGAACTGGGGGGTATAAATTGAGCAAACAATGTATTGCAAAATGGCTACGGAATAACGTACAGTGAAGTAGGTTCAGTGATGCTCAAAGTTTTTGGTTTTAACTTATTAAAATGTTTTTATTCTAAGATTGATTTCAGATAACTAATTTGTTTCACCAGCTAAAATGTTATTACAGTATACCCATTTCTATTGCTTTTTATATTATAAACTGCTTATTACATTCTAATTATTTATACTTCTTATTATCTTCCCACTGCTGGGCATAGGGCTCTCCTCTCACCAGAGAAGGATTGAGCGTTCATCACCACGCTTGCTCATTGCGGGTTGGTGATTTATCATAATTTCAGACTTTAGAGTCCCGGTTTCCTTGAGATGTTTTTCTTCACCTTTAATCAGTCATTGGTGTCCAAAATACTTAGAAAGTATGTGTATATAACTTAGAAAAATTACATTGGTACCTGCCTGACTTGGAATCAAACCCGCGCACTTAACTACCAGGCCACCACGTCTTTCTAATTATTTACTGAACGTTAATTCGATAGTGATTTAATTTTAAAAGTTGTCACTATTATGTTTATTTTAAGTATTCAACAATTACCAAAGATTAACTGCTTTTTTTAAATACTGTTTCGTCAACACGGCATTAGTTCATGCTTTCTAATGATGATGTCTTCTTTCTCCTCCATTTTAAACGTATTAGACATAAAATCCTTACAAATTAGATATGAATTCATAAAGTTCCTCTTAGTCTCTTCTGGTTACCGAATAATTACTGATATAAGTTGAAGGAAGTTTCACATACATATATCTACATTGATGATATCGATAACAAGATCGATGCCCCTTTACCGCTTAAGCATGCTACTACAGTGGAATAAGAAAAGCGGATTACTGTGACTATTAGTAAGCAGTTCTTGAAATTAAAACGAGATAAGATAAAAAGAAGACATGCAATTATGAAATTTATGATGATTTGTTTATTTTTACTGAATTCGGGTTTTTATACACATGTTTTAAGGTTGTTGTTTATGTTGGTGTATAAAAGCCAGCTAAATTGAACCAACCAGAAAAATTTCACCGATGTGGAGAGATGATACTTTAAAAACACGCGTTATATCGAAGCCCATTACATTTATTCCATCAAAGCAGTTGATGGACACTTCGAATCTGCAACCGTTCTCCGACAGTCGTATCTCCTTTGGGCTGTTCACCGATAGGACGTGTCGTTCTTGAGAGATTCGTCGATAGATGTTTCGCCGACAGTATGGTTCGCATTAGTTAGTTTCGACGAAAGGACTTTTCAACTATGGAATATTCGCCGTCAGTCGTTTTGTGTACATATAGCTAGAAATAGCTTTTTCACTATTTAACTATATGTACCGGGAATCGAACCCGGGATCCTTGACTCGACTGCTCGCTAGTCTGGCGTGGTTACCATTGCGCCTCCGGCGTCGTCGTCTGCTTTAATACTCAACAATTAATACCATCTTATTGTGTGCCACATAATCCATAACGTACTAGTTTCAACATCACATACCTATACTGGGACCCCGCTCAGTAAACTAACAAGCCAGCTACCTTATACGCCGTACAACTCCGTCGAAGTCGCGAGTTTCAGCCGCTATGCTCCAACTTTCATTTCCCTCATCTTTGTTGGTTTTGTCCCTGACAATAGTTCGTTGGGGATTAAAATTTAATTACAACAGCCTTCTGTTAGTGACAGTTACCCACAGTTTTCAGTTTTAAAGGGAACGCTTGAAGAAATGAGTAATAAAGAGAAACATGGCGGCGCTTCGTTGAAATTTTAGATTTTGCTGTTTTGAGTAGCGTTTTGTTATTGTGTTCCGTGTTAATTAAATTCGTTTATGTGTTGTGACAATTGTAGGACAATGGGGGATATTAAAAGTTTTAGTAACATTCGTTTTGTTTCTGTGTTTAGTTGCTATGAATTTAAAATCTATGTTTTCGTTAGTTAGATACACTTTTGCGATCCAATAGTTTATTATAATTTCTATAGGGTTACTATTCTGATTATCAATTTGTGTTAGTACAGGCACATCAAGTTATGACAATCTGTCAAATGTCTTTAGTAGATTTTCAACTTTATCGCTTTATATGGTTCAAAGTTGAAGGGGGAAATTCGTCAGTTTATACAGTCGCCAGTACATCAAGCGGGTAGCTTGATGTGCTGGCGACTGTATAAAATAATTTCTGCTAGTAACTATTACTTTAAATATAAGCATGATTTGCGTTGTCAATGTCAAGGTATTTAGTGTGACAGTGGTATACCAAGATAAATGGAAATCTAAATTTAAAAAGTGTTGAATTTGCAGAATTAAAATTATTTTCAGAATTCAATATAGGCCAGCATTTTCTCAGACAAATAAGAAAATGGGCAATTAAGCTTTGTAATTTGCTGAACAAGCCAACCGTACCTAGTTTCCTGGCTGAAAATAAAATATTTAAAGCCCTAGATTGGGGCAAACTAAATAAATAAATTATACTCAGAGAACCAGTAACCGCAAAGAGATGGTATCGGATCGAATCATTTGATCGTAAATTCCAGAACGTTCTATCAAAAGATTTTTTAATTAACAGAATGTTTATGTGATTTCGGTGTTGATTAAATAAATAATCGAAGTGTAGCAAGTTATTCTTGGAAATTCTAGTTTACTTAACTAGAGTATTTAAGTGCTTGATGCAAAAACAGTTCTGGGTAATAAATCGTTCACCTAGATATAAACTCAGTAATTCATTTATCGTTTATAGCTGTAGAGCTATGTTTAGATTTAGACCAGCAGGCTTAGCATGGCGATTTTATATCTATTCTGTTAAGAAAAGACAAAGCTCTTTCTGTCAATGTCAACATGTCCGCCCGAGCATGGCGCGACCTGTCAACTCGCATAATAATCACTTGTAGCCGTACGTCAATCGAAGAAAAGAACAATTCCTTCAAAAATGTCAAAATAAATCTTACGTCAATCTGTCATTTTTCTCTCATTATATCCAATCTCCGGTAAACCAAACTTGTTTCTACGGTTGTCATGCTAAGCCTGCTGTACAGGACAATAGTCTATAGACAAATAGGCAAATAGTCAAAAAGATTAATCACTAGATTTTAAACATTATTATGTAGAACAATTACTTACATAATTGTTTTAAGATATTGAATAGTACCTAAATATTAAAGCCCTCGATGATGCGTGTGATGTTTATTCTACATTGCACCTACAAATAAGTTCCAGTTAGTTTATTTGGTAGATATTTTCATACAAATTCAGTTCCATTTTTGAATTTATTTTCACACACTGGCCTTTTGAAAGAATTATCATGATCCTGATGTATAATAAAAATACCCAACAATCATTCATTCCTTCCCCAGGTTTACAGGTATGAATTCCAATAATTTGTTTCTTGTTTCCTCACCTTAAAACCTACATACATTACCGATATTTTTATTCCACGCCAAAATACGTATAATATTTATCCGTTAAGAGCATATACGTGTAACAGTACTCAAGCATTTGAATATATTCGTAAATATGTGTACATCTATAGAGTTGTTAAATGATCTGTTTTCTGAGTTCGTTGCTCCGTATTAAGGTACACACGCCAGCACATCAAGTTCCTACAATATGTCAAATTTCAAATTTATCGCTGAAGCTTATGGTTCAAAGTTGATTGGGAAAATTTTCAGTTTCGGGTATCTACTTGGTTTAACTAGCGGGAATTAATTCACGCACTATAATGTGTCTTGTCCTTTTCCTAAATCCGATATATTTCTGAACACAACAGACGGACATAGGTACTTTATTTTTAGGTTTATAGCATAGGGATGAGTTGTAGTTAATTTGGCAGGCTCCGCCATATTTGTTTGTCCCGACGTAAATTAACATCGGGTCATGTATTTAAATATTAGTTACGTCGTTTGTTCTGTGGAGGCAGAATATTATTTGCAGACATGGCCATATTAATGTCAAAGTTATGTCAGCCAGATGTTGACTTTTTAGTATTGCGTCGAGAAATGTTACTATGTTTTTTGATATTAGTCTATGTTTATGTGTCCTTGCCTTTAGCTTTGCATTGCATATTAATATTAAAAAGACTCGACTGCCTTGTTGGTCTAGTACTCGCAAGGCGCGACTGCTGGTCGATTCCCGGGTCGGGCCGATATAGCTTTGTGGGTTTAGAGAAACATTCATAAAGCAGCCTAGAGTCTGGAAGTTGGTGATTGATTCACCCGTACATCCGAGAGCACGTAAATGTCGGTCGTGCACCTGTGTCTGCGCAAATGCTTGTGCACTATATACATATGTCCTGCGCGGCCGTCTGATCTCCATAAAAGACAACGGCCGCCTTAGGCCAATCGGCCTGGATGCCATCATTAAAAATACTAAAAATAATGAATCTTTTCCAGCAGCAGTACTCTGCTCTACACATTCCATTTAGTGAAATGCAAACACAAACATAAAACATTACTTTTCCAAAGAAATACGTATCAAAATACGTCATCTCAACCCTTAACCTATTGTTACATTCACAGCCCATATTTCTCCCATCACAAAACTATATCACACACATGTCACAACCACACACCATAGAAAAATATCCCAAAACCATAAACACTTCACGTCTATTCACCGCTAGCATTTTATGTACGAAACTTTGAGAGCCGCTGACCGATGACCCTATCAATATTTCACGCTACATATCGCCCCCCGGCTTCACCCGCCTTACGGTGGACAGTCTTTGTGTTTCACCTTTATTAAGATTGGTTAGATGCCGATGACGTTGTGTTTTTTGTTGTTGTTGAAATTTTAATAGCTTTGTGAAGATTGATTTCGTTTGCACTTTATCTTGTGACCGGGATTTAGACGAAGGGAGAAGGACTTAGGCCCAAGTAGTATATTATTGGGCAAATATATTTTGGAGAAGGAAAAAATGAAAAAATCATGAAAAAATCTAAATTTCAACACAACCGTAAAATAATGGTGGGTTGAAGATATATCAAATAGACCTTCTTTTTTCAAAATAGTTGCGATTACCACTTTCATACTCATTTGGATATTAGAGCTTGCTTATCATGGGTCATCATCGGCCTAGACTTTTCCCATTTCGTAGATACAAATTGCCATTACATCTTTCTTCCTTGGATTTCTCCTAATTCAAAATCAGTAACGAACACAACACCATATTTTATTCGGTGATGCCAGTCCTAAATTAAGTAATTCTTTTTTGAAATTCAATGATAAAAAAACAATGGTATGTAATTATTGTTATAAGTTTAGGTATTTTATATTATACTTAGGGTGCTTCCAGATATCAGATATTAACGTTATACAACATTGTGTAACACGATAATATTATAATTTAATCGTGTTATAATGTTATAAAACGTTATATAACTACTGTGTGGGAGCACACTTAGACTAACAAACTCACTGAAGTTTATGTAATTAATGTAAACTACTAATTGAATAAATAAAGATGAAAAAACATAATTTTAGTTTTTTTATGAAAGCCCATGTTTTTTCGTATCTATGGTGACAAACAAAACCATGGCGCTTGAAAATTGCTAAACACATTATAATGACAGTATTGATTTTGCCCCTCAACACGCATCATTACAAGGGTGGCAATAAGAGCGGCGACTGCAAAATGTCGAAGTGATCTTAACTACGATATTAGATATACCCGCATTGAGCAAGCGTGGTGATCACCTCTCTGTGAGAGGCTTGTACACAACATTGGGATAATAAAAAGGCCAATGCCCATTAGATGTACAGACGCCAGCATATCAAGCTACTACAATCTGTCAAATCTTCCCAATCAACTTTGAACATCAGTTGATCAGCGATAAACTTAAAACTCTATTAAAGAAATTTGACAGATTGTAGTATCTTGATGTTCCGACGTCTAGCTAGTGTATGGGTGGGGGCGAAACTTCAAAAGATTGTTGCGGCATCCGCGTCTTTGAACTTGTTATGTTAATTAGGTAAGGTATGGGTTGTTAAATTATTCCACAAGTATATGCGTATCACTAAACAATTTTAATTTTAAGTCTTACTTCAAAAACTTTCCTGAACCAATAATAATAATCAAATCTAGCTTAGCGAATTCTAGTTCTATATAATTATTTACCCAAACTAAAGTTAGGCAAATATTCCTGAAACACGCTCTCCCACATCTCACTTTCTTCCTTATCTGGTGACCTGCCAGCAACCAACTCATTACCGATATCCAAGTAATCTTGTACTTCTATGGTGTATGGCTTCCACTTCACTCCGAAGCTATCATCTGGGGTTGGGTTCCTTTAAAACAAACAACAAAAAAAAACATTTATTTTTACAGGCCATAAAAGAATAGGACATAAATGGTTTTGAACAAAATTATCCGTATTTCAAAAATTAAAACTTAAAAATAATCGGTATGCAAAAATATATAACCATAATTCTCACCCGTATTTGGCGAAATTAGTCCAAAGCTTAGTGACCCTGTCAATCAATTTGAAACATTCCGAATTTTTGTCAACGTTATCTGTAAAAAGTTTTATCGGAAATAGATATGCCAAATCATCACAGTGGCACACTCCCGGCTTATCTATCGCTAGAGGGTCGACGCCAAAAACGGAGCTGAAACAATTTCTTTCAGATTTGCAATTGAACTTGTAGAAGTACACCTTGTTTTTCAAGGAATGAAGTTTAGCTGATAGCATCACTCCGTGCGCGAACAAGTCGTTATTATAAAACTTCACCAGTTTGTCGAAGTTGCTCATTGATACAGGTTCGTCTTTGAAATAGAAGGTTTGTATCTTCCTTGCTGCTTTCAGCTGATCAGCAATCGAACAGTGTAATTGAATGAGTTTAGGTGTAAAGAATTGGCGGTAGTGTTTAGCGTTAGCAACTGTATCTTCAATTGGACCACCAATACCTATTCCTATTAAACCATCGTCGTTGGTATATCCAGTCATGATGTCCACGCCTTCATGAGTTCTATTACGTGTAGCGGGAATTACTTTTCCGTAAAAGAATCTTTCCTGACCAAAATCTTTTTCAGCTGTCACTCCAAAATGGTTATCGAAAGGTTTGTGTGATTGTGTCAATTGCAAGTTTAAACCCACAAGTTTCTCTATCGGTTGTTTTTTAAAGAATTCGTATAATTCTTTGTCATCTTCCGATTCAAGTCCTAATTGTTTTGCAAGGAGCAGTGCTTTCTCTCGTGGTTCGAATGCTTGCGCCCAGCAACAATTGGCTGATCCACTCTGAACAATTGCTCGCTTAAACAACCCTTTGGACATTGGTGATATCAAATGATATCCGACACTTCCCCCACCAGCGCTTTCGCCAAAGATAGTCACATTATCAGGATCACCGCCGAAGTTGGCAATATTATTCTTGACCCACTTCAGAGCTGCTACTTGGTCTTTCATTCCAGCGTTTCCAGGTATATCTTTTGTATCGAGACATAAGAAACCAAGTGCTTCAAGCCTGTAGTTGAATGTGACAAGAACTATGCCATGTCTGATGAGAAATTCGGGACCATACCAGTCGTCATTGCCACTGCCCCAGATAAATCCTCCTCCGTGTATCCAGACCATGACTGGGAGGTTTTTCCTTTTAACGTCAGGTGTATAAACGTTAAGATATAGGCAGTCTTCGCTCATGTTTGTCAGGTTGGGGTTGGTCATGTTGTGTTGGTAGCAAACTGGGCCAAATTCCTTTGCTGTGCGTATGCCTTGCCATGGCTTTATTGGTTTTGGGGCCTGTAATATGATATTAATTAACAAAATACCTTAAATATTCATATTGAAATAATCATATTATACACTCGAATTAGAGCACTTACGTAGCGAAAGCAATTTGATGTTACTTTAAACATAATATCATAATTTTCTGAAAAATGAAAAACGCAGTTGCAACCGCTGGATACCAAAATGACCCCGAGACAATATAAATAAACACTTCGTACCTTGAACCGTAAATCTCCAATCGGCGGCTGCGCATACGGTATGCCCCTGAAGCTGCAGAAGGTGCCACCGTACTCATTGTGTACCACCTCGCCTTCCAGCAGACCGTCACTTATGGCTACTTGCACCATGGCATATACTTCTTCTTTGTTGAAATTTATCTCAAATACCTTAAAGAATAAATAACTGCACTGAAGTCTATGGATTGGTGTACAACAAATTGCACCTTTTTATAATATTTTTTAAATATTTTATAATATTTTATAAAAAATTTTATTGAAAGAAATATTAAATTGTGAATGTTCGATTATTTAATATAATCGTATATAAATTACGTATCACGTTGTTTGTGTGCGATGGACGTCTAAACTGCTAAACTGATTTTATCCAATATATATAAATTAATTGTCACGTTTGCTTCTAAGCTACTTAACCGATTTTAATCAAATTTGGATACCAGGTGCAGTTTTATTCAACCTAAAAGATAGGATAGCTTATCTAATATTTTATCTTTTAATATAATATGTCACGTAGTTTCCGTGCGATGGCCGTTCTATCTGTCTCGAAGATGCATGTGATGTTTATCCAACAGAGTTAGTCCTTTGAAGGATAAAAAATATCTAAGAATTATTCATTTCTTCACATGTACGCACAGATATAAATTTGTTTCTTGTTTCCTCACCTTAAAACCTACATACATTCCCAATGTTTTGTTGTATAATATTACGCAATAATTAATCGCTCAGGATAATAATAGCATTTACTTGCTTTAATACTTATTTCTTTGATTACGTTTTGAATTCGTAAAATTGTGTGGCCTAGTCGGTGAAGACCTAATCTCTGAGTATGAGGGCATGGGTTCGATTCCGGGTCAGGCGAGTACAAGTGCAACTTTTCTAAGTTTGTATGTACTTTCTAAGTATATCTCGGACACCAATGACTGTGTTTCGGATGGCACGTTAAAGTATAGGTCCCGGCTATCATTGAACATCCTTGGCAGTCGTTACGGGTAGTCAGAAGCCAGTTAGTCTGACGCCAGTCTAACTACGGAGTATTGGGTTGCCCGGGTAACTGGGTTGAGGAGGTCAGATAGGCTGTCGCTTCTAGTGAAACACTGTAACTCAGCTGAATCCGGTTAGACTGGAAGCCGACCCCAACATAGTTGGGAAAAAGGCTCGGAAGATGATGAATTCCGTCTTAAAATCAATTTACTTTCCAATGATATTGTTCACATATCTATTTTCCAATGACATCATTAGGGTAGTAATGTGCATGGCGTATCGTAGCAAAGAGCTCAATAAAAAAAATGAAATAGACCATTAATTTTTATCTATGAACCGACACATAGGGGGGGCTTTTATAGATCTTTCACGCTATTTTGATTTGAAATGCTTGTAATAATTTTTTATGAAAATAATGCCTGTACGAGTCCTATTTATAATATTATGTTCATTGAGACTGGCGTCTGTATATTTTGACAGCTGCAGGCTTAGCATGGCGATTTTATATCTATTCTGTCAATATCAACATGTCTTCTGCCCGAGTGTGGTGCGACCTGTCAACTAGCATATAGACTTGTAGACTTATGTCAATCGAAGGAAAGAAAAATTACTTCAAAGAATGTCAAAAGAAATCTTACGTCAATCTGTCACTTTTTTGTCATTATATCTAATCTCCGGTAAACAAAACTTGTTTCTACGGTTACCATGCTAAGCCTGCTTTAGTAATTTTTAATCTATTTTCAAAATATCGTGAGTACTAGTAGCCAATAAAAAGGCAAACCGGAAATATTATCCGTCTGTATGTATGTACGAGACTTCTGTTAGTGTTTGATGTGTGTACAGCTAGAGCGGGAATATTAGATGTTGTCGAATAGCACGTAGTGCGACGATATTGCTGTGTACTTTGCTATCCCGGGAAGAAGCTGCACGAGATACAGAAAAACAAAAGAATTTAGTTTAGCATTTTGATGGTCTTTTATGGGGATGATATGCCTTGCAAAGATAAAAGCCACTTAAAAGCGAAGCGAAGAAAAAAATGGTCTTCATCAAATGTTCCACTGAAGGTGCAGTTGGGGGAGTGTCAGACTCTTACTGACTAAAACCCACTATGTTCCTTCTGGAGAGCCCTGTGTGCCATTGCCACGGTAACTCTTGCGGACAACCCGCAGCCCCGGTAAAGTATTTTGATGGCCAGACGGGTTAATAGAGAACGAGGGAGAAATCAGGTCGGTTGCGCAGGTGAATGGAGATTGTGGCAAAAGCCTTTGGATATAGATTAAAAACATTGTTAGTGACCTAAAAGGGCCTTTCATTTTACCCCGAGTACGGAGGGTATTAGTTTCTACAATAGTTAGTTCTTAGTAATGAAATATATACAAATATTGTGAACCTGAAAAAAATGTTTGAATTCGCTAGTCTCAGGACCTTTTTAGTGTTAGATAGCTTATTTATTGAGAGACTGGCTTCGGATTCCACAAATTTTAAACTCGCTCATATCCGCTGCTAGTTTCCACCGGCGGCTTCGCCAGCGTCTCATGGGACCTTCTTCTTCCTTCGCGACTCCTGATATAGGCTATCTAACGCTGTTTTTTTTTTCAAATGAGACCAGAATGAATAAAGAGAAGAAAGAAAGAAAATACGTTTACGTAAAATACGTTTACATAAATAGTAGACCAGTTCTTCATGAGGTTATCACGTTTGATCAAACAAACTCTTCAACATATTTTGTATAAATTCGCCACTTAATACTAGGGCTAACAATTTACGATGACAAGACATAAAATACAATAGTTACGTCATAAATACCTCTTAAGACCAAGCCATCATCATGGACATCCAGTCATCCAGTATGCAATAATTTACTGAAACATGGCAATATTAAGTGTATTCATACATTCAAGTTTATATTACAATACGTTATCTGCACTATGTAAGTTATGTGTCCAACAGTGCCTAACAACACATTGACCCTACAATTTTATATGCCCTGCCATTATAAGCCTTAACGCTAGATGAGCAAGGTGCAATTTCATTTGTATTTGTAATTCTAAGTGGTTTTAATATACTCGTATGTTCGACACTGCGAATACTTCTGTCGTGCGGGTAATTTGCGTACAGTCAGCAGCGAAAATGTAAGCTATCATAAATACTACTTTTCTCTTATTTAGGTACTTAAAAGTAGTAGTTCTTATGTCCTTTATATGTTACTACATAATATGAATTTCTTTCATTTTTATTGAGTGTTTTTTTTCAGTCAAATTTAGCACACATAATGACTATCATCATCTGCCTAGCCTTTTCCCAACTACGTTGTGTTCGGCTTCTAGTCGAACCGGATACAGCTGAGTACCAGTGCTTACATGGAATGACTGTCTATCTGACTTCCTCAAACCTGAGCAGCCCGGTACCCCTTGGTAAGACTGGCTGTTAGACTTCTACCACTCTCTGAGCACCAGTAACGACTGCCAAAGATGTTCAAAATATAGCCTAGACTCAATAATTTAATGTGCCTTTCGAAACACAGAGTAACTCATCATGAGATCCATCTACGGATCATAACGCCAAACGTTGCTTAACCTTAAGATCAATGGATTTGTGCGACTATTTCTTAGCCACGAGCTCCTATTTTGTACACATATGACTATATAAGGAACTAAGATCCTGCAAGAGACGTTCAAAACCTACTTTTTTGTCAAGTCCCTTATTGGCCTTCAAAATAGACAGACTTGACACGTCTAAGAACGACACGTGTCTAAAGAAAAAATTGTATTCAAAATCATTTTAACTTGTCAAACGTCTAACTTTTTTGTAGTAAGGCCCTAACTGTACTTAAAGTGGAATGTATGGTATACGGTTATCCATGCAGGTAATTGTCGAACCAGTACATTATTAGCGTGGGGGGGTGGTCCCCGAATACAATAAATTAATTTGTTAGCTTTTACGACATGCTGCTACTTTGATTCCTTTGTTCACTCTGTATTTATTTATGGAGTTTTAGTATGTATATGAAACTACCCTCGGCGTAATGTATGTTTTATAGGCAATTGTAGTTTTAGTAGTTGCTGGATTAATTTTGTAGGTGTTGGTGGTTTTTCATTACTGTCTTATAGCTTCATTAAAAACTTTGTTTAATGAATAATACAATTGTTTTAAATTGTACCGACGCCAGCACATCAAGCTACTACAATCTGTGAAATTTCCTTAATAGATTTTCAACTTTATCGCTGAACCATATGGTTCAAAGTTCATTGGTAAAATTTGTCAGTTTTGGTAGCTTGATGTGCTGCCGTGTGTAGGAACTAAAAGTTGATGTTCTAAAAAAACCGGTTTTTACGAAGAATTATCATTAAGCTTTGATAATTTGTTTCATTTCAGATATCAGTTTGGCAATCAGCATCGCGTCATAAGTGAGTCATAGTTTTTAAAGCACATTTTTTAGTCCTGCAGGCTTAGCATGGCGATTGTATGTGTATTCTATCAAGAAAAGACAAAGCCATTTCTATCAATGTCAACATGTCTTCTGTCCGAGCATGGCGCGACCTGTCAAATCGCATATAATCAATTGTAGACTAATGTCGATCAAAGAAAAGAAAAATTTCTTGGCTACGTGTCTAAAGAAATTTTACTTCAATCTGTCACTCTTCTGTCATTATGTCCACTTTCCGGTAGACAAAAAGGCAAACTTCGGTTGCCATGCTAAGCCTGCTGGTGGTTGATAATAAAATCGAACATTTAATAGTAATCATCAGCACGAGACATTACAATTTGTAGTTGCATACTTTTTAAGGTTAATAATTCTAAAATTGATAAAAAAGTACAAGTTTAATTTAAAAATATAAAATCCATGTAAATGGCCTCAGCACACGGCGCTAAAAAAGCAAAAAAAGCTAAGCTCACCCTTATTTACCTCGCAAAATATTACCAGGGGAACAATGTTGGAATATTTCAGTTTTACACTTTTAATATAGAGGTTGGTCGTCAAACCGTAGTGACGTAATATGTGTTTTACGATGTACCTGTGGCTTATGACAGTCGCTTGGGGTTTGGCTGCCATTATTTTTATGCAGGGATCTTATTAATATAGTGACAGGCCGCTCACGCTGTAAGATTCATGGTGTGAATAAAGTAGGGAAAGTTTAAGCAAACATATTTTTTTTCGGTGAAACGCGTAAAGGTAATTTTTCCATATCGGGCTTGCTGGAAGAGATTTCTTAAGAAATAAGCTGTGCTCTTGTACTTGACTGTTCTATTTTTCTTCTTGTATTATTAATTGTGTAAATAAACTGTTAAATAATTAGGCTGAAAATCATCACTTTTTAAGGTCAATTCTACAAAAGACAGCCCTAAAATCGCGCTCTTCACCACTTCTTGTGTGTTATCACTGGGAATTCTGTCTGTATGGTTTGAAGAAACGCTTTTAAACAAGTGTCGTTCATATCGACAGAACAATATTTTGTGTTTGACGTACGTAGGTATATTTAGACGATAAACGCTGTTCTTTTGGACATTTTTTAAGTTTAGGTACTAGTTTTTTTAAACCAACAATAAAATTTAAATATCACCATTGCAAGGCGGTTTTGGTTTTACCTACACAATCTTATCTTAAATACATAATTATGTATGTATATCATCACGATATGTACCTATGTACATATATTATGTAAATTGCGTGTTACGGTGTTTGTGCGCGATGAACTTCTGAACTACTAAATCGATTTTAATCTTTCTTATCACTATCACCGACTGCAGTTTGATCCAACTTGAAAGATAGGATAGGTTATTGCAAATTATTTGTCTATTGTTATTACAAATCTTGACCACAGCAACTATTGGCCGGATCTACTAGTAATCTATATATATAAAAATGAATCCCTCTTTCCCTTGGTCACGGCATCACGCCTGAAGGGCTGCACCGATTTCGCTAATTCTTTTTTGTTTTGTTCGTTATTATCAGGAGAAGATTCTTATGAAAGAAAAAATTAAGGGTAGAGTAGGGTAGAGTGTTGTAGAGTACGGAAGAGAAGAGTAGAGTAGGGTGGAGTAGGGAAGAACGGGAGCGAAGCCGCGCGGGCAAAAGCTAGTAATATATGTATAAAGATTTAGACTCATTTAGAAGCATCGATAAGAAGAAGACCAATTTAATTGCTAGTTATTCATCCAAATTACATACACACACACGTTTATATTAGAAATAGACCAAAATAGGAAGACGGGAGACGCTTTCAAAATTAAAATAGTTTTTTTTATTCATCCCATTTTTCGTGTTAATATATTATATCCGTAAAATGCGAAATCACAGCTAGGTACCTACGTGTTTATTAAAAGACTAAACTATTATTAACAGAATAACTGGTACTTATTAACATAATTAAAGCTGTACTTAATTTTGTATATCATAGTAATAGCAAATTGTCTAGACTTTATGTAATCTAAGCTGTCAAAAACAATACATAGGGAGCAGACTAAGAGATGTACTTGCAGATATTTTAAGTGTGTATTATTTTATCGATAAGTTTAGTTTCTGATTGTTCTTGCACGCCTTGCCTATTGAATTCAGTTTATGTAAAAATATATCGAAGTTTTTCTATTAAGGAAAGTATAGAAAATTGCTTATTGTTTTGTAAACATATTCAGAACAACAATTCAGCTGTTTGTTTGCATTTTAATAATACAAGTTTTGAATTTCTTTTGATTTTATTAATCGTTTGCGTGCAGAAGATAATTAGATTCGTGTTTTACAAAGTAAAGTCATTAAATAAATAATTAAGTGATTATATAAAATGACTATTCTATAACTAAGTGGCAAATAATTTTATTTTTAACTACTTCATTTAAAATCTAATTATCATGAAGAACATAATTACACGTCTTTGATCGTTATTACTTTGTTGAAATTATTTTGAAAGTAAAATATTGCTCTGACGTATTACATCATCATCTGCTTAGCCTTTTAAGGGTCGACTTCTAATCTAACAGAATGCAGCTGAGGACCCGCTTGCTACCACTTAACGACTGTCTATCTGAACTTCTTAACTTAGTTACCTAGGCAACCCTTGGTGAGACTAGTTATCAGACTTGCTCGCTTTTATTACCCTTAACGATTGCCAAAGACCTATTTAACGTGCCTACCAAAACACGCAGGAACTCTTCAAGACAAGATAGTCACCATTCAAGGACACACCGCGCCAAGCGTTGCTGTCGGTCAACCCTCGTGGCTGTTACTTAGCCACGAGCTCCTCCTTAGCTTGTGTTTTTTCTAATACAATTTTTAACGTTTTAAAATTTACAAGTACACATTTAAATATGTTTATACAGATCTATTAGAGAAAATACTGGTAGCATAGAATTCAAACATTCATTGCTTAGAATCGGTACAAAGAGCTCTTCAAATCAAATCATAGAATGCATTGTATTGTGTCAAAGCTATAAGATTCTTTGTCTACATTATGTCGACTACATTCCATAGAGAGAACATGCCGATATGGAATGGTATACCCAACTGTAATATAATGGGTATAACCAACTGGAAACGCTGGAATGGGCAGCATTGCCGTTCAATTTCCGAGAACACACGGCATGGACGTCTGTTTAAATAAGAATTGTTGGAGATTTTTATTTGATTTATTATTTTTATACACAAGTATGTTTGTATTGATGTGCATCTTGGCGGAAACGGTGTTGTATGAGTGTACATACGACGACTGGCATGATGGTTGTTATACCTCCATGCTTCCTCCTTACCAGTTTAAAGAGATTTCTATGTGTGAGTAGCGTGTAGATTCTATGTAGGTAAGTGTGCAGCTGTTTGGTGTTTGTATGTATTTGGTGGTTCTTTAGATTAAGATTAAGTCGTTTGTGTAATGCGAACGTCTCCTGATGACCTGTTAATGCTATACCAATAGGATAAATAAGATTACTCAAGGGAAGCTAGTTATATAGGCTGCGGGTTGTTCACAAGATTTACCAGAAAGAACATAGTGGGTTTTAGTCAGCAAGGGTCTGACACTCGCTCCAGCTGCACCTGCAGCAGGAGGGACAGATTCGGGTAGGTTGACTTGCTGGCGTCTGAACAAATGATGGCATGAGTTAGAGTCATGCCATATGTTCAAGCTAATGTCACTCTTAAGGCATGTACCAGATATTACATAAGAAAGAGATAGACAGAACTCTTAAGATATCTCATTATTCGTAAACTAGTTTATCCTGAAATGATGTTTACCACAAACAAAGTTGTTACTCTTTTCATTACAGAGTGTTTAATTTAGTGCTGAAGATTTAAAGGCATCCGTCTACCGTCTATTAAGCTAGAATGTCGCCAGTTTATCTATCCCCTCTCCCCCCAATACTCGTTTACCGTGTACATAGAGTAAATTGTTCCTCCACCCCGCTGTTGTGGCGCGGCGATATTACACGTTCACCACGTAAAGGTCTTGCTAGACTGTGTAAGTGTGTACAAATTAGGGTGTTGCGAACGCTTGTGGGATTTTCATGGTGGAAGATTACAAAAAATAAGTTCATGTCCAAAATTATTATTAAGTCAAAATAAAAAAAATATAGTTAAGCGGTATGGAAAATAGACTGTTGAAGCTGAGAAAATTAAAGAAAATGGTAAAGTTTTTTCTGAATAAAAAACCCATATCTTAAATAGCTTTATTTTTCCAACCTGAACTGTCCCACTGCTAGGCAAAAGACCTTCCCATTTCATCTCCACACCTCGATCGATCCTTTGAGTGTTCCCACCAATCACGGTTGTTGGCATCCAGGTCGTCCCGCCATCTCTTCCGTGGTCTACCCTGTCTGCGATGTCCGTTTTGTGGTATCCTCTGAGTGACTATTGACCTACCTCTCCGGATGCATTCGGCTAACGCGTCCAGTCTAGTCCCATTTTAACTTTGAAATTTTTTGGCAATATCATCATAGTTGCTTACATTAACGATTCCCGTTTTGGTGCTTATAACGTATTGTATGAATAACCCCTATATTATAATCATCATCATCATCATCCTCCTGCCCTTATCCCAAGTTTTATTTGGGGTCGGCGCAGCACGTTTTTGTCTTCTACACTCTTCTATCTGCCGTCATCTCACAAGTTACATTCTTTCTATCCATATCAACTTTCACGCAATCCATCCGTCGTTTCTTTGGTCGTCCCCTTCCTCCATATCCATCCACATTCATGTTCAAGACCTTTCTCACAACATGATCCTCATTCCTCCGCATTACATGCCCATACCATGCTAGCCGGTTCCCACATAGTTTTTCTATATTATATATATTATACTCCTATATTATAATATTCTTTAAAGACAGATAGTTTCAAGTCTAGACTATTTAGTTTAAATATCCAGCAATTCTCTTTTAGAATACGATGTCCTGCAAAAAGTATCGTAGCTGAAATCTGTTCTAGAATGGCCGGTTTAAATTTAAAACGCTTTGCTTGAGAGCATCGTGTGCCGTCTCAAAGGATCCTGATGAATAATTTATGGAGTTTACTTGTAGTCTGTTATCATCTTCCACATAGAAATTTGGGTCTATTTTCTATGTAGGAGTTGGTAAACGATAGGGGAAGTTGAAATTTAAATCAGGTACTTCACGGATTTTATTCACCTCAACCTAAAAATAGGATTTAGACTTGAGTAACACGAGGGCTACTTTTTATTCAGGCGTGTGAAGTAATGATCTAGGGACACGAAAAAATATGAATTGGATATGGATTATTATTTGCCAATAATGTGTAATAATAATAATGGCACATAATAATATTGATTCTTCAAACTAAGAAATCCTGGCTTCAAACTAAAAAATATTGTATTGTATTTGCGACTTGAGGTTTGGGATTATAGTTGCGACTATAAATTAAGATGTAAGCTATCCTCGTAGCTTGTATCTTTCTTGTTGGATCAAACAGCACACAGTGTGCAAAGATAAAAATCGGTTAAGTTTTAAGTCCATTGCGCATAAACACCGTGCCACGTAATTTATATAATTATATTAAGATAAGATAAAATAACGAACTCGTGTAAAACAAAAATAGCATTTCAATGATGATTTTCCAAAATTGTCGTTTCAAAATAAATCTAGAACACTAACAAAACGCCCAAAATAACAGCTTTCATCGTTAAAATATACGTCAAACACAAAAGACATCGGTAGCAGTTTTTGTCGATATGAACGACACTCGGTTCGATTCTCGATACAATTAAGTGTGAATAGACGACCCCGGGTGGCCAGCAGATTAAACCGCCTATACAATGCTGTAGGTACCAAATGTTTGTTTTTTTTTTCATTACTTTTCTGGTACTGTTTTATGGATATTGGAAGCCATAATCGTAGCTGGAGGGGTCATGCGTGTTCTATGGGTGATTTTGTACGGGGTACCTAGTTCAGCAGATATAGTTGTAGTAAAGTCGGTACATGACTTCAGTAAACATATCTATAACACAAATGACCGTAACGGGAATCGAACTCTGTTCGGGCCCTCTAGTAGAGTGGCTATAGCGCCAACTAGGTCGCTAAAAGTTGAAATACAAACCTATGAATTAATGATTCAATAAAGCGTAGAAAATTAATTCCATACTTTCTGTACAGCATACTACATAGTTACAGAGCAATAAATTAACATACATACTTCAAACTCAATCTTTAAAACATAATTTCATTAATGAACCAATATCTTTTTACTACCAAAGTAAAATAGCTACAAAGTTATTTACTGCCTAATAAAACAACGATACATAGTAACATTAGCCAGACTATTTCTATTTACTAGACTTTTTGTCGACTTCGCTAAATTGCACGCTTGATTTTTAGCCCATTCAATTGCACGACACAATATAAATAGAAACCGTCAAAGCCCTAATTGGCAGGTGTTTTGTGTCAGACAAAAGTAAATACGGGACTACGCATACGTTAAATACTATACAAAACCGTATAGTTAAGTTTTTTGTTAAATGTTATCTACGGAAAGTGCGCGCCATTAAACTCGGAACAAGCGACGCGCAATTTTACGAACAAAAACTCACTTTAGTGAGAGACAACTTATATTTTGTGTCGTTATGAATACAGACATTAACAAAGTTTTAACACACTAGTAAATATGCTTAGTAATGGACGATATTATGTTAACATAGAAACTTTTGGAAGAACAGGAAAATGACGGAGCGGAAATATAATTCGGGTAACTTTTTGGGCTCTTTAGACAATGAAAAAAGTGCTTGGAAAATGTTTTATTGTCCTCTAGCTCCTAGATAGATTTCGATCTCCCTACCTACTATGAAAGTTCGTGGTGCAGATTAGATAAATGTGGATTAAGTGACTAAAGATACCTGTTTCGAGTCTACAGGGGATAATCAAATTTAGCTTAGCGAATTCTAATTGTATATTATGATTATTCAGCCACACTAAATTTAGGCAAATATTCCCGAAACACGCTCTCCCACATCTCGTTTTCTTCCTTATCTGGCGACCTCCCAGCAGCCAATGTATTACCGATATCCAAGTAATCTTGTACCTCTATGGTGTATGACTTCCACTTAACCCCGAGGCTTTCATCTGGCGTAGGGTTCCTTTAACAGAAATAAAGAAAACATTTATTTCCATAAGTCATAATAGAATAGGACATAAAGGACACACTACACAGCATAAATTTACGGATAATTCATAAATCGAAACAGTCGTAAATCGAAATTTAAAACGGGGATCGTTGTAGCAAAAATACACAACTATCCTTCTCACCCGTATTTGGCGAAATTAGTCCAAAGCTTGGTGACCCTGTCAATCAATTTGAAACATTCCGAGTTTTTGTCAACGTTGTCTGTAAAAAGTTTTATCGGAAAAAGATATGTCAAATCATCGCAGTGACACACCACCGCCTTATCTTTCGTAAGATGGTCGACGCCAAAAACGGAGCTGAAACAATTTCTTTCAGATCTGCAATTGAACTTGTAGAAGTACACCTTGTTATACAAGGAATGAAGTTTAGCTGATAGCATCACTCCGTGCACGAACATGTCGTTATTTATAAACTTCACCAGTTTGTCGAAGTTGCTCATTGATACAGGTTCGTCTTTGAAATAGAAGGTTTGTATCTTCCTTGCAGCTTTCAACTGATCAGCAATCGAACAGTGTGTTTGCATGAGTTTAGGTGTAAAGAATTCGCGGTAGTGTTTAGCGTTAGCAACTATATCTTCAATTGGACCACCAATACCTATTCCTATTAAACCTTCGTCGTTGGTATATCCCGTCATGATGTCCACGCCTTCATGAGTTCTATTACGTATAGCGTCAATAACATCTCCGTAAAAGAATCTCTCGTGACCAAAATCTTTTTCAGCTGTCACTCCAAAATGGATTTCGTAACGTTTGTGTGATTGCGTCACTTGTAATTCTAAACCCACAAGTTTCTCTATCGGTTGTTTTTTAAAGAATTCGTATAATTCTTTGTCATCTTCCGATTCAAGTCCTAATTGTTTTGCAAGGAGCAGTGCTTTCTCTCGTGGTTCGAATGCTTGCACCCAGAAACAAGTGGCTGATCCACTCTGAACAATTGCTCGCTTAAACAACCCTTTGGACATTGGTGATACCAAATGATATCCGACACTTCCCGCACCAGCACTTTCGCCAAAGATAGTCACATTATCAGGACTACCGCCGAAGTTGGCAATATTATTCTTGACCCACTTCAGAGCTGCTACTTGGTCTTTCATTCCAGCGTTTCCAGGTACATCTTTTGTATCGAGACATAAGAAACCAAGTGCTTCGAGCCTGTAGTTAAATGTGACAAGAACTATGCCATGTCTGATGAGAAATTCGGGACCATACCAGTCGTCATTGCCACTGCCCCAGATAAATCCTCCGCCGTGTATCCAGACCATGACTGGGAGGTTTTTCCTTTTAACGTCAGGTGTATAAACGTTAAGATATAGGCAGTCTTCGCTCATGTTTGTCAGGTTGGGGTTGGTCATGTTGTGTTGGTAGCAAACTGGGCCAAATTCCTTTGCTGTGCGTATGCCTTGCCATGGCTTTATTGGTTTTGGGGCCTGTAATATGATATTAATTAACAAAATACTTGAAATATTTATACGATAATCATCATTTTATACACTCAATGTACTTTAAGTATCATAATTTTTGAAAAAAGAAAAAAGACAGCTGTAACTTCAAGACACAAAATTGTAGAGTTTATTCTTCGCTTTTTGGTGTTTTTAGATGACGTTTCCTCTTGTAAAAACTTTTTGAAATAAAGAATTAAAAGTATTTTATTTGAAACAAAATTGAATTGCATAATAATAACTTCGTACCTTGAACCGTAAATCTCCAATCGGCGGCTGCGCATACGGTATGCCCCTGAAGCTGCAGAAGGTGCCACCGTACTCATTGTGTACCTCCTCGCCTTCCAGCAGACCGTCACTTATGGCTACTTGCACCATGGCATATACTTCTTCTTTGTTGGAATTTATCTCACCTTAAGATAAAGTTTTAATAACTGCACTGAAGTATATGGATCTGCAATATTTTTTTTTATATTTGAGCCCTTTTCTTTAATTTTTTTTTCTTATCTTTTATCTTCGGGAATTATAATTTTTTCATTGAAAGGAATATTAAATTGTGAATGTTCGGCTATCTAATATATATAAATTATGTGTCACGTTGTTTGCGTGCGATGATTTTATAAGCTACTTAACCGATTTTAATCAAATTTTGGACATCATGAGCAGTTTTACCCAACTTAAAAGATAGGATAGCTCATCTATCTAATCTTCTATCTTCTAATAGGTATATAAGTTACTTGTCACGTTGTTTGCGTGCGATGATCGTCTAAACTACTTAACCGATTTTAATCAAATTTTGCGCAATGGGTATTACCACACTGGTTTGAGTAAGTAATCAATAGATGGCGCTGCTATGTTAAGCTTAAAATAAAAAATTGTAGCTTCCCTCTTAATTTATTATTGCAATGTTATTTTACTGCAAATTATTTGTCTATCATTCACAGTTATTGATTGTCTATTAACGATTTTAACAGATGGTGATATCTGTTGACTGGATTGAGTAAGTAATTAATATATGGTGCTGCTATTTTAAAACTAAACTTCATAATATTATTATAGCTTATATCTTAATTTATAGACGAAATATTATTGTATTGCAAATTGTCTTTTATCTGATATTCACAATTATCTGTTAACTCCAAACGATTTTTTACCGATTTCCGAAAAAGTAGGAAGTTCTCAATTCACTTGGTGTGTAGTCTGATTAGTGTGATCCTTTTTTAGCTCGATGCAGTATTACTTGCCATTTGTCCCATAAAAATGTTATGTAATTTCTTTCAGAACTTTATGTTCTGCATGCCAATGGAATCAAACAGAAAATATACCCTTTCATATGAAGAAATATTTCTTTTTATCAGTCCAAGCGTCTTCGAGAAATTGAGCAACAAAAATAAAAAAAAAACGTACCGTCGAATTGAGAACCTCCTCCTTTTTTCGAAATCGGTCCACGTTCCAAATCTTTTTGACAGAACAAAGTGTCGGGTCCGCTTGTATTTAAGTATATATTTTTTCTTTATTTATTTACCTCACTGAATTTCGTATGAAGTCAAACTGTCCACCACGCGGATGTTCCAGCAAACAACCGCTTGTAAGTTGTGTCAAGGCATTAGAACATTGTATAAGTACACTGACATAAATATACATACGTACATACAATTGTACATGGACATAATCCGCGTACAAATCACAAGTACTTTTGACCCGCCCTAATAATAGACCGGCTTATGTAAACAGTACTTAACAACTGGTTGATGCAACATAGGTAATTACATATTAACGAGGCTGATGCGGTGACTGTGATTTTTACTATAAACCTGTATAGAATTTTTGACCAATAGAAAAAAAAATCTTCCGTGCTTTTGATGGTAGGTACGCTTGCCTGTGTTGATATTTGATGATGATGGCATCCAGACCGATTGTCGGCTACAGCGGCCGTTCTCTTTTATGGACATATTATAGTACACAAGCATTCGCGCAGATACAGGTGCACGCACTCTCTATTTCCTCACTCTCATAGTCCGATGGGACGACAATCCGACACGACCGAAAAGAGATCAGACGCAGGACCGACATTTACGTGCTCTCCGATGCACGGGTGAATCAATCACCAACTTCCAGACTCCAGGCTGCTTTATGAAAGTTTCACAAAACTCACAAAGCGATTTCGGTCCGACCCGGGATTCGAACCCGAGACCCCGTGCACAGCAGTCGCTCCTTGCGACCACTAGACCAACGAGGCAGTCATACAATAGCTATAGCATTATGCCAGTACACACGGCTACACATCAAGCTATACAAAACTAGTATAAGCTGACCGTTCAATTAGTAGAAATACCATATAAATAGAGTCCAAGACAAACTGGTTTTTATAGCTTGATGAGTAAGGAGAGTTGTATACAAATAAAATTTTCTTAAATAAAGCTATATAGCTAATGACAAGCGACCTTCTTGCTCCGCTGTTTAATTTAAATTTATATTTAGAAAGTCATTGCTCTTTAAATTATTTTTTTGAGGGTAAATTTTCCTTAACAGCCCTTAACCCAATTATAATATAATTTGATCTTAAAATATCCAGCAATCTTATTCAAGATTCAAAGTCCAATAATGCTGGGCAAAGACGCGGAGGGTCTGTTTAAACAGTTAGGCATATAATTCGTCCTGGATCCTCCATAGCTAAACAAACGGGTCCTCTGCAAATATTGAAATTGTATTTGCACGCCTATATTGGTTTAAGAGCTTTGTGATAAGTGTTGTCAATTATCAGAGCCGAGCTGAGGTCTGGTTTGAGAATAGATATAGTGATATCTATGCGTCTGTTCGTGGCATAATACGTACAGATGCCTGCACATCAAGATATCCAAAACTGACAAATTTCCAAAATCAACGCTGAACTTACAGCAGCGATAAAGTTGAAAAAATGTTATTATGAAATTTTGATAGACTGTAGTAGCTTGATGTGCTGGCGTCGTACATATGCTGTTTGTGAGCGAATATAGATTTAAGTGGCAAAATTGAAATATTCAGACAGTTACCGTTAATTTCTTAACAAAAATACAAAACTTTTAAATAATCGGTCTGATTTCAATAAGCAGGCGTAAGAACTTTTGGCTTTGTGGGAATTACTAAAATTAATAAATACCACATCAATATCAACTTATGCGATGTAGGCTGATTAAACACACACAGATTTTGAAGATCTAGTTAAATGTTGTTTTCCTCGAATTTCAAGGAAAAGATTTTAATATAAACAACATTATAAATAACAATAACGTTGTATGAGACTACGCTGTGTTATGAATTCTTAGAAGCAAAGCGAAAAGCTTGCAAATCTGAATATTCTGCGCAATTTTTTAATTTACTCTGTTCAGTATAAAAACGGGACTGATGTAGCCTTATTAGAAGAGGTTCTATTTGTAGGATGTACATATTTCAAAACAATATACCAAGAATTATAAACAAAATACGAACTGTGATTTTCGTCAATTTTGTGATTGATTAACATTTTTTAAGACAAAGTCTTTCATCTCCCAAGCCTTTTCCCAACTATGTTAGGGTCGGCTTCCAGTCTAACCGGACCGACTTCCTATCTGACCTCCTCAACCCAGTTACTCGCGCAACCCAATACCCCTTAGTTAGACTGGCGTCAGACTTACTGGCTTCTGACTACCCGTAACGACAGCCAAGGATGTTCAGTGACAGCTAGAACCTGCAGTTTAACGTGCCATCCGAAACACAGTCATTGTCTAAGATATACTTAGACAGTACATACAAAGTCAGAAAAGTTGCATTGGTACTTGCCTGGAATCAAACCCACGCCCTCATATTTGAGAGGTTGGCTCTTTACCCACTAGGCCACCACGACATCCCATTTTAAGGCAAGTTTTTATTAACATAAAATGGATTTAACATCATATATAATAGGCATGTAGCTTCTTAAACATATGCAAATATTTAAAAATAAATGTCTCGTCATCGGACTAGCCTTTTTTCGAACTATTTTAGGGTCGGCTTCCAGTATAATCGCTTGTAGTACCCGTGTTTCACATGTAGGGACCGCTTTTTAGGCTTCATCAACCCATTTACCTGGGCAACCCAATACCTTGGTAAGGTTAGTTTACAGACTTTCCGGCTGCTGACGTATCCCTTCTAACTGCCAAAGATGTTCAAATGACAGCTGGCCCCTAACAACTTAACGTGCCTTCAATAACTCCTAACATGCCTTAATCAACTCGTGTGCTGTCACTTAGCTTAAAAATATATAAAAAGTACCTTAATGCTGATGACAATATCAAAATTTTATTTATATACACATAAAAAGTATGAAACAAGACGCATGTTTTTAAATAATTGGAGACATGTCAAAATTCTAGGCCAGCATATTCGAAGATATTTTTCCAGAAATCCAGATGTTCCGTTTCTACTGTTCTCGGTATCAGGGTATCTTCTATTTCAACGTAGGCTTTGCTTGAGTTGTCGTATTCAGGCCAGGTTGTACCAAGAGATGAGTCTGGAGTCGGATTTCTGAAAAATTTAAAGATATTGTTATTTTATTTATCATTGTGTAAGTTCTGGCATTTAAAAGTACAGACGTAAGCACATCAAGCTGCGCACGAAACTGTGATCACTGCGTCAGGGATAAAGTTGAAAATCTATTAAGGATATTTGACAGAATCTGTCAAATCTGATTGTAGTAGCTTGTATTTTAGGATTGATTCTTAATTGAATTTATTTAATGCGAATAGACGCGCAGAATTTTTACGTTCTTCGATTATTAAATTTGTAATCGACATTATATTTGTAGATATACATATGTTTGACGTGCCCAATAAATAACAAGATCATCAGATTATCACAATAAATGACCTACCGATACCAGTACCAATAACACTTTTTTATTTTGTCAATATCTTTGTGAATTATTTTTGTTACTGAATAAATGTTTTATCTAAATGATATCATCCATCAATCAATAAAAACAATACGAGGCTACAACCAATAAAATTACATGTCTTATGACTCACCCATGTTTAGCGAAGTTTGTAAATACAGTACACGCCAAATTAATTAATTCATATTCCCTAGTATTTTGCTTCACTTCCACGTTGTGTATTTTCGCATTCAATAAATACATCAGGTCATCCAAATGCGCAGCTCCTTTGATTCCATACTTTAGACCCTGACTCCCGTAGACACTTCTACCAGACACACAAGAGAATTTATACCGGTACCTTCGACCAGCACCAACCTTTGGTAGATGAGTAAGGAATCTATGAATATCATACAAGAAACATGCATGGTTCGCGTAAGTAACAAACTCTCTCATACAGTCTTGGTTGATAGGCTTCCCTTTAAAATAATAATCGTGTATCCTTTTCGATATTTCTAAAATGGTCTCCGGGTTACATTTCATCAGTATCTTCCTTGGAACTATCACCTCGGAGTATCGATTGTAACTTTGCATTATAAATTGTTCAAACTTAGTTATACCAAGCGCGGTCTCTTCGTTTGTGTGTCCGATAAGTACATCTACATCGTTAATTCTTTTATTTTTCAGTGCTTCAAGTGGTTCTTCTGTCAAGAAATGTTCTTTACCAAAGTCTTTCTCCACTACTGGAGTAAAATGGTAAAACTTAAGTATGTTGTTACTATACTCTTCGAAGGATAACACAGTAGGATTTCTATCTATAAGCTTTTCCACTGGTACACTTTGTAGAAATTCTAGAAGTTTATTTGGATCGTTCGTCTCAAAGCCCAAGATTTTTCCAAGCATGAATGCACGTTTCTGTGGCACAAAAGGCACAGACCAATCGCACATAGGTACGCCACTCATTGAGATAGCTCTCTTGAAGAGCCCTTTAGACATAGGAGAGAGTATATGGAAACAAGTAGATGCCCCACCGGCACTTTCACCAAACACGGTGACGTTTTTTGGATCTCCGCCAAAGCTGGCAATGTTATCTCTCACCCAGCGCAACGCAGCAACCTGGTCCTTCATGCCAGCGTTTCCAGGTACTTCTTCGGTGTCTAAGCACAAGAAACCTAGTGCTTCTAACCTGTAGTTAAAGGTTACAAGTACCACACCGTGGGACATGAGGAAGTCTGGGCCGTAATGGTCATCATTACCAGACCCACTTTTGTAGCCCCCTCCGTGGATGAACACCATAACTGGCAATGGGTTGTTTGGCATAATGTCGGGGCTGTACACATTCAGGTACAAACAATCTTCATTTCCTGACACAATGATATCTGTGAATATATCCTTTTGTGGGCATTTTGGACCATGGGCCGTAGCTTGTCTTATTCCTTCCCAAGACAGAGGTGGTTGCGGAGCCTGGAATGAAAACGATAATAATTTAGCAAAGTAGGGATACTTGACATTCGTACGATTTTTAAGTACGTAGTTTTTATCATTGCACTCTTCATTAATATTGTCTCACCTTACATACAGTTCATATTGTTTATTTTGCTTTGCTTAGTAACAAGGTTTTTAAGAACATTATTATAAGAGTTCTATCTTACCTTGAATCTCAGTTTTCCCAGCGGTGGTTGAGCGTATGGGATGCCTTTGAAGCTATAATACTGTCCGTCCCCCGTGATCGTCTCCAGTCTTTCTCCTGACAACCATCCCTGCTGCACCTTGACTTCCACCATTGTGAGGTTATACTCTGAAATTATAATACCAACTATTAAGAATATAGTTCGACTATGTGAGATTTTTAAAGTACTCTTAGTAAAGTTGACCTTATGTTGATGGGATAGTTACTGATATCTATATCTCTGAAAAGTCAAATTTCTAAGTTGGAATAGTAGTCGTGGTACATGGGGTTCGATTCTCGGGTCGGGCCGCACTGCGGTTTTTAAGAAAATTTCACAAAGCAGCTTGGATATTTTTTGGATTCATATAAATACTTCTAGTTGCAAAGTAAATAAAGCGTTAGGAAAAACAAGTCAGGTTATGCTTCTCGATGCATGCAATGCATATTTAAGTGACTAGTTAAATGCTCGTGCGCCGTTGTATAAAAGAGCAGAGGCCAGTCAGTTTTTAAATGCTATTTATAGCTATATTACGTCTCGCTTCGTGCTCAGTTATTTTTATTTGAGTCGTATTTAAATAGTTAAAAGGTACATTGTTTAGGTACTTTGCTATCGACTGACTTCGCTTTGTATAATTGGGCTATAAATTTTAATAAGGTATTTTTTATACTAAATCGAAAGTTTTTTTTTATATCTTTCTTGATATAATAGTATACATGAAATTGATGATAAAAATTATTATTATATTATTGTTTTTATAACATAAGATACGGATTTTATCTTTGATAAGAATTAATTCGAATTCGGTAACACTAATTTTATGAGAATTAAAATTGAGTTTATTTACTGAGTTTCGAATTACTTCAAAATCTTTAATCAATGATTAACTGTGAACCAGAGCGAAGTAGATATGAATTTATTTGATACATATTTCATAAAAAATAAGCGCAGATAAACAAAAATGATAAAGCAATTTAATTACTGACCCAAAATTTACAAGCCTTCAGTGTAAACAAAAAACAAACGACATACTAACCTTATTTTTAAATGCTAAAAACGACTCACAATGATAGTGGTGGCGTGCTTCTTCCTCGGCGGTATATCACCGACTGCCGAGGTAAACATGGAATTTTATCGCCGCTTAAACAACACACATTATATCAGATAGATGTAACGTTTGTTTATTTGAATGGAATGTGATAATGAGATAACATACATTTTATGTATGACGTAATATACCGTATTAAGAGAGATCAATGTACTATCTAGCAAGAGATGTTAAAATTAATGTATTTATAAGCATATACGCAGGTGTATATTGATGAATTTAGGGATTTTTATCGTTGGATTTCACAGCAGGGAAAGCATTAGTGGCTAACGATTTTGACCATAGATCTGAGCATTAGAGTAATTTGAACTAGTGAATCGCGTTACATTGACTGGTTCCACTATGCATTCTGGAGCCTTTTGTGTACAGACGCCAGAACATCAAGCTACTGCAATCTGTTAAATTTTCTTAATTGATTTTGAGCTCTATGGCTTAAGCTTATGGTTGCTGGCTGTCTGTACATCCCGCAGCGGCAGGCAGATTTTGACTTGTAGCGACTACAGGGTAGTCAAAAAAAATATGAACAATGGCTAAATTCAGAGACGCAAAGTTATTTGGCGCAACTGTAATTATTATTTTTATGACATGGGGCTAAGTTCTGTTCTCAAACAACACATTTTTTAAAGGATTTCGTTTTTGTTACGACGAAGGAAAGGTATGTTTTCCTTTTCAAGTCGACAAGTTTACCTTGAACAGCGGAAACGTCAATGACCTTGCCATTTGTTCGAGATATTGAGAGATGTATTTTTTAATAAGACTGTGAACAAGTAACAGTTAACAATAAAAGTTGTAAATTATACATCATCATCTGCCGAGCCTTTTCCCAACTATGTGGTTGGCTTCCAGTCTACCAGCTGAGTACCAGTGTTTTACAAGGAGCGACTGCCTATCTGACCTCCTTAATGAATTTACCCGGGCAACCCAATACCCCTTGGTTAGACATAGTTATAATTTAAACATATGTAGTTGTTAATTATAAAAAAAACACTTTATTTCAATAAAACGATTCAGTTCCAAAAATGCATATATTTACAAAATTTTCTTCGACCATCGATTCTAGGCTCACCTAGCAGTCTTCAAAAAGTAAAGACGCCAGCACATCCAGCTACCCTAAACTGTCAAATTTTTCCCAATTAACTTTGAACCATATGCTTCAGCGATAAAGTTGAAAATCTATTGAGGTATTTTGACAGATTATGATAGCTTGATGTGCTGGCGTCTGTACATACATAGATGGTTATAGGATATCAACTTTCACCATAAAATTTGTTAGAATTCCAGTCCAGCATATTCGAAGATGGTCTTCCAAAATGCCAGAGCTTCGGCCTCTGGTTTACTTTTCTGTGTCAGGGTGTCTTCTATTTCCACGTATGCTTTGGTAAAGTTATTGTATTCAGGCCAAATGGTGCCAAGAGATGGGTCTGGGGTTGGGTTCCTGAGGGAAAAAGGTTAAACATTAAGTGGTTTTGTTGTTTTTATGTGTGGACCTTAAAAGCGACTATGAACCTTGATTTTGATTCAGCGTTTCTTTTGAAGGTAGTCAGTTAGGAAATGATGACCTCATCTCGTTTGAAAAAAAAATGTATTGCCGTGTAAAGGTTTTGATTTAAATCTGCAAAATTGATGGTTTTTTATTTATATAATTTTTAAGTGTTTTATGTAATTTTTTGATGCTTTTTAGTTATTTATTTTTACTAGTTATAGTTAAATAGTTTTAGGTATTTTTTATTTTTTATTGTACATATTTGTAAATAAGTTGAACAAATAAATTGTTTCGTTTTTTATGTAAGTGTGTATAATATATTTATTCAAACATTTGAATAAAGAATAAATATAATTTTAAAACCATGTCTTTCAAAGAGTCTTGAAGAAGTCTACCTTGATTACATACCTTACTTTATTTTCTTGTTGAGTTTAAAGATACCTTAATTTTCTTGATAAAGATACCTTAATTGATACCTTAATTTTCTTGTTGAGTTTAAAGTTCATGCTAAAGATCCATACTGCTAAAAACTTGGATCTTATCGGTACTGCGGTAAATTAAGTTGAAAGTAATTTCTTTATAACAAACTGAATACTCAAATGAAAAATTCGTGGTTTCAAAGTGAAAACATCGGAAATATTTTTCGGAAGATAGCTTCAACAAGTAGGTACAGACGCCAGCACATCCAGCTGAAATGTCAAATTTTCCCAATGAACTTTGAACCATATGCTGGAGAGATAAAGTTGAAAATCTATTACGGAAAATTGACGGATGTAATAGCTTGATGTGCTAGCATCTGTACATTGTATGTGTTACTCCTGAAAAGTTTCGTCTCTTACACTTATGGGGTTTTCACTCTATGGCGTCGAAATGCTGCAGTTTTCGATAACGTATTTGATTGATAATGCCTAAAGTTTTTAAAGAAATTTTATATCGGAATTAGTATTTTTTTATCATACTAATGTCTTTATTTTGTTTCCATTATCGAGATAATTATATTATAGACACAACACAAAAAGTTCACATCATCGTTATGTCGACTTTTATAATAACTATCACTTATATTGATCAATAAACATTTGGAAAATCCTAGTCAACATGACGTAATGAAGATAAAATACAGAAACAAAAGTAAGCGAATATTCAACTCACCCAAATTTAGCGAAGTTCGTAAATACGGTGCATACTAAATTAATTAGGTCATACTCTCTAGTATTTTTCTCAGGTGTCAAATTATGCGCCTTCGCGTGCATTAAATACATGAGGTCATCCAAATGGGCCGCTCCTTTGATACCATACTTCAGACCTTGGCTACTGTAGACGTTTCTACCTGACACGCAAGAAAACTTGTACAAGTACCTTCGACTAGTACCAACCTTCGGTAGATGTGATATAAATCTATGAACGTCATAGACGAAGCAGGCCTGACTTGCATAGTAAGCAAATTCTTTCATTATTTTCACGTCAAGCGGTTTTCCCTTGAAAAAGTACTCGCGTATCCTTTCTGATATTTCTAAAATTTTATCCGGAGTACTCATTGTTAGAATCTTTCTTGGGACTAACAATTCTGGGTAACGGTTGTATTGTTTTAATATCGATTGTTCAAAAAAGGCGATTCCGAGTGCACTTTCTTCACTCGTATACCCAATCAAAGCGTCTACATCGTGTACTCGTTTATTTTTCAATGCCTCCAGCGGGTCTTCTGTCAAGAAATGCTCTTTGAAAAAGTTTTTTTCTACAACTGGAGTGAAGTGGAATAGTTTAAATGGATTATTGTTATATTCCTCAAAAGATAAAAGAACTGGATTGGTGCCTACAAGTTTTTCAACTGGAAGGCTTTGCAGGTACTTAAGCAGTTCATTAGGGTCATTTGTATCAAGGCCTAAATCTTTGCCAAGCATAAAAGCACGTTTTTGAGGATTGAATGATATACTCCAATCATTAAATGGTACACCACTCATTGAAATAGCCTTAGAGAAAAGTCCCTTTGACATCGGAGATACCATGTGGAGACAAGTGGACGCACCGCCTGCGCTTTCACCAAAGACTGTGACATTGTCAGGGTCCCCTCCAAAGTTAGCAATATTGTCTTTCACCCATCTTAAGGCGGCAACTTGGTCTTTCATTCCAGCGTTTCCAGGTACATCTTCGGTGTCTAAGCATAAGAAACCTAGAACTTCTAACCTGTAGTTTAAGGTTACGAGAATCACACCGTGGGGCATGAGGAAGTCTGGTCCGTAGTTATCATCATCTCCTGAACCAGTTTTATATCCGCCTCCGTGGATGAACACCATGACTGGTAGTGGTCGGGTTGGCTTGATGTCTGGGCTGTAGACATTCAGGTACAAGCAGTCCTCGCTTCCGTGCTCAATGGTTCCAGTGAGAACGGACTGCTGGATGCATTTGGGACCATGCTCTAAAGCGCTTCGTGTTCCTTCCCACGGTAGAGGGGGAAGTGGAGCCTGGAATTGTTTTATTTGTTTGAAGTACGTGAGGAGTGCAACACTATCTTCACAATTTCGATAATAATCGAGAAAAGGTTCTTAGTCCGTCTTATAGATTAACAAAAAATATTCGAAAAGATTTTAGTTTTCGCAAAATAATAAAAATTTACAAAGCCAACACGCCAATTTATTAGAAGTAAAGTATTGTGATTAAATTCATGATTGAAATTTAACAAATATTTAATAATTATTAGTGATATCTTTGTTTTTACTAGTTTTTGCTTGTATTAAAGAGGACAAATTGTTTTTATCTAGTAGTCTAGATTACATTCCTATTTTTAACTATTTTAATTCCTCATTATATCATTATATTTTTTGTGGTATTTATAACTTACCTTAAATCTAAGCTTGCCTAGCGGTGGCTGAGCGTATGGGATGCCTTTGAAACTGTAATAGGTCCCATCTCCCGTGACAGTGTTCAGAAGGGCTCCAGCCAACCATCCTTGCTGAACTTTGACTTTCGCCATTTTTGATAAATAATTTATTCTGTAAAAAAACAGGAGTTCAGGTTCACCAACCGTTATGAAAAACAAAACCGTAAATAACTGATTCTTTAACTAACTATATTCTCTTAAGGAGCGGTTATTATGATAAAGCTTTAGCATAGTTTGAGCACTTTCTAATACTGCATGAACAAAACGAAAACACAAAGGAAAGAGGGATTTTTAGGGTCTCTGTCCTAGATAATTGATGTGAAAAAGTGCTAATTTAATTAGCCTTGTTTTTACTTTGACAACGTTTGACCCGTTTTCAGCGTTAACTTTGACAGCGGAATATTAAGATAAATTATTCAGTCAGGCGTTACATCGCGGAAATTTATGACATTAAGGGCCAGTTTTACAATGTCCATCTTTCTACCAGATAAATTAAAAAATGGAACAGAATTTGTATGCCATTATCTACCAAATAACCTAACTGGAACCTATTCGCAGGTGATGTAACAGACCGTAAGGGCCAGTTTCACAACGTCCGAATAGCGCTATCTACCGAATAAATTCAAAAATGGCACAGTATTTGTATGAAATTATCTATAAATGAAACTATCTGGAACTTATTCGTAGGTATTCCAGGCTGGACGGATTCAACTCCAAAATCCAAGCCTGTATTTGTCACGCGGAATAAAAACTTATTAAGCTAATCATGTAAATTAAATATTGTCTTTACCTTTCCACGAGTAACCGAAGACTGATGTGTTTAGGCAACTTGTCAGTATTTGTAATCGCGAGTGTTCCTTAATTAGTATATGACCAGGTGCAAAAATGTAGTACGATGATTTGCAATATAAATATGTTATGCCGATAGATAAGAAAAAGATTATGGGGTGATGATGACTGTGTTTTTTAAATGATCTCGTAAACCCATTATCACGATATATAACTATTGTAATTTTTGTAATCAATCATTTAGTTTATACTTATCAATGTCTAACCTTTGTCCAGTTTGATAAGAATGACGTATGTTACGAATATATATTTTTAACCGATGTATGAAAATAAAAAGTGATTCTCAATTTGTCTTTATGTTTTTTTTTTGTTTAATTTTATTTAATTTTCTTAAGAAAACTTACAACTAGTATACAAACAGTTAAAACTTAGTGAAAGAAGGCAAATTACAAGTTTTCACTGACAAAATTAGATTGATACAAGAAACAGTAGACAGACAAGAGAAAGTAAGAATTAGTAGGCACTCGTAGAGAGTCAAGAAGGGTTTTAGTAAACTTCAATTTTCTTTTTTTTAAATCTACTTAACACGTTTTTTTCTTTTGGATTAAAAGAGAAATCGAGCCTGAAAACTGAGGAACATGTGTACAAAACAATATAATGAAGATTAGGAAATAACCTGATGGTGGAGAGACTCAAGGGAACTCCTCAGCGATATGTAGCAACTGCCTAATGTTAATATCAGTTTATTCATAGCGATTTACAATTTTAAAATAAAGAGTGGTATCTAGCACTTACTGCTCCAGGATTGGTGGTAAGGCACACAAAGGGCCCCAGAAGCAACATAAGTGGGTTTTAGTCAATAAATATCTGACTGCTAGCTGTGTCAGAATGACATCATCATCTCCCGAGCCTTTTTCCCAACTATGTTGGGGTCGGCTTCCAGTCTAACCGGATTCAACTGAGTACCAGTGTTTTACAAGGAGCGACTGCCTATCTGACCTCCTCAACCCAGTTACCCGGGCAACCCAATACCCTGTGTCAGAATAACATATAGGTTATTAAATACTTTAACCGGTTACCGGTTTATGGTGCGGGATGTAATTCCCACAAGAAGAGAGTGAAACCCCTGGCGGAAGCTAGTCCTATAATAATTTTACACGTTAATGATTTTATTGTTATAAAAATAAGTCTCTAATTGATTGATATCTTAATTATTTACATCATCAATCATTTGTATTTTGTCACGTCGTGTCTACGGGGTAAAGTCTACATGGATCGCTTTATCTGGATTTAGGTAAAATAGTGGCCGAGGATATAGGAGAATAGGCCGAGTATAATCTGTCTTATCACAAGACTAGATTAGAATCGGCTTTAATTTCGTCATTTGTTTGTATTGCACAATAATTTATTGACTTGTATAGTTTCTGTAGTCATTTGTATAGTTCCACTATACATACAAGGTGGTGGTTATATCATGGTAATATACACCATAGTTATTACTAAACTAACTCTCTGAGTTGTATAACAACGCAAAACTATGCATAACGCACGCTTACTGTGCATGGCAGATTATGATTCTGAATGTTTTTGTACTCCTCGGCTTATATCATCAAGAAAGTTTGTAAGGATATACGGATATATATATTATGTTCGTGATTGTTACGCTTTCTAGAAAATACTTCTGTGGTGGAAAGCGATTTCATGTGTAATTAGCAGTTTTTCGCATTTTCTCCCGCAACCCGAGGGAAACGTAGGTTACTCAGATTTAAACGTCTCCAGCGTTACTCGCACTTTTACGAGTTCAACGTTATACACTATACAAACTTAGCACTTACACTTGCATCGAAATATACTATTTCTTACAGCACCCTTATACTAGTCTCAGCAAGCACAGTCAATATGGCTGTAAGAAGTCAGAAAGTCTGACAACTAGTTTAACTGTTTACGTGGTAACTGATTTGAGAAGGTCTCCATCCAGACCATCAGGCTTATTTTTGATGAGTACCAATGCATTCAGCTGCATCTGGTTAGACTGGTAGCCGACTACAAAATTGTTGAGAAACCTAGGTAGACGATGGTATTAATAAAGGTATTCATTAATGATAACACGCGGAAGGTTTATTATGTACATTTCTTTTTAGCAATAAACTTTATTGCGTTCTTTTTTGAAATAGATCGGAGCTCGTGGCTAAGCAGCAGCTTCACGGGTCGATTCATCACAAGATTAAGCAGCCCTCGGCGCAGTCGGTGCGTGGATGGGTGACCATCTTGTCATGACGAGTTCCTCCATAGGACAAAACAAAAATAGGACAATACAAACAAATACATATGATGAGTACAAAAGGTGGTCTTATCGCTAAAAAGCAATCTCTTCCTGACAACCCTTGGATGGAATTGAATTGTAGAAGAATTTGGTGTGTTCCAGATATCCGTTATTTGTACATCTTTGGTAGTCGTTATGGGTAGTCAGAAGCCCAGCGCCAAGGATTAATAATTGTTTGAGGAATCAGATGACTGGGTTGAGGATATCAGTTAGGCATTCGCTCCTCGTAAATACTGTTACTAAGCTTCATCCGATTAAGCTGGCTCCAGCAAAGGTTGGGAAAAGGCTAGGCAGATGATGAAGTGATATAAAGTTGATGAAGATATGGTATTCGAAAATCCATTATATTACTTTCTCTTAGTTCACTTAATTTGTTAGGAGGGCTTTTGTCGCAGAATTATGTTTTCTGTGTGAGCATGTAGTTCTCTGTATTTTTTAAACTGCAAAAAGTGCTCTCAAAATTCAGGCATAAAAATATTGTCTTGCATCGGTATTAACTGTAAAACAAGATGAAAAACCCAAAAGGTAAACATCGAATTAATTTTATTTATAAAAAGACAGGTGTTGAAGGATAAGTAGCTGTAGTGATTAATTGATTTTGACAATGTTATACAGATATGTGAGAGCGTAAGAGAATAAGGTAAAGTTGGACTTAAAACTCTGCTCCAGCATATTCAAAGATTTTGCTCCAGAATTGTATAGCTTCTGCTTCTGGAGCCGTCTTCCTTATCAGCTTGTCCTCGATTTCCACATAAGCTTTCGAAGTGTTGTTGTATTCAGGCCAGATGACACCCAGAGATGAGTCAGGGGTTGGGTTACTGCGGACAAAGAGTAAAAGGGTCAAGAAAAGCGAAAAAGAAAAACTGAATCGGACTCACTCCAAAAAAGTTTAAACAGATGTTTGATACTTGCTCTAAGTTGTATTCGTATTTTTCTTTCAACGCATGTCAAATGTATGTTTAACTTAAGACAATTATAGTTTTAGTCGTAGAGCTTTGTTTGTTACGGAGAATCACTGATTTCTAAGTTACAGGCCTACACCTAGTTTAGGAGTCAGAGTATCTCATATTTTTGACCTTAATTAAGCCTATTAATTATGTTCATAGTCTAAGGATGTAAATACTTTTTTTGTGTGAAAATGTCCTCTGTTAAGAACTTCATGATACGCAATGACGTTCAACCGACTTTTTAAAATTTATTTGCTGCCGTCATAGCATGATTATTCTTCTATCCATTTCTTTTTACCATTTCAATCTTCTCCTCAATCTCATAAGTAATTCTCTTGACATTTTGTTTAGATTATTTTAAGTCAAACAATTTTCTATAACTCACCCGTATTTAGCGAAGTTGGTAAAAACAGAGCGGACTAAATTGATCATCTTGAATTCTTCACTATTCGGTACCACTTTCATATCAAAGTACTTTGCATGGAACAAATACATCAAGATGTCCATATGGGCAGCCTCGCGAATCCCGTGGTTCAGACCAGGACTACCGAATACATTTCTGTCAGACACGTATGAGAATTTGTACATATATCTTCGACCAGCTCCAATCTTCGGCAAATGCGTTGCAAACCTAATAATGTCCACGATGAAAGACGCATGACTAGCGTAAGTTACAAAATCTTTCATTTCCAAAGGTTTCCCTTTAAAATAAAATTCGCGTATCTTCTCTGACAGTTCTAAAACCGTTTCGGGAGTACTTCTTATCAAGAGTTTCCTTGGAACTACTAATTCAGGATATCGGTTAGACTTCTCCAAAACAGATGCCTCAAATTTAGGGATCCCACTCGCAGCCTCTTCCTTAGCGTATCCGATAAGAACATCTGCATCATTGATTCTTTTATTTTTCAATGCAGACATTGGGTCTTCCGTCAAGAAATGCCCTTTACCAAAATCTTTTTCTACTACTGGAGTAAAATGGTATAGTTTATATAAATTCTGGTTATAATCTTCAAAAGATAGTAAAATGGGGTTAGTATCTACAAGCTTTTCCACAGGAAGACTTTGTAAGAACTCAAGAAGTACATTGGGATCATCTGTGTCGAGGCCCAAATCTTTTCCAAGTAAGAAAGCTCGTTTTCTTGGTTGATAAGGCAGGCACCAATCGCAATAAGGTACTCCACTTATAGGAATGACTTTCTTAAAAAGACCTTTAGACATGGGCGAGATCATGTGTAGAGCGGTGGAGCAACCACCGGCACTTTCACCAAACACAGTTACGTTATCGGGATCTCCACCAAAATTGACAATGTTGTCTCTGACCCATTTCAAAGCGGCTACCTGGTCCTTTAATCCGGCGTTCCCAGGTACCTCTTCGGTATCCAAGCACAAGAAACCTAGTGCCTCTAGCCTGTAGTTAAAAGTGACAAGTACCACTCCTTGTGTAACCAAGAAGTCAGGTCCATAGAGGATGTCATCGCCGGTGCCGTATTTAAAGCCTCCTCCGTGGATGAACACCATGACTGGCATTTTTTTAGTAGGTGTTATATCTGCGCTATACACGTTGAGGTACAAGCAGTCCTCGCTTCCTTCAATTTTGCGGGTATAGTAGTGAACCTGAGTGCATGATGAACCATGTTCTGTGGCAGTCCTTATCCCAGTCCAGGGCAGAGGTGGTTGCGGTGCCTGGAGAATAAATAGAATACATCAAATATTTAGTATGAGTTGTACAACTGTTACAATTATTGTAGTAAAGGAATTTGGAATTACTCTGAAGAAGATCAGTAAAATCTCCTAACCTATAGTTATTTACATCTTTTAGGAAATAGAACAGATTAACATAAAAATTTTACTTATTTTGATATGACAAAAATAGACAGTCTAATTCTGTTTATATGTAGGGTGTAGGGATAATATTTTGACTTTGTTTCTTACCTTGAATCTTAGTTTGCCCACCGGTGGCTGAGCGTAGGGCACTCCTCGGAAGCTGTAGTATTTTCCTTCTCCCGTGACACTCTCCATGATGGCTCCGGCCAACCAACCCTGTTGTACTTTTACTTTGGCCATTGTGTATTCTGCAAAATCAATAAGGAGTGATTCCAGTTTATTACGGTTGCTGTATATAATGTCATTATTACCGTGTTCTGCTTCATCATCTTCTTAGGATCAAAGTGAAATATTTTATTCTTCTGGATCTTTTAAAATAATTCCGTAAAGCAAACAGTTTTGATTGATCAAAAGTATGACAATTTTATTTGATTGCTTTGAAAGTAATTGCGATTCAATGATTACTCAAGTTATTCAGAAAACTTGGAATTAAAGAAAAATTGCTCGTGCTACCAAATAAATAATAATACTTACCATATAACAATTACGGGAAATAATTTCGTAGATTACAAGACCTTAAAGGTGGACAGTGGACAGTTGACTGTGATGATCACCAATGAAACACTTCTTATATGAATCTGATTTTTATGTGTATAAAAGGCAATCATCAAAAGATAAGAAATCGATTAAACAAAACAAACATTAAACCTATCACTTAAGATATATGCATGATATAAGGTAATTTAGGATTAACGATGACTTGCTGATTTTAATGAATCATGATCGGACTGCTTACAAGTAAGGTGTACGCAGACAAGAACTATCATGACCATCGCTGCATGATCTGTTATCGAGGAGTTAGATACGATAGCTTTTCGGATGGGGAATCCTACAGTACTAGTATAATAATAAGTATTAGTAAGAGGAAGTTTAAGACTGGCACCGGTAACCGAAAAACTATTTGGGATCCGGCTAGCATGGTAGGCATGTTGTGAGGAAGGTTTTGAACATGAATGTGGATGGATATAGAGGAAGGGGACGACCAAAGAAACGATGGATGGATTGCGTGAAAGTTGATTGGCTAGAAAGAATGTAACTTGTGAGATGACGGCAGATAGAAGAGCGTGGAAGACAAAAATATGCTGCGCCGACCCCAAATAAAACTAGGGATAAGGGCAGGAGGATGATGAATCCTACAGTATTGGTAAAAACACAGAGGTACATTTATGAGAAAATAAATCCCACCAAAATCATTTTGTAAAAAGCTAGCCAACTCTCGCAGCTGCTTATTAGTAGCAGTAGTCTCTAAAAAGTAATGAAATCTAAACAGAATCGTACCAAGTGTAAGGTTTCTTACTGCGATTTATTATTATAGTTCATCTTGTGTGATTTGGCTCTCTTCAATCCTTATCATTTGGGTATGACTAACATTACTAGGTGTTATAATTAATGTCCTAACCAAAAGTTTACTCAGCTGAGTTTGGTGAAGCTAGGAATTAGGAATTATCACAGCACACTTTTGAAATTAGTTTGTGTATTTTTTTAAGTATGTGTATGTGTTATAATATTAATCAGTTCTTTAATAAGAAGAGAAATTAAGAGTTTTTAGAAAGAAAATATCAAAAACTACATAAAATTCTTTGATTAAACTTAAAGAATGTTTTACGATATTTGGAACGTGAAATGATAAGTCAAATATTTGCGATAAGTGTCGATTTTATGAGGCCAGATTAAAATGTATAGTTAAGCTACGTGTATAGAATAGTGATCCAAAAATATTACGAAATATTTTTTGCTGTATAATAGGTAGAAAATGGCAAAAGTACAAACAGATAATAATTGATTCAAATTTATATTTCGTAAGCTCAAGTTGCAACTGTAGGTATTACGTTTAAGTTTAAGTTTATTTACGTTAAGGAAATTGTATAGTTGTTGAAAATTCGGTATCCATATAGCGTTTAAGACAGACATCGTCAGCCTATCAGATCTTTCGTTTTTCTTTTGGAATTTAGAAGTTAACTCCGGCGCATTCATAGGTGCTCTTCCAGAATTGGTAGTCTTGGTCATCAGGTCCATAGCTGACTGTGAGGTCATCGTTGGAGAAGGTAAGGTAGGCTCTTTCTGAGCTGGTGTATACTGGCCACGAGACAGTATCTGTACTGGGATCACTGAGGACAAAAGAGAAAAGAAAGTTAGAAGTGCTATATGCTACTTTCTGGGATTCAATTACTGAGACGAGAGTAAGTTAAAGATGCTAAGATTAAAAGTGTGTGTATTAATTACCTATTCTTAGCGAAGTTGGCAAGCGCCGTCGTGATCTTCAGCATCAACGCATACTCTTGGCTGTTTGTGTCAATAGTCCAGTTCATTGCACTAGGATTGAATAAATATGATGGCATATCGAAGTGAGAAGCCTCTTGTATTCCGTATTTGACTCCTTGTTGACCGTATATGTTCCATTCAGTGAAAAAGTTGAACTTGTAGAAGTATGTCTTCTGTCCAATATCTGCCCATTTGTTGGCGAACCTCTGAGCATGGTATGCGATACTGGCGTTACTGGAATAACTCAAGAACAGATCGATATTAGCGGGCGAAACTTTCTCGTCTCCGAAATAGAACTTCTTTACAGCATTGGCTACTTGCAAATTGGTATCAGGAGTACTCTTGATCAGTATTTCACTTGGTGTATACAACTCGTTATATCTTTCATACAGGTCAATGTACGACGAGTTAATAATGTCGACTAGAAGAATAGCCTCTTTGCTGCTGTAGCCAATCATGAAGTCGACTTCTTTGTTAACTTTTCCACTCTTCAACAAACTGAAATAGTCCTCTGTGAGGAAATTATTACCAGTATTCTTCTCGATAATTGGAGTGAAGTGTTCCATTTTGAATAAAACATCTGTAATTTCTTCTGAAGCTAGTACAGTTGGAGTGATTGGATAGAAAGCATCATAAGAGGCATTCTGAAGGAATTCAAGAAGTGCTGTACTGTTTTCAGTGTCTGTAGCACCGAGTAATTTTGCGAAAATCTTTGCCTTACTCTCAGGCTTGTACGTGATACCATAATCACAAGTTGGCGATCCACTCATGGCAATGGCTCTTTGGAAAAGTCCTTTAGACATCGGTGACAACATGTGAAGAGTGACTGAAGCACCACCAGCAGTATCTCCGTAAATAGTGACACTGTCGGGGTTTCCTCCGAACTGCTTAATGTTATTCTGCACCCATTTCAGTGCCAAGACCTGGTCTTTTAATGCTGCGTTACCTGGTACGTTTTCGTCACCCAAGCTCAGGAATCCTAAAGCGCCTAATCTGTAGTTGATTGTTACTACTACCAGGTCTTGGGCTAGAAGGTAGTCAGGCCCATAGACGTCTGAGTTTCCTGATCCGAATATATATGCACCGCCGTGGATAAATACGATAACTGAATAAAGCGTGTCAGGGTTTATGTTAGGGCTGTAAACGTTGAGGAACAAGCAGTCTTCACTGCCGGAGGTGTAAATTCCTGTTAATGGGTTGAATTGTGGGCACACGCTTCCGTGGGCTGTAGCTTCACGCACTCCGTCCCAAGATTCAGGATCTTGGGGATCCTGAAACATAGCATGGAGTCAAATGAGAACAGGTTCCGCAAAATCATTCAGGGGGAATTAAATTCAAGCAAATTAAGAGAGTTAGTCTGACCTACAAGCATACAGTTCACCAAGAACAAGCTCATAAAAAAAGAACTAGTGAGAGTCTTTCCATTTCATCCAAAAAAAACCCAGTCATATTAAACAGTGTTGAGGAGGTTACCTTGAATCTGAGGTCCTTAACAGGTGGCTTGGCATAGGGGATCCCCTTGAAGCTGTAGTATGTTTTGCCAAGCACTGAAGTGAGGACCTCACCACTGAGCTGGCCCTGCTGAACTTGTACTAAGGTAGCATCGTCACAAGAGATGCTTTGTATGGTACTGGAAAGATAAATGTGGTGAAAACAAAAGATTTAGGGCCAGTTTCATAGGTTATGGATAGCCACTATCTACCAGAAATTAAAATATGGAACAGAATTAGTATGAAATTATCTGCCAGATAAACTATCTGGAATATATCAGCTACCGGTGTTAATCTTTTCTAGTAGCATGTTCTTCTTTTTAGTGGTTTTAATAATATCATCATTAAACAGTGAATTATATATGTCCTCAAAAATATAAATGATATATAAGAGTGAAGAATTAATTAATAACATGTTAATAATAACTTACCAAAGAAGTAGTACTCCTAAGCAGGATATTATCTTCATTTTGATGTAGTTCGATTACCTTACTTTAGTTCGGCAGATGAAGACTGATGATTTCCAAAAACCGAAGCCTTTTTATATGGGGTCCGTCCATTGTTTAATTTTCGTCTGAATATTCAAGGTGCCCGATATTTGTTAATGGAAAGCCAATTGTATCAACATATTTATATTTTAAGAGAATGCAAATAATATACTTTTCGATTTGCTTTCGCTTTCGGGTACATTTACTCGATTCGACTTCGATTGCGAGTAATCGATTAAGTTCTCTTAATATTATTATGTCTCTGCCACGCTCACAAGACTATGGAGTCCCGGACTTTTGGAAGGTGAACGTGGGGCCAAACCAACAAGCTGAAGCCTACGGTAAAATGGTGACACATAACCGAGGATCATCTCTGTATACACTATAGAAGTGTACCCGAGTTGTGGGTTGTATCCCCGGTTTTGTGCTAAACTATTGCTTACTATGGAAGAAAACTACATAGGTAGGCTATTGATTGTGCTGGGATACTAGTGGAATAGGGAAGTTGAAACTATGGGAACTATGGCACCTGCCGATAACAATGTATAAAACATGTAAAAAGTGGGAGACTCGCCAGCTCACTTACCGGGCCCCCGGGAACAAGTAGCTAAATCACAACAAGTGGTCAACGGGGACATGAGTGACTGAAGGTTGAGATTACCTCGCCCAGCTTTAAATTCAGATCACGCGCTAGAAAACCCTATGAGCCCACCATCTCTGGTCCACTCGCCACTTACCACGAATCATTCATCCTCCGAGCAGCTCTAGCAATTCAATCAGGACGGCCAATGAAGGCAGGCAGAGACGGGAGACCTGTCCCCCGTCACCATTCACTCCAGCCGGCCCGAGGTGAGGAATAGTACATATACTCGCCCTGGAGCACTCGGTAACCCCGGGGTGGCTACTCCACGTCATCCACCTCTGATGCCCTGCGGGCGTTCTTTTAATATCATTGTTGAGCTTAATCCTTAATTCTATAAAAATTAAAAAAAAAAACCTGAAAAATATGCTTGCTGCGATTCCAATCTTAGTTACCAAAATGTGGTCATAGATATTTTCATCATACTAGTAAAATCTATTCATTTACGGATATCAAATATTAGAACTAGTTTTAATAATAATAATCGTTTATTTCGGACAACTAAAAGATCCATAAAATTGTTAGTAAAACAGGTTTTCACTTAAACACTATTGTTAGTAACTTAACTAAAGATAAATTAATAAATTAACTTTATTAAAGACGACCACTCATCACCTATATCAATGAAGTATGTAGGTACTAGGGTATAAGTCTCCTCACGAGTTTTGACCTTTGTGAGATGAAAATTGTCGGCAATAAAATTATGAATCGATATTTGACTTTTTAATCGATATTAATTTCTCTTTACATTCACTATAATGCGCCATGAACAAATAACATACCTACTTTTGTTAGCAAAGATGGTTCGGCGACAAGATACGTAAAAAAATATTATGATATTTTAGTGACATTTTCATTTTTTTTTTTAACCTTTAGAATATTTTTTGGTAATATAATAGGTAAAGACATAATTTATATTATCGGGATAGTTGTCGAATTTAGGGGGAGCGTTGATTATGTTGGGCTGAGAATGGCAAGTAAGCTATTATGATTGATGTTATAGTTTAACCTTTATCTTATTGCAGAAGAAAAGTCCTTTTTAGGGTTCCGTACCCAAAGGGTAAAACTGGAACCCTATTGTTTTCGCTCCTCTGTCCGTCCGTCTGTCACCAGGCTGTATCTCATGAACCGCGATAGTTAGAGAGTTGAAATTTTCACAGATGATGTATTTCTGTTGCCGCTATAACAACAAATACTGAAAACTAGAATAAAATAAATATTTTGGGGGGCTCCCATACAACAAACGTGATTATTTGTTCATTTTTGCTCGATATCGATAACGGCAACAGGTAGATGCTTGAAATATTCACAGAATATGGAATGTATAACTTACTTTAAAAATAAGTAATTTTATTAAAATTAAATTAATATTTGAGGGGGACTCCCATACAACAAACATGATTTTTTGCTCGTTTTTTACTCGATATTGATAACGGCAAGAGGCAGACGCTTGAAATCTTCCCTGAATATTGAGTTTATATAAATAATGGTACGGAACCCTTCGTGTGCGAGTCCGACTCGCACTTGGCCGGTTTTTTTTTCGTAAAACTCAACCAATCATCCTGACGGTAATTTTTGGTCGCTAGCGATGATTGCATTAATTGATTTATCCTTACCGTATTACTTATACATATATTATGTGAAAATATGTATGTTTGCTTGCATGTAACTCTTTTCTGCAAAAACCGCTGTACCAATTGAAAATAAATTTGGCTTAGAGAAAGGTTATACCCTAGAGACGTATATAAGCTTTATAATACGTGTCTACTCGTGACGCGCACGAAGTCGCGAGGGAAACCTAGTTAAACTATTTTATCAGGAATTACGAATCTGTGTTTATGATCAAAAGTCCACTCCTTATCCAATCCATGACGTTAAAAACCAGTCGTAAGCGCTGCAGATAATTACGTCACTAGTGTTAATATAATCTGTTTTGCTTAAATTAATTATTTATCATTATTATCATTGCTGTAATCTACACACGTGATGTTGTAATTGAAATAATTTCACACGCCACTAATGTTATAAGCTGTTTGTGTCGTCAATATAGATACCGCTTTCTTATCTGCTAACATTTTGAGGTGATCGAATCCGAAATGAGGAGATCCGTAGACGAACTAAAGTCACCGATATAGGCCACCGGATTAGCAAGCTGAAGTGGCAATGGGCAGGCCATATTGCTCGCAGAGCAGATGGCCGATGGGGGTCGAAAAGTGCTAGAGTGGAGACCACGGACCAGCAAGCGCAGCGTAGGACGTCCACCAACGAGATGGACAGACGACCTTATAAAGGTCGCCGGAAGACGCTGGATGCAGGTCGCTTCCAACCGGTGTATGTGGAGATCTAAAGGGGAGGCCTATGTTCAGCAGTGGACGTCCTATGGCTGAGATGATGATCTGCTAACATAGATATGACTGAATACCTTATAATCCCAACAATTTACAGGTGATTATGAATAGGATGGATTTATTTTCAGTTTAAAAGTTATTTACGATATCATGCTCGTATTAGACCAGTCCGGCTTTCTGGGTCCAGACAGTCGGGACTCCCCAATTTAACGTGCCTTCCGAAATACGGAGATACTCATCATGACAAGATGGTCACCTATCCATGGATCGACCGCGCCAAGCATTGCACCTTATGATCGACCGTCCCGTGCGGCTATTACTTAGCCACGAGCTCCTCATTTGCTTGTAGTAGTTATAGATAGTTACCATATTTAAACGACATCACATAATACCATATAGTTAAATGTTCCTTCACCGGGATGTGGAGCAATAATTCAAGCTTCCACTTATTATGGCGATGAACCGACAGACACTGCAGGATTTGTTAGGTTACCTTAGAGGGAAATAATACATCATTTTGATTTAAGATGGCGGCGCCACGCAATTAATTCTAACATAAATTGTGGAAAACTGAAAGGATATTTTGCATCGGATGGACGGTTAGGGAGAGTTGTTTCATTAATTTTGATGTCAGTGTTCTGAAGTTAGCGAGACTGCGCGGACTATAGACAATCTCGCTTTATTTTAGTTCGTATGTTTAAAGCTGTTTAAAGTTATGTAGGTAACATTTCGTTTATAAATTCATTTATACTTATTTTCTTATGTTTTATTTATTTATTGCACTATGTAGTTTACAGTAATACACGTTATAAATAACAGCATAAACTTTAACATACATAGACCCTGTTAGGGCGTTGCAAGACTTAATGTCTAGGTATCTTAAATTCTAAAAATGCATCATCCATGTATTTTTTATTTCATCAGGTAGCTTGTTATATATTTGGATAGATCGATAGTGGGGGCTTTTAAAAGATTTTTGAACTTTTTTGTTTGAATTATGTATTGCTGAAGTTTTACATGTTTTATTTGTTTTTTTTTTTGGTTATTAGGACGATTGTTTACTTACAAAGTGTAAATCAGTTACACGTGGGTTTATAAGATTCCTGTATTAAATAAAAAAATATAGCACGCCCAGCACATCAAGCTATCCAAAACTGTCAAATTTTCTCATTCAACTTTAGACCATGTCGTGGTGGCCTAGTGGTTAAAGAGCCAACCTCTCAAGTGTGAGGGCGTGGGTTCGATTCCAGGTCGGGCAAGTACCAATGCAACTTTTCTAAGTTTGTATGTACTTTCTAAGTAGGTATATCTTGGACACCAATGACTGTGTTTCGGATGGCACGTTAAACTGTAGGCCCCGGCTGTCATTGAACATCCTTGGCAGTCGTTACGGGTAGTCAGAAGCCAGTAGGTCTGACGCCAGTCTAACCAAGGGGTATTGGGTTGCCCAGGTAACTGGGTTGAGGAGGTCAGATAGACAGTCGCTCCTTGTAAAACACTGGTACTCAGCCGAAACCGGTTTGACTGGAAGCCGACCCCAACATAGTTAGGAAAAGGCTCGGGAGATGATGAACATTAGACCATGCAGTTCAGCAATAAATTTGAAAATCTATTAAGGAAATCTGACAGCTTGTAGTAGCTAGATGTGCTGTCGTCTGTAAATGACAAATTCATATCATTGGGTTTATTAATTTATTGTAACCGCTTATCAAGTCGACACAATTTTCTAAAAAAACTTTATTTTAAAGAATTTTTACCAAAATTGGCGAAGTCCATAATATAATTCATTCATATCACCAATTGTTTTAAAAAGAAGTCATTACTTCTAATCGATCAATTTCTAATTATTTTTGTAAAGGGATCAAAAATTCTGCCAACGTTGCTTGGTGATGCGGAAATATTGATAAAACGCACTTTTACCGAACCGGCCGATGTGGGGGGGGGGGGGGGGGTTACTACCCTGGATTACGTTTTTTAATGAGCGAAATACATGCTGTAATTAAAATATGTGGGCTTTATTAACAAATTTTTTGGATGTTTTAAAGTGTATGTGAATATCAGGCCATATATACAATAAGAATAGTTTTGCGTTTCTTTTCCCCTACATAATTTCTTCTATATATCTTCTATAGTAGATAAATATACAGACGCCAACACACCAAGCTACTAGAATCTGTAAAATTTACTTAACTGTTGAAGCATGTGGTTCAAAGTTGATTGGGAAAATTTGCTAATTTCGGTTAACTTGATGTGCTGGCGTCTGTATATAAAATGACCCTATCACCTAATCTTGAACTCAGCTTGACAAAACGGAGACAATACGTATATAAAGAGACTCCCTAATATTTTTTATATGATAGGAGCTATTTTTATACAAATTCTCAATGATACCATACAAAAGAACGCGAAAAACTTCTGCGAACTTCTGTGAAAACAAATAAAGAAAATTGGGTTTCATCGGAACGATGCCTGCATAAGGTAAACTTTGCAATAATTTCTAGAAATATCTTATTCCGTTGTACCATTAAAACGGCGTCTAATTGCCGTAGAGCCTTGCCGACCAGAATATTGATTGGCTTGTTTCATAAGAGCTAGCGGTGAGTGAGATAAGCGTGCCCTTTGGAAGAAGACATGCCCTCAGCGCCAAGCTAAGAATACATATATAAATACCTACAATACTGTAGTGAGTTCGGAATTTTATCAATTAAAACTGACTATTAATTTCGAAATTTAAAAGTCTGTCATGTAGTCGTGACCGTGGCGTGGAGGGCACTTATTGGCTTGTCGTCTATACGTGATTGTGGCAATCAAAAGGTTATGATTATTATCAACTCAGGGATCTGAGCTACTTCAATTTAAGAATAGAATAGAATAATAATTTATTTGCACAGACGTCAGCACATTAATCTACCCGAAACTGACAAAATTTCCCAATCAACTTTAAACCATATGCTTCAGTGATAAAGATAAAAATATATTGAGGAAATTTTGCAGATTAAAAAAATACAGTTGGAGATCCTAGTACATTCTATCTTAACTTAGATTTGAGCATACATATAGCGTGAAGCAGAGCTATTACACACCTCATAGACAAACCGCTGCCGTCTATAACTTGTACCACACTCCCTGCTGACCGTCGTTTTAGCATAGTAATGGGAATATCCAGTATAACGCCGCGCTTACCAACGTTAGTTATAACGAGATTTCACTACGCTTCGACGGATCCCATTATAATTAATCGCTTCTCTTCAGACATGCTTCAAGTGTAAATAAACTTAAACTTTAACTGGTACCCTAGTTGTTGGAAATATTAAACATGTCATATCTTATGATGATGATGGCGTCCAAAACGATTGTCGGCTACGGCGGCCGTTCTCTGTTGAGGAGATCAGCCCACTGCGCAGGACACTGCGTCCGATGGGATCGCAATCCGACACTACCGAAGAGAGATCAGGCGCAGGACCGACATTTACGGAATCGACCCGTGCACAGCAGTCGCGCCTTGCGACTACTAGACCAACAAGGCATATTTTATTTGGGGTACCTAAATGTACAGGTTTCCTCAAAATGCTTTCTTTTCTCCTCTATTCAGTTATGGTGCCCAAGGCATACTTAAAAAGTTCATATAACTTAAAAAAAGTTTTGATTGATAATTGCTTAGCTGGAATTGAACCCATACACTCGTACTTGGTACTTTCACCACTCGGCCACAACTCCTACGCAACTGAGATTGACTGACAAAATATTACATTCTATGCCTATACTTATTGCTCAAGGTATTATTCCCTCATTCTCTTTGGTATGCTAACAAACATATATAAAGTAGTCCAACTATTTCTGTATATAAATATTCCTCATATACTTGGGTAGCTAACTTCCAATTCTCAGAAGTCCCAAGTTAGATTCCAAGTAATATATTTGGTAAATACATCACAGATTTCTCAATAGCAGTTTGCATTGACTTCGTGCTCAGTTAACGGGAATAGGCTGCCCGTGTCAAAGCACTATAGTTTACGCCTGTCTGGCGATAGGAACATATTTGCAGTTGTGAATAACTGTTGACGTATAATATTTACAATTTAATACGAGTAACATCACCTGCTCTATATAACTCCACCTGCTAAAACAAAGTTCGAAATTCGAAACTTGCACCCATAAAATGTTCCAGCTACCCGCCATATGCAGTCTCCGCCGTTCGAACGAGAAATTCCTAATACATATTTCAAGCACTTTGTGCATACAGGGTGATGTCTGCACCAGTTATCCAGTCGCGTTCATCGATAGCTTGCATTATACAGGGTGCTTTATCCCGAAGGCACACTTTGCTATTTACGTCTGGTCAAATAGAATTCAGAATGAAGTCTCGACTAGCCCGTAAGGCGCTGGGGTATTGAAATGTTAAAATTGTATTTACGTCTCATGTGTTGATCGATGGAATCGTTATCTGGAGCAAAGAGTACATTTCTGTGAGTAGGTGGAAGGGTTAATGTCAGATTTTTTGTAATGTGTCGAGTATATTTTTAAACAATAATAAATGAAGATGAAAACGTTCGTTTATATTAAGGTGAGATTCCACGTGTACGGCATTTTGAAGAACAGTGTGCGACATACACAATTATCTATTCTGATCTAATCACTCCTACAAACAGTAATACATAGCACGCTTCTCAAAATATTGGCGAACCTGAAATCTATATGGACGTAGATATACATGGTTGCAGTGCACTGGCGATGACACTTAAAATTTTATTTGTATGCAAACATATATCGGAACATAGTACGGCAAATATAGCGTCACGCTGTCTTCTAAAATGGTTATAGTCACAGGTGCACATTTAAATAGTCTTATTAACAGAAGCTGAACTATCCGACTATCTAAACCAGACTAAAGCTTAAGTAAAAAAATAAATTATCGCAAAAGACCTCTTTACAATATATCCCGAACAAAATGCGCGGCAAACTTACCCATCAAAGCCAAACTATTTAATTAGGGCGTTCAATCAAAATGTTTCATAACTTAACCATATGAGAGTCACCGATGCTGGAATCAAGTTTTAATGTAGGCCCTTTTAGTTTCCTAAATCGAGCTAAAAGCCCTCAAGGGGGACAGTTTGTAAAGGATAAAGTCCCTAAAACATTTGGGAATCGAGTTTTCGCCCGGGAGACATATTATGTCATGTCCAAAACGGCCGGAGAGCAGTTCGATGATTTGTTGTTTAAGTAAATATACCTAATAAAATTTTCACTGTTATTTATTTTGTGTAGAAATGTAGTATTTGTGTTCCAGCGTTAATATATTCTGTACCCTTTTATTGTTTATTTGTTCGTTGATAATGTTGTTATTAGATATTCAAATGTAATATTTACGTGAATCTGAATATTCTACAGACGCCAGCACATCAGGTTACTACTACAATCTGTCAAATTTCGAAGCATGAAGTTCAAAGTTGTTGGCAAAAAATTACAGTTTCGGGTAGCCTGATGTGCTGGCGTCTGTACATAAGAACGTATTCCTATTTACGCAATAGCCAATATTTGTGTTCAATACAAAAATGTATACCTACATAATGTATAAAAGTCTTCAAGCGTATACTTCCTTCAAATGAAACCTTGTAATCCGTTGATGAATGTTCAACAGCTGTTGAACATTCAAACCCATTTATATCTAGTTCTATAACACCAACAGTCTCAAAACTCAAACGGGCTCTATCACGCTCATGCACATCCACATCCACACATCTTGGAAACCTATTGATACAACGGTTGTTTATTGACGACACAGCAGCCATTGGAAACTGTAATCGCATCAACTCAAATGGAAAATTGGATGGAACCCGTCGCTCACGAACCATATCCACTGAGAATCCCGAATGACGTGCCTTTGCAGAATCCGCACTCAAAATTTGATCCCATTCCATAGCCTTTGGACGTGTTAAATTTTAGCCTGACGCCGTAATTCGAGGACTGACTTTTCAATTTGTGTTCTACGTACTGAATTTTGGAGGAAGATCGTTTCGTCACTGTGATTTTAAGGGAAATAAAGGGGATTTTGTTAAACAAATTGACTGGTCTAATTGTCTTATTGTTTTCGGCTCTTTTTTATACAAATTGAATGTTATGCGTACTAGCTTCCTCTAGCAGTTTTACTCGTCACGCGCCTTGTTGGAATAATACTCGCACCCAGATAAAACCAAGCCTTCCTTGATAAATGGGCTATTCTAAACTAAAACATTTTTAATCGGTCTAGAAGTTCGTGGGATTAGAGCTTTGAAACCAACTCTTCAGTTTTATAATATTGGTTTAGACACAAAATATTTTGTGACCAATTCTAAACAGTCACAGACACAGTCTGTATTAAATATTTTAAGTATCTAGTACTTAGTATTCTAGTGAAATTAATTAATTCCTGCAGTATTTCTAAACGCTAAAGAGCTACTATTGACCAGACACATAATATAAAACCTACCAGAAGAAGCTATTAACAATTTTATCAGCTTGCCCTACAATAAATTTAAATATTCCAGTGTCATCAATCAAACGAAAACAAACAAATCACTTATCAAAATGAATATTCAGAAAAGCAATAAAGCATTAATGAAATCTGCAATGATTTATAAGCCTATAACCGTCAGTGGCATAGCGTCTGCAGATTATGCTCAGTTGTCATCGCGTCCCGGAGCGTGCGGAATTAATCCCGCAAATTGTTGCCACCTGGCGAAGCAATCGTCACATTTTTGGCACGAAAATAACCTCTAGCGTGACATTGGAATGATATAGCGGAATATATTGGGATTTTGGTAGGCTTTACGTATTACATTAATGTACTACAAACTGTCAAATTTCTTTAATAGATTTTCAACTTTATGACTGAAGCATAATGGTTAAAAGTTGATTTGGAAAATTTGAAAGTTTCGTAGGTAGCTTGATGTGCTGGCGTCTGTACATACAATCTGTCAAATTTCCTTAATAGATTTTCAACTTTATGGCTCAAGCATATGATTAAATGTTGATTTGAATTTTATAGGTTCGGGTAGCTTGATGTGCTGGCGTCTGTACAATGTTAGTAAAATTTGTTTTTTGCGAAGAAGTAAACACGAATATGGATATCGTAGATTTTTTATATCTGGACACCTTTTTCACACACGGTCGGTTAGACCTAAGGTACCTAAGCTATTTATTAGGTTGTGTTATGGTTGCCAAAACAACTGATAAACTACATATACAAACAGAAATGATATATAATATGAATGACAAATCAGGAAATACCAGTTACAAGACGTATTGAAGTAATTCTTTTTTTTTGTCATGTTTAATCATGACAAGACAAAATTTGTTGACATAACATTTTGTTCGTATAATTGTAATTAACATGTGTACACAAGCGCTATTGAATTTTCTTTCACAATTTGTTTGTTCAATTGTTTCTTTTATGAAGAAATTATTTCTCTGTAGGTATAATATTATTTTTATGTACGCGACTAGCATTTTTTTTTTCAGTTTCGCTAGCATTTAAAGTAATATATAATGAAAGTAGATTATATTCTTCCCATTTTCAAAACTTCAACTTTTTATTATTTTTGTAGTTTTCATAACAAAAACTGAGAGCTACTGAATTATAAGTACTTACAAAAGTATTGATTATGGCTTATAAATAATAATTTGTTTACCAAAATACATTATTAAATACATTTTATAATATTTATCCGCAAACAGAATTAAAGCCAAAATCCAGTGGAGCGTAGAATTAATGAGAACATTATGGGTATCGCACTTTACAAGGGATTATATACAAAAATATACGATTTTACATAATACATACATCGTTTCTTGCTCATTTATCATAACCGAATAATCGAATTGGATATTATAATAACGGTTATGGATCCATTAACATTATGCCTTATAATACATTTGCATACAATTACGGGTTTGTTAAAATTAAATTATTAATTGATATTGAAATTCAATTCCTGAAAGCTCCGAATGGCGAATTGATCTACATTTTACGGTTGCAAGGAAACTTATGATACAATAAAATTCCTAATGAAAGGTTTAGTATGAGGCTCTAAGGGCTGAAGCCTGCCGGGGCTACGGGATTTTTCGTAAGAGTAACCACTGCTCTGGCAAACAAAGGGCTTCAGAAGGAACAAAAGCTTTTTTTTGTCAGTAAATATCTGACACTCTTTGTTACTCTGTGTCTGTGAGGCTGTATCTACAGCGAGGACGGGGTCATGTGATGATATCACACTAAACAAAAAAGGTTAAAAAAAATTATATGACAACCCCGATGGCGCAATGGTTACCACGCCGGACTGCCAAGCTGAGGGTCCCGGGTTCGATTTCTGCCACGGGAATCATTTGTGTGATGAGCATGCTCATTGGCTGTGGTCTGGGTGTTATAATAATATGTATTTATAAAGATATATGTGTAAAGTATAGGTATGTAGTTTATCAGTTATGTTGGCACCGATAACACAAGCTAAAATCAATAGCTTACCATGGAGCTAACCGACAGTGTGTGAAAAAAAAAACTAACAAACGGAATTCTTATTTCATAATCTATGTATAGGTACCAAACAACATTGGGTAATTTTATTCATGTTGAATGGTTTTGTAGTCGTAATCTTTTTAACTCTAAGGGCCTGTTTCACCACCTACGAATAAGTTCCAGTTAGTTTATTTGGTAGATAATTTCATACAAATTCTGTTCCATTTTTGAATGTATTCCGTAGATAATGGCTATTTGGACATCGTGAAACTGGCCCTAAATAGACACTATACATTTGTATGTTATGTTATGTTATAGATCTAATGTGTCTAATGTAACCAGAGAATCTTTTCCATTTTAATGGCATTTCAACTCTCGCTAAGGTAACCTTGGAACTGACAGAGGTCGCGGGTCCCCCGGCGCACCTTTCATGAGAAATTGTAGATTTATCGTTGTAAAGGGCAAACATAAATCCTGGAAATATGAAATGTGTAGACAACGCTTAGATTGTCTTTCGTAAATACGATTATCGGTAAAGCGGTGTCGCTGTATTTTTTCTTTGTTGAAAAAGTTTATACTCGAGTACTACATCAAAGTAATATTTTAGATGGTTTTTGAAGATTGTGATGAAGAAACTGGTCTGATATTATATAAATCATTGAGAATTTGAAAAACTATGAATCACCTTTTTTAGTATAATTTATTACTTCTTACCCCTATGAACAGACGCCAGCACATCAAGCTGCACGAAACTGTCAAATTATCCCAATCAGGTTTGAACGAACCACATACTTCAGCGCATATTGTAGTAGCTTGATGTGCTGGCGTCTGTACAATTTAAATTACAACAAGTCTAACCAAGTCCACAAAAGCTATTTAAGTGTGCATGTAGATATAGAGGTAGTCTCTATTCTCTCGCCTCGCGATTTCACGACTATCCTTTGGGAACGGAGAAAAATCACACGCAGAACTGAAAGGCCTAACATACTCTCCGACGCAATGCGTATGTGGAGACAATATTTAAATGCTAAGAAATCCTATTTATCATCATAAAAAATGTGCCTTTATGATGTACGTGACAAAAAATCTCATTCGAAACATATCAGTACTGAATTTTCCAATGTACCTACCTATACGTAACAGACTGAATTTCAGAGGCTCTGATTTTAAGTAGATCGCGGTATCAAAGAGCACGCATTAGTAGATTAAAATGCTGCTGAAGGGAAAGGGATACACTAAGAGGAAAATAATGTTCGCAGCCCTTTGTCAATCTCACTGATGTATGAGAGTACCTACTGCTGTATTCAAGTATACGGATACCTTTCAATGTAGGTAGTCACATGTTTTATTTAAAACCAGATGTTCCCCGTGGTTCTACGCGGGTCTCGATGAACTACTACTTGCTTTTCGGGGCACAGTAACTTTCTTGTAACGAAATAGTAGGCCTCCTCTCTCAAGGAAGGCTTGGGCGGGTTGCTTATTTCCGACTTTATTTATAGTTCAGATTTCGAGATGTTTTCTTCCATTTTTAATCAGTTATTGGTGTCCAAGATATTCTTAGAAAGTGCATACAACTTAGAAAAGTTGCTTTGACACTTGTTTGACCTAGAATCGAACCCGCACAATCATACTTGAGAGGCAGTTTTAACCACGACTTGTCTTACTCAGATTTTGTTACTTGATTGTTCGCCAGAAAAAAATATTATGGTCATTAAAAATAATGCAGTTTTTAAAGTAAAACTATGTTAATGTATATTTTCTCTTTTCAGATTAATATCGAGAAAACTTCAGCTATAAACAAGTAAGTACAAACCTAATTAGTACAGAAGGATCATCATCAGCCTTTTTTTATCGTCCCACTGCTGGGCACACACAGGCCTCTTCTCGCACGCAAAAGGCTTAAGCGTTAATCACCACGCTTGCTCAATGTGGGTTGATGATTTCAGACTTTATAGTCCAGGACTCCTCGAGATGTTTTCCTTCACCTTTAATCAGTCATTGGTGTCCAAGATAAACTTAGAAAGTTACATTGGTACCTGCCTGACCTGGAATCGAACCCGCGCCTTCATACTCGAAAGGCTGGTGCTTTAACCACAAGGACACTACGATACAACACACACACACAACACGACAGAAGGATAAACTAGAAAAATATTAAACAGTTTATTTTTATCAACTTACCTTTGTATACCATCATCTCCTCATCTCCCGAGCCTTTTTCCCAACTATGTTGGGGTCGGCTTCCAGTCTAACTGGTTACGGCTGAGTACCAGTGTTTTACAAGGAGCGACTGCCTATCTGACCTCCTCAACCCAGTTACCTGGGCAACCCAATACCCCTTGGTTAGACTGGCGTCAGATTTACTGGCTTCTGACTACCCGTAACGACTGCCAAGGATGTTCAATGACAGCCGGGACCTACAGTTTAACGTGCCATCCGAAACACAGTCATTGGTGTCCAAGATATACTTAGAAAGTACATACAAACTTAGAAAAGTTGCATTGGTACTTGCCCGACCTGGAATCGAACCCACGCCCTCACACTTGAGAGGTTGGCTCTTTAACCACTAGGCCACCACGACTTTACCTTTGTATACCAATAATCGGAATTAGGGTACCTATTACAGAACTAAGAGTAGTCGCGACTATGATATGATCGATGAGCCATAATGATTGCTTCGTTATTCACGTCATGCATTGATTGTGTTGCTAACGACACGTTTTCATTGCTGTGTACGACGACGTGTGTGACGATGTCCTCTGACATTGTTTCTTTTATCGCGTTCACTTTCAGTCATCATCATCATCACAGCCTTTTTATCGTCCCACTGCTGGGCAAGGATTATCCATTGCTGCAATAGTTTTATCCATTGCGTTGTAAATGATAATGAAATATGATATTTATTTAGCAGACAGGTTGAAATCAACACTTTTAGCCGTCACACATATTGAGGAAAATCTAAATTGGGAATAAAAGGAGATCATATCGCTTTCAGGTTATTTGTGTATATGAAAAATTCGCTTAAAATTACAGAAGAGAGTACTCGTTTCCCTCTCGAGGTAGGGTAACAAAATTAGAGTGTGAGGCCCTGAGGAAAATCTTAAATTTAAGAAAATAAGAGGCAATGCCATTTTTTTAAAACAATGACCCTCATTTTGGCGGCCTACATTAAACACTTTATTCAAAAATATAGGCTTTTTATTGACACCGGTTCACCTCAGTTTGGAGGAAATATTAATTAAGTTAATGTTTGACAAAAAAACCATGACATGCTTGTCCTTGACTATATAAAAGACGTTTTTAAATAGAAACAATACTAACTACTGGGCACTCGTATTTCTCTAAGAGAAAATCACTTTTTACACGAAATAATGTTTAAACTAGTACTTAAACAGAACAGATTCACTACTCGTTACTATTATTGTTATCAAAAGACGTCAGCACCAACCAACACTCACTAAACCTATCCCAGACAATGAGTAACATTATTCAAAACCATATCACTGCAAGGTAACTCCTAAATTTCTGCATTAATTATCACTTAATTAATTAACAACACGTTCTAATCACTTGCTGATGTCACTCCTGCGGCTTCAGGTCAATGTCAGTCAACTCGAACGTGATCAGACTGATGATCACCAAATATCCTCTATAACGTCCTTATCACACCATTTATGATACAACAAAGCACCATAAACTTATCACCATAGTATAAATTGGGCTGGAATATGAAGACCAGCATCATTCAACTGTACAACATCCAAGCATGAAGTTCCTAGTCCTGTCTTGTGTAGTGATCGGAGCTCTCGCTGAGCTGCCTCGCTTCAGACCTGCGAGGTTCAGGTTCCAGCGACAGGAGTTGGCTCCGACAACCACTGACTCACCAACTGAACCTACTACGGAAGCTTCAGGACCTTACCCAGCGTCTGGTTGGAAACCAGCTGGAGAACCGTTCACTCTACCCAATGAAGAGCCTCCAGCGAAGCCTGCTGACCAATACGGAGCTCCTGATGAAGGATACCCCGCTTCTGGTTGGAAGCCTCAAGGACAAGCGTTCGAGTTGCCCAAGCAGACTCCACCAGCGACCAGCTACGGCGTTCCCGACAATACCTATGGAGTTCCTGACTCCACTGAAGTTCCTACTACTGATAACCCTCAGGCTGAAAGGTTAGAAGGACCAGTTGAAGTCCAGAAGAGTACTGGCACCTACTTCGTCTTGCTCCCTGACGGAAGGCTGCAGAAAGTGGAGTTTGTGACGGAAAATGATGTTCAGAATATGAAGTACTCCGCCAGACTGCAGCTTCGTAAGCCTGCGCCGCTCCTTGTGTTCAGACCCTAGATTGTGATGATTGTAACGTTGTATTTAAATAAAGTGTACATCTATATAAAGTGAATGTTTAATTTACATCCGAAGTACAAAAATCAAGGTATTGTACGATAGGCTTGTATTAACTTTTCAGTAGAAATTTTAATCAAACTTTTTAGAATATCTATTAAAATCTATTCTCTATTATAATCTGTCAAATTTCCTTAATAGATTTTCAATTTTATCGCTGAAGCATATGGTTCAAAGTTGATTGTAATTGAAAGTGTAATAATCTGTACTGTCAATTTTTATTTGACTGATAGAAAAGGTCATTGATCCTAAATTATATCATGTTTTTAAACTTTTCAAATAACTAGCTAGCTATATGAAACAAGAGTCTAATTGATAGCGAAGTAATAAAGAAATACAAAAATAAAACTAACAAAACACAAACATCGCATACAAACAGTATTAACAAATAGTCTCCAAATCACAAAATAAGGCTAACTTAAATAATATACCAAATATAGATGCAATGTTTACATATTAAATAATCTTATTCCCCGTTTCTAATTAAGTCGCGAGTTTGTGTTAAATTTTGTTAGTAACTTACCGAAATACAAAAGATACACAATGCGAGGCAGGTGGCGATATTCCCATGAGGATTGTGTGTGCTAAGAATTAGGTCATGACAATCTTCACTAATAACTGAAGAAATTTCTACTAGTTTTGAATGTTTAAAGGGAAATAGTATAGCAGTAATAAACTTAGTCACACTGTGAGAGTTTAAAAATGGGGTAGAGTTTCTCGCAACAGACGTATGCGGCGAAAAACTTTGTTGTATATATGTATTTTGATTTGTGGTCCTTTCTTTAAAACAATTTGTCATTCAAATTCTAAAATAAAAATCGTCTGTAACTTATGGCTTTTAAGAGGAAATAGAATATTTTCAGAATTAAACAAAATTTTTAATTAACTATATTTATAAGGACCACATTTTTTTTGAGTGGGAAATCATCAATGACCCCTCCCGCTGTGGATGCAGCTGACTGAGTGACAGACTCTCACTGACTAGAACTCAATTTTGATTCTGGAGCTCTCCGAGTGTCAGGGCCACCGCTGTTATTCTTGGCGAACAACCTGCAGTCAATTAGGTCCATGTCTAGTATGGTATAATAACTAACTCATTTAGGCTGTTGGACTATTTCTCTACCTTGTCAGTTTAAGGAAGTAATATTGTAGTTGTGAGCTAATTCTTATCACCAAGACATCATCTTTAACCTTTTGAACGCCACGTAAAAAGAAGAAAGATTTGCCTTCACACCAAGTTAAGAATTCATCCACAAATACGTTCGGAATTATATCGATTAAAACTGATTATTAATGTTGAACTTTAAAAGTCTGTCATGTAGTCGTGACCGTGGCGTGCTGTGCACTTGTCTTGTTTGGCTTGTCATCCATACGTGACTGTGACGGTCAAAAGGTTAAAATACTGGCCATCTCAAAACTAAACAAGACGTCATTTCTTCTCGTACTCAAAAGCGCATGCTCTCACAGATGTAGGTTGTAAGAAACTGCCTCAGGCTCCATTCATTACGTAACCGTCGGGATCTCCACGATAATTATATCATTTATAAGAGACGGATTTTAATTGCTGCGCCCGCATTCAGCCAGTGGCGTTCATTTTGTTTAGCTGTTTATGTCTCGCCTTGGAAATGAGGTGACTGTTTTATTTAGGTCGGTTTGTGTTCGTGCTTGACGGTTTGGTAGCTATCTTCGTGATTCTGCAGAGATGGAATGTCGGTGAAATGGAATATCTATGTACAGTGGATGAAATTCAACGTCAGGCAGTATAGAACCTTGCTTTCAATCAGTGAAGATAAATATAGAACTACGAGTTGGTACTGGGTTGGTACGAGTTACATTATTGGTGACTACTCCGCGCACTTGGAAAAAGAAAGTAATCAGTCTTCCTCGATAAATGGGCTATCTTAAATTGAAAAATTACACAGTTGCCGTAGTTCCTGAGATTAGCGCGGTCCGGCAAACAAACAAATTTTAAAGCTTTATTACAGGATTCATTTGAAAAAAATGTATGAACTATTTTTTCTTAGATTTACATTTACTTTCTGTATATGTAGGTCGGATCCTCAAGACAGTCGCTTTTAGTGGATCCACCAGGTGGCTAAAGAGTTACAAGTAATAAAATTACTATAATAAAGAAAGAAGAAAGAAAAAGAGCAAAAGAAAAATTACAAGTTTTATTGCTACGTTTAAACCACTATCTTGAACACTAACAAATAGAACGGTCCAAACCTAGCACTAAACTCAGTACTTTTTAAAGCCCCCTTCACTACATAGTATAAAACAAAGTCGCTTTCTCTGTCCCTATGTCCCTTTGTACGCTTAAATCTTTGAAACTACGCAACGGAATTTGATGCGGTTTTTAATAGATAGAGTGATTCAAGAGGAATGTTTATGTATAATTACATCCATTAAATAGTGGAGAAGTACTGTTATTTTTGAGATTTCTAATGTGATGTCGTAAATAATTTCATTTTTTCCACTTACATTGCAAACGCAGGCTGAAACCTACAAGTTTTATCAAAATAATGTACTAAGTATTGTACACATTGAAAAGCTGTCTAAGATATCTATCTCTTATGGATAACCCACAATAACTTTTTTGTCATTTTCTTTTTACGACTAATAATGGCTAATTTTCGAAGCGATTTTAACCAATACAGCATTAATCCTTAACCAATTAATATAGATCTATATGGCCCTTTACACCGTATGATTTAAGTGAATACTTTCGAAGATATTACACATTTAAAAATTAGGGCTGGTATGTTTTTATGTACAACGTTCACAGTTTTTCTGTACTGTATGTAGTATCAGCATTGCACCCGTGCGAAGCCGGGGCGGGTCGCTAGTTTATAATAAGAAGGTATAACTTTCAGAGCAATAGTCTGATTCATGATAGGATGCTAAACTAAATTGAGTAGGCGTTGGTGAAGAAAACAGTGCCTTCTTTATTCACGGAGACGGCACGTAATATAATAAGCATAAAAAGATAAATGACCCACTGACCGTCCATAAAAGTTATGTCCATTACCCACCTGTTGCTCTTGTCTGTGGTCATTTTAAGAGTAAAAAAATTTAGCTTAACACAATGTTTAAAATTCTAAGGGCCAGTTTCACCGGTTAAGATAGTTTATCTGGTAGATAATTTCGTACATATTCTATTCCATTTTTGAATTTATCTGGTAGTTAGTGGATATCCGCAACCGGTGAAACTGGGCCTAACTAATACTAAGAATAAAGGACCCGGTAACCTTTGAGTTTGTTTCGGCGTTTCTTTGCCGTACTCATCTCGTCTTTTTTTTAATATTGACATGTAATATTGAAAGGGTTTGGTTTTCAACCTATTTGCAAAATCAATATCATTTAAGTAAATGCGAAAGTTATTTTGTAAAAATACTAGCAGCGAGCTCTGACTCACTTTATCTGTTAGTGAAAACAGCATGAAAATCCGTGCAGTAGTTTCGGAGTTTTTTGCAACAGACGTACGCGGCGAAAAACTTTGTTTAATTCTAATCTGTTGTTCTTTCTTAAATAAAACTATATTCAATATACAAAATAAAAGTCGTCTTGTAAATTATTGGTTATATTTTTAGAAGAAATAGAATATTTTCTGAATTAAACATATCTACGTTTTTATTAACTTTCTTCAACAGTTAGTCCATTGATTCACTCCTTTGTCGCATTCTGTGTTTTGGCGTACGTTGTGTAAGATCTGAAATAACATTAAAAATATTATTCAATTTATAATGAATTAAACTTTTCTCTTTATTCTCCCTAATCAAAAGTTAAATTATATACCGGTACAAAGTTAATTGACGCTTTAAGTAAGTAATTTTTTTAAGTCTATTAAAAAAATGAAGTGAATAATTATAGAGTATTAATAAGTAATCTATAATACTTGTATAAAAATATTGTCGTTGAATGTGTTACTAA